>OX104069.1:99536964-99619690 GCA_944474145.2 Dicrocoelium dendriticum
GAAGGTGGAGCGAGATAGTCATACACTTCCTGGATTTTGTCTATCCGTGCTTCAATACCAGACGCAGCTCTCTTGCGTGCAAGCATGTTGATTGTGTTTTGGCAAAGGGAACATTTATCGGGATTATCGGGGTTGACGGTAGTCATGTGTTGCATGAATCGTTTGAAAAGGGCGGCAAGGTGTTGAGGATGTTCATGGTCCGAGTAGATACGAATGACAATGTCAGTTAAGCGCGCACAAACGGCTTCCAACCCTCTTGTTGCCTTATGGATAAAAGGTTGAAATATCTGAGCAGCGTTGTTATGGAAGAAAAGCATTCTGAGATATTCAAACAGAACAAATGGTGTGATGACCATAGGTTTATAAATATCCTCTAGCGCTACAGGTGTTTGATGGCAGGAGCGCACTATGTCGATTTTGCTGAATATTGACTTACGATCTATAGGTGAGGTCAGGTCGTGCATGTACGGATTTGGGTACTTAACCCGGGCAGTAGCTTTGTTGAGTGCCCTGTAGTCACAACAGGGGTACAGGCCGCAGAAATACTTTGATACCACGTGGAATGGTGATGCCCATTGGCTTGGATGGGTGGACTGTTCCAAGTTCGAGCACTTGCTCGAATTCCACCTAAGATGCTTTGAGAGTGTCCGGAGTTAGTCTGCGAGAGCGAGCCGAAACCGGCAGACCAATAGTGCAGATACGGTGCACGACCTTTGACGTCATTGGAGGTAAGTCGTTTTGAGTGCAAACGAGCTTATAATGCTGGTTGAATAGATTTATAAAAGACTGAAGATTGCGACAGGACAAGAGTGGTAGTGCTATCGGCCACGTTGGCTCTGGTCCCCGATGATGTTGAACTGTGTCTGAGACTCGAAAGTCTTCTGCCTTTTAGCATTAAGGCTAAGGTCGAAGTATTGGAGTAAGTCAATGTCTTCGATTGCGAAGGGCACGGCTGCCACTATGACATATTGAAAGCTTTGCCTGAAGCCTAGGTGGAAGATCAGCAAGTTCTAGTCGAACGTTGCGATTGGTATGCTAATGATGGCACGCACCCTGGTCGGAGAGGGCTAGACAACCACATGTAAGTTTTGGTATATGACGCTAAGTTTGGTTCCCGATATCCACTAAGAACTGGGTGCGAAAAGTTAAGTTCCTAATGCGGATGATGCGACTGATATTAGCCGGTCTCGTCTGTTGCCACTACAGGCCGCACTTGCTAGATACGTAACCAAAACGTTGATGATACCAACAGTAAGCTTGCCTGTAGCTGCACTTGGAGCGTCCTGCGGTGGCTCGGATCGTCAGTGATAGCAACGGTTCATAGCGAGCTGTTGGACTTGACGACTGTGTCGCAATTTGTGCTTGCATGGCTTCCATCATTGATTGTAAGCTATTAACAGAAGTGCCCTGGAACGTGACGGTGTTGACCTTGCGAGCGCCGGCTCCTAGCTGTGCTCCTTCGATGACTCGGTCTACTAAGTCAGCTAGTTGAATGAGTGTTATGGAGCTCACGAGGGTGAGAATCACTGGTGTATATTACAGTAGCGGCTATAGCCTTACGTCACGAAGTAGAGTCTCGTCCATTGTCGATAGACCAAGCAGTTGTTGCATTTCTAACAAGAGTTGTGGGCAATTTGTCGCCCAACTGAGGGTTCCTAATAGCTGCATCAGGCGGACTTCCTCAGAGGACATGACACACTTAATCGTGGCCTCATTGAGGTCCATATAGCGGGTTTCTTTCTGAGAAATGATGATGTCTCGTATCTGCACAAATATCACTTTTTAGAAGTAGAACATGTGCTTACTGTACTTAGCGAGGTCTGTGGTGATTATTCCCCCCCCCACCGATGCGCGAACCCCGAAAAGGGACCCATGTCCCAAAATGTGGGACAGCGTAAGACACAACGCTAACAGACGGTGACACTGCATTATGGTCACGGACTCTGTAAAGTCTATACGAAGCCTAGACTATGTAGTCGCACGAAATGGGGCAAGAAGCTGAACGCTAGTAAACCTATACTATAGACACGGTCTAGGCAGAGAAATTAAAACGTAAGTTCTCGTTACCGTAATTCTATAATACAAATTAAATACAGCAAGCAACTTACGAATAGGTTTGCTATCGTAATAGGAAAGGGTAGAAACAGCAAGATGTGAGGCAGCGTGGCACAACGGTAAAACGTAACAGTTTACTAAGCGGCAGGCTGCCAAGGATATGCAAATAATGTGGAGTTAAAACGTAATGAGTATCATAACGCAAGTGTTAGAAGAACACAGGTATAAATTTCTGTAAGGATATAAGTGAAGGTTTTGAGAACAGGAATATTATATCCTCAATAGGCAAACCAGTTTGGCTGAACATACAAAGTTCACTTTGGACTTTACAGACTCCGTGGAAAGATGGGTACCGAAAAATGCTATCGTAGGCCACGAGAAACCGGAAAATAGGGAATAAATAAATAGAACAGGCTCACCGGAGAAAAAATAAAGCATCCGGATTTGAGGCTCTTCAGAATTCAGAGTCACCAATTTAGTGGGAATCCTGATAGCGATTCCGAAAGGTAGATCGAATTGCATGGAAACTTTTAGTTCTGCAGTAAAACTACCTGGTTGTCCTAGCTAAAATAAGACACCGTTGACGTTGTTATCTATGGAAAAGACGGAGTATAGCACACCGAACGATTACGTGTTGCAATCAAAATGACCGCCAAGCAAAGGTAAAATTCGAATTCGGCAATCGAACCCATCAAACAATTTAACAATCTGCATCGATCGCCTAGTTGTATAATGAGTTAGTATGTTTAGTCAGAAGGTTACAGAGGCAAGCCGCGGAATTTCCAGACTGTTAGCTTATGACCATCATGGTTAACGCTATTATCTGCTCGCCTTTGAGGCCCTAGGGAGAAATGAAAAACAAGGCACGCTTAATGTCTCAACACCTGCTTGCATTATGTGAACCTCTTACTCGGACTGCGCTTAGCCGACTGTTGACTGGGATCCAGTCAAGCAGAGCTGATTCAGCTCTGGCACTGGGTGAAACCCCAACAGTAACTTGGTCAGAGGCAGTAGCCTCTGGGTCCCCGGATAAGCGCAGGCGGTATGTGACTTCAAGGTTTACCGGAGAGGTCATTCTGGTGACGCGCTAGAGTCTTGCAATGTGGTTTCTGAACGGCAACAGACATCTACCGAGTGCGTTTGAAGAATACGCTATGGATAGGTGCATGGGTGAAACTGGGGTTGGGTTGAAACCACATCAGTAGCGGTAATCAGAGAAACAGGGGAACTGGATGGCAGACGGTAGACAGATGGCAGTTACGAACAATGAACAAGGAATTTATACGGGTTAAGCAGCAATGCTTTACATATCCTTTTGGATGGTTTTGCAGAGTAATCGAAAAATAAAAGAGCATTGGGTTATTTACGTTTAAAGAAGGGACTTATCGTTTGTTTCGCTGAAGTCCTGCGATCCGTGTAGTTTTACAGTACATTTACGTAACAGCAAATAAATGCAAAGTATATTCCAGGAGTGAGATGGAGACGTAGTACTAGGTAACATAATGTTGGTGTGTAAGTGAATGATCCAAACGTTTTTTAAATATGGTTGGTGATGACGCAGAAATGACCGATTCTGGAAGAGCATTCCAAGGGTAACACACACGGACGAAAAGGAAATTCCTGCGAAAATCCTGGTGACTGCACGGTTCTGTCAGTTTTAGTAAGTGATCTCTCAAGTTGGGGTTACTGCTGAGTTGCAGTAAAGAGCGACACAAGATGTGGATCGTGCAAAATTAAGTGTATTATTATCAAGTCACCTAGTAAGCGGCGATAATGTCCGCTGAAAGCCCCCGATCGTTCTAACATCTCCTCGGATGGAAGATGGTGCATTCCAATAACGTACTTTGATGCTTGACGTTGGGGCTGCTCTAATGCACTAAGGTCGTGTTTTAGCCATGGTTGCCAGGCTTGAATTACAAATTCGGCATGAGGACGAACAAATACCCTAAGCATCAGCCGGAAAATAGAGCGCTCTATTTGTCCAAAGCTCGTCGTAACAGGGTCACATGTTGAGTATCAGTCTTGGAAGCTTTCGCCGATTGACTATAACAACCGATATCATCCTGAACCGGTACACTCAAATCACTTTTGGTGGAAGTTCGCTGTAGTACATGCGTTCCAGCCTGTAACAGTGGTTTCTCTGGTGTCTTGTGGAGAGCACCTTGCATGTACTCATATTACATTGCAGTGAATTGTAGATAGACCACTGATGTACCATGTCTAGATCACTCTGAATCAGTTGCGGATCAGTATTCCTCTGAACCTTGCGCCAAATCTGGACGTCATCGGCAAAACAGCAGGCAGTTACATGTAATTGCCTGTGTGAGGTCATTGATAAATATCTGGTTGTTCGGAAAGTAATTTCCTTTGCAGATAAAAATGAGAAAAGATGTACTTATAGTGAATGCATATTTTTTAAGTGGTATGTTCTTCATTCTCATCCAGCAACTTTTCCCTGTTTCTTGCAGTACCATGGTTCCACGCCCATAAAATATTTTCTTTTTGGTGGCAAAATTCATGCGTGATTTTTTACCTCCTAATTTGAAGTTAGTTTTTTACTACTTAACAAAGTATGTAGAGACGGGAACAACAAAAACTCATGCGTTAGATCTGCAGAATTTGGTGGATGTGGCCATGTATCCCCCAAGCTGTAAATGCTTTTGGCGAGTTACCAAACTTGTTTGAGGTCTCGCATTATCTTGGTGAAACATTACACCTTTTCTATTGGTAAGTTTTGGTCTTTTCTGTTTAACCGACTAATTCAATTTGTCCAGCTGATGTTTGGAAACCGGGTGGTGGTGTCAAATAAATTGAACAGGCAAGTTTTACAGCAGTTTCATACCGGGCATCCAGGTACCAACCTTATGAAAGCCTTGGCACGCAGTTTGGTTTATTGGCCCGGAATGGATACAGAAATCGAACAATTATGCCAAAAATATGAATCCTGTCAACTGGTGGCAAAGCCCTTCCCAAGTGCTCCTGACAATCTTGGCCCAAAACGGAGAAGCCATGGCAGCCAATCCACTTAGATTATGCAGGAACAATCACAGGTCAATCCTATCTCGTTTTGGTGGACTCTTTCTCCAAGTGGCCCAATGTGATCCCGATGCAAAGTACGACTGTCCGGTACACGAACAACAAGTTTGCTAAGCTGTTTCAGTATTTCGGCCTGACAGAGATGATAGTGACAGACCACGGTACACAATTCACTTCAATTTCCTTTCGAAAGTGCTACAAAGAGAAGGGAATTCAGCAGATGTTTTCATCACCCTTTCATCCGCAATCAAACGGACAGACGGAACCATTCGTGCATACATTCAAACGTGCTCTTTGTGAAGCGGGACACAACAAGGTCGCAAAGAACGCGATCCAGTCTTTCCTGTCCATGGATCGGGACGGGTCAAACCCAAACACACCAGATTGAAGAGCCTCTGCCGAAAGTTTATTTGGACGAAATATCCGTACCTTGCTCGATAACACTGTGGCAAGCAGAAAAGGAAAGCATTGTAGTTATCCAGTGGAGGAAAATCTGACAGGCTCTGTCGTCGCAAAATTGATGACATAGTGTTTGCGCGGGGATTCCGAGGACTAAGGAGGTGGTCCACTGGAAAAGTGATTCACAGAAAGGGCCGAGTCATTTACGAGCTGATGGTAAGAAATGAGAAATGGATCAGGAGCGCCAATCACCTGAGGCCGGATCACGGCAAGAATCAAAGTTCCTTGGAGCCACCATCGTTACCGTGGAACCTTCAGCTAGACATGTTTGGTTTGGAGGCAGAAGCTTAGCGGCTACGTGGATCAAAACAGCACGTAGAAGCACCAGCTGATACACAATGCAGGCGGACTCGAAAGCGGAGATGACCACACTGGCTATAAGTTATCCCAAAGCGAAAACCTATGAACGAGATGGAGTTCGAACAGTATGCTGGTACACGCATTTCGAAAGGGGTACTAATGACGGAAGCGGAGCACGTAGGCTGTATGCAACCTGCAAAGGTCATCAGCACGGGCGTGGTACGACCTTTGATCTTTTCGCGGAAGTTGGGAATCGAGTGCGAATTCCTCGGCCAATAAATGCAAGCCCGCATCAAGGAAATCGAACTATTCCGTCATTATGGTAAACCCATGGTGGGGAATTCACTCACACTGGCTGAAAACCAGACTCAGAATAGTGAGTGGCCTAGACCTCCAACATTGGCATGTTTCGCTTACCAATAAACATAGTTGTTCTATCCTGAGGATAAACTCTCTGCGCTAGTACATGCGGCACGACCTGGCTAACCGTGGTTCAGGAGAAACAACTTGTGCATCATTCCTTTGATTCCATATTCAAGTTTAAATGGCTCAGGCTTTCTTTCAGTGAGATGGTCTTAGTGCTCATTTGCTGCTCCGCTTCTGCTACAAAGCGGTCGCATTTCCGGGATAGGAGAAGCATAAAGTTGGCACATAGGATGGTCGAACAGGTAGTACAGCACCAAAGGACTCCTTGAGAGCTATGCATCTCTCGCACCTGCTGTTAAGATACCTTGGCACCATTCGGGTGGTACCGCTTTGTACAAAGCAAGTAATTAAGGCCAACTTTGCCTACTTAATTATATGCTCCTGCCCCGCAACCACGCGTAGCTTGGAGCCCTTTTGTACATACACTTACTTGCTGTTTGCCCTTCAGCCTGGTGTCGTTACCTGAGCCAATGTGATGACTGCTGAATTTGCCGACTTCCGTGGCGGTATTCATAGGGAAATGGAATGTTGCAGTTGTGGAGGTGAGGTGACCGTTGGATGGAGTTGTTTAGTCTGCGCGTGAGTCCCGGAGGTACGCAGTTTTATTAGTTGACAAGACCGAAAATAAATCCAACATGACGGACTCAGACAAAAGTTGGGCCAATCACCACAAACTCAGCAAGTAGCTATAGAATGTCCACCAAATTAGCACAGATTAAAAAATAAACCAAAGGTAGATTAATGGCGCACAATTTACATAGAAAACATGTCTAAGACAGTAATCCGGAGGCAAAAATAGTATTCCGAACACAGTACTTCACGAATTCTCCACAGGAATTTTCCAATGCTTCGGAATGTCTTTCTGTATACGAATATATCAATTATAACGAATGGGAAATCAGAGTAGTTTTGCTTATGGTGTTCTCGTTTTCTTCCGCGATGATGCGAACGTAATTTTTCGCGAAAGTTAGTGAATTCCAAGATTTTTCTGCCTTTCGCGGAATCACGGAAACCTTTAGTCTTTCTTTATGAGTCATGCTACAGATGAAATATCTACACCAAGCGAGGAAAGCCTGAAAGCAGCAAATGCCAGGCTTTTGCCATCATGTCGACTACTCGTGACCCTACTAGAACAGTGACGACGGTGTTTTAACCTTTACCAAAACTCGTTGTTGTTCGCCAAAAATATCACGCTCTACGGTACGGCAGGTCATTTGACACGGCCGTTAAATCGTCCGTAGCATTTTCACTGCTTGGTTTCCTTGAACGGACAAGCTTGCTAATTGCTCATTTGTACGCTCTGGAATTTTTTCGCCGTCTCTCAGTGGCATTTTGTAGCACACCACTGAAGATATACCTATTCGTCCTGTTTTTATAAACGATACCTCGAGATACCATTTTCTCGGGTTCAGTATCAGTGCAGTCCACATGTACCCGGATTGACAATCCGGCGGCGTTTCACATATACCTACTTTCAAAGTTTGCACAATTCCAATCGCTGAACACCGTGTGTGGTCTCACTAGACAGAGCATTTCACCAGCGTTTGAGCTAGCTCAGCTTCGTTCCAGTTCAACGCTGCGTGGATCAGCTACCGAGTAATCCTCCTTTCCCTTGCAGCAACCTGTACTGTACATCCAGACAAACCTGCCCTACGATCAATAGCCCAAGCCACGTGGATCCGTTAGCTACCCTACCGTGGGACTGCAAAACAAACACAGCCGCAACCTAAAGACATGATGGCGAAGACCTAGAGATATCTCCCCGCCGGCACCGTATGACCTTGACTTCAACGCGAGAGGTGCCTCGAGGTGTTTACGCCCAAAACCGCAATCAAAGGTGCCATCCAACATGCTAACTTGAGCGACATCGTTTGCATTCCGCCTACACGTATAGACATTGCGACCAGCGACATCCACAACATTAATGATCACAACGGCCCGCACCGCTTACAAACGGGAAGCGATAAGTAAAGCTTCACAATTGAAAGTTACTTGTGGCGCTGTGGTAAACTAGCGCGATTTGGATTAGATTGCACAAGTTCCCGTAAAGCATCCCATCCTAGATGTATACACTTTTGTCTCAGCAAGCTAAAGAAACTTGCTAATACGATTGCTTCCCTCTGGCACTGCAATGAGTGAACGGCTATCCACTCCTCAGATGTACAGCTGCGTTGGTACAGAAATGCGACAGCTTGACGAATCTGGCCAACCAAGTAACCGTCGTGGGAGCTGTCCCACAGGAAGAAGGGAAATCAGTGCCTCAGATGGATGCACAACATAAAATCCCAATGCAGCACAGTGTAGCCACGTCGAGCATAACAACAACGATCCGGAGTTGGCCACACCTTCACTATAGGCTGCAAATAAAGAAGCTTTCACCGCACCTACTTCTTCAGAGCCACGTGCCACATCGAACACTGTCAGAGGATAAGCTACATACACGCCCTGTGTTGTTTTCCACTTGACAGAGGTACCTCCCTTGTTCTAAAGGAAAACATTACCTGCATGCAACACCACAGAGGACATACTTGCCAATCTCACCTGGACATGACCTCAACACAGAATAATTAAATCACTCGCACTTCGCAATCCTGCTACACTACAGGAACGCAGAAAACAAATCAAATCAATACAAGTCACCTGAGTTATCCGAGTTTAACAGCACCAACCGCCTGCGGTCGACTCCGAAGGAGACTACACAAACATGGGAAACACATTGGCGAAACCTGACCGTGAATATCCGCGAAGGTAATCGGTCAGATGCAATCTTGTCAATGTCATATCACCAATCGATAGTGTTCCAGGACGTGGTGGGTTTACGTCTGGCAAGCATTTTTCCTACAAAAGCCGCAAATGTCTGCTTAACAACACTGCGACGTGAAGCATGTGACTCTCCACTCGATAAAGTCTCTACTCCAAGCACGCACTGGCAAGTTGACCGATACCACATTTGCAAATTCTATGCATATATCTGCTTTCGTACGAACACACCTACACATTTGAGCAGCTTCGTGCCCCTATTCTTAAATATTTTTGCAGCTTTTCCCTCATGCTTCACTCACCTGACTCGCCCTGTGCACACAACCTCCTCTGACTAGTTCCTCATCAACATACTCCACATTAGTGAGATCCGATTCTTATCTCTACATCTCGCATTCTGTGGACATAGATCTCGTACAATCTTTGGGCCATACGGGGCCCACACTACGGACTCCATCTGTACTACTCCCACTCTTGATGCTGCTAATCATGCTGCCATGTACAATATTGCAATATTCTGATCATGCCCAAAAGACGTGCCTCGCTTTGTCGAGAATCAATTATGTATTTATTTATTTAAAACGGCCGGCCTTCAAACTAGGTTACGTTAATGCTACTAATACCACCACAGGACTCAATATCCCTTAAGATCTGCAACCAAAGAAAGCAGCCAAACGTCCCTGCCGAAAGGAGAACATGGAACAATATTGTAATTGACTTATTTGCTCCAGTTCGAATGATTTCAGAGCGAAAGCCCTAAAAGTTAAGCTAATAGACGATACCATACCTTGGGACTCGCTGTGTCAACAACGAGGGGTCCAACCTATACCAGTCAGTGTGGTGCGCCTCATCGGTCACCCAAACTTAGTAGAGGAAGGTGCATCGCGTTTACTCCATGCGGCATTTTAGTTAGCTAATGATACAAATTCTCTTATCAACCACTCACCTCCATACCACCCTATGCACTGTTCGAATTTTTGCAGATTTTCAATGGGGCGAGCATAAGAAACGCAAAATAAGCTCAAAGGATTGCCATAAACAAAAATCGTAAAATCGCTCCTTGTCCACGGTGTCCCCGAGCTTCAGAGTCCAAGCGAGCTAGAGGCCATAGCGCATGACTGGGATGAATGACGCTTTATTTTAGACATACTCGCACTGGGAACTGTGCTCGCCAAATTGTTTTACAGGTTACCTTCACTGCCTAGCCACAGAGAGAACGGTTCGTGAGTGATAAAAGTAACATCGCAAACCAAACCCATAGCGGAAAATTCGATTTATACCTGGCTGAATTTGCGCAAGAAGCTGCCATTCGAAATTCACATAAATTCGATGGACAGTATTCTACAAATGGACGAGCTGACGCTGAACATGCAACCCTTGTGTGCGCCTGTCAACATCCCACTAAGAACTGGGATGCAGTCGAAACAACCAGTCAGCTGAAGGATGTCTAGGTTTGGCTCTACCTGCTGACGCCGAGAAGTCTACATGCAAACCCGGAACCGCCCTGGGCAAGGGAGTATGATTCAACAAAAATACGATCGACAGTCGACCGCACAATGGTTATCATTATATCCCACACACGAAGCGCACCAAGCAATACACTGCTAACCACTGAGGTCCTCACTTGCTTGTACATTAACTCTCAACTTCTTCGTAATCAGTTACCCGGGCTTCGTTCTCGTCACGCTTCCAAGCTTCCATGGCGATACGTCATGATAACTGAAATATGGTGGAATACTGAGATCACTGATGCTGAGATAACCTTGCCCGACATGACTGTCCTACAAAAATATCGACCCAACAGAAGAGGTGGTATGCTCTCTTATTACCGATCTGACCTACATCTTGATGTAAGAGACGTTCCAGAAATGCAGGTTCTATTCTCTTTGGTGCCACCTGCAGTTGAATCAAGGTGAAATGTGCCTGCTTGATGATCTGGAAACACACGTTACCGACTCACTCTGGTGCCGTCTCCGACTAAGACACCACGACACGTGTCTCGTAGCTGTAGATTACCGCCCCCAACGTCCTCTCCGAAAATGGATTCCCGCTTCATACGTGTCCTGAACAGTAACACGCACTAGGTACAGTCACATTCTCATCTCCGAGTACTTCAATCTACACGATCTGAAGGTTTCGGCGTCGCCCAGTGAGCAGTTCAAAGCAGGCTTGTATGAACTGATCACCCACTAGGTACAGGACAGCAAACAAAGCGTCCATATTGGACCTTGTGCTCAAGAATGCAGAGCTCATGGTTGACAAGTTATTGATAGATGGTCCATTAGGTCTCAGTGACCATGGAGTAATAACGTTCAACTATGTGTGTTATGCAGAGTATCCATCTGAACACTCGGAACTAAGTCACATAATCACACACTACCACGTCTTGAAAGAACTCGTCGACGCATCTGTTTGGGAATTCTCAAACAACCGTCCCATTGACAACGTTTGGACAGAGTTCGTTGATAGACTTAGCGACATCGTCAACAGAGCATCAGAGACCAAACCCCTTCGTCCCGCAAAAATGCCTTCAATTCTGAGGAGCAGGACTCAAAATGCATGGCCATACGGGATGCATCATGGGGTGCCTACAAGATTAACCTCGACTCAGAGACTTGGGGCAATTTCCTGACCCATCGCAACCATTGCACTGCACTTGTCCGTGAGGACAAAGTAACTTATCAACAGTGCCTAGCCGAATAATTCCTGGCAAACAACAAACTGTTATATAGGCATGTCAATAATCTTCGTAAAGTGAAGCATGGAATCCCTCCATTGTTCACCACAGGCGGTAGAGTACAAAGCGCCGAAGAAGCAGCTAATGCCCTGCGGCTACAATACGCCCCAATTTTCGAACTCGCAACTTCTACCTGTCCCATAATATCAAGCACATTACCGACACCATTGTTTACAAATGTTATTTTCAACCCATCAATTGTGCTAAGGAAGTTACTCTCACTGCGTGAGCATAGTTCTCCTGGAGCAGACAACATCCGTCCGAAGGCACTGAAGGCTGTGGCCAACAAGCTAGCTGAACCACTGTCACAGTTCTTCCAAAGGTGCTTTGATGAACAACAAGTCCCCACTATGTGGAAGTGTGGCATTATCACCCCTATTTTTAAAGGCGGTAGCCGTTCAGATCCTGCAAACTATCGCCCAGTGACTCTCCTCCCTGTGCTCGCGAAGGTGATGGAAGCGGTCGTCGCTGAGGCTCTAATGGACTACCTGGAAAAATGCAACATCTTGGTACCGGAGCAGCATGGCTTCCGTCAACACCGGTCGGGCAGCACCAACCTACTGATTGCACGAGGTATTTGGACGGAAGTGGCTGTTGACGGGGCCGGAGTTGACATCAGTAATCTGGACTTCTTCACAGCTTTCCATCGCCTTGATCACCGCATCCTACTCCAAGGGCTACAGAGTTACGGAATCGGAGATCCCGTACTTGGTTGGATTGACAGCTTCCTTCATCAACGGAAGCTTCAAGTACGTGTTGGGGGATCATTCTCTAACTCAATTGAGGTGGAATGTGTTGTCCCACAAGGCTCAGTGCTGGGACCGCGTTTATTGCTGATGTTTATCAACGACCTGGCAAACGTTATCTCCTCAAATTTCCTGATTTTCGCCGATGATCTCAAGATATGTCAGGAGATTAATAACAATGAAGATCACTGTCTATTCCAACATGACCTAGATTGCATTTATGAATGGTCGAAGAAGAACGTGCTGCAATTGAACATAACTAAGTGCAAGGTGATACATCTGCGTCACCAGCCGGTGAGCATCTACTAGCTTGGAGAACACACCATAGAGAAGGCTTATCAGGAGCGTGACCTGGGCGTATTGGTGCATGAAGATCTCGGGTGTACAAAACAAGCAGAGAAGACAACCAGAACCAGCAATCAACACTTCGGTCTGCTTCGCAGAGCCTTCGGTCGCTTTTAACCCTCAATCAGACAATAAAACAAGGTGTACATTCCCAGTTAGCTGGAGCGAAGCGTAGTAGGGACTGGTTGAGCCCGTTCGAGCTTCTGTGCCTCGCGTCAGATAGCAGACAGACGAGACATATTCTAGAACTGGCCTTGTGATTGAGAAGAAGTAAGTGGTTAGAAAGAGAACATGTTTGAGAACCCAAAGTGTGCTCAGTCTGTTTCCGTGTAGCCCATTTGTCTTGTACACAGAGTTCAATGTGCAGCTTGAGCACGCCTTGGTCCTTCAAGGACGGTGTGGGGTAAAGTGATAGGCCGTTGAGAGTGTAGGTTCGGTCATCACCACATTTGCAGAACTCGGTCCTTCAGGAACAAGTATTTCTTAAGCAGTCAACTCAGCGAAAACTATAGCATGTTCGGCAAACTAAAATCCTCGACTTAAGTTGCACGCTCACGTCCGTAACTAACGACCCTTCACTGTCGATTAGTGGACTTCTTTGTCTCAGTAAAACAAATAGTGAGTAACTCACACCCCTGTCGACCAATGCGTGTAAGTATTCTAATCCGTTACGCCCGTGTCCAATTGGCTGTTTTGCATTCTCGGTTGGTCCATCCGTTCATTCCGATCAGACACTCCCATCCCATACTTTCAATTGTTCATTTGTTCTCCGAGCTTGTTCGCTTCCGCGCGCCTCCATATTGCAATGTAACGCGTACACCTCATCACTCCGTGTCGTCTTCGCTCTCTCTGCGGCCGTGGTCTCTTTGTCCCACGCAATGGGGCGCCCCACTCCCAATCCACATTTTTGTCTATATTAGAACAATGGTATAGTACGGAGAAAAAGTCAGTGCCATGGGATGGTTTGTGGGAATAACGTTAGTTCAATGAAGTTAACAAAAGTAAAAAAAACACATGTGAACTCACCATATTATCCACCTTAGCACAGAGGAATACCTGCCTACCCCGATGTTGTTGGGTTGGTGAGCACAATGCTTGTCTTCGTCATGTTGCCTCCCAATGAACCGAAATCAGATCAAGTAATGTAAATTATGTAAAGCACCGTGGAGTCGTGTTTTAAAAATGAGTAGCGTGGGTGCTGAAATGACAAAAGCCGAAAGAGCATTCCACGGTTGACAAGCCCGAAGGAAAACTAATTCCGGCGACACTCAGGCCGACTGTATTGGGTGGCAAGTTTCAATTTATGACCCCTCAATTCAATGTTGCGGCTAAGTTTCAAATGGTAGCGGCAAGCGTGACCAGTGTCGTCGCAAATGTATTCGATTTCTTTTGGAATACCAAAATATGTTATTACGGACCAAGGACACTGCTTCCAATCGAAGGCATTCCAGGAGGTGCTGAACAAGTGGGGGATCCAGAAATGACTTGCGTCTCGTACCACCCGCAGACCAACGGAATGACAGGGCGGTGTAGTCAAACCATTAAGGCATGAATAAACTATACGAACTTTGCGTGGGATGAAGCATTTCGGGAAGTTCTACTCGCTTATCGAACTAACATGCAGTAGACACCAAGGTTTCTCCATTCCAATTACAGTTTGGTAGAGAATCAAGGATTGCACTTGACACTTGCATAACGAATGATCGTGATTGGGAAAATCCGATAGCGCATCACGAGATACTGGAAGCAACTTCCAGGAGAGAAAACCAAATCTCGATAATTGCGAAACAAGCGGAAACGTGATGTCGGGTACGCAGCGCAAAAGTGGAAACCGTTCAGTAAAGGGGACAAGTCAAGAGGCGTAACAATCATGAACGAGCTCATAGGGGACCTGGTGCGATCAAATGCATGGAATGCTGGAAAGGTCCGTACACGGCAATTGATACAAAAGAAGTGGACTTGAAATTTGGCAGTGAGACGGCGAAACGCTGGGTTAACGCAGCTCCACTGCAGTCCTCGTATACGAGTGAAAGGCAACTTCGAGCGGGGGGCGAGTGTAGTGGTGCGGAAGATAACGATTACGCGGGGGCTTGAAAAGCACTAGAATGAGCATGGACCAAAACGGGCGCAGACATGATGGAGGAGATCAGACAACACAACGCAAACCGCACAATACGAGCGGAGAGCGGATCGTGATCAACCAACGGGAACAGGTCTGCTCAAACGGGAATAGAAAAGGGATGTGCCGATAGGCTAACAAATCAGACGGAAACGCCTTTATCAGTGCTTCCTGGAGTTAATCCAAGGCCAATAACGCAACCGTGATCAAGTAAATCAAGAGCCTTAGGACAATTGCAGGCTGATCACAATGCGAGCTATGGAAGCAGGGATACGAGGTCAGACAAAGAGCCAAAGTCCAACAATTTGCAGACCAACGACGCACAAAGGTGAGGTGTTTTATGTTGTGGGACGGAAACATGGCCGAGATTTCCTAACCGTAGAACCATCCCGAGGTCCCCATCGTCGATGACGGCAAGCACCGACCAGACCGTCTCAGTAAATTTCTTCAAGTTTCTCTCTCACGTCACAGACTGGCCACCTCGCAGTTTTGACCAGCTTGGTGGGGCGACGGTGTATAATCCACACCGAGAAAGCCGATTAAAGGGCATACGGAGGACATGGCCTAGCCAGTGCAAGTGATGAAGATTTAGCAAACACCCGAGAGAGAAGCACCAGAACGCTTCTCGCCAAAAATCAAGTGGCGGACCTCAGTATTGCTTGTCCGGTGTTCCCACCAAACATGAGTAATGCCTGGCAAACATCAGTGGTCAAACATGACCAACTGTTTAGTGCTTTCACTACAAACTGGCCAGTTCTCTGATCCATACAGTAAGACCGGCCTTATCGCAGCGTTATACATCCTACTAATTCGTAATATTTGTTATGCGCTTCCCTTGGCTTTTCTGGAGTTAATAGTTCAGAAACGTATACCAGATGTCAGTGATCCGCGATATCGGATTCCCTATTTAACTTTTTGCTTATGGACAACTAGTGCAGCCATCTGTCTTCGGCTGTCAAGCCGTACAATTTGATCGTATCATCGGCTCGATGCACTTTTACACTGTTGGAAAACATATCTGCTCATTTCTGGCATTAACGATAGTATATCTATTGCACTGAATTCGTCTTATTTTACATTCTTTCTTATTAAGTTTTTGGCCACAACTGGGATGATCTCCTGAAGTGACGAATTATAGCTTCCGGATTATAAAAGACTCTACCTATGTTAGGCACAATGCCACCAAGTGATTGGCGTGTAAAAGGTGCCAGAACTGAATGATCTGCATGACAGACCGGGCTGAGGCTTCATCGCCCATAATGCATGTATAAAACCAACCCTAAAAAGACAACGTGTGTTGAACAGGTGATGGCTTATATGCTACTTTGCTGCACCGGCACGCCGTAAGGTATAACCTAGAAGTGAAGGCAAAACGTTTCGAGGGAATACACTGCATGGAAGCAGGTCCCCTGGGGACGGTTCCACGGCTGGCAGTATGACTTTGCCAGAACATCTGTTTAATTCAGTATCTGATATTGTTCCCATCTTTTCAATTTCGTTAATGCCTTAAACCTTACAATTACTATAATATCCGTTTTGGATCCATTGTATAAAACAGAAACAACTGCTTTTTTGCGATCCTGTTGTACATATTGATCAGACCACATAGTTGAACTGTGCCTCGCATCTCCGATGAACACACCATTTATTTAGTTGTTTACTTTCTTTAACAAGGTGGTATCCCGTCGTCTCCATAAAGGGTTGATCCTCTGGAAAACCCCGGGGCTTTGCTCATGCGCGAAGTAACCTATTCTGGAATATAAGTAACGGTTGACACAGCAATCAAGGTAAGTTAGCCGATCCACAACACTTAGAATTGTTCGGTGATAGCTAGAATCGGTGACGTATCGGTCTAGACGTGCAACAGTGTGAGTCGGTCCGTAGCCTAAAGGTAACAATTTTGTCTTGTAATCTGACGATGCTGATTTGAGCCTGCGTAGGGACAGGGCGACCCTCGCAGTATCCCAGCCCACGTGTGACCGGTGGTGGTTGCGCGGTAGCGAAGCGCTGGTACTGCGTACCGGTGTACTGCTGACGCCTTTTTGACAGTACAAAACATGCCTGTATAGGCATGATTATGTTAATCTAAAAGGACCCGTAATTGCATATTTATGTAATAAGGTAACCAGTTGCGAACTTGAGTTATGTGAGTATTTGCATATGTAAGTACATGGTGAGCTGTGTATCCGCGTATCGAATGCAGCGGTAGCATTCGGGAAGCTTGAGTTCCGAGTGCGGAAAAACCACCAGCTTACCGTTGGCACGAAATTGATGGTCTACAAATCCATGGTGATATCCGTTCTTCTATATGGCACAGAAAGTGAACGATATACCGGCGAGATGTGAGACATCTCGAGCTGTTTCATCAACAATCTTTGCGACAGATTCTGCGCATCGGTTGGTGCAACAGAGTTGCAGACACGGAAGTGTTGCGCCGTTGTGGAATGTATGCGGTAGAGTGCATACCTTTGCTGAGACACTTGACGTGGCTCGGTCATGTGTGGCGTATGGATACGACGCAGATACCGTAGTAGCCATTATACAGTCAGCTGAATTTTGGGAAGTGGCATGCGGTGAAACCGAAGCTTCCTTACCAGGACATGATCAAAGTGAGCCCATCACGTTCTGATGTTGGGAATCGAAGGCTGTTGATCGGCGTGCATGGCGCGAGCTGATTATGAAGGCAGTTGCCGAGATGCAAGAGAAAGCTCTCGTGCATGCAGAGAAGAAGCGGCAAGTGCGGAAGCGGCAAGCACCGATGGGTTGTACTCCATCGACATCGAGCGCATGGTGCTGTAGCACATGCGGTCGCGAGTGCCTGAGTCAGGCAGACCTAGTGAGCCATGAGCGAGGCCACTCGAGACCACTACCGAAGCGACGACGGGTCCTGCAGAGAACGTAGGCAAAACCGGCCCAGCATTTGCAAGTACGCTACATTCGATTTACTAACATCGTGCTTGCATGCTGGATCTCTTTATTTCAGGTGATTTCCGTGCTCTATTTTGTAAATACGAATTTGGTAAATTCATTTAGATGTCGGTCTGAATGCGCTTTTTACTTAGTACGTCGCTTAAGCAGATTGTGATTAAATTCGCTAACCTTTTCGTGTATGTATTATACAAAAATATATTTTATGACATTGAATTTAGCATCGATATGGTGGTAACCAATTTATTTCATATGTTCATTTAGCAGAGTTAAGTCGGTATATCTGTATACATATTAGTTAAGAATGTCATTTCAGGTGATTGGTTGTTGTTTGACATCCCCGGTTTGGCTGCGCTTGATGTGCATGTTGACAAGGTGCCTACCTGTCTAACACCCTCCACCTCGATTACTGGCTCCAGAAGATTGCGAATCGTTGCTGGGGATGACGGGGTGCACGGTCCTCATGGCCATGCTAGTCTCGGAGAGTGGTTCCAACAAGTGTGAAGGGGACTAGCTTCCAGCCATCTCCTTGTGTGTGCTTGCTTCTGCAAATACAGCGTGCTTGTTTGGTTTGCCTGTGAAGGAGTGTGGGTCGGTTCCGTTGATGAAACGTGGCTCCCATCCACACACCTCCCGGTCTTATTCCTTCGGGTTTATATTGGATATGGGGTGTGTGGATGGGGCGGTGGGTGGTGCAGCGCGAGTTACCCATGGTCCCTCTGTAGTTGCATGCGTCCTGTGGATGTCCCCTGGAAGCCACAGTCAATCCGGTACCGGATGCCACCAAGAAGAATAAGACAGGAGGAATTCATCCCACAGTCCGCACTGCTAGCCGAAAAGTTCAGTATATTCATTGTCGAACCAATGTGGCCAGACTGATTCGATTTTACGACGCTTCATGGGTAAATCCGCGAATCCAGCTCATTCTCCCCTCGACCTGTCCAACAGCAATGCAAAGATGCATCCTACAGTACGGATCAATCCCCTCCGCTCCTGGCTTGAGTGAGAGTATAGAAGTCCGTTTATCAGCAGTTGCAAGCTGACTCTAGTGCATTGGAACACTGCAGCAGCAACCCCAAGTTGGCAATGCGAACGGAGGGGTCACTTGCTGCCAAGGGCTCAAGAATTTGGATGTCATACACACATTTTTCACAGTTTGTCAGCCCAAAGTCTAGGCACCATGGAGTTGAGAGCGGTATTGCGCGAGTAGATTGGAAGATGTGCTGTGCTACCCCAATTTCAAATACCTTTCAGTGAAATATGTTTCGGTCAAACAATAAGCTGAACTTCAGACCACTTTATTCGAGCACATCCCGAATCACCCAGAAGTAGACAATGGAAGTGACATTTAGGCGGCGAAACAAAGTGAACACCACCGTCCGGCGTTACGACACTAGACCATGCCGATATCTTGGACGAACGTCGCGATAGACGTGCGGAGAGCCGAATGGCCATGGAACACACAGTACGGTTTGAGTAGCTGGCCTACTCACATGAGTGTAGTTTAAACGTGCGCACAACCGACCAAATACGGAAGACAAGCACTGTGCTTTGCTGACAAACAAGGGTCCGTCCTGACGCCACAAGCGGACAAATTTGACAAACCAGGCCAGTGCGACACGTTTACTTTGGCTGAGACCATGACGCAGAAGATGCAGGATCATAACTGACCCGTTCGTAAAACCGAAATGTTCGTAGAACTTACACCGTCTACCGAGTCCTGTGATTTGGTTTCGCCGGTTGAGTTGGACGTCGGTCAAAGCAGTACCATAGTCGAAGCAGCACAACAACGATGATCAATTCAAACGACCCAGGGGAATGGGAGAAAATGCATCCACAGCTAATAACGTAGGTCATTGTCATTCGTCAGGAGCTCACAAGTTTTCTTCAAAAAAACCCCGGATTCAGAACAAGATGACACCACGGGCACTCGATAGCCTATCACAGCGGAAGCATGAGTAGCCAGTAAGTTGAAGTTCCTAGGCGATTAACTGAGCAGTTAACTATGTCACTTCGAGTCCCATTGTGTCTAATTGCTCAGAAAAATCAAAGCGGCACAGCTTATCACGCTTGAGCATAAAAATGGACTTTGGTTAAGGCTGCATACAGGCCTCGGTAGGGGCAGTCAGACGTGTTTGAAGAGTGAGTGACCGATTTATCCGAAGTCGGCTTCATGTGATACCTACCCCAGGGTTCACAACAGTTAGATTTGTTCCTCCCTCAGGGGTACGCCGCTCTAGAAAGATGATGGCATAATTAAGACGCTCTCGGTCACCTGGATCCATTCCCGGGCGAATACGCAGCTGAGATGGGAGTAGTTTTGAGTTCGCCTCGAAGGCGAAGGTTATCTGCATAGACCAGTACCGTATATTTCCGCATTTAAGCGCGTCCATAGATAGGCCGACCGTATAACATCGCAATAACGAATTTATCCAAAGTCACAAGCCTCAGTATTAGCCGATCCCTAAAAGCCAGCAAAAGAGTGTTCAAAAATACCCTGCTCTACTGCTGGTCGGTTGTGGTGACCGTAATGTGTTATAGTCGCGGTTAGTGGGACGTAGGGCGGTCAGAACAGACTTTCAACGTACCGGACATTGTATTGACCACATGTTAATTCACATGAAGCAATCACGGCAGGGTAACTTGAGAGGGTGACAGACAGGTCCCTACGCGTAGTCGGGCGCCAGACGCATATGAACCCAGGGTAGAGCAGTGTATGAGAGTAAGATTCATGGTCACGGGTGTGGGACGATGTTTCACTTTTAAAGCACCAGATCGTGTGGTGTAACATAGTGTTTAAAGGCTATTGATTCGTTAGTGCCATCCGTCGCGACCGTCAAATGTGCGATATACCGAGCAATATCCACACAAAAGTAACGTGTCCAGTTATAGACACTAAAAATCCACGTCTAGAATACCATCCGTCACTAGCGGGTGGAGTTAAGGGGAGATAAGGGCAACGGTGGGTAGATAATTCCTGGGTGGAATTTGAACAATGAAGAATGATTTATCACGGGATAAAAGCAAGTGCTTGCCACTTCCAGTGGGATGGTTGAGGTGCATATGATGAAATCAAAATATATCTGGGTCATCTACCGAACGTCTGCCGAGATGAATACTTTGATAAGTAACATCAGTGTAAAAGGAAAAAAATTATCAAGCGTAAACGTCCAGAAAGACACTAGGTTGCAGTGATCGTTGATGTAAGGTGCGAGAAAAGTAAAATATGGTCGCTCACTTAGGTCCGTTTGATACATAAATCCTGTTGAAATGCATCCTTGGCGTAATCCACAGGATGGGAGTTTAGGTAACAACATGTTGGGAGCTAAGTGCAACATCTAATCGTTTTTTGAAAATATCCAAGGTAGGAGAGGATACAACTGAGTCTGGGAGTGCGTTCCAGGGTTGGCAAGCCCAAAGGGAAAAGTAATTCCGTCGACACTCTAGACGACTCTATGGTTCCTTCAACTTCAAGCAGTTACCCCTGAGCTGCGAGTTGTGGCTAAGTTTCAGCAAATGGCGGCATACGTGGTTGGGGTCACTCTGTATCTGATACGCTAATATGCGATTGCCGCGCAGCGTTCGATGGCGTCCGCTGGAAATTCCCAGCAACTTCAGCCTTCGGTGGTAAGAGTGATAGCACAGACCCTTTACATCCATTGTTGCCCTTCGTTGTGGTGCCTCTATCGCTTCCAGGTCGCGCTTCAACCAAGGTTGCCAAGCTTGGATAGCGTATTCAACATGCGGGCGCACGTAGGAATTGTGCATCATTGGGAAGATTGATGGATCGAATCTCCCGAATGCTCTTCGCAGCATGCCGACATGCTGGTTGCCTCTTTTCGCAGCTACCACAGCCTGTTTTGAGCAGTTGAGGTCGCTCTCTACGATCACACCAAGATCACGTTCCTAGGCGCTATTCTGCAGTCCATTGGTACCAAGTGAATAAGTGTAGTTATGTCTATGGCGTAATTGTACAACGCGACATTTGTCTACATTGAACGATAGGGCGTTTTGAACTGACAGGTTCGACACTGTGTTAAGATCGCACTGGAGCCGTTAATGGTCTTCCGGTCCTCTGATCCTTCGTCATATCTTGATATCATAAGCCAAAAATAGGAAATCGGAAGTAATTGATCTCGCCAAATCGTTAATGAACACCAAGAATAGACGAGGTCCAAGAACCGAGCCTTGTGGTACTCCACATGCCACGTCGATTGCATCAGACAATGATTCTCAGACTCTCACCACTAGCCGTCGCTCTGGTAGAAAATTGTCAATCCAACTCAGGATTGGGTCTCTCATCCCGTAATTCCGAAGCATGTGAAGGAGAATGCGATGGTTTAAGCGATAAAATGCTTTTAAAAAGTCCAAGTAGATGACATCGACCCCTACTCCATCATCAACAGATTCAGTCCAGCTATTACGTTTAATTAATAGGTTAGTATTACACGAAAGCTTTTGATGAAAGCCATGTTGCTCTGTGGCTATTAAATTGTGGCTTTCCAGGTATTGCATAAGCGCATCTGCGATGATTGATTCCATCACTTTGTATAGTACTGGAAGTAGTGTTATTGGACGGTAGTTGGCAGGATCAGTGCGGCTACCTCCTTTATGAATAGGAGTGATGATCCCTCTCTTCCATACTGGTGGAGTACGGTTCTCCTCTAGACATCGCTGATGGAAAACAGCCAGTGGTGCTGCTAGCTCACAAGCTACTGCCTGTAGAGCCTTTGGTCGAATGTTGTCAGCTCCGGTAGAACTGTGGATACGCAAGCATAATGACTTCTTCAACACAGCTTCCGAAGTGAAGGTGATGTTTTCTAAACCAGTTGGTGGAGTATTAGAAATGATGAGGATGTTTGTGCTCGTTCCCTGCTGGAAAGTTCGGGGGTAATGAATCCGTAGGAGCTCAGCTGCGTCCATAGTTGATCGCGTGCACCCATCAGCCGTGACTAGTGCTGGAATCCCCGCTTTACCTTTCGTAGGCCGTTAACGTGCCTGTACAGGAGTTTGCGATTCGTGCAGAATCTCTTCATTAACTTCTGCTGATTAGTGACCTTGTCTTCGCGGATCAGTTTCACACAGAAGTTACGATGGGTCACGTATGCAGTCCAGGTTTCGGTATTCGGGCAATCCTGGTGATCTCGCCATGCCAAATCCCTCCGGGACATACCTTTACGTGTCCTGCTCCTCAGAAATGAATTACGCTTGTTTATAGGTTGGAAGGACTTCTCCTCTGATGCGTGCGCTACCAGCGTACAAAAAGTCCTTGTAAATTTTTCTAAGGCAACATCTGGGGGGCATTCGGTTAAGAAAGTCCAAGATGTATCTTTAGCAAGCTTAGACAACACATTGTAGTGTGTGACATTAAGGACTTTATCATCCTTCTTTTCAGGGTACTCCGCATAGCAAATATAGTCAAAAAGTAGAGTAACATGATCACTACGACTTTGTGGTGTGCTTGTAACTATCCCATCAACCATGAGTTCTTCGTTAGTTAGCACAAGATCCAGTATCGACGGCTTGTTAGTAGTTCGAAATCTGGTGGGAGAGGTTACGTGGTTGTAAAGAGGGTGGCTAGCAATAAGCTGTTGCAAGCAGGCTTTAAACTGCATACCATCGGTTGCCGGCGTTTCTATGTCATGCACGTTAAAGTCTCCAGCGATAAGAATGTGGGTGTAGGACTTGTTCAAAGCAGATTGAAAAACGTGATTCAGTTTGGAGTCCATTTCCGAAGTTGAGTTTGGTGGGCGATAAATCACGGCAAGTAGGCATGTGCCCTTGTTTCGCAACCATAGGCGGCACCAAAGAGAATCGGGAGCTCGGATTTCCGAGTGATCGATAACTTCAAATCGGAGGTTTGTATTATAATAAAGAATCACACCGCCATCCCTTCCGGTTCTATCGGTCCGAAGCAGTGACATACCGGGTAAATTGATCTCAGAATCGGTGCAGATAACATGCCGGTAACGTACGCATCCATTGCCCATTCAAACACACCGGCAACGACACACGTAGGTCCATCTTCAGTACCGAGCACGCGTGGCTCAAATCAGCTTTCACCGTCAACTCCAGTGGTGCCCTCTAAACAACCCGAATTGCCGGCAAAGGTATAAAGCCAACACTCGCTAGACAAAACCACGCTGTGTTAACTCTCGTGTGCACCAATGTTCCCGAATCCAAATCTGGCACATTAAAAGGCAAGTTGCAAGACGATCGCAACCAGTGGAGTTCCCTCTGCGAGGCGATTGGTATTCGGGTCGAGCATGCAATACTGCAACGCGTAGCGCGTCACCCGACCTCAGTGCACTCTGGTGAACCTCGAATTCTTCTAAACGCTGAACTCAGCAGATGAGACAGAGGCTGTCCCGCTCTCAGCAGTCCGTCTTCGCAACTCACCGAGCGGAGTGCGCATATTACCTGGTCTACCTTGGAAAGATCGCCCAAAAGAAGCAGTTGAGTAACGCGGCATTACTAATAGGGATAGCAAAAAACGATATATGTTCATGGTGTTCCGGAGCTTCGGCATTCTTCTGATCACGCTGAACCAACACATGACCGAGAGCAGTGGTGCTACATACGCGAAGCACTCTCTGTTGACAATGATATTGCCAAATCCCTGATAAGAGTTCCGTCGTTACCTAAATATTAATTGCTGTTGTCCAAGGCTAATGAAAGTGATACTACAATCCGAGCGAATGACGAAAGTTCTGTTGGATAGCTAGTTAAAGAATCGAGCGAGGTTGCTAACAGAGATCCGGATAAAGGCAGTAGGCGAACGATCAAAAGTCGGAAGCAATTCAATGGAACTTGCATACGCTACAAACTCTTTATTCGCACAGTCCTGCGGAGAGACCGACACAACAGCGCCCACGGCACACAGGAGGACCGAGCACAGCACCAGTGAAACTTCTGTTCAGGAACGCTCAATAATGCCACGCAACATGATTGAAATACATAAACCAAACAAACTATTATTGGCCGACCACCTAACGGCCGGCTTAAAAGCTAACACAAAGTTGACATCCATCAATGAACTCCTAACAACAAAAGCCCTATCTTGCATGTATACAAACGCTCAAGGCCTTCGAAGCAAGTTGGCCGAACTTAGAGAACTCCATGCCTCACAACCGCGGGACCTCGTCATGATTACAGAGACATGGTTAAACCCTGAGATAACCGATTCTGAGATCAATTTACCCGGTGTGTCGCTGCTTCGGACCGATAGAACCGGAAGGGTTGCTGATGTGATTCTTTATTATAATACAGACCTCCGATTTGAAGTTATCGATCACTCGGAAATCCGAGCTCCCGATTCGCTTTGGTGCCGCCTATGGTTGCGAAACAAGGGCACATGCCTACTTGCCGTGATTTATCGCCCACCAAACTCAACTTCGGAAATGGACTCCAAACTGAATCATGTTTTTCAATCTGCTTTGAACAAGTCCTACACCCACATTCTTATCGCTGGAGACTTTAACGTGCATGACATAGAAACGCCGGCAACCGACGGTATGCAGTTTAAAGCCTGCTTGCAACAGCTTATTGCTAGCCACCCTCTTTACAACCACGTAACCTCTCCCACCAGATTTCGAACTGCTAACAAGCCGTCGATACTGGATCTTGTGCTCACTAACGAAGAACTCATGGTTGATGGGATAGTTACAAGCACACCACAAAGTCGCAGTGACTATGTTACTCTACTCTTGGACTAAATATGCTATGCGGAGTACCCTGAAAAGAAGGTTGATAAAGTCCATACTGTCACACACTACAATGTGTTATCTAAGCTTGTTAAGCATACGTCTTGGACTTTCTTAACCGAATGCCCCCCAGATGTTGTCTGGGAAACATTTACAAGGACGTTTGGCACACTGACAGCGCACGCATTGAAACAGACGTCCTTCCAACCCAAAAACAAGCATAAGGCATTTCAGAGGAATAGAACACATAAATTTATTTCCCGGAGGGATTTGGCATGGCGAGATCACCAGGATTGCCCGAATACCGAAACCTGGACTGCATACGTGACCCATCGTAACTTCTGTGTGAAACTGATCCGCGAAGACAAGGTCACTAATCAGCAGAAGTTAATGAAGAGATTCTGCACGAATCGCAAACTCCTGTACAGGCACGTTAACGGCCTACGAAAGGTAAAGCGGGGATTCCAGCACTAGTCACGGCTGATGGGTGCACGCGATCAACTATGGACGCAGCTGAGCTCCTACGGATTCATTACCCCCGAACTTTCCAGCAGGGAACGAGCACAAACATCCTCATCATTTCTAATACTCCACCAACTGGTTTAGAAAACATCACCTTCACTTCGGAAGCTGTGTTGAAGAAGTCATTATGCTTGCGTATCCACAGTTCTACCGGAGCTGACAACATTCGACCAAAGGCTCTACAGGCAGTAGCTTGTGAGCTAGCAGCACCACTGGCTGTTTTCCATCAGCGATGTCTAGAGGAGAACCGTACTCCACCAGTATGGAAGAGAGGGATCATCACTCCTATTCATAAAGGAGGTAGCCGCACTGATCCTGCCAACTACCGTCCAATAACACTACTTCCAGTACTATACAAAGTGATGGAATCAATCATCGCAGATGCGCTTATGCAATACCTGGAAAGCCACAATTTAATAGCCACAGAGCAACATGGCTTTCATCAAAAGCTTTCGTGTAATATGGTTGGCGGCATCCGGTTTCGGATTTGCCTCTCACTGTGGCAAGCCACAGGACGCCTGCGCCTACAGAGGGACCATGGATGGCTTGCGCTGCACCACCCACAGCTCCAACCACATACCCCATATCCAGTGTAAACCCGAAGGAATAAGACCGGGAGGCATGCGGATGGGAACCATGTTTCATCAACGGAGCTGGCCCACACTTCTTCACAGGCAAACACAAGCACACTGTAGTTGGGGAATCAAGCGCACACAAGGCGGTGGCTGGACCGTAGTCCGCTCCACACTGACTGCATGGAACCACTATTTGATCCTAGCACGGCCACAAGAACCGTGCACCCTGTCCCCTCCAGCAACGACCAACTGTCTCCTGGAGCCAGTATGGACGAGGTAGTGGGTAATAGACAGGTAGGCACCTTGTCAACATGCACATCAAGCGCATCCACACCGGGGATTTCAAACAACAGCCAAACACTTGAGAGAGAGAGAAAGAAAAAGAGAAAGAGAAAAACTCGATTAATGCATAAGGAAACGGTGATATAAACCTTAATTAAATAGCATACGTAATAAGTTGTTTACAAACAAATCCTAGCTAAGTGCACGAGGTCAGGATATATAGTTCACGGAATGCCAAGAACACAAAAATGCTACGGAAATCGAATACAAATGGCTTAGGCGAGGTGTGTAAATTAATGGAATAGAGAACGGGTAGACATTTATATGAGAAAGAAAAGCATTAAGGTAAAAACTATAAACCCACCACCTGAAATAAAGAGACTCAGCGTGCAAGCACGCGGTTAGTAAATCGAATTCAGCCTGCCTACAAACGCTGCGCCGGCTCGTCGTAATTCTCTGCAGGACCCATCGTCGCTTCTGTAGTGGCCCCAAATGGCACAGCGCATGGCCCACTAGACATTTATATGAGAAAGAAAGGCATTAGGAGAGAACCGAAAACCCACCACCTGAAATAAAGAGACTTAGCATGCAAGCATGCGGTTAGTAAATCGAATTCAGCGTGCCTACAAACGCTGCGCCGGTGCTGCCTACGTTCACTGCGGGACCCGTCGTCGCTTCTGTAGTGGCCCCAAATGGCACAGCGCATGGCCCACTAGACATTTATATGAGAAAGAAAGGCATTAGGAGAGAACCGAAAACCCACCACCTGAAATAAAGAGACTTGGCATGCAAGCATGCGGTTAGTAAATCGAATTCAGCGTGCCTACAAACGCTGCGCCGGTGCTGCCTACGTTCACTGCGGGACCCGTCGTCGCTTCGGCAGTGGTCCCGAGTGACCTCTCTCATGGCTCACTAGGTGTGCCTGACTAAGGCACTCGCGACCGCATGTTCTACAGCACAATGCGCTCGATGTCGATGGAGTACAATTCATCGGTGCTTGCCGCTTCCGCACTTGCCGCTTCTTCTCTGCATGCATGAGGGATTTCTCCCGCACCTCAGCAAATGACTTCGTGATTAGATCGCGCCACGCACGCACGCACGCACGTAATAGCTGGACTGAAGCTGTTGATGATGGAGTAGGGGTCGATGTCATCTACTTGGACTTTTTAAAAGCATTTTATCGCTTAAACCATCGCATTCTCCTTCACATGCTTCGGAATTACGGCATTGGCGACGCAATCCTGAGTTGGATTGACAATTTTCTACAAGAGCGACGACTAGTGGTGAGAGTCCGAGAATCATTTTCTCATGCAATCGACGTGATTGTGGAGTAGCACAAGACTCGGTTCTTGGACCTCGTCTATTCTTGGTGTTCATTAACGATTTGGCGAGATCAATTACTTCCGATTTCCTATTTTTGGCTTATGATATCAAGATATGGCGAAGGATCAGAGGACCGGAAGACCATTAACGGCTCCAGTGCGATCTTAACACAGTGTCGAACTTGTCAGTTCAAAACGTCCTATCGTTCAATGTAGACAAATGTCGCGTTGTACAATTACGCCATAGACATAACTACACTTATTCACTTGGTACCAATGGACTGCAGAATAGCGCCTAGGAACGTGATCTTGGTGTGATCGTAGAGAGCGACCTCAACTGCTCAAAACAGGCTGTGGTAGCTGCGAAAAGAGGCAACCAGCATGTCGGCATGCTGCGAAGAACATTCGGGAGATTCGATCCATCAATCTTCCCAATGATGCACAATTCCTACGTGCGCCCGCATGTTGAATACGCTATCCAAGCTTGGCAACCTTGGTTGAAGCGCGACCTGGAAGCGATAGAGGCACCACAACGAAGGGCAACAATGGATGTAAAGGGTCTGTGCTATCACTCTTACCACCGAAGGCTGAAGTTGCTGGGAATTTCCAGCGGACGCCATCGAACGCTGCGCGGCAATCGCATATTAGCGTATCAGATACAGAGTGACCCCAACCACGTATGCCGCCATTTGCTGAAACTTAGCCACAACTCGCAGCTCAGGGGTAACTGCTTGAAGTTGAAGGAACCATAGAGTCGTCTAGAGTGTCGACGGAATTACTTTTCCCTTTGGGCTTGCCAACCCTGGAACGCACTCCCAGACTCAGTTGTATCCTCTCCTACCTTGGATGTTTTCAAAAAACGATTAGATGTTGCACTTAGCTCCCAACATGTTGTTACCTAAACTCCCATCCTGTGGATTACGCCAAGGATGCATTTCAACAGGATTTATGTATCAAACGGACCTAAGTGAGCGACCATATTTTACTTTTCTCACTCTTTACCTCAATGAACACTGCACGCCAGTGTTTTTCCGAACGTTTACGCTTGATAATTTATTTTAATTTTACACTGATGTTACTTATCAAAGTATTCATCTCGGCAGACGTTCGGTAGATGACCCAGACATATTTTGATTTCATCGTATTCACCTCAACCATCCCACTGGAAGTGGCAAGCACTTGCTTTTATCCCGTGATAAATCATTGTTCATTGTTCAACGTGCCTGTACATGAGGTTGCGGTTCGTGCAGAATCTCTTCATTAACTTCTGCTGATTAGTGACCTTGTCTTCGCGGATCAGTTTCACACAGAAGTTACGATGGGTCACGTATGCAGTCCAGGTTTCGGTATTCGGGCAATCCTGGTGATCTCGCCATGCCAAATCCCTCCGGGAAATAAATTTATGTGTTCTATTCCTCTGAAATGCCTTATGCTTGTTTTTGGGTTGGAAGGACGTCTGTTTCAATGCGTGCGCTGTCAGTGTGCCAAACGTCCTTGTAAATGTTTCCCAGACAACATCTGGGGGGCATTCGGTTAAGAAAGTCCAAGACGTATGCTTAACAAGCTTAGATAACACATTGTAGTGTGTGACAGTATGGACTTTATCAACCTTCTTTTCAGGGTACTCCGCATAGCATATTTAGTCCAAGAGTAGAGTAACATAATCACTACGACTTTGTGGTGTGCTTGTAACTATCCCATCAACCATGAGTTCTTCGTTAGTTAGCACAAGATCCAGTATCGACGGCTTGTTAGTAGTTCGAAATCTGGTGGGAGAGGTTACGTGGTTGTAAAGAGGGTGGCTAGCAATAAGCTGTTGCAAGCAGGCTTTAAACTGCATACCATCGGTTGCCGGCGTTTCTATGTCATGCACGTTAAAGTCTCCAGCGATAAGAATGTGGGTGTAGGACTTGTTCAAAGCAGATTGAAAAACATGATTCAGTTTGGAGTCCATTTCCGAAGTTGAGTTTGGTGGGCGATAAATCACGGCAAGTAGGCATGTGCCCTTGTTTCGCAACCATAGGCGGCACCAAAGAGAATCGGGAGCTCGGATTTCCGAGTGATCGATAACTTCAAATCGGAGGTTTGTATTATAGTAAAGAATCACACCGCCATCCCTTCCGGTTCTATCGGTCCGAAGCAGTGACATACCGGGTAAATTGATCTCAGAATCGGTTATCTCAGGGTTTAACCATGTCTCTGTAATCATGACGAGGTCCCGCGGTTGTGAGGCATGGAGTTCTCTAAGTTCTGCCAACTTGCTTGGAAGGCCTTGAGCGTTTGTATACATGCAAGATAGGGCTTTTGTTGTTAGGAGTTCATTGATGGATGTCAACTTTGTGTTAGCTTTTAAGCCGGCCGTTAGGTGGTCGGCCAATAATAGTTTGTTTGGTTTATGTATTTCAATCATGTTGCGTGGCATTATTGAGCGTTCCTGAACAGAAGTTTCACTGGTGCTGTGCTCGGTCCTCCTGTGTGCCGTGGGCGCTGTTGTGTCGGTCTCTCCGCAGGACTGTGCGAATAAAGAGTTTGTAGCGTATGCAAGTTCCATTGAATTGCTTCCGACTTTTGATCGTTCGCCTACTGCCTTTATCCGGATCTCTGTTAGCAACCTCGCTCGATTCTTTAACTAGCTATCCAACAGAACTTTCGTCATTCGCTCGGATTGTAGTATCACTTTCATTAGCCTTGGACAACAGCAATTAATATTTAGGTAACGACGGAACTCTTATCAGGGATTTGGCAATATCATTGTCAACAGAGAGTGCTTCGCGTATGTAGCACCACTGCTCTCGGTCATGTGTTGGTTCAGCGTGATCAGAAGAATGCCGAAGCTCCGGAACACCATGAACATATATCGTTTTTTGCTATCCCTATTAGTAATGCCGCGTTACTCAACTGCTTCTTTTGGGCGATCTTTCCAAGGTAGACCAGGTAATATGCGCACTCCGCTCGGTGAGTTGCGAAGACGGACTGCTGAGAGCGGGACAGCCTCTGTCTCATCTGCTGAGTTCAGCGTTTAGAAGAATTCGAGGTTCACCAGAGTGCACTGAGGTCGGGTGACGCGCTACGCGTTGCAGTATTGCATGCTCGACCCGAATACCAATCGCCTCGCAGAGGGAACTCCACTGGTTGCGATCGTCTTGCAACTTGCCTTTTAATGTGCCAGATTTGGATTCGGGAACATTGGTGCACACGAGAGTTAACACAGCGTGGTTTTGTCTAGCGAGTGTTGGCTTTATACCTTTGCCGGCAATTCGGGTTGTTTAGAGGGCACCACTGGAGTTGACGGTGAAAGCTGATTTGAGCCACGCGTGCTCGGTACTGAAGATGGACCTACGTGTGTCGTTGCCGGTGTGTTTGAATGGGCAATGGATGCGTACGTTACCTGCTTTTTATCTGCACCGGAGTTCCTTTGGCTCTGAGCTGTCGGTGTCATGGCTGAATCTGCAAGTGAAGCGTCTATGTTTGGAGAAGTGGATGCAGGCTTGTTTGAGGCTTGCCCACTTATGGTTGTGAGGTGACCCAGTGAATGTAGTCACAGGCGCTGCAGTGCGGTTGGAGCATCTAGCTCCTTTCTTCTGTTTAGGCTCAGAGCTTACTTTGGCCGGGTGAGGCATTATCGTGGCCATATTTACCTCCGTGGGATCGATCTTAGTATTTACAAAATGCGCGATTACCTCACTCATCCTATCGCACTTTTGCATGAGCAAAGATAAACAGTTGACAACTGGAATGATTTGACACGATGGGCAAAACCAAATCGTGTCAGCAATTTGGTTTATCTGTCTCACTTCTTGGACGGATTTGCCTACACATTGTGAACAATACGATCTAATGCAGCTAGAACAGGTAATACTGATCTTAAAGTCTTTACTGCAATTGTCTACGCAAGACACGCAACGTGGAACCATTGGAATGCTAGTCGTCCTCTTATTGTTTATAGCAAGGCCTCTCAAAGCGCTCACCTTGATGGGTGTACTTTGTCAAAGGGGTGACGCACGAACAAGTCAGAACACGCACACGAATTGAGAGTCGTTCAACCGCACCAAGGTCAGGTGGTAGAGGCAGATGGAGGTCGTAACGCGCAGACTGTCGGGTTCAGCGATCAATCGACTAGCAGTGGAACACACACATCCAAACACAAAGCGGCAGCGTGTGTTAATCTGTCTGCCTCAAGCGACGATGCAGGTGGAGCGCTGATGAGGGTCTCTAGAGCTGCTCAGTTGATGAGTGGTGCAAAAAGGCTGTAACTTTGTTATGCTACAACTTACAGGGATGGTTGCCACGTAGTTTGGAAGCCCTCAGCTTCTTCTTCCGAATGAGACCAAAATCTTTTGCGGAAAACCGGTCTGATGTAGTTACAAAAGTGGAATTCCGCGAAGAATATGCCGAAAGATAGGAACGGGAGCAAGAGTATAATCCACACATGTTAGATCCAAGAGTTGGGAAGCACTGAGTAGAGGTCGTCGAACTGGTTCGAAAGAGCGCACGCACAATATTGTGTAGAGAGAATTAGAGTGGCCACAGAGGGCAAAGCCAGAGCTGAGTTAAAGTGCGGCCGCACGGTATGTATATAACCTATTTCAAATTCCGTATGACTTTTTCATAAGCCGACCCCCTACAGTAGCGAGAAACCGTGCAAAAATCATCGGCTTATATTCGGTACTTCTCAGCAATGATTCCTTCGAGCTTGATGTATTGCCTCACGTTCATTCCATCCTTATTCACGTCGAGGAGTCTAACAGCAAAAACAAATGTTGTTATCATATCGTGTCCGAGGACTTGGTTCGGTGCATTCCGGAGCGTAAAACTTCAACAGATTTGACTGCATTTTATTAACGGAAGTGGGCCTTGTGTAAAGAGGGTTAACCTGCGGAGGGAAGCTTCCCTTTGTTTCGTGATTTTTGTGTCGTTTTCTATGGTTTCTCAGGAATCGTGCACTTATGGCCTGGGTATTTGGGGCATGCAGAGTGCCAAGTAATTGGGAAATCGGCCTCCGTTGGTGTCGGAAACCATAGAAAGTGAGTAGATGACGTGCCATAGGAAAAGGAAGAAGACTGGATTAAACATCGAATAGAATCCAGGTCAGCGTATGGTGCTTGTTTCTAAAACTGGTCACAGTTAAATATTGGTGGTCCTGATTTACATTGTTAAATGCCACCTCTCTCTGGCTACTTTCGACCGCGGTACTAGCCACACAGAATTTGAAGAAAAACTTGTTTCGATACGTCAGTGATAGATACCTCATCTACAACAATATAGAAATCCCATGCTCGCTCAACCGATTGCTTTCGGATCACCAAGGAAATCTGCTACCATTGAGTGATGAGGTGACTTGCATTGAACTTGGCGATAACAACCTTGAGTGTCTTGTTCACAGTGACTGATAGAATGAGCTCATCGTAATCAGTTCCAAGTGTTCGATAGACCGTGGGTAGATCATTGACTTCAAGGCGGGAGAGTACTCGCAGCGTCAGATTTACGACCTTCAGATGTTTGATTCTGTTGGGGGAAGTGCGTTTCTGCAGTTCAGATAGAAAATCATAAATAGTTAGTGAAACCATGGCAACCCGATGTAGACTTCATCCTGCACCCCACCGATGCGGCTGTACATAATCCCACGGTATCTACCAGCAAGTGTATATTTAGATAGAGAAATACCGAGTACGAAGTCTGCTGCCGCTGCGATAAGGTCACCATTAGCAAAAACAACTCCACCTATCTTCTTCAGGCAATTCATGTGCTACGATGATGGACCATGTTGCCAACAGCCACCAAATTTGCGTTGAATGAAAAGCGGAGAAGATATGAATCAGTAGGTAACACAACACACAAAAGATGAAATCTAGCACAACAATCCGAACACGCAAGGGCATTTGCCGTGTGCCCAACAATTTTCGAACAGGAACGAACCACAAAGTGATTTATTCTGCATTTTATAAAAAGGACGCAAAAATGAGGCAAAGCGGTAATGCAATTTCCCACTGTGCACAGAAGCACTTGGAAGACCGACCTCGATGTCAACTTCCAATGACTGCAGTATATCGCCCATGTGTAGCGTGGGCGCCGAAAGAGTAACACTGAATGTACTTGGTTGGTGTGTGGATGTACACTTAGTCGCTCTACAGTGTAGCACCTATTGAACACGCATCACTTATTTCGACTAGCTGGCGTCTTTTGATTGGCTTGTGTTAAATGCATGGTTCCTTAGAACCTCGATACAACAAGCCATGCAGAAACCCGTCGGCAGACTGATCCGCACGGGACGCAGTTGATTTCACTAGGATCTGTCAGGTACGTATCTTTCAGTAAAACGCAATGCGGTGTAGCATACAAGATGCCAGAAACGAACACAGACAGCTATCATTGTCCATGTAGGAAGATGGCGCTACCTGCAGGTAAATGATAAGTGCCAACAACACCTGCCACGATGAGAAATATGTCGAGTCTCACTATTTGGATGAAGAGTAGATCCGACATGGTGTTGGTACTAACTGCACTGGTATCAGTCTAAATTATTTGAACTGAGGTGATGCAAATTTACTTCATTTGCAGCGGTCTTTTAATAACAATCATTAACAAATATCACAAAGGTTCGTTTAAGAACCCTGTAACGTGATTCACCGATGAACGAAGTCATAGTTGAAAATTTTATACTCATGCAGACATCAAAATTCTACATACAAACTGTGCAACCGATTTTGCTATGGAGAATGTTTGATGGAGCACCGAAGATTCCGAGCTTTGAATGGACAACGATTACAACGAAAGCTTACTTTGCTTCTTGTGCTCATGGATTACTACATGGCGAAATCACGCCGAACTTGAATATTGACACAACAGTTATGACTGCTTTTTCCGCACCCCAGCACCATCATGTTCCTGGGTCGGACAATTACCTGACAAAACGCTCACCCATATGAACTACGGACATTTCGGTTATATCTTTCATTGAAACAAGAGGTTCTACTATTCCAAAGTAGCTATGCTTGTACGCATATTTGATCGCGCTTTCACTGGTGTGCGTCATTTTACCGAGAATATACCAGTTATTTATTTATATAGTATTTGGATTACTATTTGAATAGTACCGTAGTTAACTTCTCGGCTTCTTTCCTTGGTTGGACCCGGAAGATTTTACGCGTCACTCGAGCCACCCGAAGCGAATCTGTCGCTCACACTGTCCCGTATCATCTCATGTCACGCACCATATTCGAACTAACGGCCCACCCGTCTCATCACGCCCGCGCCGTCTTTCGCCGGAGAAACTCAAGCTAGCTGAAGCGGTGTTTGAGCACATACTCGAACTAGGAATAGTCCGTCCTTCAGATATTCCCTGGTCCCCTCCACTCCTGATGATCCCAAAGAAGTCTGGGGACTGGCGTCTTCGCGATGAGTACCGGGCAATAAACAAGCTTCCTCTTCCCAATAAGTAAGTTATCCCAAACATGCAGTACCTCACTGCATGCCTTACAGGTAAGATGGGATTTAACCAGATTGATCTTGTTCGCGACTATCACCAGATACCAGTCGAGGAAGCTGAAATACCTAAAACAGCCGTCACCACTCCTTTTGGCTTGTTCGAAATTTTGCAAATGTCTTTTGGACAGTACAACGCTGCACAGACTTTTCAACACTTCATCCACGATGTCACCAGTGCCATAGATTTCGCTTACCCCTATCTCGATGACATTCTAGTGGCCAGTCCGCTCGACGAAGAGCATCTAGCTAATCTTCAGTCCTTCTTCCAGCGGCTGACCCAACACGGCGTAACCGTTAATCCGACTAAGTGCGAACTAGGCAAGTATTCGGTAGAATTCTTAGGCCACCTCGTCACATCAGTTGGCATCGAGGTTCTTGTGGAGCAGGTCCAATCCATCAGACTTCTCAGCCACGACTTCACTTAAGCACTTACACCGATTTTGTGGTCTAGTCAACTACTACCTCGCCTGCTGCGCTCAACTCATATAGTCCCTGACTGACCTCCTTAGAGGAAACGAACGTAATTTTGCTCTCCAAGAGGCCACCACCAACAAAGCTCTTCTCGCTCACTCCGAACCGCCTGCTCTCCTTTCTTTGACAACTGACGCTTCAGACGTTGCGGTAGGAGCTGTTCTGCAACAACACAATGGACAATGGCAACCACCCGGTTTCTTTTCCAAACGCTTGCAACCAGCGGAATCCCGCTACAGCACGTTCACTTGAGAACAGATTGTCATCTACTTAGCTATCGGTCACTTCCGACACATTAGGTCGGGCTTTCACAATCTAAACTGACCACAAGTCCCTCATATTCGCCTTCAATTCATCAGCTGATAAATATTCCCCACGGGAAACTAGCCATATAGACTTTGTCAAACAATTCAGTGCTGAGGAAGCTGACTCTACCTCTGGCGTTAACCTCATTTCTCACTCTTTGCCTTCTGTCGATCTCGCCATGTCATCGGTTCAGACCGAAGATGAAGACCTCCAACGCACCCTGTAGCCAATTTCACTGCATGTGCAACCCGTTCCACTCCAAACTACGGACGGAGCTATCCTTTGTGACACTTCCACAGGTTGTCCAAGACCCATCGTTCCCACCTATTTCAGTTGTACAGTCTTCGACTCCCTTCACACCGTCTCATCCTGGTATTCGGGCATCTTTAAAACTGATTACCGAGCCTTTCGTTTGGCCAAGCGTAAACAAAGACGTTCGCAACTGGGCTTGAGCTTGTTTTCACTGTCAGCGGTCCAAGGTACATCGACATACCCATAGTCCTCTCGGTTCATTCCCTGCGCCGGATTCGCGGTTCTCTCATTTACAGTTGGACTTAGTAGGACCCTTACCTCTCTCTCGCGGATCTGTACACTTACTGATATATGTCCACCGCTTCACTAGATGACCAGAAGTCATCCCTGTACCAGACTGTACGGCCGAAACAGTCATTAGTGCGTTTTTGGACCGTTAGGTGTCCCACCACGAATGCCCATCCACCATCCTTACCGACCGTGGAAAGCCTTTCGGATATTCGCAATTCGATACGTTCTGCAACTTCTTGGGCTGTCGTCGTATCCACACGAGGGCATATCACCTTGCGGCGAGTGGCTTAGTCGAACGCTTCCATCGGCATCCATCTCTCTGTGCCACTTCTGACCCTGAATAAAGCGAAAACATTCCGTTAATACTTCTAGGCATTCGCAGCAGCGGAAAAGTTGACCTGCAGTGCGCACCAGCAGAGTCGGTCTACGGCAGGACACTTATATCCAGTTAGTTGCAGCTTTTCGGATGGCCTTTCACAGAGTTTTCACTTGACTATGGAGACAATTGCACCCAATTATTACTTGCGTTTGAAGGAATTCTTATCCTATTTTGCAAACTAAGAAATTTGTAACGATCCCACATTGGACAAAGGAATGGCATTTTAGCCTGTTATGGAGGTATTCAGCCACAAGGAGCAACTGCACTCAACATCCCCATGACAAGTCCAGCGTGGATAGCTGGACATGGTATGCACAACCCGGACAAGTATATCACAGAAGCCAGCCTCTATTAACAATATTGTTACTCACCTTCACCATTCGACGCTAGAACGCTTTTGCATCTTTGACCGGTTTCAACGACTACTGCCGGATCAGTACCAAGCCAATCGGTCGAGTAACGAAGAAATTTGACCGTCAACCGACTGCGAATAACAGAGTGCAAAATCGGTCTGTACGATGCGTCACCGGCTTGCACGACTGCTCAAACCAACCTAAGGCAGTGTTCCAGCACATGGTGGATTTTCGCTTGGCGACCGTTCTCCCTATAAAAAGCCACAAGTTTCCGCTTAACAACACTGCGATGTGGCGGACATGACTCGTCACTGAATAAAGTCACAGCTGAACATTTCACAGTGACGCAGTCATCCGACTTCTACATAAAACCTGTGCAAGCGATTTAGCCATAGAGGATACTTTGATGGAGCACCGAACATTCCGAGCTTTGAATGGACAACGATTGCATCAAACTCTTAGTTTGGCTCCTGTGCTCATGGATTGCTACATGGCGAAATCACGCCGAACTTGAATATTGACACAACAGTTATGACTGCTTTTTCCGCACCCCAGCACCATCATGTTCCAGGGTCGGACTATTACCTGACAAAACGTTCATCCGTATGAACTACGAACATTTCGGTTATACATTTCATTGAAACAAGATATTTTACTATGCCAAAGCCACCATGTTTGTATGCATATTTGATCACGCGTTCACCGGTGTGTCTCGTTTTAGCGAGAATATACCGTTTATTTATTTATATTGTTACTACAGTAACGCGACGTATGGCAGCTGAAGTCATTGCCCTTCGTGAATGAACCACATCTAATCAACTGAATTGCTCATGTAAGCGGATTAAGCCTAGCTGGTAAGTAAAGCCATTAACTCATCGTGACGATAACAGGAAAATATTCCAGGCCACATGACGAACATATGCTTAGCTCAAAATGATCATACGGTTAATTTCGACAGATGAAGGAACATGAAGGGGGGATATTGACGATGAATATGTATGTTTATATGCATGGGTAATAGATCGTTTCTGAGAGGAAGTGAGGGTGGGGATAGTAAAGTAAAAACGTTTGCGTCGAAGGTAAAGCGAACTGCTCGCAAATGAAGCGAACATTAGGACAACCGGAGCCAGGAGATGAGCGTTCATAATTAATGGATGAAAATCAAAAAGATGGACGACAAATAAATGGATTTACAAAATAGATCGAATCAAAATGAGTAGAAAAGATATATAATGAGAGAAGGAAGGTAGTGCAGTAATTCGAGCCGATCACAGATGGGCGCCGATTCAAAACCAGTACTCCCAAGTGAACGAATCAGCGATTCCGGTGATCATCTTCATCGGTCACGTGCTCCACGAGGTCACATTCGAGCAGACGTTTCGTATGCCTGTGTGCTAGCGCCTTGTTCAGCCCTGGACCTGAAACAGCGATGGAGTTGGACCCCGAAATGATGATGATGATAAAAAAGCGGAGCAGTTATGGGCAGACAAACTCACAGGAAAAGAGTCCACGCTGAGGCGATGTATTGCAGTGGACGACGAGACAAAACCAATGGCCTTCTCATGGCAAGGAGGAACACGATTATGAAGTGCACACAGCACCAAAAATGCTGAGCATAAAGTAACGCAACATTTACAGTATGGAATGAAGGCAGGAAGAGAATGGGCCGACGCCTAATGGCATGGACTGCGAATAGGTACGTTAATTTACCATGTGATGTCTACCGGGAAGCATTTTGACGCCAGGAAGTGTACCGTGAGATGGTTCAGACAGTTAGGGTTGATGGAGCTAAGGAAACGGTGCGCCATCTGGCCGATAGCCCGAATCACGGAGGATGGCGGATAAAAATGAGGACGATGTCCAGACCAATGAGGAAGTCTGATAACTGACAGAGTGACGTGTCCTTAGTAGATATCTTGTGAGTGCGTGCCTGTAAATCAAGCCGTGTGTGATTCGTCTCTTACATGCACTGCGCTCATTGGCCCATCTGATAGCAGTACGATCCAGCGTAAGGTAGAACGCAGCGCACACTGCTGCTCGCTAAGTTGGATGCCGAACGCCTGCATACATTGCAAGTCTAGTCGGTCTCAAGATATACTTCCACTGCTCCACAATTGGTTCTGATTTCACATGGGTTTAAGACAGCGTTACTTAGGTGTTGGAATGATGCGGTGAAATAGTCCGTTGTATGGGAAATAGGAACCAACAGTACAGCAACGCTTCAAAGTAAGGCCTCCCGTTACCACACAACCACAAGTAGTTGTAGGCAAGTCGAGCTACTCCAAAAACTGGAATCACGAGCAGAGAGGTCATTAATCAGTGATTCACAGACGAGCACTGTTAATCTTCGGAGGCGCAGCGCGTTCCTATAAGTGTGCACAAACCATCAAGTAGCGAGAATGTAAAATATAGAATGCGAACGCAGAATAACTAGTGAGAAGGGGGAAAAACCGCATCGCAACATCACTGATAGTTTGTAGCATTGAGTTCCCTGTATTGATTTGAATAGAAACAATAAGAAAATGAATGTTGCAAGATGGTGCTTTCTGTTCAATTGCAAATGGGCAACATAGCAAATGATAAGGTGAGAAAAACCAATCACTTCAAATCGAAATGTCTCATGCAAACGAAGTAAACGGTGGCTACAAGTTAAGGAGGTATGATTAACTACAAGGGAGTTGCAGTGTAAAGAACAGTTGCTTCTGGACGCACAATGTTGGGGGATACATTTATATGACCACTGCCTCTGCAAACTTGAGGACACTGGCGTTTGTGTTACGATAGGTGGCAGTAAACGACGAGTTGGGGTCGACCTGATGACCCGTTTCCACCAAGTGTTTTGCAATCGAGGAGGCAGGTATTTTGTTCGTCGACACAAGTTCAGTTTGTGGCTGCCTTGTCAAGGTAACGACACGCTTCGGAATGGGCTCCTCAATCCGTTTGCACAAGCAACTGTCTGTCCTGTTGAAGTAATTGCCTCCACAGTTAGAAAAAAATTGATAAAACCACTGTGTTGTGGCGGAGACCGGCCTAGTAAGCTTAGCTGGGGGCAGTGGTAGCTTCTTGGTTGTCCAGAGAAGGCAGAATTTAGCGGTACCGCATGCATGTTGTATTGCAACTGCTGTGCGTCATTCCAACTGCCTAGCCAACATCACCTTTGAAGGGTAGTCGCAAATAAACAGGCATTTTTGGTGCGGAAAGAACGAACGGCTGTTTACTTTCCGCGGAAAGGCTACGAAAGCTTCTGGGTAGTCATTTGACCGTAAAGTCTGCGTAATGAATTCTAATACAGCCTCGATGCATCCCATACTGCATATCTTGCGGGCCCGATTGAACAACGTTTTGACAAGGCATAGTTTGTAATAAACTGGTGTAAAACTGCTGAAGTGTTCATACAAACCGGTCCATGTACAATCTTGCAACATTTGTGTTACCCAAATCATTTATAGTGATGAACATTTATGAGGTGTCGTCAACATCAACAACGATAAAGGTGATGCGGTAATTGGGACTGGCAGGCTGAGAGATAACTCGCTAATAAGGAGTTTGAATGTAGGGGCACCTGATAAAGAACCTAAACGCTAAGCAAATATTGATATCGAAGTGTCGATGACTCGTCAACAGTAGCATGAACAAAACAGCTCGCAATATATCGTTGGGATAAGATAGAACCTGTGAGACAATCGCTTGGTCGCTTTCACTAGTCCACATCATAATCAACCCCATATTGCCTCATCAACATCATCATCTTTACACGTTAGCTGGAAGTGTAAAATCTTTAGCTAAGGTTCCGGAATAGCAGAAGAAGAGGTAAATACAAAATGGAATACTAAATATCCCAGAGCCCAAATAAAGAAAAAAACAAATATAATGCTTAGCATCATATTATACATTGGTTGCAAAATCGTGGTTGAAGAGGAAAGCTAAGAGGGAGGGAGTCAAAGAAACAATACAAACGCTTCTCGTGGCTTTCACTCCTCTACACCATACGCAACCCCACACACATGGCCCCATACGCGTCTTGAAAGGTTAGGAAACGACGGTGGAAACATTACTGGTACCGGCTGCGGGCCGTGATAATCTCCTTATGACAGTTTCTAAACTTTTGAAGAGCAGTGGGAAGCTTTAAGCAGGCTAGTGATTTAATGCCAGTAATCGGAAATCTGTTGGTTTTCCTTCGACCGAAAGAGGGTTATTGTTTACAGTATCCACGCATAGGCACAGCAAATAGACGAATGGTGCAAGCATGATTAGCGGATCGGTAGGTAGATAACTTTTTCTTACCTATGTAGCTCAGAACCACCGGTAGGAAGATGAGACCAGTGTAGGCTCCAAAAACAATGATTCCTAAATACATGCGGAAATAGAACACTTGAAAAAGCCGCGATTTGGAGAAGCCCAATACGACGATGCCGCCCAGTTTGGTCAGTGTGATACCCCGAAGAATCTGCGGAGTGGAAATGGGGACACAAGCCAATGAATAAGAAAGGTAATATCAGCGAAGAAGACCCAATCTGATAAGCAGAATAAGTCAAATATGCTGCAGAGTTGCGGATCGCCCACGAAGTTTAATACAATCGCATGGGCTTGGGTCTTGGGTGATGGACAGGCGGGAAACATCATTTTCCCATCGGTTCAAAGAAGTAACCTGTGCTTTAGTGACTTAATTGTTTTAATTCAGTTTAGTAACTTTGATCAGTGGCCGAAATAATAATGTTGATAATAACTCAAGGAGGATGAATTGCAAGTAGAGTTCGTCAAGAGACCGAGGTAAAAGAGGAGTTAAATAGAGCGACACTGACTCTGTGACTCCATCATATCCGATGAGGCGCTAAATACAGGAAGGCTACAAGAACCAAACCAATTTGACTTTTAGATGAGTTTCTTTGCACTTATCTGTCGTGTGGCTGACTGACCGCTTCTGACTTACACCCAACAGGTTCAGTATTAGCAAACAATACGCACATCGAAGCAATCGATTTTCAGACATGCGGAGCACATGGTCGAGCTAGCAGAGTCGAGGCGATTTTGGTAGGCAGTGCTACATGTGACCAAAGAGCTTGTCGTCAAGTCCCAAAGGGCGAACTTCGCTGTTACTCGGATCTCCCGTAGGATATGAACTGCGAATGATGCTCACCTCTTCGAAAGTTAGTTAACGGGAATGAATGCAGAGTTGGAAAACGACAAAAGAGAAAATAAAGCGAACTCACAGAGCTGCCCATGTCTGCCAATGATGCTTTGGCTCGAGCAAGCCGTGTTGGTTCGACGCTTATGGTGAACGCACGAACAATGTGGGCACAGAACTCCACCGAGATACCAATGCCCTGAGGGAAGGAAAAAGCGAAAGAACTTAAGGTACTGCTCATCAGCTAGGGGAGTGACGTAGGTGTTGTCACCTGTGAAATAAAAGTCTAGTTAAATGCAGATGCCGAACATCGCGGTGGTCAATTCGGCTCACGGAAACGCACACTGCCAGGCGAAAAAATGCATGCTGTACCGACCGTAATAAAACGCTGGGAAATCCCATGAGATCGCTTTGAGGTAAATTCGGTGATTACATTCTAGTGGCCTCAGAAAGTAACAAAGGAGAGCTGACGTGAGTCCGAATCGGTGCAAAGAACAAACTAGTGGTATACGGATGCAAACCTTAGTAGTCGAATGACGATGAATCTACGTATTTTTCATGAATTTTGTGTGATTTAGGGGGCAACAACTAGGTCGAACCCGGGAGAGCAGCATCATAGGAGGCAGGAGAACCGGAAGAGGGACGTAAATTTGAAATATCACTGAAGATGAAAGGCCACAGGCGACTACTGACTTGGAGAGAAGTCAAGTAGAACTTGTTCGAGTACAGTGCGACGATAGAAGGAATGATCAGTAAGAAAGTTGAAACTGCCATTTTGTGCCTGAAGAACATATGTGAAGCATAACAAATAGAAATTGTTCTGTATCGCGTATTTGGCATATTTGCCATGGCGCCGTAATCGAAGATAGAGAATACGAAAAGCGTAAAAGTGGGGTAAAAGGGATACAGACGGAACTGGTAGAAATGGGAGGCTGGAAAGGCTGTTAAATGGATACGTCTGGGAAATAACGGGATTTACGAAGATAATAGCGCTGGTATCATATCCATACCAACGATACAGCACTTGAAGTAAATCAGAAGAATGCAACAAGTGGGGAGTACAAAAGACCATCTGAGGAGCAATTGTTTTCAATGATTCATCATCAGACCATTACAAACAGGTATAGGGACTAAAAAATAAAATCGACCCAGTTAGTTTGGCAGATTCGAGAAAAACGCATGCGGAACACATAAAGCAAACAATCGTTTTCGATTTCTTTGTCATTAGGCTTATTAGAGAAAGGTAGTTCAAGATCAAGTCCCTAGGACAGTACAGAAGTAAATCGTCGCTTAGATAAAAACAAAAAGCTCTCATGATGTACGTCGGGCGGTAATCACGTGATAGAAGGCACGTGACGATGTTGGGCCAAAGCTGCTCTTCTCCTGTAAAGCTATTGGCCAACGCGTGAACAAGTTTCTTTTGGATGCAGAAGCTTGGTCTTGACAATCTTATGCTGATCGTCTCAGGTGTAGCTAGAAACCTTGCTGATGGTTCAAGTGGGATGGTGCTTTGTATCCAATTTTGTAGGCATTACACTTGTCAACATGGTGTCCTGTAATAATCAGGTGGTTAGTTATGGCACTCAAATTAATTCGGTCATCCCGGTAAATGAGCGAATTCGGTAGGTGTTTCTTGATTTACTTTTCTAAGTGTCTGATCGTGCGTCCAATATACCTAGCCCCACAGGATCAGGTGAAACAGCAGAGCACCATTGAATGCAGTTGATCATGTAATACGACTTTGAATCTAGGAACAACGCGATTCGCTCATGTAGATCACATTGAAGTGGGCTGAGTTGAAGGTCTTGCTACAGGACTGTACCAATCTTTGCGTACATACCTCAGCTGCTTGGTCACCTTTAAAGGGGAGTTTGAGGAATAGCCGTTTGTGTGATGGGCCTCGGGTCGTTGGGTTTCATCTGGATGTTATTGAAGCGTTCTGGATAACTATTTTCAAGAAGTGTTCTTGATTCGCCTCAATTTATCTGCAATAATGTCTTCGCTGCATATTTTACGTGCACGGTAAGTCAACGTATCCACCAGTGTTCATTTTCGACTGAGAGGTACGAGGCTCAGAAAATGCGTGTACTGTCCCATCCGGTACGGTTTCCTGTACAACGCCAACTGGATTGCTCCATCAAATCTTCTCTTTAGACATGCACCCAAGAAACTCAGACAATTGTTGCTTTCTTCTACTGCGAATGTAGCATTGGGATGTGCCTTGTTGAAACATTTGACGACATCCTGTAAATTGGTCGTCTGGTCTATTATGCCAAAAATATCGTCTACGTATCGTCGGTAAAACCTGAAGGTGGAAATAACAGGTTTCAACGGGCTATCCTTCAACATGCCTATGTAGACGTCGGCCAAAAGTGGACCAAGAGGAGATCCTATTGCTACTCCGTCTATCTGTGTGTACAATTCATTGTTGAACCGAAATAAAACGTTGTACGTGCACCTGAGCAAGAGTTGTTTCAACGGAGCAGTTGGTATCTCCGTCCTTGTCCAGTTGTTCAAAGAAATTTGACTGTCTCTAGTAGTGGGACATTGGCGAATAGCAACACCACGACTAGTGATAAGACGCGACAGTCTAACATGTTTAAGTTTCTAACATTATCGACAAACTGGAAGGTGTCACTTAGATGGTGGGTGGCAATCATCTTCCCGATAGGGTCCAGTATAGCTACCAGCTATTTTTTGACGTTGTGATACGGTGAGCTCTTCATAACGAATATTGGCCTCAGCGGTATCCCCGGTTTGTGTATTTTTGGGAGACCATACAGCCTTAGAACAATAGAGCTGATTGGTTTTAGCTTTTCAAACCTTTCTTTAGTTATATAGCCATCAGTTAGCAGTGATTTCAAACAGTTGGTTAGTTGTGTTTCCGTATATTCTGTTTTATCCTTCCTCTGTTCACGTTTTATAGACCTTACACATATTCTCTCCGATCAATGATCACCGTTTCCGACACCTTCTCTGGTCTGGTGATGATAATATCTTCGTTCAAGCTCTCTTACAGCTTCAAGGTGTGCCTTCGGTAATAATCGGGGATGCGTCGTTGGAAACCGTTGATACTGAAAACAGATGTTGACTAGGTCTGACTTAAATTGTTCAAGATCTGTATCTGAGGTGGCTACTAAGTCACTCGTTTGATTGTTGCAATGTTCAAACTGGGTTTGAGTCCAGTCGATGATCTTTTCTACGTGGGTGACAGAACTTGAGGCCCAACGATAGTGCTTGCATTTGTAACAGTGTAGTTCAGAATGCATAGATAACGTGAGGGTCAGTGACGGAGAGGAAAAGATGAATTACGCCTTGGAGTTTGACTTAAGGCAGTCGACCAAAGCATCTTCTGTTTTCGCTGGCCAGGGAAGCTGAAGAACCTGTACTAGCTTCTTCTTGCACATCAGACGAGCCACGCAGGGCGACAGGCGAAACTAGTTCTCGTTGCGCATACCGTCCGGTTCAGCCGAAGAAGAACGGTGTTGAAAGAGGTCGAGTACCAACGGTGAGGTGGTTGGAGCCAATACAGCAAATTTTATCCTGCAAATGTACTTGTGAGTTGGCTTGTTCCAGACCGGTTTTGTGTAATGGGAGACGTATGGAGCTGCAGACCTGACATGGCACCACCGAAAATGTTGTCGGAGCACGTGGAGAACGGCACCACTGAAAAAAACAAGAACGAGCCCATGAATGTACGCAGACCACGTTGATTCCTCACCAACAGAAGCCTTCGTAACCGTCGACCAGGCGGGACAGTGAGACATCGTCGGGTTCAAAATACACCCGTCATGATGTGTGCGAAACATCACATAGCGTGTTTGCCAACTGTGAGAGATCACGTGTGGTATTAGCTACACAGCCCACAGAAAGTGTGACCTTGAGCGAAGGTGCGCGCAAATAGCTCACTTGTGCACTCGTGGATTTTCACTTTAGCTCAGCAGCATTTTGTCGCACACCATTGGATCTATAGTTATTCATGGTGCTTTTAAAAGCTTCACCTTGTAATAGTATTTTCTCGAGTACACTCCAATGAATTCTACATTTGTCATGAATTATAAGTTCCGGGCAGTGTTTTGCCGATATGCAAGCGCCAAAAGTTGTGTGACGCCAACCATCGGAGACATTGTTTGGTCTCACTAGATAGACCATTTCAACGGCTTTCGAACAAACTGTCACTCGTCCAAATCCAACGTTGCTTGAAGCAGCTACAGGACATAGGGCAAATGCATCCGGCGCGATCTATAGGCTTAACCACGGAAATTCTCAACCACACCTCGTGTAATCTGCCCCACGTTCACGCGGACACATTCGACTGGCAAGTCAGAGAGGACAGTCTGCGAGCACACAACTACAACGTGAACACTGTGACCTTGCCGACAACGACAGTAACAGGACAGCGTTTTACCACAGAGGGTGAGTCATACAAATGGTTCGTAACATTTCCTCATTAAGCGCGATGCCCAGGGTGCCACAGTCTAAAGACCTGTGTGGATCATGTTCCAAACTGGTTAAGGGGGGCATTCTGTGCCGTAACTGTTGCAAGTTTTTCCATGCGAGATGCCTTTGAGTTAAACAAACCAGATTCTCTATGGTTTCGAGTGGAATACACATCTATCCCACTGGCAAAAAGCGTGCTCCTATTATATCAGAAGTACGAGCAGTTTGAGGAAATGGTGACCAGCAAAATCACCACGGTTGGGGTAAGCATAGCGGACTGTGCAACCCAATCCTTTCCCTAAGTGCTGCTCCTATCCCGAGAAGATTGCTAGTATCACCGTAAGCATCACGACACCAAGAGCCCAGAACATCAACTGTTGTTCCAATATCACATGTGGTGCACATTTGACTAATGCGGTTCCCAGTTCGATCGGCGTAACTACCCGTAAGGCTACTTCCAATCTCCAGACGGAGTGGGTAGAAAAAGAGCAAGCCAGTACTAGGGAAAGTTGGGATACGGTTGCATCCAAGAAGATCCATCATTTGAAATTAACATAACCCCAAACTGGATCGGAAACTGAGGAGCGTAGCGGAGCTGCTCTAGTGCCAACACCTCCGGTTTCCTGCTGTACATCTCCGAGTATTTCGATCACTAACCGCGACATGTCGCAAGTTGTAAAGAAACAACTACCTGTACTGAGCGTACTGTGCTCCAATATCCTGGAATCAAAGCCGACATTAACAAGAGGCGGGCAGTTGAATGAGCACAACCAGTGGGATATTATAAGTAACCTAATCGGAATTGTACTGAAACCTGTACACGCAGTGCGTATTACGCGGCACCCAAACTCTAAGCATTTCGGAGATCCAAGACTACTGCGCGTTGTGCTGAACTCCATCACTGAAGTAGAATAAGTACTACTGTCGACAGGTAGTCTCAGAAATGAACACTGCCCCATCCGTATCTTTCCAGACGTACCATGGGGCGAGCGTCATCGAGTTAACCGCACCTCAGAGAACAACCGGAAGGAAACTACAACCAGAACCAAACTACTTCACGCGAACATTTCCGATATTCTACATAAGTCAATGGTGAATCCACCAAAACGCTATTCACATTATTATGCAATTAAATTTTCGCAATAATTTCCATCCCACGGGACTTGGTTAAGCATTGCTCTTTTTATCCGCAATATACCATTGTTCCATATTCAGAGTAAATCCGCGGGGACTAGACCAAAATAGTATGCAAGAGGGATGAACATTGGTTCTCAGTCTGCCAAAACTGCCACAACATGTGTACGAATGATGTAGTCTGGGAAAATGCTTACACCAAAAATACAAAGGGCGGAGGCCGATCCGGTCATATTTGGGCTGTCTTCATGAACACCAGAACTGCGTCAACGCAAAATGCACAGTCTCATCATCACCAATACATTTTGGCCGAGGGTGAGAAATACACCTCAGTTAAAATGCCGCGAACAAAAATGCTAAGAGATTAAACATTACAGACTACAAACTAAAAAAGTAACAATGTTAAAATCACATTATGCGTTGGGCTGAGATCGTTGTTGGAGGGACAAGCCAAAGAGGAGGGGAGAGATAGAGACACACAACACAAACGCCATTGAGGTCGGCTCCTTGCCATGTCAGCTCGTGTATCCAATCAAACGTGTTCATCGTCCTTCGGAATTAAGCCAGGCAGTCGGGACACACCAACCGACGCCAAGTTCGAAGTGGGAGACTCCATTCATCTAGACCAAGTCATCACTTGGCCTCCCTCCTCTTTCATCCAGACCCCGCACGTGCAAACAGCATACGATGTGGGAGTCGGTGTGCTGGCATGCGCAACACGTGGCCCAGCCATCGGAGTATGGTGCGTGAAATAATGGTTAAGAGCGATTCACTCGATCCTCCTGCACCAAACACGCGACGCCGAACACATTCATTACTCATGCGGTGCGCCAGCCAGACATGCGCCAAGCTGCGAAGGCAGCGATGATTGAACATAACTAGCCTCATTATGTCGGCTGATCTAATGGGTCAGGCTTCATAACCGTACAGCAAGGTCGAACACACAGTTGCATTGTAAACTCTGCCCTTCAGAGCGAGAATGGTGTCATGCCGGTGGTACAGGTGACGGATATTGGCAAAAGCACTCCGAGCCTTCGCTATACGGTTCTTGACCTCATCTCCAAATCCACGGGCGCTAATATAGCTGCCCAGATACTTAAATTTATGGACTTCTAACTGATCACCGCCTAGGGTCAGCGCAGGAGTGGGCTTCTACCAACCTTTTAATTTCGAGGATGCAAACCGTAGCCCGAAAGGAATGACAACCAATGCTGATTTATGCAGTGCAGCTTGGCATGTTGTGGGCTGTCGCAGATGAGCGTAATGTCGGCGGCATACTCCAAATCAAGAAGTCGTTCGCCTGGGAGCAGCTCCACTCCTACTAAGTCGTGTCCTGTGAACACGATCTCCATGACTTCGTCAATAGCGAAGTTGAAGAGGAAAGATGAGAGTGGGCATTCTTGTCTTACACCAATTGCTGATATTGAAGGGCGGCTTACTGTAAGCCCTCACTCTGTCCGTGCTACGCGTGTATAGCGCTCGAGCACACCCTTGCTTAGCAGACAGTCCCAAAGGGCACACCGATTCAACGAATCGAAGGCAGCTTTGATGTCGAGGAGCACGACGACGGTGGGTCTTCCAACCCACGGACACCAATCTTCTACTCGCACATTGCTGACGATAGCAAACATTTAAGAATGGAGCAGCACAGTTACAATCGCAAACTACACAGCTACACAAACGCACACACAATTACATACTTATATACCCCCTGCACAAACAAGCACTGTTATGGCAAACATATCGGATTTTTGCACATTCTTCATCATGCATTGTTTTCTCACATTGCCTGTAAAGGCCTGCTTCGCCTTGTCGAGAATAAAAGCTTTATTTATTTAATATATGTGACAGTGTTCCAACAACTGTCGATGCATCCCCGACCACAATGAAACCCGGCTTTCACGGGCGCCAGTCAGTCTATGGAGGACGAAAGACGGATTCCTCTATGACTGCCACATTCCGAACGGGAGCCGCCATTGAAAACTGGAACTATAACGGAGCAGCTCCAGTTTGCTGGAATAGTCTCCTGCTCCCATAGGTTCACTAATAATGCATGTAAATCGTCCAAAAGAGCAAGCCCCCCGAATTTGAAAAGGGCTGCATTAAGTCCATCTGCTACAATGGCCTTGTTCAATTTCAGCCGTCTGATCTCACGTCCGATATCTGCGCATGAGGGCGGATCCAGGGTGACGGCGCAGGGAGCAAGGCGATCAATGGCCGTTGGAGAAGATGGCAACTCTGACTGATTGAACTGCTTCTTAAAGTACTCGGCCCAACGCTCCAAGCGTTTTGAAAAACTGTGGATCGGCAGTCCACTCTCGTCGCACACAGTTTCGATAACACCAGGTCTCCTGCTGCCCGTTTCTTGTATCAGACGGACTAACTTCCGGTTGTTACCAAGGACAGCGGTTGTTTCCATCTCCGATGCACGATGAGACCACCACGCTTCACACTCTCTTTAGGCTAGCACGCAGTTTCGCCCTGAGATCGTTGTAAGTTTCATTGTATTCGCTTACGGCCGAGACACGTCGGCGAGCATTCAAAAGTTCCAGAGACTGCGTGAAGATCCAACAGCTAGGTAGGCGACTTGATTCGCTACATAAAGATATGCTTGTTGCTAACAACGCCTGGCGGATATGCGAGCAGTAATATTCAAGTGCGTTCAATGTGTTCTTACTCAGCCAAGGATGCCAGCGCATTTTGATACGCATTCAGAACATATGACTTCGCCAGTTGGCAAGTATCTATGGGCTCACAGTGCCAATGTGGACGTCCGCCAAAACGCACCTGAAGTCCAGCGGAAACAAGTGCGTAGTCAGAGCCCACGTTCGTAGTACAAATCGAGCGAGAGTTTTGAACAAAACGCATAGACTTCAACTGGGCCATTCCCAGTGACGCAGTTCAATCTACCGTGCCAAGCCGCAGTGAATCATCAGAGTGTTCTCGGGATACTACCATCACTTGGTAGCTTAACAACTTTCATCTATAGTTTATGTAGTACGCAGGACACTGGGTGTTTTCCGCCCGGTAGCCAAATTTCCATCTGTCTCGGCTACGGTCGCATTGATGGCATTGAGCAAGGTTCACTTCAACGTGAATCTCGGTCTACATGGAGATTGCGCGTCGCAGTCCATTCACACAACGAATATTCAAAAAAATGACCACCCAATATGTAGTACTCTGTTATACAGTGAAGGATAACTACGAAGGTTTAGTTTAGTTAAACAACTATGATCCGGACACCAAAGTGCGGTGGATCCAGTTGCCACCATTCACGTTGCCAGCGAAACAATAAATTAAAACGACAAGAAAATGAGGTTGAAAGTGAATAGAATTCAAAAAAATGGGACCCGATGGTATTCGCCCTGCAGCCATAAGTTTAGCTGGTGAAAACAAGCCCCTTCTCTTATGTTGAACATATTTACACTGTCATTGGACACTGTCTGTTTCCCTATTCAGTGAAAAGATTCCATAATTATGCCAAAACACAAAGGCGGTCCACGAGATCGAACGTCAAACAATCGACCGATAAAGCATACGTCCGCCACCTCTAAGTCCCTAGAAAGAATCGTCAAGACTTGGGTAATACAGTTCCTAACAAGTTGAAACCTAATCAGCAATTCCCAATATGAGTTCACTACAAAACGGTTCTGTGTCACGTGACCATTTGCAATTTCTCAATCATGTCACAGCAACTCTAGCTGGTAGCATGGTCATCACCATCCTACTGCATATGCAAAAAGTGATTGACTGTGTGCCGTATGAACCAATGTTGGCCGTGCTGCAGTCCTATGGAAGTAGCAACCCTCGCTTGAATTGGTTCGAATTATATCTTAACATCCGAACACCAAGATTACAGATTGGTCGATAATGTTCTACTTCCATAAATGTCAAGAGAAGTGTTGTTCAGGGCAGTGTATTGGATAATTTGCATTTCCTCATTCACATAAACGGTATATGTGATTGCATTAGACACGAGTATACTCATTTCTACCTGACCATATAGAACTATGCTTAAAAATATACCCGAGTACTTAGCATCCATAAACAAATGGAGTGAAAGTAGGGTCCATGAGGTTTTCGGCAGATAAATCTGAGGTACTTTGCTGTAGATGCATTAGAGCAGGATCAATCACACTCTGTAGCATCGCCATCCGAACTGCGGATTCCGTACGAGATCTATGAATTCGATATCCGAGCAGCTTCAACATCAAGTAGCGAAAGCGAAGCAACAAACAAGCTACATTACTAGGTCCTTTTCACTATCCCAAATTCCGAATGAATCATTCATAGTGTGACCCAGTCTAGAGTATCGCACCATCATACATAGTCAATTACTCAAAACAGATAGAACTGGTTTGGAAAACGTTCAGCGCTTTTTTTTACCAAAATGCTCATGTGGCGCTCCTCAACGACTAGTTTTGAGGACTGATATTCCTGATATCAGCTCTATTCACTCTGACTACGGCGGCTGAAAAGCAATCTCACTCTTCTTTACAGTATAATATACACGCGAGATTGCTCATCCAATACGACCGTCGCTCTACACATTGACTCAACCTATCCTACACGTAACGGGAAATGTTAAATATTCTAACAGAAAACTAAGCAAAATATCCGCTTAAATTTCTTCGTGGTGAGTTACGCATATGTGTGGAATAAACTGCCGTTGCAAGTAACGACCTGCCGGAGTCAGTCTATTTTCAAATCGCATTTAAAAACTTTTCTTCCCTTGCCAAATGTGGTCAAACGTTTTAAGCTCCAGTAATTCATGAGCGCATTCGGCGCGAAGAAAATATGACAATAGTAACTATCGAATAATGTTACGTAGCACGTAGTCAAGGAAAATTGTCATGAAACGAGGACGAAACGAGTTTTACAGATGATCGCTCCACAAAAAGGAACTTATGCCGCTCGCCAGGGAATATACTTACTTTTGTAAGCAGGCCAGAAAAGCGCAAAACTAATCGGGACAGAATGAAGATCAACAGCTACACCTTTTCCCGATTGACTGCATCCATAGTGCAATTGAATTGCTCCGTAAAGCTCTGATTTGCAACCGCAAGCCAATGGAATACCATGTTAACGCATTTGAATTGCATCCAGTATCATTCTGACGCACCAAGCGCGCGCACTGACCTTGAAATCGAGCTAGTCCGAAGCAGCCAATGACGGTAGATGTAATAAACCTTGCATAAATGTATGAGTTGGTGGTGAGTGATGGGGACACATGGACGTTCTAGCCTCCATCCAGCAACGGTGCCTAATCTGAAGCTAGTTCCACGCAGTTTAGGGACACAAGATTGTCCAAACACGTGGTGCGACTGGGTGGAGGGTTCAGTGTGCGTAAGTGGACTACCATGTATGTAAAGCAAGTCTTGTGAACGACACAAGTTGGGGTTGGGGGTTGAGAACAAGCTAATGCGACACCCCATTAACGACCTTATTGCTAGTTTGGCAATGGCGCAGCCCAACGTTTTGGACGACCTACCAACGCTCGGGCATATGACGTTAATGTATCCGGATAGCGACGCAGTCACAGGTGTATGGCTGCGTATGACGAGGGTGGCGTGACGGGCTTGCGAGTAGAGCGACAAAAGGGGCCTGCGCAACCGAAATACAGGTTGAAAGGTGGCCGCATTGGGCGGCGGTCTGCTGAGAGTTAGTGCCGAAATACAACTGTGGCCATTCTGTTGCAAGGTGAGTAGGCAGTGCTTCGTTATAGCAGGCGTGACTTACTGTTAGGCCGATGTAATTAGAATGTGATAAGGCGACAGAATATCTCCCTGAAAAGCACCCTAGTTGGTGGTTAGTGTTTGGGAGCATTTGTCACTGACTCGTGTAATCTGAGTGCGTCCAGTAAAATGATCACTTAGCAAACGTATTTTGAATGGGATTTATTCTTTGAATGAATAGATCTTTGGACAGCATTTCGCAGTTTACACAGCAGAATGTGTTGTGGTTTTCAAGAAAGCACTTACGAGATGATCTGTTTATTTCGTCAAGTAATGACGGTATAGAACGTACGAGGTGGGCCATTGCATCTACGGTAGATCTCGAACTACAATAAGTGTTTTGAGAGGAGTATTTCGAGCGGGTTTGGGACAGTATCATTTCAAGAATGATTTTTTCTTGAAGCTTCTGGGCAACAGAATAGCAAGCGACAGGTGGACATTTGTTAGACCTTTTTCTTGGTACCGGTGCGATGCTGCCGTTCTCAAGAATAGGCTAGATATACACTTGATGGAGACATATACCTCTTCCTTGGTTCGAACATTGAGAGATCTGAGTAAGATACCGTCTTTTTCTTTAAACGCGCGCTCCTTAACTCGACCCATCCTCTTCAGACGGGAGAGGAGAACCTGTCAGCGACGCTCAGAGTCTCAAGGACAGATGTCAAAACAGTAATCTAGATAGCTACTCGAATGGTCGCAATACTTGAACACGTCAGAGTCAAAGGATGAAACCATTTCACGAGGTCGATCGATATTTTGTGAAGAGTCCTGCTTCCAAATGAACCTACTAACGCCAACTCAATAATAGCCCCCGCAGAACGAACCCTAATAAAATATGCTGACGACATCGTCCTGGGTAGCAACCATCGCAACAACGATTGCTCTATCAGATACCAAAATCATCTGAGCAACCTCAGTAGTTGGTCCAAAGCTCGTCATCTCTCTTAATGCATTGAAGTTGTCATAAGATGCCTTTTTTGCCACACATAAAAGCCAGTTACGAGTAGATCCTTACATAGTGATCCAAGCAGCTTAGTGACAGTGATGGATTTCACTCTGATACCTCAGTGCAGTACCTAGGGCCCCAAGTCGTGACGACAGAGGTTTTCAAGTTTTATACGTTGTGCCGAAACACTAACAAAAAGGAGTTAAAAGGCGCCTACTCATGACGGCCGAGGCTATTTCGATTCGGCTGATGCAACCAGAATTATGCAAACAGAGGATACTAGTTCAAAAGCTCCATTTACCCTGGCCACACTTTTACTGTGACTCGCCGTTCTCCACGACCTCCGAAAGTGACCTTTTCACCCCATCGGAAAGCTGGACCGTGGTGAGTTGTATTGTGAACATGTGTGTATACGTGTGAGTTTACCTCATATAATCGATTGCAAAGGATCGAATACCAAAGCAAGCTGTTTGGACTTGACCAACCCTAGACTTGCCATTTTAGCCTATCACGATTGTAACCCGTTATACATATGTATTAACCTGATGAGAAATATCGAAAAGAAATTTCTTCGCGGAGCTGTGTGATACCTAGGTATGGTGTTGTGATTGGTTATCATGAGCCACGGGTTGTCTGGTCATGCACGTGACTCGTGTGTGAATAAACGTCCATGTTATCAAGCGAACCAGTGACTTTGTCGTGTGTACACATCACAGCTGTGTCCTTTGCGTTTCTGTGTTCTTACAATACTGGCGACAGGTTATTGAACCCACGGTCTCCATCGGAAAATTGGAACAGTACACTGAGGGATCTGGTTCCTGGAACCATTACATCGAGCGTATGAACTGTTTTCGCTGCTAATGAAATCGTCAGCTGCAACCGTAAAGTGAATATCCTACTGAGCATCTGTGGCTCAAAAACATACGAGTTAGTTCGCAGCTTGGTGACTTCCGATTTGCCATGCAACAAACCATGGACTGAACTGGTCACACTGGTTTCCAATGACTATAATTAAAAGCCATCAGTTATTGTGCAGTGATTTAAATTCAATACCCGAGTCCAGGTTGAGAGGGAGTCAGTTGCTTCCTTCGTTGCGGAGCTTCGGAAGTGGACAGAATACTGTGATTTCAATAACTACCAAAACGACATGATCCGGGATCGTCTGGTGGTCGACGTGGAAAGCGTCCGCAGTCAGCGCTGCCTGTTGGCTGATAACGCATTGACATTGGAAAGTGCTAATGACGTTGCGACGGACATGGAAGCTGTTGAAAGTAATGTCCAGCTACTACAAATTTACAACTTAATTACAAGCATGTGCTGAAGATGTCAGGACCGAAATTAACAAAGCTGATGAAAATACCACGCGCTCGTTCAAATGTTGTCGCTGAGGCTTGCGGAACGGTCAACCCAGTGAACGCAAACATACAGACGGTTTGTAACAAATACCACAAACGTGACCACTTGGCCCGTATGTGCCGGTCCAGTACAAACCCATGTTCCCCGGCAGTAAACAACCAACTTATTGCTATTGAACAGCGGGACTATATATTTAACACAACTACCCCAAGTACACAACCGCCGTGTCGCGTGCAGCTTTGTGTTAACCAGATTCCGGTGCATTTCGAAATTGGCACAGGCAGTGCAGTGCCGCTGTGCAACGAAAGAACGTGGTCACGGTGATTGGCTCCAACGAGCCACGCCACAATGTGCCGGGCGCCTCTGCGATTGAGTACATATACGGGGGGTGAAGTGAAACTGCTGGGGGTGCAGGACGTGGAGGTGTCATATGGAGAATCAACAACCCGAGGAACCATTTATATCGCACTCGAAGTTGGTCCAAATCTACTGAGCCGCAACTAAATCAGTCAATTAGCAGTTCTGCAGATAAACGGTATTTCCTTATCATCGGAGTTACACTGTTCCAGCTATTTGCACCAGTATTTGAGACGCCGCAGAAAGGAAAATTCATCGGGGGACAAGTTAATATCTACATTCCACCTGGCACTCAACCGTGATTCATCAAGGCTCGATCGCTGCCTTATATGATTCGATCAGAGATAGAAGAGGAACTTGATCGCCTGCAGAAAAGCGGCGTCATAGAGCCAGTACAGTTTTCGGATTGGGCTATACCAATTGTTCTGGTACTCAAGCCTGATGGGTCGATGTGTATATGTGGGGACTATGAAATTGGTGTCAATGGCAGTATTCCGGCTGAAAAATACCCGATCCCGAAAATTGAGGAGGTTTACACGCAGCTCGGTACCAGCAGGTATTTCTCAACCTTTGATCGCTCCCACGCTTAGTAGCAGCTCGAAATATCCGAAGACACCAAAACAATAACGACGATCAGTACCCGTCGCGCTTTGTTCAGGTACAACAGACTACCATTTGGCATACATTCGGCTCCGGCCATTTTCCAGCGAACAGTAGAGAACATCATAAGAGGGTTGCCTCAAGCTTTCGTATATCTAGACAACATATTGGTTACGAGGGTGACAATTTACGAACATCTACAAACTCTGAGATTTGTTCTGGAGTACTTGAAAGAGAATGGTTTGGGACTGAAACGTGCAAAATGTGTATTCTTGGCTCCACAAGTTGATTAGTTGGGTTTCCTTATAAGTGATGAGGGAGTGAAGATGATTGAGGCGGAAATCCGGCCTATCCTTGAGGTACCACAACCAGGAAATCAACACGAGTTGAGGTCGTCCTTGGGAATGTACAATCAACCACAGTGTTACCCCCGTTGCATCGATTGTTATACAAGGACACTGAGTGGGTGCGGTTTGAGACGGAGGAATTGACTTTTCGTCAAGCTATATGTGCATTGGCCCATTTCGACCACGAAAAGTACATAACGCTGAAGTGTGATGTAACACCGTAGGGAATAGGAGCAGCCCTGTTACAGCCTGACGCGAAGGTAAACAAAATAGTTGCATTTGCCTCTCGGACGCTATCGCAGACCGAAGAAAATTACGCCCAAATTGACAAGAAGGCTTTGGCGGTCGTTTTGGGGGTTGTGCAACTTCACCAATACTTATTTAGGCAGCGATTTGAAATACACACGGACCACAAGCCATAACTGGAAATTCTGGGTAGATCAAAAGCGATACCCCAAATGGCCTCGGCCCCGGTGCGCTTTACCGGGCTCTACTACTCGCTGGCTATCAGTATCAATTGAAATATCTTCCCGGGAAGGAGAATTATTGTGCCGATGCACTTAGCCAACTTACATTACGGAAGGCTCCAAGTCACACCCCAGCTTTGAGAGAATTGGCACAAGTAATATCTTGGTTGGATGGTTCGCCGGTGACAGCAACAGAAATAAATTCGGAAACAAGGAGTGACCCGGTACTGTCGAAGGTGCGTGTTTATCTCCTAACTGGTTGGACGGACAGGGTAGGTGAAGGTCTAAGAGCATTTCACATTCGAAGAGAAAAATTAAGCCTCGAGGACAGTTGCATACTTTGTAAGAAAACGGAATAGACTAGCGTGTAATGCTGCACGCTGTATGTTCTATATCGTCATTACTTGCCGAAATAAACAGATCAGCTCGTAAGTGCTTTCTTGAAAACCACAACACATTCTGCTATGTAAACTGCGAAATGCTGTCCTAAGACCTACTCATTCAACAAATAAATCCCATTCAAAATACGTTTGCTAAGTGATCATTTTACTGGACGCACTCAGATTACACGAGTCAGTGACAAATGCTCCCAAACACTAACCACCAACTAGGGTGCTTTTCAGGGAGATATTCTGTCGCCTTATCACATTCTAATTACATCAGCTCAATAATAGCCTAACAGTAAGTCACGCCTGCTATAACAAAGCAGTGCCTACTCACCTTGCAACAGAATGGCCACGGTTGTATTTCGGCACTAACTCTCTCAGCAGACCGCCGCCCAATGCGGCCACCTTCCAACCTGTATTTCGGTTGCGCAGGCCCCTTTTGTCGCTCAACTCGCAAGCCCGTCACACAACTCTCGTCATACGCAGCCATACACCTGTGACTGCCTCGCTATCCGGATACAGTACCGTCGTATGCCCGAGCGTTGGTAGGTCGTCCAAAACGTTGGGCTGCGCCATTGCCAAACTAGCAATAAGATCGTTAATGGGGTGTCCCATTACGTTGTTCGCAGCCCCCACCCCCAACTTGTGTCATTCAGGAGACATGCTTTACATACATGGCAGTCCACTTACGCACACTGAACCCTCCAACCAGTCGCCCCACGTGTTTGAACAACTTTGTGTCCCTAAGCTGTGTGGAACTAGCTTCAGATTAGTCACCGTTGCTGGATGGAGACTAGAACGTCCACGTGTCCCCATCACACACCACCAACTGATACATTTATGAAAGGTTTATTACCTTTACCGTCATTGGCTGCTTCGGACTAGCTCGATTCCAAGGTCAGTGCGCGCGCTTGGTGCGTCGAAATGATGCTGGATGCAATTCAAATGCGTTAAACATGATATTCATTTGGCTTGCGGATGCAAATCTGTGCTTTGGGGAGCACTTCATTTACACTATGGATACAATCAACCGGGAAAATGTGTAGATATAAGAAACTGAGTGGAGAAACACCGGTGACTGGGCGACCGCGCCATGTTTTATAGGGTGTCTAACCATTTGCCTGAACCATCCCGGAGCCGCCAGCTACGAAGACAATATGTATCAGCCTGACGAAGTCTCTCAGCCACCCAATGGACTGACCACCTCGCGGTTTCGCCCAAGGTGGTGCAGCCACACTATATTGTGCACTAAAGAAGGCCTTCAATGCGCATACGAAGGACATGACCTAGCCAAGATACGAGGGGTGAATGAAAAGTTTCGAGCCTGACACAGAAATCAGATAGCCGGACAAATCAAAGTAAGTTTAGTATAATCTATCACTCATCATTATTCAATATATACAAAACCATTTTGCTACCTCTTTTTTCTTATTTAAACAGCTTGGTGAAGTGAGCATATTCAACAATTTTTTTGAAAATAGAGAAATTGGAGCATCATGTGGTGATTAAACATCTTTATCTCAAAGCAATGTCACCATCTGAAATTCACCAAGCTATGCTCAATACATTGCATGAAAATGCTCCGTCATATGACACAGTTAAACGCTGGGTGCACGAATTCAAATGTGGCAGGGAGCGTATTGTAGATGAGTCCAGGTCAGGGAGACTACCGAAAGCCACCACAAAAGAAAACCTTGACCTAGCAGTGGATATGAACGTGCAAGATCGCCAAGTATCCACTCGTCAGACAGGAGAGAGGTGGGGCATCTCCCAAGAGCGAGCGGATAATCTTCTGATAAAAGTGTTAGGCTATTCAAAGGTTTCCGTTCGATGGGTGCCACGTCATCCGATTCCGGATCAGAAGCGCATTCGGCAAGTGATGTCGAAGAACAATTTGGAACTGTTTGAGACTGATGCCGATAATTTTCTTGCGCGATTCCTCACTGTGGATGAGTGTTGGGTTCACCAGTTTCAACTAGAAATAAAAGAGCAGTCAAAGCAATGGAAGAGTGCATCATTTCCTACGCCAAAGAAGGCCAAGGTCACGCCGTCAGCTGGCAAGGTAATGGCATCTGTTTTTTGGGATTCCCGAGGTGTGGTGATGATTGATTTCCTTGTTAAAGGTCATATCATCACCGGTAAGTATTATTGTGAGCTTCTGAAATGTCTCAGAAGAAATTCGAGGCCAGGAATGCTGACTAAAGGCGTCCTTCTCCACAGTGACAAGGTTCCAGCTCACAGCTCTTCCATTGTACAGAAAACAATCCATGATTGCGGGTTCGAGCTTCTCCCTCACCCACCTTATTCACCAGATCTGGCTCCTACTGACTTCCATCTATTTCCAAAATTGAAAGAAGCATTAGCTGGCAAACGTTTTCTCAACGATAGTGACGTCATTGGAGCCGTAGAAGCCTATTTGGAGTCACAATCTGAAGTTCTTTTCCACTGGGGTAAAAGCGCTTCAGCACCGCTGGAGCAAGTGTGTTGCGCTTGTAGGAGGTTATGTTAAAAAATCGAGGGATTTGTATTTTGTTTGGTTCTACGTCAGGCTCTAAAATGTTCATTCACCCCAAATAGGTCAAATAGGTGCAAACCCACCAACTCCCATCTGCAAGTGACCGCGTTTGTAGGTGCGCAAATGATCGCACCACGTTATGGTCCAGTTTCGTCGCGATGGGTGCAAAAGGCATGTTTACGTTTGGCTTAGTCTACAAACGAACTGTTGTTAACGACCAGTCTTACTTTTCTGGGTCACGGTACATCTGCGCGAGGTTACGCGTTTTGCTTACAATCTCAGCTCGCGTGTGCACACACCCCTGGCTGATAGGTCTGTTTAGCCGTACAAATTCGAATTCAAGTGGCTGCTCTGCGCATGCAGTACAGTCAAGGAAAAGCGTTTCATATGTTCCGACTAACAGAGTCGAAGCAACTAGAAAGTGTTATAACAATGGCCGCCTAGCGGACAGGTACAAACATATAGGGCAAATGAGAGAACTTGAGGAGGCACACGCACAACTATATGGATAACATTCGCACGAAGCTATTGGAGCTGGAAAGATTCATCTCACAACGGATGCATGCCGTCATAGGTCTATCGGAAGAGTTAGGAAAGCCTTTCGAAGCATACGTAGAACAAGTTAAAAAGCAAGAGGTACACAACAGAGAAGAAAGAAGTTGTTTAGCTCGTTAAATAAACAAGTGCCGCAAGTGAACTTTTCGAGTAAACCAGAGCGGTACGTGTTTAACCTTTCTAGTATCGTGCTTAGCCCAAAGCTACTAAATGTGTTATTACTAGGCCCTAAGTTTTGCATTCCTTGTAAAAATAAAGTTAACCAGGCTGCATTAAGGTGCAGCTGGAGAGTTTAATAGTGCAGGCGCGAGACCTGTCACCAAATTCGCCAGGGAACGTTGAGAACATGTTATCCAGCTTAGTAAACATGTCATGATTACATTAAAGCTAGACCAGCCAGTAGTGGTATTCTTACAAGCGAACATATGCAGTCACTTAGAGAGTTATGGTTAAACAAAGTGGTAATTATCTCTAAGCCGAAAAAATGGTTCGGATATAGTTCTAATGGATAGAACTGAGTATGTTAGTAAGATGCAACATATACTTAGTGAGGAACGTAAGTTTCAAAATCTAACAGTAGAAAAGGATAATAGAGAAGAGTTAAAAAAATTGACCGATTTGCTCCGATGAAGGATGAAAGCAAATATTATCAGAGAATGCAAATTCGAAAAGCTGTGACCTTCTGACCGACATCTAGCACAGAGGAGGGCGTACCAATGCGTCCCATATTGGACATGGTTAGCTCTACGTAACAATTGATAACTTACTGGATGGTTGAGAAGATGGAACCGCTGCGCACAACGTCTGCACTTATTGCGCGAGTTTATTGAGAAGACAAGGGGAGTGAATCGTAACAACAGATGGATGCCACCATTTGACGTCCAGTCGTTGTTTACGAGTATTCCGTTATTAGAAACAGTGGAATATGTTTGTGAACTAGTACGGCAACTGAATGTATCTATAAAACTCTCGGAAAACCTTCTGAAGGAAATGCTACTCAGATGAACCTTAAACGTGCAGTTCACTTTCAACGGGGAGATGTATCGCCAAATGGATGGAGTTGCCATGGGATCACCATTAGGACCCCTTCTAGCAGATGTCTTTATGGCGAAATTGGAGCATAACGCATTAGGAACGCACATCAACGAAGTTGAGATGTACACACGTTAAGTGGACAACACATTTATCCTCTGCAAATCGAAAGTGTAGACTGTGAAACTGTTGGAAGCCTTTAATGATGTGCATCAGAATCTATAATTCACATGTGAGCACGAGTCCGGAAACCGACTACCGTTCCTATACGTTGATATCATCAGAAACACTGATGGATCGTGCAGCAGAGTGTATAGAAAAATACTTGGACTGCACAGTGCACCAACTTCTATAGTGCGGTACCACTACAATACAAACGAAATCTAGTCCGCACTTTTGCCTTCCGGGAATACAGAATTTGCACACCGGACACCATCACGAAGGGATTGGAGAGAATCGGTGAAGCTCTAAGATCAAATGGGTATCCGGATAAATTCATTCTCAAACATTTGAAAGAACGCAAGATTAAACCACCAAAGAAGAATTTACCTAGGAAAAAACTAATTGTGCGTTTTCCTTTCAAAGGCGACAGTGCGGCTGATAACCTGTTCAAACATCTGAAAGACGCTGTTGAAAACACTTATTTCGCGGCTCGTCTACAACGAGGCTTTATTCACAAAACCTCCGGTGGCTCGATCAATTGTTGTTTATCTGTACTCGTGCTTCTGTGGTGCCCGGTGGCCGAGTGGTCTGTACGCCTAGTTTACAACCATAAGGTCACCGGTTTGAATCCGCGTAGGGGTGGGCGTCCTCGCGGTATACTCAGCTCGTGCGCGATTGGTGGTGGTCGCGCGGTAGCGAAGCGCCGTTACGGCGTACAGGCGACACATTCCTGTGATGCACGACGAGTGGGTCGTACTACAAGGATTCGTGAACATATCCCGAAGCGGTTTTACAAAGGCAAAGCGAGGTCTAGTAACAGCTCCATCATGTCGCACCTTCTAGAATGCGGTCACGCAGGGACGGAAAACGATTTTACAGTCATTGATACTACCCCCGAACGTTACTTGCGTGGATTCAGGAAGCATCTCCTCTCTATTGCGGAAGCTATCTATATCCGCCACCTCAAGGCAGATTTATGCGTACAAAAGCAGTTTGTACCTCCTTTGCTTCTACCGTGGCCTACAAGTTCAGCTGTGATTTCCCCTGTACCTAATTTGCCATCTTCAATGAGGCCGTGAGTTATTGATTTTTCCTGTTGGAGTTAAACATTGCGAGCAATACGTAGCCCAATCAGGCACATTTAGCATCTTATCGTCATCATGTAATGTTTCAATCCGATGAGAATTACCGAAAAGAATTCTTTACTCAGAATCTGCCTCCCTTGATCCATCCTATTAAATGATAGAATAAGTGAAACTGGCAAAATCGTGGGCGCGTTGACCACCCAAGCGGAAGCAATCGTAGCATTCTTATTTAGGTAAACCCGAAAAAAATCTACTCCTATTAAAAGGACGCGAGCGACTGTCCGAAAACCCACACGGTTCATGGAGAAGACTTGTTTGGCCTGGACAGAACACTTCCAACCAGCCGATGAGACACTCGACGGTTGGTTGCGAAAAGATAATACCACCCATGAGCAGATCTAATGATACACTCACACCAAAATCAGTCACTGTGATGTTGCAGCAGCGGAAACCGGCATCAGTTGCAGACCAGCGGGAGTGGAAGAATACAGGGTTGTTATGGAACGTAAGTATTCTTTTCCAAATAATTACAGGCTAAGCGACTGAGCACAGCCAGAGATTTTCAACAAATTGATGTTCACACTACACGATTCCACCGGATTGACAGCACCGACATGTGACGCATACCAGTGCCGTGAATGGCTGGTAATGAGAGTGAAAATCATCTTCTGTAGGAGACTATCCGGCAAACGGACAGTTAAAGAAGAGTTAAGACAGCTGACACTACCCAGACAGAAGGCCGAATGCAAAGCACATAGGCAGTGCGACGTTGCAAATAGAGCCTAACAAAGAAAGCGGACGATGCCGTAGTGCCAAGAGTGAGGGTGGTTAGCAGCAAAATGTTGGGGTCTCGCTTGGCCAAGTGAAGGCTCAGTCCAAGTGAGCAGTTCTGTTTAAACGGACAGAAGACACGGTAACAGAAAATCTTTACTGCGTGAGCACCCAAACAGCATTGGGGTAAAGTGTGGGGAGGAAAATGAACGCGAATAAGGTGAAACTGTCAGAGAAATAGCAAACGCAGCCGCATGACAAGCCTTTAGTTGAGTTGCATTCGTTCCATGGCAATTGTTTTACCATATCATACGGATGGTCCCACTGTCACTAAGACGCCGCTGTGAATGAATACGGCTCAGAATTGTACCAGACGTCAGCGACTTCTCCTCTATTTCCCTGATTGCATCTGATTGGCGTTTAACTGAGACAATGTCCATTGGCTTGCTGTACTCTATTTGGTTTCGACATAAGTGCGTCATTTAGCATTTGTTTCCACATCAGCACCACAGTAGTATGCAAACACCGTACTGTTCCGATGTAAAGAATCCTGTCCCCGTTCGATCTTGTTGGTCACACTGCGGAGAACAAAGGCTGACCTCGAAAGGAAGACTAATCTAGTGGATAAATGGGACCGAATATCTTCCAGTGAAAAGCCCGAATGAGACTCACCACAACCAAGTTGACTAGAGACAAAGCGTTCAAGTCGATGTTCCACAGGACCATCATCGCGAGCAAACTGAGCACAATGTACGCCACCCCAAGGAGAACCATAAGCGTTGCGACCAGATTGAGTCCCAGAAGCAGGAAGGTGACCACCGACACAGCGAGGAGGCAAACAGCGATTTGGATTACCGCTTCGTTCACAATGGTCAAATATTGTTCGTAGAACACGTAAAACACGCTGTGTGGAAAGAGAAGAGTGGACTCAATGAAAAGTGGTTGTCATACGGAAACAAAGCTCGAGAAAGATCGCTGGAGCGATATCAAGTTAAAGGTGAGAGCTGATATGTGTAGTAAAGGGAATACATGAAAAAATGCTGTCCCCTGATTGTCACTGGATCTATATGTGGGTAAAAAGGCAAATACTGCACAACATGAGTCACCAAAGATACGAGGCTTAAGCAGAGTAGCCAAATAGTGAAGTACTGAGGGTCGATCCAAATAATTATCCAAAGTAAAAAAAACGACTCACCTATAGGGATAAACATAGTCTTGGGGAGGATAGGAGCTACGCCTTGGAATGGAGCGATTCGCCCGCCACTGAGTGTTAACCTCATCTGCAAGCCTACGAGCACCTTTCAAGGCGTCCACATAATCGTCCGGTTTTTTGAGTACAGTATGATAGGTCATGTAGTAGGTTGCACCAACAGAATTTCCCGGACCAAGTGATACGGCATCATGGTAGGCGGCTCGACCACTATAAATTAGAGAGAACACAACAGTGCAAGTTTGCGGGATGGACGGAAGAGATCGTGTCGACGTGCGGTGCAAGATCAAAGAGATGAGGGAGTGAAGAAACGGCTCGGAGTGAGGCGATGCTCCATTGCATTGCGCTCGTGAAAATATAAAAACGAAGGAGATCGGAAGCGTATCTCGTAGAGACGACGACTGGCTGGAATCACAGGGTAACAAATCAGAAGACGAGTGAGCCTTACCGGAACAGTAAGGAACGAGAGGCGAAGCGGCACGAGGAGTCTGACAAGCCAGAAACAACCACAGCAGCAGCAACGACAACAAAAACAGCAACAAGGACAGCAGCGGCAACGACAACAACAGGGGTGGACCGATGCTGCGTACTGGTGAAACGATGCCGCACAACCGTGACGCCCGTAGAATAAAGAGAACTAATAATAATAATAATAATAATAATAATAATAATAATAATAATAATAATAATAAACAAAGAGAGATCTGATGCATGACCTAAACGCGTAAAGCAAACATTCAGGAAGAAAGCCCCAACAGGTTGGCAACAGTGTACATTTAAAAACAGGTAAGCAGTGAAATAACATGTCAACGGCAGGTGCTGGCCCGTGCCGTACTCAGCATGACACCACAAGTGATGATTGGGCGCCAGAAACACCTCAGACAAGTGGTCTAACTAGGACAGGAGAGCAAACGTACCAATGGTAAAGTCGTGAATAGCACCCTGTAAGCGATTGAGACAAGCAAGAGTATCGTATGGGTTCTCGGAGCATCAACCACATATGGACCGTCGCAACGAGATTGGATCTTAACGTGGTGCGACGGCTTGAATACCTCTAGGACACATTGAGCTATAATGGTTGGTGCCTCCGGGCAACTTGAGAGTTACTTCTACTAGGTTGGCCAATGGTTAGAGGTCAGTAAAACTCAGCGCCTCCTGGTCCTCCAGGTTGGGGGTTGGAAGTGGAATGGTGTACATTTTTGCAAAACCAAATCACTGTCACCTAGTCGCCACCTTGTGGATAGGCTTTTGAACCAAAGGCAATGTTTTTCTGTCTAAGTCTGGGCGTCCTAGCAGTATCTCAGCTCATGTACAATATTGACTAACTCCTTGGATTCCAACCACATCAGCTGTAGCGCAGATTATCAATCGTTTTATCCGCTGCATACAGTAGGGCGGGTGAGCAAAAACATGTTATTGGTGGCGCCTTCCTCCATTATGTTCCACCTGTTCTCCTTACTCCCCTCTGTACCCCCATTGGTTGGCGGCATCCGGTTTCTGATTTGCCTGTCGCTGTGGTCATTCACAGAACGCCTGCATCTACAGAGGGACCATGGGTGGCTTACGCTGCACCACCCACAGTTCCATCCACACAACCCATAACCAGTGTAAACCCGAAAGAATAAGACCGGGAGACATGTGGATGGGAGCCACGTTTCATCAACGGAACCGGCCCACACTCCTTCACAGGCAAACCAAACAAGCACGCTGTAGTTGGGAATCAAGCGTACACAAGGCGGTGGCCGGACCGTAGTCCGCTCCACAATGAGTGCATGGAACCACTCTTCGAGCCTAGCACGACCACAAGGACCGTGCACCCCGTCCCCTCCAGCAACGACCAACTATTTCCTAGAGACAGTATGGACGAGGTAGTGGGTAACAGATAGGTAGGCACCTTGTCAACATGCACATCAAGCGCAGCCACACCGGGGATATCAAGCAACAGACATTCACTTGAAACGACAAGATAAAATAAAATAAATCGGATAATGCATATAGATACGGAGACATAACTCTTCACTTAATGGGCGTATTACGAACAAACCCGCGATAAGTTCAACAGGTCAGGAAACATATTTTTTTAAATGCCACAAACGCGAAATTGTTATCGAAATTAACTACAACTAGCTTCAGCGACGTGTGCAAGCTTATGGAAGATAGCACAGATAGACAATAAGATGAGAGAAAATTATTGGACAAAATTGAAAACCAACCACCTGAAATAAAGGGACTTAGCATGCAAGCACACGGTTAGGAAATCCAATGCAGCGTACTTACAAACGCTGCGCCGATTCTGTCTACGTTCTCTGCAGGACCCGTCGTCGCTTCGGTGGTGATCCCGAGTGTCCTCGCTTATGGCCTGGTGCTCTACCCCCACATTACTAACCCTCATATTATATTTGGATGTTTGTGAGTAGGGTAAAGATTGTAGAAAGTAGAATTCACAATTAAAATTCACGCACAATAATGTGCCTCGACGGGGAATCGAACCCCGGTCCACGAATTTCCGGTCTGCTGCTCTACCACTGAGCTACCGAGGGCTGACGATTAGGTGCGCAAATTTTAACACATGACTTCTGCTTGGTGCGCGACGTATTGCCAATGGGCTCACAGTACCTGTCCTGGTGTTGCAGATTGGCTCACTCACCCGTCACTTCCCAATGGGCTAAAGTATCTGTCCTTCGAATGTCCAATGGGCGATAGTAGATTAAATTTGGATGTTTGTGAGTAGGGCAAAGATTGTGCGTGAATTTTAATCGTGACTTCTACTTTCTACAACCTCATATTATAATTCCCAGCTTAAATGACAACAGCCGCAATGCCACTGGAGTCATACCATCTGAAGCTACCTTTCCGCACCACCCACTGGACACCAAACGCCAACAGCTCCTTATAGGACCACACTGTCCCGTTTCCTTGGTGGGGTTCAACATTCATACTCTAAAACAAATAGGTCAACAGACTGCACTCGCACACACGCTGCACACCCCGGGTATTGACGTGTGTTGCGTGTCCGAAAACAAAATTAATGACCCTCAACTGGAAACTATTGACAATACTTGTAGAGCGGAAAGCAGGACAACTCTCTGACCCTTAACTGGTTGTTGAACACACTGCATCCGGCTTGTCTTTTTGCCATTGGTTGCACGCATCCGGAGACGCTGATGCGGTAACCCGTGGTCAAGCTGGGGGTGGGCATGGTCATCAGTTCCAAGGCCGAGCCATGGTTGACTGATTGGATTCCTATAAGCAGCCATCGGACGACATCGACAAGGTATGACTCACGAAATAGTACCAGGCGCTGTATGTTGGTGATTTTAGTATGACCCCATCGATTGCAATTCTGATGTTGCCAAGGACGCCTACTACGAACAGAACACGCTATTAAGTAGCGTTACTGTTGTACGGCTGCTTTGCTGCCCTATGAGACTGTGATTGTCTGATAGCTGTCATGCGCCCAGCCAACCGAAGGAATACAAAAGGCCAGAACTCTGTAGAGCATATATATATATATATATATATATATATATATATATATTCACAAGTCTGTACACAGACAAATGTACCATCCGGACCATGGAAAGGAGAATAAAATGTTTAACGAGGAAAACGTTAGATAAAAAGATTTCAGTTTCACAAACGCCGTTTTGAGATTTTCTGGTTATTTTTATTTTTGGTCAACATTAAAAATTACATGATAAAAAGATGGTAGAACAGCATTGACGCCATTGACTCCTATGGTGAGCCATATCCTACAAGAGTTCCAACCACTGGGAATCCGCTTCACGTGGTCCCCAGCCTGGGAGACGCACGGATCCAACCGACAACAGACAAGAAGTTAGAATCTTCAGCTCCTTTATCAGGTCATCGGTTGTCCGCCGCAGCTCTTTTTCCATTCGCGTCCAGGAAGTGCAAATAATGCGCGACGTGGAAGGTAGTGGGGCGGCATGCGCAGTACGTGACCGAGCCAACGCAAGCGGTGCTGGATGATTATGTTCTGGAGACAAGGACTGTGCGCTCCCGTGATACTGTTTCTAAATTCCGCGTTGTTCACATGGTGCTGCCACTATACGAGAGCAATCGAACGCAAGCAGCGGTTGTCGAAAGCAGACAGCCGTCTCGAATCTTTCGATCGAACACACCAGGTCTCGCAGCCGTACAGTGGGACAGCACGAACTGTGGCATTGTACACTCGGCCTTTGAGCTTGAGACTAGTAAATGCAAGGCGAGCTTTGGCAATTCGTTGTCAAATTTCATCGCCAAGACCGCCATCAGCCGTGATGCAACTCCAGAGGTGAGTGAAACTGTTAACGAACTCTAGACTGCAACCCGAAATGGTGAGCGTAGGCACAGGCGACTGCCAATCCTGTAGCAAAGCTTTACACTTGGATAGAGCAAAATACACACCGTAGTCAGATGCCTCTATCCCTAAGCGGTTCAGAATGGTTTGAATAGCCTGCGAGTCGTCCCCCAGTAAAGCGATGTCATCAGCATAGTCCAGGTCCCCGACTTTGCCCCCGGGTAGAAGCTCAACGCCGCAGCTCTGGGCTGCTTCCAGTGCGCGATATAGGACATCTTCGACGGTAAAGTTGAACAGGAACGGCGAGATAGGACAACCTTGGCACACTTCACCGGTAACAGGAAAAGAAGAAGGAAGCCAGCCATAAGCTCTGACTTTGTCAGAGGTATCGCTATACAACTCTTTCAAGAGTATGACAAACTTGTCGGGAACGCCGTTCCGTAGCAGACAGTTCCACAGTGAGGACCTAGCTACTGAGTCAAAACCGGCTCGGATATTTAAAAACATCACCATTGCTGGTCTTCGGTAAACATGACGTTGCTCGAGAATTTGACGCAACGTGAAAATTTGGTCGATGCAACCACAGCCAGAACGGAAGCCAGCCTGTTCCTCACAACACAAACTCTCGCGGGTAACTGGGAGCCTACGCAGCATAATGGACACAAAAGGCTTGGACGCAACAGAGATAAGTGAGATTTCTCGGTAGTTGGTGCATTCACTACGAGAGACATTCTGGTGAATAGGAACCGTAACAGATTCTCCTTATGAGTTAGGAACTTTCTCATCGCTCTATACTTTTGTGAACAGTGAGAGAATTTGGGTGACAACTATGTTCCTCCCATCTTTGAATAAGGCCGGAGAAAGATTATCAAGGCCAGGAGCTTTTTGTCGTTTCAGAGCCCGCATTACGCTCCGCATGTCTGATTCAGTGGCAGAACCAATGCAGACTGACCAAGGACTACATGATGGCAGTGGAGGTGTAACCGGACGTTGTGTTGGGCAGTTAAACTGGAGAGCAAAGTGCTCTGCCCAGCGATCCAGACGTCTGCCTAGGTTGGTAATCTTTGACTGATGGCCTGAACTTTGCGTCCGGTGAAGCTGATGAGATAAAACAACCTGTGGCCGTTAGCAACAGAGGCAGCAACTTCCATTTCCTTAGCCTGTTTAGACCAGCAGGATTCACGGTTACGGAGAAGACTCGCTTTCAGTGGTCTGAAAATAGAACGGCGGAGCTCAGCGTGCTCCACACTGACGGGTATAGCTCGCGGATAGTCGAGAAGTTCCGCGGGGGTGGCCGAGATCCAACTTTCAGTTGTACAACGAACAAGACCACCACTGGATAAACCCGCTGAAAACATAAACTGTTGCAATCGCGACCAATGCTGATCAACATCCCAAGGAGGCAGAGAAGTGAGGTTCTCACGAAGCTGCTTTTGATATTCCAATTGCACGGTGCGATCTTCCAGCTTACCAGAGTTAAGTCGAGTTTGTCTTGTCCTAGGCGAGCCACCGAAACGCATGTAAACCGACGCACATACTAGCACAGAAAGTATACCTACAGGATAGATCAACACTGTTTATCGGCAAACGAAACATGCTAATTTTGGAGGTCAAAGTCACTCACTCTGCTGCGTCTGGTTTCCAGCCAGTGTGAGTAAATTCCGCTCCACAGGTTTATCATATTGATAAATAGTTCGATTCCTATGACGCGGGCTTGCATTTGCTGGTCGATCAATTCGCAGTAGATTCACATATTCCGCGGAAATCTCGAAGGTCGTACCACGCCCGTGCTGATGACCATTGCGCACGTGTTCCACTTAAGTCTCTTAACTCCCCTTTCGAAATGAGTAAACCAGCGTACCGTTCGAACTCAATTTTGTTCATAGGTTTTCGCTTTGGGATCAGCTTGCAGCTATTGTGGTCGTCTTCGCTTTCAGGTCGGCCTGCATTGTGTATCAGCTGATGCTTGTAGGTTCTGTTGTGATTCACGTAGCCACTAAGCTTCCTGCTCCAAACCAAATATGTCTAACCGAGTGTTCCACGATAAGGATGGTGGTTCGGAGAAACTCTGATTCTTGCCGTGATTCGGCCTCAGCTGATTGGCGTGCCTGACTCATTTCTCATTTCCTGCCATTAGCTCATAAATGACTCGGCGCTTTTTGCGGATCACTCTTCATGTTGACCACAACCTCGGTCCTCCGAAGTCTCGCGCGAACACCATGTCATCAATTTTGAAGTGACGGAGCCTGTCTGTCAGGTTTTCCTCTACTGGACAACTACAATGCTCTTCTTTTCTGCTTGGCACAAAGTTATGGAACACTGTCCGGATCTTTCGTCCAAATAAACTTTCGGCAGAGGCTCTTCCATCTGGGGCGTTTGGGTTTGATGCATTCCAATACGTCGACAGGAAAGACTGGATCGTGTGCTTTGTGACCGCGTTATGTCACGCTTTACAAAGAGGACGTTTGAAGGTATCCACGAACCGTTCCGCCTATCCGTTTGATTGCGGATGATACGGTGGTGAGAACATCTGCTGAATTCCTTTCTTTTTGCACCACTCGTGAAAGGAAGTTAAAGTGAATTGTGTACCGTTGTCTGTCACTATTATCTTTGGCAGGCTGAAATCCAGCTCGTTAATCGTGTGCTGGGCAGTCGTAGTTTGCATCGGAACCACATCTGGCCACTTGGAGAAAGAGTCCACCAAAACAAGATAGGATTGACCGACGATTGGTCCTACATAATCTAAGTGGATTCGCTGCCATGGCTTCTTTGCTTTGGGCCAAGGTTGCCAGGAGCACTTGGGAAGGGCTTTGCCACCAGTTGACAGGATTCACATTTTTGGCAGAATTGTTCGATTTCTGAATCCATTCCGAGTCAATAAACAAAATTGTGTGCCAAGGCTTTCATACGGTTGGTACCTGGATGTCCGGTATGAAACTGCTGTAAGACTTGCCTGTTCAATTTCTTTGGCACGACCACCCGGTCTCCAAACATCAAACAAGTGCCCACAATGGACAGTGACCCACGTCGGTTGAAGAAAGACCGCAAATCAGCAGGGATACTACGTTGTAGCCAACCTGTTTGCACGGAATGCATCAGTTTCTCTAGGGTTCTGTCTCGAGAAGTCTCCGCGCGAATATATATATATATATATATATATATATATAATTGGCGGCATTTGGTTTGGGATTTGCCTGTCACTGTGGCCAGCCACAGTCTGTTAACAGACATCGTACCATCAGAACCATGGTAGAAAAGAGTGAAGATAAAAAAATACGAACTGCGATTAAAAATGGAAGACGATTTTCGTTGGTTTTACACACGCCATTTCGAATTTTGTTGTTTTTGTATTTATTAAAGATGGGATAAATGGCAGAACAACATTGACGCCACTGAGTCTGTTGCGGGCCATGACGTCTAATGTTTCCAACCACTGAGATTCAGCATCCCGTGGTCCCCAACATGGGAGACGGACTGGTCCGACTGCCGCCAAACTTGAAGTTGCATTCTTCATGCTCCTTCTCCACGCCATTGGCTGTCCACCGCGGCACTTTTTCCAATCGCTCCCTAGGAGTGCAAATAGCGCTTGACGTGGTGGGCGATGGGATGGCATGCGCAAAATGTGTCCGAGCCAACGCATGTGATATCGCAGAATAACATCCTGAAGACAGGCACTACTCGATCCAAGCACTCGGTCTCGTACCTCTGCGTTGTTTACATGGTGTTGCCATCACACCCGAACAATCCTTCGTAGACAGCGATTGTCTAAGACTGACAGCCGCTTAATATCTCTCGACCGAATAGTGTCAGCTGTCACTGGTAGTCTTCTGATATTATCTGTCAGGATTCGCTGGACTTCTGATTCGAACTAGATGGCTGCCATCACACAATCATCGTTCTTTGGGTGCGAATTGATGTGACAAGACAGGGCATCCGCTTGGCCGATTTATTGGGTAGTTCGATACTGTATACTGAAATCGCAGGCCAACAGTATAGTCGACCATCTTTGTAATCTACACGTAGTAAAAACGGGAATTCCTTTCTTTGAGCAGGATATCGACAGCAAAGGCTTATGATCAGTCAGGAGGGTGAAATGCCTGCCAAAGAGCATGTGGTAAAACCGATTCATGGCGATAAGGATTCCGAGTGCTTCCTTTTCAATCTGACTATAATTCTTTTCAGCTGACGTTAGGGACCGTGCTGCGTGTGCAATAGCCTTCTCTCCTCCTTTCGGAAAAAGGTAGGAAATCACGGCGCTGACACAACGAGGCAACGATGATTTCCAAGTTCGGATTAAAATGAGTCAATATTAGACCAGAAGTGAGTGCTGTTTTAACTGCGTTATAGGACTGCTGGCATTCTCTCGTCGCTTGCCAAAGGTTATCCTTCGTCTGCGCATCTTGCTGGACAGAGTAGGACCAAGTACCAAACAACACGACTCTTTATGACCTTTTCTGTCGCATCGGTTGCAAACGTGATCCTTGAATGGACAGTGTCGAGCAAAAGGCCATTCTCCACAAAGCCAACAAGCAGAGGGAAGTTTGGAATTTGACGGACTCACGTGAGTTGGTGCTTTTTGGGGAGTCCGGTTGACTGCACAAATGAGGCCATGCTCCTTCGTATTGGACAAGTGCTGAATCATTGATGTATCATGCTACAGGTTCTCTCTGGCTTCTCTGGCACTCCCCGGTCACTTGCGGCAACGTGATGTCAGGATTCTGTTCAAGCTGGCTCAGTATACTTGTTCGTATGTCCGCATCTTTGGCTGCTTGTATGCCGCAACCGTAAATGATGCATTTGTACTGGTCGGTTGTCATTTTGTGAAACTGTGAACGTTCACACTCTCGATTTACACGGCTCGAGTAGGTGACCCAATCTTCGTCATCTTTCTTGACCATCGTTAGGCACTTGTACCGGATGTTGCACAAGGATGTCTGCTCAACAAAAATTTGACAGGACTAAGATAACATCGACCAGGGATAGGTCAGTGCTATCCTTTGGTAAGACGAAATATGTAAACTTTTCATGTTTAGCCGCACCCAACTTATGGAGCATCAGGGGATTTTTCTTCTCTTCTGATACATTTGCGAAATCAACACGAAACATGTCTTCATACTTGTGAAATCAGGAAGCGAATGTCACGCCAGCATCCACATCATAATGGAATTCACTGATCTGATGTGTCAGGGTTTCTGGAAAAGGGACACTTTCACGTGCCCCTAACCCAGGGCTGGACTGTATCGACAGCTTCTGCGTCAACATCTCAATGAGCTTGGCCTGCTGCTGCAAAAGTGCCTGCAATTGTTCAAAACTGGCTGCCATTTATGGGTTCGATTGAAACGCGCGTCGCCACTGTTGTACTGCTTCTTTGCTTCCCAGTGAGACTGCGACTGTCGGACTGCTCGGTCACGCACCCAGCCAGCCGAAGGAATACAAAAGGCCAGAACTCGGTAGACAGAGAGTATATCTACAGGATAGATCAGCTTTATATATCGGGAAACGAAACATGCTAATTTTGGAGGTCAAGGTCACTCACTCTGCTGCGTCTGGTTTTCAGCCAGTGAGTGAATTCCGCTCCACAGGTTTATCATATTGATATAGTTCGATTCCTATGATGCGGGCAAGCATTTGCTGGCCGATCCATTCGCACTCGATTCCCAAACTCCGCGGAAAGGTCAAAGGTCGCACCATGCTCGTGTTGATGACCTGTGCATGTAGCAGACAGCCAACGTGCTCCGCTTACGTCTGTGTTAGTTACCGGCTCATATAGCATAGTTCTTGTAGGGGAAATGAATGCGTCAGTAGGTCGCCTGAACTCTTCAGAAGCTCAGCTAGGTAGTAAGTATGGACCTAACTCCGACCAGACGGACAACGGCGGGTGTCATTTGCAATTGTGTGCAGAACACCAGTTGTTTCTTAGTAGCATCACTTCTAGACACGGTTGTCGCCCAAGTGCTAGTTGGCGTCCACCTACAGCTGGCCAGCGATGGACCCAAAATGATCAGGTTTCCATAAGTTACAAGTGGTGTGGTTCCATTCTGGATAGTCGCTCGTTCTGGAATACGTACGTAGATACTGATCATGCCTTGGTACTTGGTCGTTTATCCGTGAATTTTACTGGGAGACGAACGGAGTATCTCCTGGGAGTGACAATTGGGTAGTCATCTCAATCCTCTGTCAGGCAAGCCTACTAGGATGCCCTGTGAACCGAACTTTCGCTATATTGTCCTAATGACATTGAGCTTCAGTAGAATGGGACCTCCACCGCCATGTACGACGTGGGAGACTCTGCTTGCGTCACTATCCATCGTCACCGCACCGCTCACTGGATATCCAAGAATTCAGTGAAACTGTTGAAACCCAGAAGAAAACTCCCAAATGGCTTTTAGCACAATGTAGGCAGACGGAAAATTGGGTGCGAAGTGAAGCGGACCCCGCGTGCTGACAAAGAAGCCTGGTAGACCAGTAGGGATCAAAAAATGGAGGAACCAAGAGATGTAGGCACTTTTCGCAAGCTCTTCCAGCTGATCCGCACTACCGGTAACAAGAAACCGGGTATCAGATAGACAATCAGAGACAGCGCGGGTGGTATGATTCACAATAAGGACCGCCGTATGGCTCGTTGGTCGGAACACTTTCAAGAGAAGTTCAGTTGGCCCATTGCTCCTGGACGACTTCCTTCTCAGGTGGTACAGGCTGAGTCATGGCCGGTTAGTTTAGAGGCTCCATGGGAGGCTGAGATCCGAAACACGATCACAGCCCTCAACCGTTTTCGAGCTGCTGGCCCGGATTCCCTCCCATCTGCACCACTTAGAGATGGTGGTGAGGTCTTCTGCAAAGCACTGAACTCTCTGTTCGATCAGGTCTGGAACAGACCGTCCCGGCTAACTGGATTGAATCGATTATTGGGGCGATATAAGAGGTCAGTCGCACAGACTGCGCTAACCACAGAGGTATTAGCTGAGTACCAGTTGTGATAAAATTACTGGTCTCAATTCTTGTTCGTCGCCTCCTTGCGGAGCAAGAATGACGGAGTAGAGAAGAGCAGTCAGGCTTCCGCCTTGGACGGTGCTGCATGGACCATACATTAACTTTGCGGCAGGTGCTAGAGCAGCGCAACGCATACCGCAGACCGATAATAGCTGTGTTTCTCGATTTCAAGAACGCCATGGATTCAATCGATTCTGTTCGACTTAATTGCGCGGAAAGGTGTTCCACGAAATATGTGAACATCCTTCGTGCTCTATACTCGAACACTACAGACCGCGTCAGGGTCTACGGTGGCCTATCGGATAGCTTTCCGACCATAAATGGCGTCCGTCAGAGCTGTATGAATTCCCCCTTTTTGTTCGATTTCGTCGTGGACTCTATCATGGAGTGTGCCCTTACGGAATCTCACGATGCAAGCGTTGGGGTGCCATTTGGTGGAAAGCTAGTTGATCTTGATTGTGCGAACGATATCCTCTTAATTCTCGACGATGCCGCTGCGGCACAATCAACCCTGAATACCCTGTCTAGTGTGGTCCCATTATTTGGTATGCGCTTCGCACCTTCAAAGTGCAAAGTGTTGATGCAGGACCATCAGCCACTTGATGACCCCTTGACTCTTGCTAACGAGGAATTCGAGGTGGTTGATCAATTCACTTATCTTGGCAACTGCATCAGCAATGATGGGCACATAGAAACTGACGTCAGCTCACGCATCGCAAAAGTCAGAGCTGAGACTGTATTTAAGAGCGAGTAGAAAGGTTTCTGTACAACTCTATCGAATTACGAAAAATCAAAATTTACTTGTGAATTATCAGCAGTTGTGTCTGGTCCGTTAATCGTTTATCCGTGTTCGGTTAGAAATTTGTACTAGCGTTATTATTTCCGGACATACAATGTCTTCTTTTGGCACTGTATGTGCCTCGTTTCACAAAAGCACAGGTTTCCAAAATAATCGTCGATACGGGTTTTAAAACACTTCACAGAATCGGCCTCTATTAATCCTTCTGGTAGTGTATTCCATAAGTTTACGATTCTTCGTTCGATACAAAGCTGATGTGATACTTTGTTCATGCTGGGGACCCTGAGTTTGTAACGATGTCCTCGGGTGTTACAGGGTTCTCGCAGGTGAAATATTGGCCGCAGTATGGGGAAGTGATTCAAGTGTAGTACTCGATGGGTCATAATAAGATCAATTCTTACTCGGCGATAGGATAGTGTGTAGAGCCCGAGCTTTTCACAACGTTTTTCATATGGAAGCTTTCGTAGACTTGGTATCATTCTAGTTGCGATATGCTGTATTTTCTCCAGTTTTTCAGTTTCCCATTGAGTTATCGGATGGTAAGCTGGGGCACCGTATTCAAGGATTGGTCTAATGAGCGAGGTGAATAGACGAGGGACGGTTTCTTCGGACCATGTGGAGAAACTGCGTCGTAATGCCCAGAGCATACGAAGTCCCGCACGGTACAATTTCTCTGTATTTTCTAGTGATCTTAAATCATGTCGTGAGAGAACTCCTAAGTCTCTGACAGATGTGTTGGGATGGAGCAACTGGCCGTCCAAGGTGTATGATCGAGTGGCTGGACGTCTGGTGATACTGATGAACTCCGACTTGCTTGCGTTAAGAGGGAGTTGCATTTCAGTACCTTCTTGAATCTGCGGCACCTTTGGCTACGGAAGGGAGTTTCCCTCCGTCTGCAAGGCCATGTATACAAGGTCACAGTTTGGGCCGTCCTGCTCTGTGATGGTGAAAGTTGGCCCCTTCGGTCTGAAGATCTGAGACACCTTCAAGTATTTGGTCATCGTTGTCTGCGAAGCATTGTTGGTGTCGGATGGCACCAACGTATGCGCAACGATGATGTGCGTAGGCAAGTACTAGGTAGTGATAATCATGCTAGCTCGGTAGAACAAAATATAGCAGATGAATAAAATGTGTTGGCTTGGGCACGTGCTACGTATGCCTCGTCACTGTTTACCTAGAAGGGCGTTGTTTAGTCTGCCAGGTGTAGGATGGCGCAAGGCTCGAGGTGGACAGAAATTGACTTGGCAGCGGGAAATGAAGTCACTGAAGACAAACTCGGTACCGTTGGTCCTTCGCGCCTTCCGGGCTGGAGTCCACGTGACTCACCCTGTGTTTGGTCCGAGACTTTACAGGACATGGCTCGTAACCGAGATCAGTGGCGCGTCTGCTGCCGTCTCCTAATCGAATTTCCTGTTTATAGTGTGTTTGATGCTGTTATTTGCGGGCAATGGTTGATTATGACGCAAGACAGTGAGAGCCGCAAAGAAGCTGTCTCGTTGATGCCGCCTTTGAGCGACAGCCAGCTGCTTGTGACGGTATATTGCTGACAAAATGTGCAGGCGTCTGACCCTAACTGTTTGTGTAGGGCATTAGGTTTTTACCCCTTCTCTCCCTCTTATTGTTCTTCGTTCCGTAGGACACCGTGGTTGCACGACAGCGAAGCATCAGTTCGAGTGGTTAATGTATTGTTGTCGATGGTGACGATGAATATGAGATACTTTAGGCTCCCATACACCCGTCGTTGTTGATGTAGCTAGCCAGACAGGTGAACTGAGTGGCAAACACATGTGCCACACCGTCGGGGCACGAAAGGGCCAGCAAGTGATTGGTGGTCCAGTAGAAACAGTTAGTATTTTTATGGTGTCAGATGACAGCACTGCAGCAGAATGCATTAAGCACTATCGCGATTCCCATTTAGCAAGATGATATCGTCCGTGTTATACAGCCCACATGTCTCCACCGAGCAGCATCTCTAGACACGTATTGCAAAATCTCACAACGGGAAATTTCATGATTGGATCACTCCCAGCAATGCATCTGCGAAAGAATGCGACGATGGAGAGTGAAAAGGTGTAGATAAACCGATAAAACGTTCAGATTGACTAGGGGAAGTAACCCATAAAAGTTATTCAAATGTCAGAAGTACACAAAAACCCAAAAAACCGGTTAGGAGCGAATCGCAGACCAAGATCTAACAGCAACAATGGAAAAGTATGGTGTTAATTCGGACTTCTATACAATTTCACAGACACCAAACTTTTAGCGTGGCATATTTTCGAAATCGCGTGCTGTGCATTCAAGTTCGCGAGGCTAAGAACGCTGTTTTGGCGGCGTTGGACCTTCTCATAAGTCATGGAACGTTAGCCAACGGGACACCGGTTGGAAGTTCCGAGCATAAGCGACAAACAGTCCAATGAAAGCGGTCGAGCACCACTTCTGTGCTGCCCTGATGCGCGTCTGAAGAAAACCCCGATGATTTCTCTCCAAACTGAAACCGTCCAATGGGCAACTTGTGATGCCTGTCTAAGGAAGAGATCCTAGCTACCACATGATCCGAAGCTTACGCTGTAACCAGTGCGGACAAACATAAAACCACCACATGAAGCGGTCTATACTTATTGATCGCTAGCCGCTACCTGGTGGTGGTTTATTTCAGCGGCCTAACCATGGTTACGATGGTGGCGTAGACAGGCACTCTTCTAACTCGTATTCCACAGTCCCTTAGGTCTGAGGGATTCAGGCAGGCCTGCATTTGTTTGCGCCAGTTGCTCTTTTCTTGTGCTAAGCAAGATGGATTCTGCTGGGCCTCGTGACAAGTTTCAGTTTGGTTAGCTTGCATACACGGCGATTCGCTGGCAGCTTCCCTGATACGTATCGATATCATTCGATCTAGCACCCGCCTATTACCACGCTCTCGTCTAACGACTGCTGTCCGTCTGAGCTAAAGTGTTACTTATGACCGATTGGGAAGCCTATGAATGAGTTTGGTAGGTCAAGTGCAACTAGTTAAGCTAAGAAATAGTTGGTGCTGTAAACTAAGTTTGCAGGCTACAGGCTACCAACGCAAGTGAAGGAAGCAAAGTCAAATTTCGTGTGCCTTATGTAGCAAGTACTCCATACGTCACGAAAAGAATGGAGACGAAACGAAAAAAGAACCAGAAAGGCAGGTAACTCGAGAACTGTGTGCAGTCCCTCGAATAGAAAACGTCTCATAACGCAGCGAAGGGAAGTACTTTGGGCGGCGTGTTGACGAGTTTAAGTTATGGACGCCAATGAGACAGGGCGAGTTCATGAGCTGCGAAATCGGTCCCGCGTCGTCGGACTATGTAAAAATTCTTGAAATGAAGATAATGTATCAACCGGCTTACAGACGGCAGTATTAAGGGTTCAACGGCAGAAACCTGCGAAATAAATAGAGATCAATTGGTAAAAATAGCGGAGGTGGATACTTACCCCTTGGGACACGCTGTTCCGGGGTTCTGGTCTAAAAATCGACCCAGGTAACCAGTGAAGTTGTCGGCCGACGGACGCCCATCGATCAATTCCACCGGGCACGTAACACATGCGTCCAAAGGTGCAGTGTCTGGACAAAAGTCGGTCAAATTTGGATACATTCGACAACAGTATGGCGAGCCGTCAGGATCGATCCAATCGAAGTAGTCATCGATCCAAGAGGATGCCGGCTGAGCAACCCACGAGCTGATGAGAATAGAAAGTAGAGTGGACTCAGAGCGGAAACTTAGAACCGCTAATGTATAAGACGTGTTGATAAGCCGTATCAACGTGTCCGTCGGCCGCCAAGAGATAACGAATGTGATGTTGCAATGTGGACCAAAAAGTGTCTAAAGCCAGGTGTTTCACTGATTATCGAACGGTTACGCAGTTCAACTGATAACGCTGAGTCAATTCGATCGGCTGACATGAAATTAACCGCTTCTAGCTCATGCTAGTTACAGTGGAGCAAAGAGTAGCACCGTTAAGCATTCAACAAGGTATTTGAAAGCACCATACAGCAATCGTGGCAATTTTGGACTTGTAATATGTCCTAGATTTGATTAGAAAACAATGCATGAGCCATAATACACTATCTTCTTCATGGTATGTCGCAGTTCGAGAAGGTGAAAAGTTCGAGTAATTAAATACAATGGCAAGACAGAGAGAGGGAACTATCCGTTAAAACATTCACGGAATCACCACCAAAAGAATGCCACGATTCCAGCCCAAACGAGGAGCTACCATCTGGCAGGTATGCGAGTTTATTATTGCATAGAGATACATCTATCATTTCTCCCGCAGATAGAATCACAGGCACCATTCACCCAAGAAATGAAGAAGGTAGATTGACAACTAAGATATATATATATATATATCGATTAGTAATATATAGGAGAAATGAATCAATAATGGTTCCACAACATGGTCCGTTTCCCTACATATATCCAAAGTAGGTGCGATGTGGTAATGCGGTTTCCTGACTCTAGAGCCAAAAAGGCAAGTACGATCAGTTGGCAGTGTTCATCACAAGCACGAAGCCGCATGGTGAACCGTTGAGGTAGTCCAGA
>OX104069.1:99619805-99682859 GCA_944474145.2 Dicrocoelium dendriticum
GACGTTACTCAGCACTTGTACTAAAGACGTCTAATTTTGCTTTGATGGGGATATGTATCGTCAAATTGAAGACGTGGCGATGGGTAGCCCTCTCGGACCGATTCTAGCTGACATCTTTATGGGTCATTTGGAGAGTAACTTATTACGCGATGTCCTTGGAGCAACACACTTTTATACGAGGTATATCGACGATACTTTTGTTGCACTTGACACCATCCAGCAAGCGAAAATCATTTTGGAAACGTTAAACAAATGCCATCCTAACATCAAGTTCACTATGGAAAGCGAATCAGAGGACACGTTTCATTTGCTTGACGTTTCACTTAAAAGAAGAGCAGATGGTTCACTCATAAGCTTGATTTACCGGAAACCGAGCTGGACCGGACAATACATACATTTCAACGGTTACTGTCCAAGGAACTATAAACAATCCCTAGTTCGAACTTGTTTTGTTGGAGCACACCGAATATGCTCTGAAGAGTCAATCGAGGTTACATTACAATATAGCTAATCTAACCTACGCAATAATGGCTATCCTAATAAATTCATCGCCAGGTATGGGAATGAGGGTGCAAAGAAAGAAACACGAATGGATGTCCCAAAGGAAAAGGTCTTCATCACGCTACCATACAAAGGGAAACAGAACGATAGAAGATGGTGCTACCGATTAAGCCAAGCCATAAAAAGGTGCTACTATGCAGCTGAGTTCACGTTGTTAAATCAAACCAAGAAGCTGTCCCATGAATCCAACTTGGATAGGCTTCACTCTCAGGTTACCGTCTCAGGTGTTTACCAATTCACCTGTACTTGCGTCAGCATGTACATTGGCCGAACCGAGAGAAGGTTATCAACTAGGATCATGGAACATGTTCCACGGAACCTGGCAAATAGTGGACCTAAACTCCCTGCCAGCCCCACCGCTCAGCATTTGCTCGATTGTACTTTATGCGAAAACACACGCGACGCATTCAAGGTTATCAGCAGACAAAACAACGCGAGCTTGCTTCTTTCCGCTGAAGACTCGATCATCCGACGAAGGAAACCAAACCTTTGCAAACAGGTAGACCTTGTGGCCAGTCTTGCCTTGCCCTGGTACGACGCAGGCAATGACCTTGATTTTCTCCGTGTTTTATTGCTTTTTCTATTGACCCGCTTTTTCAATTGTCTGTAAGCGGCTGAATGCGAAGACAGGAAATATGCTGAATTCAGGATATCCCGTATAAGTGCTGTTCGTCCTTGCTCTCTTAACAATATGAATCCAACAATCATTTAAACATTCCTTAGTATGCGCCTTGATGACGGAATCAGGCAAGCAGTTCCAGTCGTTCACCACGCTAGTCGATAGCGTAATATCAGAGCGAAGCCTGAGTCTCCTAGGTTTAAACAGTATCCAGAAGTGGCCCCGAGTCGAACAATCGGTACTAATCTTGAAGGAAGTGGATGGAAATTGGGTATTGCCCACCCGAAAACACTGCACAGCCACGACGCGTTTCGATGTAATTTCATCTCATCAGGTGGAGACAGCAGGATTTGAACCCAGGACCATTGGAATAGCAGCCAACACTACTACCCCTTTGGCTACCGGGTCACGATGGGCAACGCTTTTTGTCACAATGGTAAATGACTAATTGGAGGGTCAAGTTTGGATTACACGTTGTGTGATTGGATTGCGACACCAACAACCTCAATTTAATGCACTGTGCTTCAAATCCTGCTGTCTCCACAAAGTATCCTGGGTGGTTTTTAGATCAGAGCAAACAATAACCCCGTCTCTTTCCTTTTTCAAATTATTAAGCAAATAACCTCCAAGATGCTAAACGCCGAATGGTTCAGTAGCACCACTGAGGAGTACAGAACATTTATCGCGATTTATAGGCTACTGCCATTTAATTGAGTAATCGAGCAGCCGATCAAGTGTATTTTGGAGTCGGTCAGCATCCTCAGCGCTGGATACTTCCATCCATAATTTCAACTCGTCAACATGCATCAAACATTCGGTCCGGAGAGTTGAAGGAAGGTCGTTAATAAAGAATTTGAACAACTCTGGTCCAAGAACAGAGCCCTGAGGGACGGCACCTCTCATAAGGTCGGGGATTGACTGTAACTAATATAACTCGGTGTGAAAGAAAATCAGAGATCTACGACAGAACCCTCCCAGAGACACCAATTGCTTGAAATTTGAACAAAAGCCGCTCATGAGGAAGTTTGTCAAACGCTTTGCTGAAATAACGTTGGTAACGTCCATAAGTTTGCCCGCATCCAGTGAGTGTCCCCATTTCTCTCTGGCAACTAGCAAATTGGTGGCACACCCGCGTGACTTATGAAAATCATTCTGAGCAGTAGCAACCACACTCCGGTCGTCGAAATAAAGACTGAGAGCTCTCTTGAGAATCCATTCCATAATTTTACACATTACTGATGTTAGGCAAACGGGACGATAGTTTGTTGGGTTTTGGCGATTCCCTCCTTTATTTATGGGCATGCTAATGCCCAGTCTCCAGGATAATGGAAGGCGTCCAGATTCAATAGAGCAACGAAACACACGAAAAGCTGGGGCTGCAAGGTACTTAGCCACGGGCTTGATAAACAGGGGAAAACGAAACAGAGAACACTTTCCATTTTCTGGATTTGAATCTGAAAAGAAATGCTGTTGGTGCACTCACTCGATCAGTGTACCGTAATTTTACTTGGACGGGCCAGTATCTCAACTTTAACAGCTCCTGTCGCATCAACTACAAACGAACTCTCGTACGCGCTACTTTCGCATGATTTGCTCCGAAGGAACAGTTGACAATGAGCTGCAACATGCCTCAGCAACACTATGTGAGAACGGGTATCCCGAGAGGTTCAGCAAGCGTCACTCACATGAGAAACAATCGAGCAAAGTAAGGCAGACGTCCCTGAGTAGTAGGTATTCATCACGCTGCCGTTCCAAGGGGATCACAATAGGCGATTTCGATATCATCTTCGCTAGTCCGTTAAGAAATGCTATTATGCAGCCGAGCTGGTCCTACTCCATCAAGTTAAAAGTTGTTCTGTAAATTCTACCTGGACAAGCCAGATTGTACAGTTAACGCCTCCTGTATCTACCTCTTTCATTGTACTTGCGGTAGCAAGTACGTGAGCCGAACTGAGAAGAGGCTGTCCAGGAGGATTGCAGGAAATGTCCCACGTGACCTGATGGTAAGCTATATCGCCCAACACATTCTCGATTGCCCCACGGGAATCGTTCACGATCCTTGATCGCAGGAACACAGATCGTCTGCTCCAATTTGCAGAGGCTTCAGCGATTCGTCGGCTGAAACTCAACTTATGCAATCAGACGGAGTTTGTTACGACTCTCATCTTGGCCTGGTAAGGTTATCGATTAGGTTTATTTAAACAACACGATTTCCCACATTGTCCTACCTTTGTGGGTGCAACATACTGATTTCACTGATTATCTGTACACAGCTGATGAGAAGACGCGAAATATCTGAATTCAGATTATTCTGTTGAAATGTTGTTTTTCTTGCTATTTTGAAGTTTGTGAATGGAAAATCCTGTATGAAATTTCACCAACGTTGGTTAACGTCATTGGTAACTTTTGCGACCTAGTCTTGCCGTGTTGATGTACGCATGTCCCGGTCTCGTACGATCATCCGTTCATAAAATACGCAAACCCCTCTTGATGTATCATTGTGCCTCTGTGGTGTTCACCCGGCTCGTCTGTTAAATTTCAGTAGTGTCTGCCTGCGCCTAAGATATAACATGTGTTTGGACAAGGTTGAAGAATATATTGTTCACTTCGCTCATAACTCCCGAGATTGTTCCATCGAGTTTATGCCGGACATGGATTGTTATGGTAACATCGTAAGCAGTGTGGAAGCAAGCCGCCAAATTCGAGAAGTTAACTGTGAATAACAAATGCACGCGAATAGGGCATTTCATGTTGAATGATAAGTGATGCAAAAACTGCCGTTTTATCAGCAATTCGATTACATCTAGAAAACTAACAGCTTTTGTCTGTTGTCGGCATGTGCATTGTTTTCAATCAGTTGATATTGTTTGATCGAATTCAAGGCTGCATGAATTAAACCGAATAATGACAACTGGTCTGCTGCGATCGTTGTGGGTGTATGGCAAGATAGTTCGAATTATGACAGCGGACCATTGTGTAAGCGCGACCACGGAACTGCTCCGTCAGTGTTAGTGTGATGATACGATAAAACAGGATGGTTGTCACTTCTGCAATCATAATGTGTTTTTTTACAAGAACATGGCAATCTCAGCAGACACTTGTCATTTTCGGGAAATCTAGGTGGGTTCAAAACTCGTTGCTTTATGCCACGCGAGCCGCTGATTTCGCATTCTCGATGAGATAGATCACGCCACACTAAAACGTTATCACTGACCTAAAAGTCCGCATTCAAGGTCATCGGACCACCAGTTTCATAGTTCAAAAATTGCTGAATGTGGTGTGATTAAGTAGCGTGCGAGCTAAGCCCTAGTGCTTAAGGTTGAACTGGGTGACTGAAGTTTTGCCGAGAGGACAGTATTCATACCCTGTTCATGATAGAAGTAACTTTGGTACACTACTTTACACAAGTGGGAGCCAAGATTGAACCTCACGAAGGAAACTAATAGTATGATAGTGAAAATGCTTTGGCAAATGCTTGATGGCAAACGATCGTGGGTTCCTGAACAACCATGGGATGGTTGAGCCGTCCCAACCCAGTTGATGATTCGTTGAGAATAGTTGGTTCACTGCTAAACGGAATCACGATATAAAAGTATCACTTCCATTTCTGATGAAATCAAATGGGCTTCTATCGGTATACTCAATGAAGAACATCCATTCGATAAGAAGATGGAATAAAAATATTCCACGACACAAGTACCATTTACCCCAGAACCCAAAAAGCTGATTTCAGGACGCATTTCTATGAATATTTTGCTTCCAATTCCTAGATTGGCGGCGTCGGAAACGGTACAGCTGCGGGCGCTGGAGAATCAAATGGGGGCATGATGGCTAGCCCGGGTCTAAGGAACCCCAGACCGGTGATGAGCACCTTATCGAGCGCCGATGTTTCAGGGTTCGCGGGATCAACAACCAATGAGCAATAATTTAACACCGGTTGAAAGCAATTGCCTTACTGATCGCCTAGGATGGTTTGGATGAATGCGATGAAGTCAAAAGGAATATGAGTCATCTACTGAGCGTCTACCGGGACAAATGCGTGGACAAATAACGTTAATGTAAAATAAAAATCATATGTGAGCACACAGAAGTACACGGGGTGCAGTGATCATGGACAGTGAGCGTGCAAAAACTAAAATATTGTCGCTTACACATGCGCCCTCTCCTTGGGTCCTAGTTACACATAAATCCGGTTGAAAGTCGTCAACACTGTAATCTACAGCAGCCCAGTTTAGGTAATGAAGTGTTAGGAGCTAAGACCAACATCCAATCGTTTTTTGAAATAGTCCGAAGTAGGAAAGGAGGAAACTGACTTTGGGAGAGAGTACGGGGTTTTGCAAACTTCGTCTAGACTAGAGCGTCGTATACGTCACACAGTTTCAGGCAGTTACCTGTAAGGTACATGTTGTGGCTAGATTTCATCAAATTACGGAACATGTGGTTGGGGTCACTCATTGCTTGGTGCACTAATATGTGATGACCTAGCAGCCTACGTTAACGTTCGCAGAAAATTATCAGCAACTTCCACCTGCGACGGAAAGAGTGATTGGGTAGGCCCATGACATTCTTTATTGCCCTTCATTGTGGTGCCCCTAACGATTCTAGGCCTTGCTTCAACCAAGGTTGTCAAGCTGGATGACGTATTCAAGGTGAGGGTGAAAGTAAGAATTGTGCATCCTGAAAGTCCTTCGCAGCAGACCGACGTGTTGTTTGGAAAATTTGAGGTCACCGTGCACTAGCACAGCATGTCAAATTTCTGGGAGCTAGTACGCAATCCGTGTGCCACAACTAAATACACGCAGTCATTCCAAGGGCGAACTTGTTCAGCGCGACGTCTTTTAAATTGAATTGCAAAGCTCTCAGAACGGATCGGTGCGAAATCGTGTTAATATCACAAAGGAGCCCTTCGTGATCTTTCGGTTCTTTGATCTCTCACCATATTTTGACACCATCTGAAAAAAGTAGAAAATCGGAAGCAACTGATCTCGCTAGATCGTTTATGAACACGAAGAATAGAGTAAAGCCAAGCACCGAGCCTTGTAGTACGTCGCACTCCACATCAATTGTATCGGATAGAGATTCCGGACTCACCTCCAACCGATGTTCGTGTAGAACAGTCTTTATGCAATCCAGCATTGGGTCGCCAATACCATAGTTCTGAAGCTTGAGAATGAGAATTCGATGGTCTAAGCAATCGAACGCTTTTGATAAGTCAAGCTAGATGACATCAACTCCTGCTCCACCATCAACTACCCCAGTCCAGCAACTGCGTGCAACTAATAGGTTGGTAGTACGTGGACGCTATTAACGGAAGCCATGTTGCTTTGTGGCTATTGAGCTGTGGTTTTCCAGATACTGCATCCTCGCATCTGCGATGATTGGTTCCATAATTTTGGGAAGCACAGAAAGTAGCGTTGTTGGAGGGTAATTGGCAGGGTCAGTGCGGTTACCTCCCGTACGAATAATAGTAATGACCCCTCGTTTCCTTGCTGGTGGAATTAAGTTCTCCTGTAGACATCGCTGATAAAAAACGGCTATTGGTTCTGTTAGATCATTAGCTACTGCCTGCAAAGCTTTCGGTCTATTGTTAACGATACCAGCAAATCACAAATCCTTACTCTGCGTATTGAAGAGTTTGCTGTGCATATATCTAATGGGTCCGGAACACTACAGCGTGTCCCCGAGACAAGCGATCTAGATGTCATCTTGACGAGTGAATTTAAACCCTCAGCGTAGTGCAGGCATAAGGCTGATAAAGCGCGATGGAAAGTATTTCGTCGCAGGATATTTCTGAGTTGTACGGGGCCGTAAGTGCTTGTACCTTTCTTCAAATCTGTGTTCAGGCCACATCTGGAATACAGCGTTTAGACTTGGGAAGCCTACCTACAGAAAGAGATTATTTGTATTGAGAATGTGCTAAGACTGGCCACTTGAATGACAGGTCCGCGTGCGTTATCGGATGAGGATCGGTTAGCTAACTTAGATTTGTTTGCAATGAGATGACACAAAGATGTTCAAAATCATGTAGGGTCTCAGTGGTCTGAGACCCACCGATGTGGCTGAAGCAGCTACGTCAGACAACTTGCGGGGTCATTGCATGAAATAGAAGCGGAAAAGATCTACACTAGATTTTAGAGCCAGCTTCTTCGCAAACCGGGTTGTGCCTAGTTGGAATCCACTTTCGCTGTTTTTGGAGTGTGAAACTGCAGTGGAATTTAAACATGGCCAAGAGAAAATGTAGTTGGCTCAGTTCACAGAATTTGCATGAGATTTGGTGACTGCCTCTAAACTCATGACTTCATGGAAGTATGTTGGTTGTCTTTCACGTGCTTCTGTTTTTCTCCAAAATAGAATCAAGAATGTTCTATCATGTCACAGCTCTGGGGGGCAGTTTTTCGCTTACTGGCAAACGAAACGGGATGCAGGTTCAACGAAAACTGGTTTCGTCGACGGATGCTTTTCTGTCCTGTTCCATGCATACGTAGAGGTAGCAGCTTGTTCAACACCGCTTCTGCAGTAAAGTTTATGTTCTAGAAATCTGACGGTGGAGTAATAGAAACGAGCAGAATGGTTGAGCTTCTCAGCTCTTGGAAAGATTGGGAGTATTGAAGCCGTAAGATATCGGATGCTTCCATCGCTGATCGCCTGCATCTCTCAGCCGTGACCAATGCTGGAATTCCGCGCTTCAGCTTACGAAGGCCATTAACATGCATGCACAAAAGTTTGTGCGAAATCGTGTTAATATCACAAAGGAGCCCTTCGTGATCTTTCGGTTCTTTGATCTCTCACCATATTTTGACACCATCTGAAAAAAGTAGAAAATCGGAAGCAACTGATCTCGCTAGATCGTTTATGAACACGAAGAATAGAGTAAAGCCAAGCACCAAGCCTTGTAGTACGTCGCACTCCACATCAATTGTATCGGATAGAGATTCCGGACTCACCTCCAACCGACGTTCGTGTAGAACAGTCTTTATGCAATCCAGCATTGGGTCGCCAATACCATAGTTCTGAAGCTTGAGAATGAGAATTCGATGGTCTAAGCAATCGAACGCTTTTGATAAGTCAAGCTAGATGACATCAACTCCTGCTCCACCATCAACTACCCCAGTCCAGCAACTGCGTGCAACTAATAGGTTGGTAGTACGTTTATAACACAGTAATCTGAGACAGAAGTAGTATCCGGCACACGCTGATCCGAAAATACGCGACGTCCGTGGGTACAGCCAACACTTGTCTTTTAATCTGACGGCGCTGGTTTGAGCCTGCGTAGGGACAGGGCGACCCTCGCAGTATATCAGCCCACGTGCGACCGGTGGTGGTCGCGCGGTAGCGAAGCCTCGGTACTGCGTACCGGTGTACTGCTGCTGCCTTTTTGACAGCACCAAACATGCCTGTACAGGCATGATCATGTTAATATAAAAAGACCCGTAATTGCACATCTATGTAATAAGGTAACCAGCTGCAAACTTGAGTTATGTGAGTAGTTGCATGTGTAAGTGCACGGTGAGTTGTGTATCCGCGTATCGAAGGCAGCGGCAGCATTCGGGAAGCTTGAGTACCTAGTGTGGAAGTACCACCAACTTGCCGTCGGCACGAAATTGATGGTCTACAAATCCATGGTGATGTCCGTTCTTCTATACGGCAGCGAAAAGTGGACGATATAACGGCGAGATGTGAAATATCTTGAGCTGTTTCATCAACAATCTTTGCGACAGATTCTGAGCATCGGTTGGTGGGACAGAGTTGCAGACACGGAAGTGTTGCGCCGTTGTGGAATGTATGCAGTGGAGTGCATACCTTTGCTGAGATACTTGACGTATCTCGGTCATGTGTGGCGTATGGATACGACGCGGATACCGTAGTAGCCATTATACAGTCAGCTGAATTTTGGGAAGCGGCATGCGGTGAAACCGAAGCTTCCTTACCAGGACATGATCAAAGTGAGCCCATCACGTTCTGATGTTGGGAATCGAAGGCTGTTGATCGGCGTGCATGGCGCGATCTGATTATGAAGGCAGTTGCCGAGATGCAAGAGAAAGCTCTCGTGCATGCAGAGAAGAAGCGGCAATTGCGGAAGCGACAAGTGCTGATGGGCTGTACTTCATCGACATCGAGCGCATGGTGCTGTAACACATGCTGTCGCGAATGCCTGAGTCAGGCAGGCCTAGTGAGCCATGAGCGAGACCACTCTGGACCACTACCGAAACGATGACGTGTCCTGCAGAGAACGTAGGCAGAACCGGCGCAGCATTTGCAGGTACGCTAAATTCGATTTAATAACCGCGTACTTGCATGCTGGATCTCATTATTTCATGTGATGTCCTTGCTATATTTTGTAAATACGAACTTTTCTAATTCATTTAGATGTCGATCTGAATGCGTTTTTTACTTAGTACGTCGCTTAAGCAGATTGTGATTAAATTCGTTAACCTTTTCTTGTACGTAGTATACAAAAATATGTTTTATGACATTGAATTTAGCACGGAGATGGTGGCAACCAATTTATTTCAGATGTTCATTTAGCAAAGTTAAGTCGGTACATCCGTATACATATTAGTTAATAATGTCATTGCAGGTGATTGGTTGTTGTTTGACATCCCCGGTGTGGCTGCGCTTGATGTGCATGTTGACAAGGTGCCTACCTGTCTAACACCCTCCACCTCGATTACTGGCTCCAGGAGACTGTGAATCGTTGCTGGAGGTGACGGGGTGCATGGTCCTCGTGGCCATGCTAATCTCGAAGAGTGGTTCCATGCACTCAGTGTGGAGCGGACTACAGTCCAGCCACCACCTTGTGTGTGCTTGATTTTCCAAATACAGCGTGCTTGTGTTTGCTTGTGAAGGAGTGTGGGCCGGCTCCGTTGATGAAACCTGGCTCCCATCCACATGCCTCCCGGTCTTATTCCTTCGGGTTTATATTGGATATGGGGTGTGTGGATGCGGCTGTGGTTGGTGCAACGCAAGCCACCCATGGTTCCTCTGTAGGTGCATGCGTCCTGTGGCTGTCCCATGGAAGCCAAAGTGAATCCGGAACCGGATGCCACCAACAAGAATAAGACAGAAGGAATTTATCCCACAGTCCGCACCGCCAGCCGAAAAACTCGCTATATTCATTGTCGAACCAATGTGGCCAGACTGATTCGATTTTACAACGCTTCATGGGTAAATCCGAGAATCCAGCTCATTCTCCCCTCGACCTGTCCAACAGCAACGCAAAGATACATCTTGCAGTACGGATCAATTCCCTTCGCTCGTGGCTTGAGTAAGAGTATATAAGTCCGTTTTTCAGCAGTTGCAAGCTGACTCTAGTGCATTGGAACACTGCAGCAGCAACCCCAAGTTGGCAGTGAGAACTGAGGGGTCGCTTGCTGCCAAGAGTTCAAGAATTTGGATGTTATACACACATTGTTCACAGTTTGTCAGCCCAACGTCTAGGCACGGTGGAGTTGAGCGCGCTATTATACGAGTAGATTGGAAGAGGTGCTGTGCTACCCTAATTCCAAATATCATTTCAGTGAACTATGTTTCGGTCAAACAATAAGCTGAACTTCAGACCACTGTATTCGAGGACAACCCGAATCACCCAGAAGTAGAAAATGGAAGTGACTTTTAAGCGGCGAAACAAAGTGAACACCTCCGTCTGGCGTTACGACACTAGAACGTGCCGACAGCTTGGACGAACGTCACGACAGACGTGCGGAGGGCCGAATAACTATGTGACACAAGTACGGTTGGCGTACTAAAGTGAGTGTAGGTCATGCGTGCGCACAATCGACCAACTACGGAAGACAAGCCCTGTGCTTGGATGACAAACAATGGTCCTTCTTGACGCCACAAGCGGACAAATTTGATAAACTAGGCCAGCGCGACGCGTTTACGTTGGCTGAGACCATGATGCAGAAGATGCGGGATCATGACTGACCCGCACCTAAAACCGAAACGTTCGTAGAAAATACACCGTCTACCGAGTCATGTGATTTGGTTTCGTCGGTTGAATTGGACGCCGGTCAAAGCAGTACCGTAGTCAAAGCAGCACAAAAGCGTTGATCAATTCAAACGATCCAGGGGAATGGGATAAAAGGCATCCACAGCTAATAATGTAGGTCATTGTCATTCGTCAGGCGCTTACAAGTTTTCTTCAAGAGAACCCCGGATGCAGAATAAGATGACACCACGGGCACTCGATAGCCTATCACAGCGGAAGCACGAGTAACCAGTAAGTTGAAGTTCCTAGGCGATTACCTGAGCAGTTAACTATGTCACTTCGAGTCCCATTGTGTCTGATTGCTCAGAAACGTCAAAACGGCACAGCTCATCACGCTTGAGCATAAAAACGGACTTTGGTTAAGGCTGCACACAGGCCTCGGTAGGGGCAGTCGGGCGTGTTTGAAGAGTGAGTGACCGATTTATCCGAAGTCGGCTTCATGTGATACCTACCCCAGGGTTCACAACAGTTAGATTTCTTTCTCCCTCAGGGGTACGCCGCTCTAGAAAGATGATGGCAAAATTGGGGCGCTCTCGGTCACCTGGATCTATTCCCGGGCGAATACGCGGCTGAGATTGCAGTAGTTTTGAGTTCGCCTCGACGGCAAAGGTTATCTGCATAGACCAGTACCGTATATTGCCGAATTTCAGCCCGTCGATAGATAGGCCGACAGTATAACATCGCAATATGGAATTTGTCCAAAGTCATAAGTCTCAGTATTAGCCGATCCCTAAAAAGCCAGCAAAAGAAACGAAATTGTTTCGCTACGATTTTGACGTCAAAACTACCTGCTCTCACTTGAGTGTTCAAAAAAACCCGGCGCTACTGCTGGTCGGTTGTGGTGACCGTAATGTGTTATAATCGCGGTTAGTGGGACGTAGGGCGGTCAGAACAGACTTTCAACGTACCGGACAGCGTATTGGCCACATGTTAATTCGCATGAAGCAATCACGGCAGGGTAACTTGAGAGGGCGACAGACAGGTCCCTACGCATAGTCGGGGGCCAGACGCATATGAACAAGGGTAGAGCAGTGTATGAGAGTAACGTTCATGGTCAGGGGGGTGGGAGGATATTTCACTTTTAAAACACCAGATCGTGTGGTGTAACATAATGTTTAAGGGCTATTGATTCGTTACTGCCATCCATCGCGAACGTCAAATGTGCGATATACCAAGCAATTTCCACACAAAAGTAACGTGTCCGGTTATAGACACAACAAATCCACGTCTGGAATACCATCCGTCACTAGCGGGTGGTGATAAGGGGAGATAAGGGCAACGGTGGGTAGTTAATTCCTGGGTGGAATTTGAACAATGAAGAATGATTTATCACGGGATAAAAGCAAGCGCTTGACACATCCCGTGGGATGGTTGAGGTGAATATGATGAAATCAAAATATATCTGGGTCATCTACCGAACGTCTGCCGAGATGAATAGTTTGATAATTAATATCAGTGTAAAATTAAAAAATCATCGAACGTAAACGTTCAGAAAGACACTGAGTTGCAGTGATCGTTGATGGAAGGAGTGAGAAAAGTAAAATATGGTTGCTCACTTAGGTCCATTTGATCCATAAATCCTGCTGAAAAGTATGCTTGGCGGAATCCACAATAGAGGAGTTTAGGTAACAAAATACTGGGAGCTAAGAGTAACATCTAATCGTTTTTTGAAAACGTCCAAGGTAGGAGAGGATACAACTGAGTCTGGGAGTGCGTTCCAGGGTTGGCAAACCCAAAGGGAAAATCAATTCCGTCGACACTCTAGACGGATATATTGTTTCTTCAATTTTAAACAGTTACCTCTGTGGTGCGAGTTGTGGCTAAGTTTCAGCAAATGGTGGCATACGTGGTTGGGGTCACTCAGTATCTGATACGGTAATATGAGATCCCCGCGCAGCCTTCGATAGCGTCCGCTGTTTTGAACTGACCAGTTCGACACTGTGGTAAGATCGCGCTGGAGCCGTTCGTGGTCATCCGGTCCTCTGATCCTTCGCCATATCTTGATATCATTAGCGAAAAACAGGAAATCGGAAGTAACTGATCTCGCCAAATCTTTAATGAACATCAAGAATAGACGAGGTCCAAGAACCGAGCCTTGTGGTACTCTACATACCACATCGATTGCATCAGACAATGATTCTCGGACTCTCACCAATAACCGTCGTTCGTGTAGAAAATTGCCTATCCAACTCAGGATTGGGTCGTCAATGCTGTAATTCCGAAGCTTCTGGAGGAGAATGCGATGGTCTAAGCGATTAAACGCTTTTGAAAGGTCCAGGTGGATGACATTGACTCCTACTCCATCAACAACAACTTCAGTCCAGCTATTACATGCAATTAATAGATTAGTATTATACGAATGCATTTGACGAAAGCCATATTGCTCTGTGGCTATTAAATTGTGGCTGTCCAGGTATCGCATCAGCGAATCTGCGATGATTTATTCCATCACTTTGGATAGCACAGGAAATAGTGTTATTGGACGGTAGTTGGCAGGATCAGTGCGGCTACCTCCTTTATGGATAGGAGTGATGACCCCTCGCTTTCATACTGGTGGAATACGGTTCTCTTCTAGACATCGCTGATAGAAAACAGCCAGTAGTTCTGCTAGATCACTAGCTACCACCTGCAGAGCCTTTGTTCGGATATTTTCAGCTCCGGGAGAACTGTGGATACGGAAGCATAACAACTTCTTCAACACAGCTTCCGCAGTGAAGGTGGTGTTTTCTAAATCAGATGGTGGAGTATTAGAAATGAAGAGAATGTTTGGGCTCATTAGCTGCTGAAAAGTTCGGGAGTAATGAAGCCGTAGGAGATCAGCTGCTTCCATTGCTGATCGCGTGCACCCATCAGCAGTGAATAGCGCTGGAATCCCCCGCTTCATCTTTCGAGAACCGTTAACGTGCCTGTACAAGAGGTTGCGGTTCGTGCAGAATCTCTTCATTACCTTCTGCTGATGAGTGACTTTGTCTTCGGGGATCAGTTTTACACAGAAGTTACGATGTGTCACGTATGCAGTCCAGGTTTCGGTATTCGGGCAGTCCTGGTAATCTCGCCATGCCAAATCCCTCCGGGACATCCATTTACCTGTTCTGCTGCTCAGAAATGACTTATGCTTGTTTTTGGGTCTGAAGGACTTAGGTTCCGATGCGTGCGCAACCAGTGTGCTAAACGTCCTTGTAAATGTTTCCCAGGCAACATCTGGGGACATTCGGTTAAGAAAGTCCAAGATGTATCCTTAACAAGCGTAGATAACACATTGTAGTGCGTGACAGTATGCACTTTATCATCCTCCTTTCCAGGGTACTCCGCATAGCGTATATAGTCAAAGTGTAGAGTAACATGATAAGTACGACCCAATGGTGTGCTTGTAACTATCCCATCAACCATGAGCTCTTCGTTAGTTAGCACAATATCCAGTATCGATGGCTTGTTAGCAGTTCGAAATCTGGTGGGAGCGGTTACGTGGTTGTACACAGGATAACTAGCAAGTAGCTCTTGCAAGCAGGCTTTAAACTGCATACCGTCGGTCGCCGGCGTTTCTACGTCGTGCACGTTAAAGTCTCCAGCGATAATAATGTGGGTGTAGGACTTGTTCAAATCAAACTGAAAAAGTTGGTTCAGTTTGGAGTGCATCTCCGACGTTGAGTTTGGTGGGCGCTAAATCACGGCTAGTAAACATGTGTCTGTAGGCGGCACCAAAGAGAAACGGGAGCCCGGATTTCCGGATGATCGATAACATCACATCGCAGATTTGTATTATAGTAAAGAATCACACCGCCATCCCTTCCTGTTCTATCGGTCCGAGGCAGCGACATATCGGGTAAATTGATCTCAGAATCGGTTATCTCAGGGTTTAACCACGTCTCTGTAATCATGACGAGGTCCCGCGGTTGTGAGGCATGGAGTTCCCTAAGTTCGGCCAACTCGCTTAGAAGACCTTGGGAGTTTGTGTACATGCAAGATAGGGCTTTTGTTGTTAGGAGTTCATTGATAGATGTCAACTTTGTGTTAGTTTTTAGGCCGGCCGTTAGGTGGCCGGCCATTAATCGTTTCTTTTGGTTTATGTATTTCAGTCATGTTGTATGGCATTATTGAGCGTTCCTGAACAGACGGTTCACTCGTGCTGTGCTCGGTCCGGTTGTGTGCCGTGGGCGCTGTTGTGTTGATCTCTCCACAGGACTGTGCAAATAAACAAGTTGTAGCGTTTGCAAGTTCCATTGAATTGCTTCAGACTTTTGGTCGTTCCCTTGCTGCCTTTAGCCGGATCTCTGTTACCAAACTAGCTCGAAACTTTAACGAGCTATCCAACGGAACTTGCGTCACTCCCGCGGAGTGTAGTATTACTTTCATTAGCCTAGGACCGCAGCCCTTGTAGTTAGGTGATGACGGAACTCTTGTTAAGAATTTGGCAATAACATTGTCTACAGAGAGTGCTTCGCGGATGTAGCACCACTGCTCTCTCTCATGAGTATGTGCATCGTGATCAGAAGAATGCGGAAGCTTAGGAACACCATGAACAAATATTGTTTTCTTGATATCCCTATTAGGAATGCCGCGTTGCTTAAATGCTTCTTTTGGGCGATCTTTCCAAGGTAGACCAGGTAATATGCGCACACCACTCGGTGAGTTGCGAAGACGAACGGTTGAGAGAAGGACAGCCTCTGTCTCATCTGCTGAGTTCAGCGTTTAGAAGAATTCGAGGTTAACCAGAGTGCACTGAAGTCGGGTGACGCGCTACGCGTTGCAGTATTGCTGGCTCGACCCGAATACCAATCGCCTCGCAGATGGAACTCCACTGGTTGTGATCGACTTGCAACTTGCCTTTTACTGTGCCAGATTTGGATTCAGGAACATTGGTGCACACGAAAGTTAACGCAGCGTGGTTTTGCCTATCGTGTGTTGGCTTTACACCTTATGCCGGCAATTCGGGTTGTATAGAGGGCACCACTGGAGTTGACGGTGAAAGCTGCTTTGCGTCACGAGTGCTCGGTACTGAAGATGGACCTATGTGTGTCGCTGCCGGTGGGTTTGACTAGGCAATCGATTCGTACATTAGCTGCACCAGATTCCCTTCGGCTCTGAGCTGTCGGTGTCATGGCGGAATCTCCAAGTGAAGCGTCTTTGTTTGGAGAAGTGGAAGCAGACATGTTTGAGGCTTGCCCACTTATGGGAGTGAGGTAACCCAGTGGATTTAGAGTCACAGACGCTGCAGTGCGGCTGGAGCATCTAGCTCTTTTCTTCGGTTTAGACTCAGAGGTTACTTTGGCCGGGTAAGGTATTATCGTGACCATATTTACCTCCATGGGAGCGATCTTAGTACTTACAAATCGCGCGATTACCTCAGTCATCCTATCGCATTTTTTCATGGGCAAAGATAAACAGTTGACAACTGGAATGACTTGATATGTTTGGAAAAACCAAATTATGTCAGCAACTTGGTTTGTCTGTCACACTGCTTGGACGGATTTGCCAACACATTGCGGACAATAAGATCTAATGCAGCTAGAACAGGTAATACTGATCTTAAGGACTTTATTGCAATTGTCTGCGCAACACAGGCAACGTGGAACCATTGGAATGCTAGTCGTCCTCTTATTGTTCACAGCAAGGCCTATCTAAGCGCTCACCTTGATGAGTGTTCTTTGCGAAAGGGGTGACGCAGGAACAGGCCAGAACACGCACACGAACTGAGAGTTGTTCAACTGCACCAGGGTCAGGCGATAGAGGCAGATGGAGGTCGTAACGCGCAGACTGTCGGGTTCAGCGATCAATCGACTCGCAGTGGTACACATACACCCATACAAAGCGACAGCGTGTGTTAATCGATCTGCCTTAAGCGACGATGCAGGTGGAGCGCTGATAAGCGGCTCAAGAGCTGCTCAGTTGATGAGTGGAGCAAAAAGGCTGTAACTTTGTTATGCTGCAACTTGCAGGGATGGTTGCCACGTAGTTTGGGAGCCCTCAGTTTCTTCTTCCGAATGATACCAAAACCTTTTCCGAAAAACCGGTTTGATGTAGTTACACAAGTGGAATTCCGCGAAGAATATGCCGAAAACTAGGAACGGGAGCAAGAGTATAATCCACACAGGTAAGATCCAAGAGTTGGGAAGCACTAAGTAGAGTTCGTCAAACTCGTTCGAACGAGCGCAAGCACAACATTGTGTGGGGAGAATTAGAGTGGCCACAGAGGGGAAAGCGAGAGCTGAGTTAAAGTGCGGTCGCACGATAGGTAGATAACCTATCTCAAATTCCCTATAGCCTTTTCATAAGCCGACCCCCATACAGAAGCGAGAAACCGTCCAAAATTGATCGGCTTAAATTCGGTACTTCTCAGCAATGATTCCTTCGAGCTTGATGACTTGCCTCACGTCTATTCCGTCCTCATTCATGTCGAGGAGTCTAACCGCAAAAACAAATGTTATTATCATATCGTGTCCGAGGACTTGGTTCGGTGGACTCCGGAGCGTAAGAGTTCAACAGATTTGACCACATTTTATCCATGGAATTGGGTCTTGCGTAAAGAGGGTTAACGAGGGCCTTTCCTAATCTGACTCGTTGTTGACCTGCGGATGGAAGCTTCCCTTTGTTTCGTGGTTTTTTGCGTCTTTGAGTTTTCCATGGTTCCTCAGGAATCGGGCATTTATCACCTGGGTATTTGGGGCATGCAGAGTGCCAATTAATTGGGCAATCGGCCTCCGTTGGTGTCGGAAACCATAGAACGTGAGTAGATGACGTGCCATAGGAAGAGGAGGAAGACTGGATTAAACATGGAATGGAATCTAGATCAGCGTATAGTGCTTGTTTCTAAAACTGGTCCCAGTTAAACATTGGTGGTCATGATTTACATTGTTAAATGCCACCTCTCTATGGCTACTTTCGACCGCGGTACTAGCTACACAGAAATTGAACGAAATCGTGTTTCGATATGTCAGTGATAGATACCACCTCTATAACAATATAGAAATCCTTTGCTCGCTCAACCGATTGCTTTCGGATCAACAAGGAGATATGCTACCGTTGAGTGATGAGGTGACTTGCATTGAACTGGAAGATAACAATCTTGAGTGTCTTGTTCACAATGACTGATAGAATGCGCTCATCGTAATCAGTTCCAAGTGTTCGATAGACCGTAGGTAGACCATTGACTTCAAGGCGGGAAAGTTTTAGAGGGTTGCCTATTCCGGGAGCCCAAAGAGCGATTCCAGAAGACAGATCGAGTTGCAGGGAAACTTTTATTGGTTCAGCAAAAGATTCCCTGTTAGCTAGCTATAAACGAACGACACCGTGGACGCTCTAGCTAGGGAAACGGATCAAGCACAGCATACAGGGCAGTTGCGCGTTGCAACCGAAACGAGCGCCAAGCAAAAATGGCGATGAGCAAGTAAAGCATTCGAACTCAGCAATCAGTTCAACAAACCACACCGGTTGCCTAGGTGTACAATTAAAGAATTTTGGTTAGAATTGTACACAGGCAAACCGGGGAATCTCCAGACCGCTACATAGCCCTCTCCCAGAAGGGACTGTGTAAGCAGTCCTTCGATCTACGTGAGGACTGTCCGTCGCGGGCCAGCCTTCTGCGAGACCAGGTTGTGAAACCCGATGCAGCTGCTGGGGGAGAACCATGCAATCGGACCCTAGCGGGCTCCCACCCGTGTCCTCCCTACGGTGTCGAAACGGTAAAAAAACTGTTTGTAGGGGGGACAGTAAGTGAAGTTCACGTATGCGGTTGAACAGGAAGTTCGTTCCACTTGCAGTTGACGTGCGGCGATCCAGCGGAAGTGAAACCGAGGGGCAACCAACCGACGGTGTATATGGAAAGCAAAACGAAAAAGCAGCGTAAGTGCATAGCCATACACAAAAGAGTGTAAAGCGAAAAACGTGCAAAGCTGTTTTTGGGTTTTCAAAAGATTTTGCTCTTTTTGGTAATTTCAAAACGTTTTGATCTTTTTTGTGGATTTTCAAAAACGTTTAGTAAGAGCAGAAAATTTCGAAGACACGTTCTATGTAAAAAAGTAAGTGCGAACGGAGTCCGAAAAACGAACCTTAGGTTTGAGCTTCCTACCGCGTTGAATGAGAGTAGGGCGGGTAGGAGTGCTGTCGGTTGTGGTTGTCGGTTCTGCTGGAGCGGACTGACTCGTCTGAGGTTGCGGTGCCAGCTGTGATGGCACAGGCTGTGAAGGTGCTTGTTGCACCGGCGAGTCAGACTTGTCGAAGAATGCTGGCTTGAGTCGATCAATGGTGATCGTCTCAGTGGTGTTGCGTCGTAGCTTGCGTATGTCGGGATCAGCTTGTTGGGCAGCAGCCATGGCGGCTAGATCAATGTTTGCGCCAGGCGATAAGCTGATCTGCTGAATGCGTGAAAGCGCATCCGCGACGGGATTGAGAGCATCTGAGACATGACGTACGTCTGTCGTAAACTGAGAAACGTAGTCTAGGTGTCTAGTTTCCCGCGGCGATTACTTGTCCGTTGCGCCATTGATTGCGTAGATCAATGGCTTGTGGTCGGTGAAGACGGTGAAATGTCGACCTTCGAGGTAGTGACGGAAATGTCGGATACCTAGGTAGATAGCTAACAGTTCCCTACCGAAGGTGTTGTAACGCGACTCGGCAGGTTGTAAACGTTTCGAGAAGAAACCTAGAGGTATCTATCGATGGTCGATGAGTTGTTGAAGAACTGCACCGACGGCAGTGTCTGATGCGTCAGTTGTCAGAGAGAGTGATGCAGACGTGTCTGGATGGGCGAGAAGCGCTATGTTGGAGATAGCGTCTTTGAGCTTCTCGAAAGACAATTTAGCGTCGTCTGGAAAGTGAAAAGAGCGTTGTTTACCGCGGAGCAAGTCAGTCATTGGTTGAACAATGCTCGCGCAGTTAGGGATAAAGCGTCGATAATAGTTGACCAGGCCAAGGAATCGGCGTAACTGCTTGAAGGAACTGGGAGCAGGATAGTCCTTCAGTGCCTGGATTTTGTCTGGCAGAGCTTCAATACCAGAGGCGGATATGCGGTGGCCAAGAAAATCGATGGAGCTTTGGCCAAGCTCGCATTTATCGGGGTTGACGGTAACCCCATGCTGCGTTAAGCGTTGAAATAGAGCGTCGAGGTGACGGAGATGCTCCTCGTCAGAAGAACTGGCTAGGAGAATGTCATCGAGATAGTGATAAACGCCTTCGAGTCCTCGCGTTACCTAATGAATGAAACGCTGAAAAGTTTGGGCAGCGTTGCTGAGGCCGAAAGGCATTCTGAGGTACTCGAATAGGCCGAATGGCGTAATGACTGCAGTTTTAGCAATGTCGTCTGGCGCCACAGGTATCTGATGGTAGGCGCGAACTAAGTCGACTTTGCTGAAGATAGACTTGCCAGCTAGAGCTGAGGTCAAGTCGTGCATGTGCGGGATAGGGTATTTATCCGGGACGGTAACTTTATTAAGTGCCCTGTAGTCACCACAAGGGCGCCAGTCACCGGATTTCTTCGGCACCATGTGTAATGGTGATGCCCATGGACTTTTGGACGGGCGGATGATTCCCAGTTCGAGCATTTGCTCGAATTCCGCCTTAGCAGCTTTGAGCTTGTCCGGGGCTAGTCGGCTAGGGCGGGCCAAAACAGGTGGGCCCTTAGTGCAAGTGTGATGCACGACGTTTGACGCCACAGGCGGCAAGTCGTTCAGGACGCGAACGAGTTTAGGGTGCTTGCTGAAAAGTTCTAGAAAAGGCTGTGAAGCTTGAGGTAGGACACGGATGGGAGTGATAGCAGCCACGTTGGCGCTAGTCCCGATAACACTGAGATGTGTCCTAGAGTCGATAAGCTTCTTCCTTTTAGCGTCGACGATGAGATCGAAGCGTTGAAGAAAGTCTATGCCTATGATGGCGAAAGACACAGCAGCGATTATGAAAGGCCAGCGAAAGGTTCGCCGGAGGCCTAAGTTGAGCGTTAGCAGCTTTTCGCCGAAAGTTGCGATTGGTGTGCCGTTGGCGGCACGCAGCTTGGTCGGCGATGGTGAGACGACCTCATCTGAGCTACGGGGTATAACGCTAACTTCGGCACCAGTGTCGACTATAAACTCGGTGCCGGAAGTTAAATCCCTAACGCGGATGAGGCGACTTTGGTGTTGGCCAGTCGCGTCCGTCGCCGTTACGGACCGGCCGCGAAGTTTTCCCCGCTTCTCGGCGAAGTTGCAAGGCTTTACACATTTATGAGCTGCGGTACCAAAGCGCTGATGATACCAACAGCTAACTTGCCTGTTGCTAGACCGAGAAAGTTTGAAGGGCGATTTTGAGCGGCCATGATGACGACGGTTGATAGTAAGCTGTTGCACCTGGCGACTAAGTGTCGCAACTTGTGTTTGGAGGGCTTCTATAGTTGACTGTAAGCCAGTGATAGAAGTGCCCTGGGACGCGACGGCATTCATCTTGCTGGCGTCGACTTGTGGCTGTGATCGTTCAATAACTCGATCCGCTAAGTCTGCTAGTTGAGTGAGCGGAACGGAGCTCACTGTAGCGAGAATCGCTTGTGTGTTTTCCGGTAGCCGCTGTAGCCATAGTTCGCGAAGTAAAGTCTCGTCCATGGTTGATGAACCAAGGAGTTGCTGCATCTCCCGTAGCAGGGTTGAGGGCAGTTTGTCGCCCAGCTGCAGATCCCTGAAAAGCTGCTGCAGGCGAACTTTCTCAGAGGGCATAACACGCTTAATCGTGGCCTCCTTCAGAGCCTCATAGCGGTTATCGGTCTGAGAACTGATAACGTCACGGACCTGCGTTGATATCGCCTTGGGGAGATAGGACAGGAGCTTGCAATACTTCGCGTAGTCGGAAGTGATTCTGTGGTTATAAAACTCAGCCTCCAGATGAGCGAACCACAAAACAGGATCCATGTCCCAAAAAGGTGGAACTGAGAGAGATACAACGCTAAGCATAGACTCTACGTTAGGTTCTACAGAATCCATGGCTTAAACAATGAGGCAAAAAATAGGATACCGAATGCAAAAATAAAACCGGAAAATATGAAAAATAAATGGAACGAGCTCACCGGAGAAAAGTTCCAAATATCCGGCGCGGAGGTTGATCCGGATTCGGGGTCACCAATTTAGAGGGTTGCCTATTCCGGGAGCCCAAAGAGCGATTCCAGAAGACAGATCGAGTTGCAGGGAAACTTTTATTGGTTCAGCAAAAGATTCCCTGTTAGCTAGCTATAAACGAACGACACCGTGGACGCTCTAGCTAGGGAAACGGATCAAGCACAGCATACAGGGCAGTTGCGCGTTGCAACCGAAACGAGCGCCAAGCAAAAATGGCGATGAGCAAGTAAAGCATTCGAACTCAGCAATCAGTTCAACAAACCACACCGGTTGCCTAGGTGTACAATTAAAGAATTTTGGTTAGAATTTTACACAGGCAAACCGGGGAATCTCCAGACTGCTACAAAGTACTCGCAGCGTCAGATTTATGACTTTCAGATCTTTGATTCTGGTGGGGCAAGTGAGTTTCTGCAGTTCAGATAGAAAACCATAAATAGTTAGTGAAACCATGGCAACCCGATGTAAACTTCATCCTGCACCCCACCGGTGCGGCTGTACATAATCCCACGGTATCTACCATCAAGTGTATATTTAGATAGAGAAATACCGAGTACGACGTCTGCTGCCGCTGCGATAAGGTCACCACTAGCAAAAACAACTCTACCTATCTTCTTCAGGCAATTCATGTGCTACGCTGATGGACCATGTTGCCAACAGCCACCAAATTTGAGTTGAATGAAAAACGGAGAAGATACGAATAAGTAGATAACCAACACACGAAATGTGAAATCTAGCACAGCAATCCGAACACGCAAGGGCATTTGCCTTGTGCCCAACAATTTTCGAACAGGAACGAACCACAAAGTGATTTCTTCCGCACTTTATAAAAAGGACGCAAAAATGAGGCAAAGCGTTAAGGCAAAATTTCCCACTGTGCACAGAAGCGCTTGGAAGACCGACCTCGATGTCGACTTCCAAGGACTGCAGTATATTGCCCATGCGTAACGTGGGTGCCGAAAGAGTAACGCTGAATGTACTTGGTTGGTGTGTGGATGTACACTTAGTCGCTCTACAGTGTAGCACCTATTGAACACGCATCACTTATTTCGACTAGCTGGCGTCTTTTGATTGGCTTGTGTTAAATGCATGGTTTCTTAGAACCTCAATACAAGCCATGCAGAAACCGTTGGTAGACTGATCCGCACGGGGCGGTTGATTTCTCTAGGATCTGTCAGGTACGTATCTTTCAGTAAAACGCAATGTGGTGTAGCATACACGGTGTCAGAAACGAACACAGACAGCTATTATTGTCTACGTAGGAAGATGGCGCTACCTGCAGATAAATGATAAATGCTATAAAGGATGTAACACCCGCCACGATGAGAAATATGTCGAGTCTCACTATTTGGATGAAAAGTCGATCCGACATGGCGTTGGTACTAACTGCACTGGTATCTGTCTAAACTATCTGATCTGAGGTGATGCAAATTTACTTCATTTGCAGCGGTCTTTTAATTACAATCATTAACAAATATCACAAAGGTTCGTTTAAGAACACTGCAACGTGACTCACCAATGAACGAAGTCATGGTTGAACATTTCATACTGATGCAGACATCAAAATTCTACATACAACCTGTGTAACCGATTTTGCTATGGAGAATGCTTTGATGAAGCACCGAAGATTCCGAGCTTTTAATGGACAACGATTACAACGAAAGCTTACTTTGCTTCTTGTGCTCATGGATTACTACATGGCGAAATCACGCCGAACTTGAATATTGACACAACATTTATGACTGCTTTTTCCGCACCCCAGCACCATCATGTTCCAGGGTCGGACAATTACCTGACAAAACGCTCACCCATATGAACTACAGACATTTCGGTTATATCTTTCATTGAAACAAGAGGTTCTACTATTCCAAAGTAGCTATGCTTGTACGCATAGTTGATCGCGCTTTCACTGGTGTGCGTCATTTTACCGAGAATATACCATTTATTTATTTATATGGTATTTGGATTACTATTTGAATAGTACCGTAGTTAACTTCTCGGCTTCTTTCCTTGGTTGGACCCGGAAGATTTTACGCGTCACTCGAGCCACCCGAAGCGAATCTGTCGCTCACACTGTCCCGTATCATATCATGTCACGCACCATATTCGAACTAACGGCCCACCCGTCTCATCACGCCCGCGCCGTCTTTCGCCGGAGAAACTCAAGCTAGCTGAAGCGGTGTTTGAGCACATACTCGAACTAGGAATAGTCCGTCCTTCAGATATTCCCTGGTCCCCTCCACTCCTGATGATCCCAAAGAAGTCTGGGGACTGGCGTCCTCGCGATGAGTACCGGGCAATAAACAAGCTTCCTGTTCCCAATAAGTAACTTATCCCACACATGCAGTACCTCACTGCATGCCTTACAGGTAAGATGGTATTTAACCAGATTGATCTTGTTCGTGACTATCACCAGATACCAGTCGAGGAAGCTGAAATACCTAAAACAGCCGTCACCACTCCTTTTGGCTTGTTCGAAATTTTGCAAATGTCTTTTGGACAGTGCAACGCTGCACAGACTTTTCAACACTTCACGATGTCACCAGTGCCATAGATTTCGCTTACCCCTATCTCGATGACATTCTAGTGGCCAGTCCGCTCGACGAAGAGCATCTAGCTAATCTTCAGTCCTTCTTCCAGCGGCTGACCCAACACGGCGTAACCGTTAATCCGACTAAGTGCGAACTAGGCAAGTATTCGATAGAATTCTTAGGCCACCTCGTCACATCAGTTGGCATCGAGGTTCTTGTGGAGCAGGTCCAATCCATCAGACTTCTCAGCCACGACTTCACTTAAGCACTTACACCGATTTTGTGGTCTAGTCAACTACTACCTCGCCTGCTGCGCTCAACTCATATAGTCCCTGACTGACCTCCTTAGAGGAAACGAACGTAATTTTGCTCTCCAAGAGGCCACCACCAACAAAGCTCTTCTCGCTCACTCCGAACCGCCTGCTCTCCTTTCTTTGACAACTGACGCTTCGGACGTTGCGGTAGGAGCTGTCCTGCAACAACACAATGGCAACCACCCGGTTTCTTTTCCAAACGCTTGCAACCAGCGGAATCCCGCTACAGCATGTTCACTTGAGAACAGATTGTCATCTACTTAGCTATCGGTCACTTCCGACACATTAGGTCGGGCTTTCACAATCTAAACTGACCACAAGTCCCTCATATTGGCCTTCAATTCATCAGCTGATAAATATTCCCCACGGGAAACTAGCCATATAGACTTTGTCAAACAATTCAGTGCTAAGGAAGCTGACTCTACCTCTGGCGTTAACCTCATTTCTCACTCTTTGCCTTCCGTCGATCTCGCCATGTCATCGGTTCAGACCGAAGGTGAAAACCTCCAACGCACCCTGTAGCCAATTTCACTGCATGTGCAACCCGTTCCACTCCAAACTACGGACGGAGCTATCCTTTGTGAGAGCGATCAATACACCAGACGACTCTGCAATACTTCAAGAGGATCTGGATAAGGTGTATGCGTGGTCAGTTCAGAACCAACTCCCATTCAACACAGAAAAATGCAGTAGCTATCTATTGATGGGGGTGTTAGTTCGTGCTATAGTGGACACGGGGTGGAGTTTTATTACGAGAAAGTTCAGTTGTAATGCAGACAGTCTGAGGACATAACTTGAAGGCGACGGGGACACATCGATTGGAGGTTAGGATAGGAGCGACACTTATCAATCCAATGATGTTCGTCGTGGAAGGGGAGACAGGAACAATAACTCTCAATGGCATCCTCAAGCGGCTGGGCACCAGATTCGAGTTAAGGCGTGAGGTTATAATTATGAACGAGGAACCAATCCTGATACGCACAAGACAGTATAACCGAATAAGTGTGGTGAATGTTTTACCTGATTACCCAAGTCGTGCGATACGTGAGGAGCTGCATAAGTATGCGCACTGGCTCACCGATGTGAATGCTGATTACGGGTTCTGCAGCTGGATGACACATCGATACCGTTGATCCCAGGGGGACAGTGCAAGCCAGTTTACAGAAGAATACAACAAACCACCATATCGGAGGTGCAAAAGCAGATGGCAGAGATGGAGACCAAAGATATCATTAGCAGGACACACACCCGTGTTCATTACCGGTCTTACTGACAAAAGAGTCAGACGGAACCTACCGATTTTGCATTGATTGCAAAGAGCTAAACAGACTGACGATGAAGGACGCATCTCTGGTGACACAGATAGAGGAACCTATTTTCTAATCTTCACAACACAAAGCAGATTTTGTTGACAGATCTCTGCTTGGGATACTGGCAGCATCCCATCGCAGAAGATCGTCATAATGTAGAGGGGCCGATTCCAAGCATGGCTCTGGGGAGCTCTTTGGAGCTAGCTGAGAGCGGATCGTGAAAGACGGCTAGCGACGAGCCTGGGCCCGGAAATACGGAGCGGGAATTTGTGGACAGCGCAATAAATCAGACAAATACGCCGCTAGCGCAGCCCACAGGATCGAGGCCGAGCCGATTGACACAGCCCAGAACAAGCAAGTCGAGAGCTCTCGAACGACTCCTGGCCGATCCAAATCGGGTGCAGAGAAGCGGAGATCGAGGCGAAAACAGGAAGGCGGATCTTCCAAGTCAGAGCTCCCGAGGCGAAAGGGCTGGCTCGTCTCTAACATCCGTACCTGTGTTGCGTGGTGGGACGGAAATCTAGTCGATATTCGATGGCGCTCGCGAGACCCTGATGTGCCCATTTTCGGTGTGCAATAAACGTCTACCCCCCTGTCTTGTCGTTCTCGCTACAATAAGACAGCTTTTAATGTGAACTGTCAGAAGTATGCATTTTTGAGGATGGCATTTGGATTGTGCAATGTTCCTGCTACATGCAGACGCTTACTGCTGAGGATTTTGGAAAATCTCAAATGGGTAGTGGTCTATGGAGATGATATCATTCTTTTCTCTGAGACAGAACATGTACATGGTGGCAGGCTCGCAGTTGTGCTAACTAAACAGCCCAAATTACCAGCTATAATTTTAAAACCGACATTCCCTAGACAAAACGACGCTGCGTTAACACTCGTGTGCACTTACGTTCCCGAGTCCGAGTTTGTCACAATAAAAGGCAAGTTGCTGAGCAATCACAGTCAATGGAGTTCAATCTGTGATGCGATTGGTATCCAAGTTCAGTCTACTACACTGGAAAGCGTAACACATCAACCGACGTCAGTGCACTCTGGTGAACCTAGAATTCTTCCAAACGATGAACTCAGCAGATGAGACAGGGGCTCTTCTGCTCTCAGCAGTTCGTCTTCGGCAACTCGCAGAGCGGGTGTGCATATTATCCCAACTTCTTTGGATACGACGCCCAAAAGAAGTGGGTTACCGAGGGCACCATTCCTAATAGCCATAGCATGAAAACCATATTTGTTCACGGTTTTCCCTAGCTTATGGATTCTCCTGATCATGAAGCGCAAACACATGACCGAGAGCAGTGGTGCTACATCCGCGGAGCACTATCTCTGGACAATGTTATTGCCAAATCGTTGATGAGTTCCATCATCACCTAAACACAATGGCTGTAGTCCAAGATTAATGCGAGTAGTACTAAACTCCGGAGGGAAGACGCAAATTCTATTGGATAACTGGTTAACGTTCCGAGCCAGGGTGCCAACCGAAATGCAGCTGAAGGCAGCAGGCACACTGCCAAGAGTATCAGCAATTCGGTGGAAAACGCAACCGCCGTCAATTCGTCGTCTGCACAGCATCCACGTATGCCGCTATTTGCTGAAACTTAGCCACAACACGCAGCTCAGAGGTAACTGCTTAAAGTTGAAGGAACAATGTAGTCGTCTAGAGTGTCGACATAATTACTTTCCCCTTAGGGTTTGCCAACCCTGGAACGCACTCGCAGACTTAGTTGTATCCTCTCCTACCCTGGATGTTTTCAAAAAACGATTAGATGTCGCTCTTAGCTCCCAACACTTTGTTACCTAAGCTCCTATATTGTGGATTACGTCAAGCATGTTCTCAACAGGATTTATGTATCAAATGGACCTAAGTGAGCGACCATATTTTATTTTCTCACTCCTTACCTCAACAATCACTGCACCCCAGTCTCTTTCTGAACGTTTACGCACGATAATTTTTTTCATTTTACACTGATGTTTTGTGTACGGCACAGGAAGAGGAAATGAACCGCTCAGCACCGTTATTTCACGCACCAGGCTCCGATGGCTAGGCCACGTGGTGCGCATGTCAGCCCACCGACTCCCGCGACGTTCTTTGCTTGCACGCAGGGGGGTGTGGATGTAAGAAGAGGAGAGGTAGCCAAGCGATGAGTTAGTCGATAGGAATGAAGGCCCTTGGTTCGACACTGGCCTGGGTTGGAGTCACTGGCCCCCCCAGTTGGGGTCAGAAAGACGATGCACGTTTGGCTGGATACGCGTGCTGATATGGCTAGGAGCAGACTTCAGTGGCGTTCGTGTTGGGAGTTTCTCTGTCCTTCCCCATCCCCAGCCCACGACATATGAAACGCGGAAGTAAATTGCAACAGTGCGAAAACTAGCAAGTGCCTGCATTCTGAAGAGCATACCACAGCCTTTGAAATGACTGCTCCGAAGAGAATCTTTTCTCATGGGAAGTGGCGCCTGAAGCAGATAGGTTATCTACAAGTGATAGAGTACGCAGACATACAACCTTTACTCATCTGTACTGAGTGTGTACCCACGTTGGCGACGCACTTCGCTTCCATATTCGCAATTGACCAGGTACATGTCCCCAGTTTGAGGTGTAGCGCAAATATCAAACTCGACAGTCTTGCTTATGTATGGAGAATGTGTGTCAACTACTCGCCAACCTTGATGACACCCAGCCTGCCGAGCCTGACAAGCTCCACCTCCTGATTCTCAATCCCTATCGGCCATCACCGCTATTAAGTACGAACCCAAGCCGCACACACCTTGAACGAACATGTGTGCTAATCCCGCATTTGTGTATTCGTTGTATTTTCTGCTGTTTCTCGGCAGCATTTTGTCGCTAACGACAGGGCCTATACTCGATAGAGGAGTCTACCAGCTTTCGAGCAAACATTCACTCAGCTCATTCCATTACTGTCTGTTGCAGCTACAGAGCGAACTACGTTTCCACTGTGAAACCCTCTCAGGCAAGCAATCCGTAAAATTTCGCCGCTCCTGATTTCAGCTCGTGCGGCCGAACAACCTGTCCAGTACGATAACTGTCTGCACCAGATGCATTACCCGCGATTGTATGATTCACGCTCGCAATACACAAAGCAGGAACGAAACGGAAAGAAGGCATAATCTGTGTTGCACGTTACCAGAGTTCAACAAGCCAAGCGCAAGTGCAAACATACCAGCCATGTTTCCGTCCCACAGCATAAAACATCTCACCTTTATGCGTCGTTTGTCTGCAAATTTGGGGATCTTGGCTGTTTGTTTGACCCCGTATCTCTGCTTTGATAGCTCGCATTATGATCAGCTTGCAATTGTTCTAAGCCTCTCGATTTGCTTGATCACGATTGCATTATTCGCTTTGGGGTGACTCCAGTATGTACTGACAAAGGCGTTTCTGTCTGGTTTATTAGCCTATTGGCACATTTCTTTTCTATTCCCGTTTGCGCAGACCTGTTCACGTTGGTTGCTCACGATCCGCTCTCCGCTCGTATTGTCCGGTTTGCGTTGTGCCGTCTGATCTCCTCCATCATGTCTGCGCCCGTTTCGGTCCCCGCTCTTCAAGCCTCCGCGTAATCGTTGCCTTCCGCGCCACTATCCCCCCAGCTCGAAGTTGCCTTTCACTCGTATACGATGTCTGCAGTATAGCTGCATTAACCCAGCGTTTCACCGTCCCACTGTCAATTTTCAAGTCCACTAGTTTTGTCTCAATTACCGTGTACGGACCATTCCAGCATTCTTTAAACTAGATCGCACCAGGTCCCCTAAAAGCTTGTTCATGATTGTTGCGCCTCTTGACTTTTCCCCTTTACTGAACGGTTTCCACTTTTGCGCTGCGTACCGGACATCATGTCTCCGCTTATTTGGTTTTTTCTCCTGGAAGTTGCTTCCATTATCTCATGACGCGCTGTCGGATTTCCCCAATCACGATCATTCGTTGTGCAGGCGTCAAGTGTAATCCTGGGTTCTCTACCATACTGTTATTCGAATGGAGAAACCTTGGTGTCGACTGCATGTTAGTCCGATAAGCGAGTAGAACTTCCGGAAATGCTTCCTCCCATGCAAATTTTGTACAGTTTATTCATGCCTTCATGGTTTGACTACACCGCTCTGTCATTCCGTTGGTTTGCGGGTGGTACGGTGACGCAAGTCGTCTCTGGATCCCCCACTTGTTCAACACCGCCTGGAGTGCCTTCGATTGGAAGCAGTGTCCTTGGTCCGTAATAACATATTTTGGTTTCCCAGAAGAAATCAAATACATTTGCGACGAAACTGGTCACGCTTGCCGCCACCTTATGAAGCTTAGCTGCAACACTGAATTGAGGGGTTATAAACTGAAACGCCACCCAATACAGTCGGCTTGAGTGCAGCCGGAATTATTTTCCCTTCGAGTTTGTCAACAGTGGAATCCTATTTCGACTTTTGTCATTTCAGCGTCCAAGCTACTCATTTTTAATAAGGACTTGACGATGCTTTACATCATTTACATCACTTGATCTGATTTCTATTCATTGAGTGACAACAAGACGCAGACAAGTATTGTGCTCTCCAACCCAATCAAATCGGGGTAGACGGACATACCTATGTGCTAAGGTAGATAATCTGGTGAGTTCACATGGTCTTTTTACTTATGTGTAACTTCATTGAACTAACCTTATTCCCATAAACCATCCCATGGGACTTCTCAAGTCCTGACATTTTCTCTGTACTATACCACTATTCCATTATAGATGACAATGTGGATTGGGAGTGGAGCACTCTATTGCGTGGGACAAAAAGACCACGGCCGCGGATACAGCTAAGACGCCACGAAGTGGCAAGATGTACGGGTTGTACTGAAATACGGGGGGCGCGCGGACATGAACACGGGAAAAATAGGATGGGTGTCCGATCAGAATGAACGGATGGACTAACCGAGAATGCCAAACGGCCAATTGCACACGGGCATAACGGATTCGAATACTTACACGCATAGGCCGACATGTGTGTGAATTACTCATTGTTTGTTTTACTGAGACAAAGAAGTACACTAATCCACGCTGAAGAGACGTTAGTTACGGATTTGAGCATGTAACTTATATCGAGATTTTTAGTTTGTCGAACATGCTATAATTTTCGCTGGGTTGACTGCTTAATAAATACTTGTTCCTGAAGGACTGAGTTCTGCAACTGTAGGGATTACGAACCTACACTCTCAACGGCCTAGCAATTTACCCCACACCCCATTGAGCTCTGTGTACAAGACAAATGGACTACACGGAAACAGGCTGAGCACGCTTGGGGTCCTGAAACCCATGTTCTCTTTCTAAGCACTTGCTTCTTCTCAATCATAAGGCAAGTTATCGAATTTGTCTAGTCTGCCTGCTATCCGATGCGAGGCACAGCAAATCGAACGGGCTCAACGAGCCGCTATTAGCCTTCGCCTCAGCTAACTGGGAAAGTACACCTTGTTTTATTGTCTGGTGCGTGTCGACATCCTCATGACCTACCGTTTCTCACGTATTAGTGAGACCACCACTCCACTTGAGAACAACTTGCAGCACACGTGCACATAAGTATAAGCCTGTGGTACCAGATAAGAACCGGGTACTTCCTCCCCTCTGCTTCGAACATATATATATATATATATATATATATATGGTTGGCGGCATCCGGTTTCGGATTTGCCTGTCACTGTGGCAAGCCACAGGACGCCTGCGACTACAGAGGGACCATGGATGGCTTGCGCTGCACCACCCACAGCTCTAACCACACACCCCATATCCAGTGTAAACCCGAAGGAATAAGACCGGGAGGCATGCGGATGGGAACCACGTTTCATCAACGGAGCCGGCTCACACTCCTTCACAAGCAAACACAAGCACGCTGTATTTGGGGAATCAAGCGCACACAAGGCGGTGGCTGGACCGTAGTCCGCTCCACACTGAGTGCATGGAAACCACTCTTCGAGCCTAGCACGACAACAAGAACCGTGCACCCCGTCACCTCCAGCAACGACCAACTGTCTTCTGGAGCCAGTATGAACGATGTAGTGGGTAATAGACAGGTAGGCACCTTGTCAACATGCACTTCAAGCGCAGCCACAACGGGGATATCAAGCAACAGCCAATCACCTACAACGACAAGATGAAATAAAACGAATCCAATGATGCATACAGATACGGTGGCATAACTCTTCCCTAGATTACCATATGAAGTAAGTTGGTTAGCAACAAATCCGTGATAAGTAAGAAATGTCCACAAGTTACTTGAAAATGCTATAAACGCAACAAAATTACCGAAGCGCAATTAACTAAAGCAAATTGGCCAGTTACACGAAGAGTATTCAGGTAGACAGAACAAGCCAAATAAAGTAGAATGAAATTTATCCAGCTATGACGGCATATTGTCCGAATGCTACTGGCTGATAGTGGTTAGCCACTCATGGCATCATGGATGCAATTTTCATAACTGTCGGATTATACTTTTTGAGTTAAGGGTGCAAGTTGCCACACTACGGATGATAGCAAATGCGTTAAGGATACACTCAATTAAAAAATGGTATGGAATGAGCGAGGATCGGAACATATGCAAACATCATAAACAAGAACAGACAGGGCAACGCAAAACGCACAGCACGAGTGGAGAGCGGATCGTGAGCAACCAACGGGAACAGCTCTACGCAAAAGGGAATAGAGAAGAGCTGTGGATAAACCAATAAGCCAAACAGAAACACCTTTGTCAGTGCATCCTGGAGTAACCCCAAAGCGAATAATGCAATCGTGATCAAGCAAATCAAGAGCCTTAGAAGAACTGCAGACTGGTTAGAATGCGAGATATGGAGGCAAAGATACGGGGTCAGATAGGCAGCCAACTTCCCCAAACTTGCGAAGATATGGCGCACGAAGGTGACTTGCTATTACCTCTTATATATGTTTCGTTGTGGGGCGGAGATATTGCCGATGTATGCGAGTGCGCGCAGCTTGTTGAACTGGACTCCTGTGCAATGCAGATTGTGCTTTCTTGCCGCTTCATTCTTCTTACCTTGGTGTCGTGAACAACCAGGATGAGTTTGACCTGGCCAACGCAGTTTACTGATGGAGATGTAGAGACTTAGCTGGAGGAATTTGAAGCGATTGCAGCATGCAGTGGAGTCACATGTGATGCCAACTCACAGACAGCCTTGAGCACGCTGATGACCGAGAGTGTGAAGGCGATGGACTTAATGACTCGGAAGGTCAAAGCTGATTACATGTTCACTGAGATGAAGCAAGCACTGTCTGCAGAATTCGGAATGTAAGTCGGCCGCCAACGTACGTTGGAGTCATTTCACTCTTCATAATGGGAACAGCAAATGGACTTGATGGGGTTCTTCCGAGGTTGACCAGTGGCCTGGCGACAGCGCTTCCTGAGTTAGGTGTCGCTGCAAGGGAATGATTGTTGAGAGGGCAGTTCATCGGAAGTCTACTCAATGAAATGCAAGATGGAATAAATTTGGCATCGATGGTTAGAGTTAATGGGATGGAGGAGCTGCTGACGGTGGTCCAAAATTTCTCTGTGCCTGTGACGGTTGAGGGGATCCAACGTTCGGAGCTGGAAAGGAAAGTGGACGAGCTGACACGGATGGTGGCAAAGCTAACTTCGAGGATTCTATGAAAGACTTGACTCAACGCAACGAACGTGATAGCCGGGATGATCGCCGCTGTTTTCGATGCAACCATCTAGGTCATTTTACCTGCTTTTGCACGAATAGAAATGTTTATCGTTGTTTCTCCTTGTCCATACCGCGTAAGTGAAGCGTTCTGGTCCTTTAGCTATCTATTGATGGGGTGTTAGTTCGTGCTATAGTGGACACGGGGTGGGGTTTTACTACGAGAAAGTTCAGTTGTAATGCAGACAGTCTGAGGACATAACTTGAAGGCGACGGGGACACAGCGATTGGAGGTTAGAATAGGAGCAGCATTTGTCAATGCATTGATCTTCGTCGTGGAAGGGGCGACAGAAACAATAATTGGCAATGGCAACACCAGAATCGATTTAAGACGTGAGGTTATAATTGTCAACGAGGAACCAATCCTGATACGCACAAGACAGTATAATCGAATGGGTGTGGTGAATGTTTTACCTGATTACCCAAGTCGTGCGATACGTGAGGAGCTGCATAAGTATGCGCACTGGCTCACCGATGTGAATGCTGATTATGAGTTCTGCAGATGGATGATGCATCGAGTTCTTTGATCCCAGGGGGACAGTGCAAGCCAGTTTACAGAAGAATACAACAAATCACCTTATCGGAGGTACAAAAGCAGATGGCAGCGATGGAGACCAAAAATACCATTAGGAGAACGAACAGCCCGTGTTCATCCCCGATCTTACTGACAAAAGAGTCAGACGGAACCTACCGATTCTGCATTGCTTGCAAATAGCTAAACAGACTGACGTCTAAGGATGCATCTCCAATGCCACAGACAGAGAAAATTTTCTAATCACAACGCAAAGCAGATTTCCTTGATAGATCTCCGCATGGGATACTGACAGCATCCCATCACAGAACATCAACATAAGACAGCTTTTAATGTGAACTGTCAGAAGTATGCATTTTTGAGGATGGCATTTGGATTGTGCAATGTTCCTGCTACATGCAGACGCTTACTGCTGAGGATTTTGGAAAATCTCAAATGGGTAGTGGTCTATGGAGATGATATCATTCTTTTCTCTGAGACAGAACATGTACATGGTGGCAGGCTCGCAGTTGTGCTAACTAAACAGCCCAAATTACCAGCTATAATTTTAAAACCGACATTCCCTAGACAAAACGACGCTGCGTTAACACTCGTGTGCACTTACGTTCCCGAGTCCAAGTTTGTCACAATAAAAGGCAAGTTGCTGAGCAATCACAGTCAATGGAGTTCAATCTGTGATGCGATTGGTATCCAAGTTCAGTCTACTACACTGGAAAGCGTAACACATCAACCGACGTCAGTGCACTCTGGTGAACCTAGAATTCTTCCAAACGATGAACTCAGCAGATGAGACAGGGGCTCTTCTGCTCTCAGCAGTTCGTCTTCGCAACTCGCAGAGCGGGGTGTGCATATTATCCCAACTTCTTTGGATACGACGCCCAAAAGAAGTGGGTTACCGAGGCACCATTCCTAATAGCCATAGCATGAAAACCATATTTGTTCATGGTTTTCCCTAGCTTATGGATTCTCCTGATCATGAAGCGCAAACACATGACCGAGAGCAGTGGTGCTACATCCGCGGAGCACTATCTCTGGACAATGTTATTGCCAAATCGCTGATGAGTTCCGTCATCACCTAAATACAATGGCTGTAGTCCAAGATTAATGCGAGTAGTACTAAACTCCGGAGGGAAGACGCAAATTCTATTGGATAACTGGTTAACGTTCCGAGCCAGGGTGCCAACCGAAATGCAGCTGAAGGCAGCAGGCACACTGCCAAGAGTATCAGCAATTCGGTGGAAAACGCAACCGCCGTCAAGTCATCGTTCGTACAGCACCCACGGCACACAACAGGACAACCCAAAGCACGTGTGAAACTACTGATCAGGAACACTGTGATGCCATGAAGCTTGGTTGAAATTCATAAACCGACATCCAACCAAAAAACCATCAAAAGCCGGCCAACTAACAATCGTTTTAAAAACAAACAAATTTGCCAGCCATCAACGCACTCCTAATAACAAAAACACTATCTTGTACGTACACAAACGCCCAAGACCTTCTTCGCAAGTTGGCCGCATTTAGAGAACTGCATGCCTCACAACAGCGGGATCTCGTCATGATTACAGAGACCTGATTAAAGGTTATGATAACCGATTCTGTGATCAAGTTACCGAGTATGTAGCTGCTTCGAACGGTAGAACTGGAAGGGATGATGATGCAAATCTTTATTATAATCCAATTCTCCAATGTGGTATTATCGATCACCTAAAATCTGTTCCCTTGATTCGCTTTTGTTCTGTCTATAGTTGCGGAACAAGGACATATGTCTACTAGCCGCAATTTTCTGCGCAGCAAACTCTATGTCGGAAATGGATCCCAAAGTGAATTACAATTTTCAGGTTGTCGTGGACAAATTCTACACGCACATTCTTATCGCTGGAGACTTTAATTTGCACGACATAGAAACGCCAGCAACCGATGGTGCGCAGTTTAAAGCCTGCTTGCAATAGCTAAGTGCTAGCCACTCGCTGTACAACCACGTATCCTTTCCCACAAGATTTCGAACTGCTAACGGTCTTCGATACTTGATTTTGTGCTCACTAACGAATAACTCATGGTCGACGGGTTAGTTACAAACACACCACTGGGTCGAAATGACCATGTTACTCTAGTGTTTGATTATGTATGTTATGCAGAATATTCTGAAAAGCAGAATGATGACGTATCTACTGTTCCGCATTACGACTTGTTATCTACGCTTGTTAAGGATACATCTCGGACTTTCCTAACCGAATGCTCCCCAGACGTCGCCTGAGAAAGGTTCACAAAGACGTTTAACCCAATGCTAGCGCGCCCATCGGAACAGAAGTCCTTCCAACATAAAATCAAATGTAACTCATTTCTGAGGAGCAAAACACATGTGTGTATGTCCCTCTGAAATTTAACTTAGCGAACTAACTGGGACCGCCGAAATGTCAACATCTGGCACGTTGAAACTTTTGTGTGAAAGTGATCGGTGAGGACAAGATGACGCATCAGCAGGTGTTAATGAAGCGGTGCAGCACGAACCGTAAACTCCTATTTAAGCACGTTAATGGACTTCGGAATGTGTGACGTGGAATTCCAACACTGGTCACGGCTGATGGGTGTAAATGGGCAGCAATGGAAGCAGCCGATCACCTACAGCTCCATTACTCCTAAACCCTTCAGCAGATAATGTGCCCAAATGTTCTCCTCGCACCTATTACTCCACCGTCGGGTTAATGCAACATCACCTTTACTGCGGAAGCTGTGTTGAAGAAGTTGTTATCTCTGCGTATCCACAGTTCTCCTGGAGTTGAAAAACCTCCAATCCAAGGCACTGCAGGCAGTAGCTAATGATCTGGCAGAACCACTGGCCGCTTTTATCAGCCATGTCTGGAGGAGAACGATATTGCGCCAGTACAGAAGCTAAGGGTCATCACTCCTATTCATAAGGAGGGTAACCACACTGACCCTATCAATTACTATCCGATAATCCTGATTCCTGTGCTTTCCAAACCTATTGAATTAATCATCGCAGATGCGCTCATGTTTTATCTGGAAAGCCATAATTTAATAGCCCCAGGGCAACATGACTACAGTTTAAAGTATTTGTGTACTAACACTAACCTATTTGTAAGCGACGCTTCGCTTGGAAGTCTCGTGTGAACGCATTTCTACCGGTTTCAACAAAACAGCATGGGAACTGTAATACGAAACTATTACAAATAATTGAAAACAACAATCTACGATGCCTCAAAAATCTGTGCTTCCGGCTTTTGTGTATCAGACAACGATAACAATCCAAGGTAGCCAGCAACCTGAGCATTCAAGTTCACGTGTAGCGGGTAGAAAATAAAAATTGTAATAAAGTGTTGTTATTCTGGTCATACAGCATACTTTTCCATATGAAGTCAATCTGTCCCCACAGTACCAAGCATGTGACATTCATCTCAGTCCTAGCTCTTGCTCTAGGTGCTGATTTCCGCTGTCACACGCCCATTGTTTCTGATGTATCTATCAACATAGGTGACATAATTTTCCATCCCCAGTTTCTGGTCCTCGAGGTCCAAATGACTGGTGGGCCCGTAAAAGAACTGAGTGAATTGTGGGTTTACAATGTCTAGCAAAAATGCGACCGATTCATTCAGTTAATTCAGCATTCCCTGCGTTTCATCAAGATCGTTCATCCTCAGGACGATATTGCCCGATTAGTCGATATTGATCGGTTTTAAGCCGAGGATCATCCTGTAATCTACATCATGAAGGTCCACCAGGACAAGCCGGGATAGAGTGTGTAACAAATGCGGGAATGTGGATCCATTCTGACAAATTAAATTTGTTGTTAATAAGGTGTCTACATTGAGTTGAGGGCCCCATGCTGAGGTTGATGTCGCATTCATGATGCTTCTTCACCACAGCTGGTCTAAACTAACTTACACTTAAACTAGGTCTTTTTAATGTGGATAAAATTCATTACATTTTATTTGGTTTGTTCTGCGTACTTGATAACCTTCTCCCAACCTACACACGTCGCTCATGCAAGTGGTGGTAAACTTGCGTAATTTTATTGCATGGTATATTTTAAAAATCTTTTGGATATTTTGTACTTATCGCGTATTCACATTTAACCAATTTCTTCCAAATGCTCATTTAGCAAGTATTTATGTCGTCATATGCGTTTACTTTATTCGATATCGGCATTTCGAATGATTGGCTGTTGTTTGACATCCCAGGTGTGGCTGCGCTTGGTGTGCATGTTGACAAGGTGCCTAACTGTCTATTACCCAACACCTCGTCCATACGGGCTCCAGGAGACAGTTGGTCGTTGCTAGAGGGGACGGGGTGCACGGACCTTGTGGCTGTGCTAGGCTCGAAGAGTGCTTCCATGCAGTCAGTGTGGAGCGGACTACGGTCCAGCCACCGCCTTGTGTGCGGTTGATTCCACAAATACAGCGTGCTTGTGTTTGCCTGTGAAGGAGTGTGGGCCGGCTGCGCTGATGAAACATGGCTCCCATCCGCATGCCTCCCGGTCTGATTCCTTCGGGTTTACACTGGATATGGTGTGTGTGGATGGATCTGTGGGTGGTGCAGCGCAAGCCATTCATGGTCCCTCTGTAGTCGCAGGCGTCCTGTGGCTGGCCACAGTGACATGCAAATCCGAAACCGGATGCCACCAACCACATTGAGGTGAACTAGGGTGTTCGAGTACAGGGTTCTAAAGTGTTCGCATATTTTAAAATAACGTCTTCTCAGACAAGCATATCAAACGGAACCGAGCGAGCTATTGAGCAGCGCGTACTTTGTACGCCATTTCTAGACAAGTTGCATCCATAATTCAGTCGCAATGATCCTTTATGGACTCATGTTTCTCCGTAGGACTGCTCAACCTAGTCCATAAAGCATGCAAATGGCAGCCTGTTTGTGCGCACAAACATAAATTCATACCGTTCATTTCGCTCAATTGCAAATCAACCAATAGCTTATGAACACTTGCACGATCTAGTGCCACTATGGCTGTTGAATCCTGGCAGGGGCAGAACGGTCGCGCTTTGGGAGGTGTTTAGCAAACAGTGCTACACCGAAGCTAGGCTCACGCAAGGTAAGAGACATCCGCGTGGCCAAACTCGAATGGGAGGCATCATTATGCGGACTTATGTCGTCCATTCGTCTAGGTGAGTAATGTGTCCCCTGCGCTGGCACTGAACATTGGGGAGGTGTGGGAGCCGGTGCTGGTCCACTAATTGGTATGAAACACAAAGCCTAGAACGTGAATGCAAGGCAAATTCAGCACCGTTCCGGAGGCAAGGCGATCGCAGACGTGGCGGTGCACGTGTCTGGAATCCAGGGCCAAAACAGAAGTGATTTGGGGCGCAATCAAACTTGCTGTGAATAAACTGAAAGCGATCTCACAAAGAGAGTTTGAGCGCGCAAAGGCGATGTCTGTTTGAGGCAAAGGAACGGAAAAAGTTTGGTAAGAGGCTACTTGATTGCCTTATTTGATGGTACCTCAGGTTATTTCGGGCAGGCTCTCTCTCTCTCAAAGGTGCAGTGCAAACTACCGTTTAGTCTTGGAATCAAGTTGCCAATAACATAAGGAACGGACGATATCCAGCGTCACGGAATGTTTACAAGATGCTCAACTGTAGTTCAACTGCGTCGATGACGCTCAACTTATTACCGATTACGTCTTTCTGCCTACACTCATTGATGCAACTGATTGGTCGCTTGTAGCTGAACTATATTCCGACGTCGCATAGTAGGTTGTTGTTCATCAATTCAGAAAGTTAGTAACCAGTGCTTCGAAGAACAGGCTCTCGTGTGCGGCAGAGCAACGCCATTCAAGCGTAGCAGGATGCGGATCTGTGTGATCACACGATATTCACTCTGGGGAAACAACAAGGAGTTGCAGATTACGGAAACATGGGAAGCCTACACAATCCAGCGAAATCATCGCGTGAAGCAAGTCTGCGTGGATAAGCTAACACATCAGCAGGATTTATCTGAGAAATTCGCTTTAAACTCAATGCCCTCATACAGACAGGTTAACGAGCTCCGTAAATTGCAGCGAGGGATTCCTGTTCTCCGCATACAATGTAGGCCAGCACAAACTGAAACAGAAACAACCAACGCCTTATGTCAGCGATTCTCCCCAAACTTCCAATGCACCACTTTGTGACCCGATCTCGAGCCGCTTCGTCGTACTGAAATGATGCTCCTGCGCTTTTGGATCTACCACTCACAATTCTCGACGCAAATTAGTGTGTAAACACTTTTCTAACTCGGATTTACCAGCGCTATCAAGTTGATTGACCACTGCAGTAGTAACTAGTACACATCATCGTTGCATCCGTTACTGCAATTTTAGCTGTGTTTTAATCGAAATTCAGGCGCGCTTCAACCTTATTTCTGTTTGCATCCCATCCTTAGCTCTTAGCGCTTTCCAACTATTCCGTTTCCACAAGAATATGATACACCATTTGATAGCCGCAGCTTCTCCAGCAACCACCATGCTTAAACTCGCCAGACTAACGTGAACGCTACCATACCCGTCAAAACGCAACCTTCCACTACGTCTAACCCTGACTGATCGATAACAGAGCGCCCACCGTACTGACAGGACGTGCCTTGACCTCCGTCGGCTCTCTTGGCAACAGTGATCCCACTCATTGTCAATCGACATCGTGTGCCTGTCCGAACATGCTCAGCGATCGCAATTTACCAACGTGACCGACGCCTGGGCAATGGTTCGCAACACACCAACACGGAAAGCAATGTGTACACGGTCCACTCATCTGTAAACTAAAGTTATTTGTGGTTTGAAATCCTGCTCTAAGATTATCAGCACTGGGATAACTTGTATTAACTGCAGAAAGAACTTTCGTCCCAGGTGCGTAAATATAGTGTGTAGCGCAGGTAAGAGAGCGACATGACACACCAGACTCTATTTGGTTCTGTACAGATCGTATGTTCAACCCACTCGTAAGGTGCTTAGCCTTGTTGGCACAGAAATGTGACAAACTAACCATTGTGCAGGGTGCAACGACTGATGTATCGGTCACCTCGGAACCCGTTGCAGCAGCACTCGATTCTTGTCGTCTAAAAGTATGCTTAAGCTTGGAACAAAATAGCCAACACCATTGTATACTTAACAGTGTGCATGCACCAACCCGAAACAAGATAAATACTCAACAGGTGAGTAACGAACGCCTACCAACCCCGGCGACTCCGATTTTGCAGAGATAGGTTTTCTAGATGGTGTGCCTGTATCACACGGTACTCTACGACAGTTTGGTTTACCTAAGAACATTGAAAGTCAGGTAACATATACATCTATTGTCGCTGCATGGAAACCGGAAGCAAAGTTAGCGGGCATGTCTGCAACGACTCAGAATATTTAGAAGCTGCATATATAACAATACACCATCGAAAAGACCGTCCGCTATGGTACCAGTACAAGCAGGCGCTCTCTTATCCAAAAGCATGAACACTAGGAAGACGCTCAATTCTATGAAGATGATAGGCTCCATCGTTCCTGAGTCAAAGGCAAACCCAACGAAAGACAAACTAATGGATGGCCTGAAACAATAGGAACCCATATGTCAAGCAATGGGAATACATTCCAAACAGGCTAGTCGTTTCGCATCGTCCGTCACCCAAAGTCAGTTCACTATGATGATCCCAGACTACTTCAGGTGACATTTCAGTCGGTTGACAAAGTGGAGACTGCCATCTTGTCAGTTCACCGTCTTAGTGATTCGTCTTGCGAAGTGCATATATTCCTTGACTTGCCTTTGAGTGAGCGTCGGCAAAGAAAGCAGAACGCAGGAGAATAATGCAAGCAAACCGACGAAAGATTGGTCTTTGTCCATGGTGTTCCTGGAATTCAGTCTTCCGACATGTCGCAGATCCAATCTCATGGCTTGGAAGATTGACGCTATATCCGCGAAGCCCTCTTTCTTCACAGTGTGACTGCCAATTCGACGTCAAAGTTGTACATGTCACCCAAACATAAAGGATGGGGGTCTAAGGGTGTTGAAACTTTGCACTCCAAAAAATGTTTGAAAGGAAGCTCGGAGATTGGCACAACTTACGCACCAAAGTACCATCAGTAATACATCTGATGGCAGTTAAAGCCAAGTCACAACTGGTTGTGGCTACTCAAAACCTACAAAGATGTCGCTAGCCCCGTTGTTCTCTTTTCTGAACCAGAGGAAAGAGCAGAAAATCCGCCGCAATTCGCCTCCAAAGGAGTAGGTAGTAGGTGATGTATGCAACAGATCGAAACGGCCCCATGGCTAAGCAAGAAATATATCCAACAACGATTGTCAGCCGGCCCCACAAGGGCCGGTGTAAATTCCCGGTAAACGTTTGTGCGTTCAGAACCGCTTCTGTTATCCGTTGCTCCGAGTTGCTTGTATACAAACATGCTAGTAGCTTGGCCTAACTTCGATCTCGTCAAAACTCAACGTGTGGGGACCTTATTATGGTGACTGGGACATGGCAGAACGATATGATTACAGTTGCCGGGTACCTAACTCTTGCGCTTGGAGAGACCCACAAAGTGAGGCGGTGTAATTCCTCACTACCGTTCCGATCTACTCATCAACCACCTACACGACCACGGGATTCAAACCGTGTAGGACTTATAGTGCTGCCTACACGAAGGCAGGGTGATATTTGGTTTGTGGCCATTATATACCGCCCACCAATGTCCACTTTGGAATGGACCAGACCTAGCCACTGCTATAAAAACATAGTGGAACGACCTTACAGTCACGTTCTTCTGTTAGGGGACATCAATCTATGCTATCTAGAAACCCGCGCCACCCTCGGTGAGCAATTCAAGACGGAACTCCAAGACCTAATCGTTGGTTCACCGCTGTAAAACCAACTTACTTCTCCAATGCATTTCAGGACAGGAAACAAACCGTCCAAATTGGACTTCATTTTCCCCAACGAGGAATTCGTGATCGGCGTAATAACAACGTGCACTCTTTTTCCCCAGAGACCACTTAACACTAGTGTTCCGATACATGTGCTACGCAGCATCCTAAAGAACATTCCGAGGAATCTTACGTCATAATCAACTACGATAACCCGTCCGAACTCATGGGTGCAACAACCTGGTCTTTCTCTGCCAAATGGTACTCCGAGGCAGCCTGTGGGAAATTTCTCCAAAGATTCAGCAGGCTTGTGACTAGCACCTCTGACACCAACATTCACGACCTAAAAACTGAAATGGTTTCTTAGGAGCAGGACTTGGAGATGCACGGCATTGAGGGACTTCACCCACATAGCTTCTCCGAACGAAGACACTTGGGACGTTTATACAACCCAGAGGAAACACTGTGGCAAAATCGTCCGGGTAGATAAAGCAAAGAACCAATCTTACCTTTTGGTAAGCTTCTGCTATAACCCAAAGCTGCTAGACATACAGGTAAACAAACTTCGCCACATACAACGAGGAATTCTGGTTCCGCATACGGCATGCGGGTTAGCAAAAACGGCACAAGAAGTGATCAGCATTCTTGGACAACAATTTGGCAGTACCTTCCAAACTGTGCGACCATCCTACACCATGCCCACGTCGATCATGCCGCCATCAGGTCTCAATCACATCTCCTTTACCTCTACAGTTGTAATGAAGCTGCTGATGTCCTTGCTCGAGTGCAGAACCCCTGGTGCGGACGGTATTCGACAGAATGCATTTAAAGTTGCCGTCATGCGTTTAGCGGAACCGCTATCAGTTCTCTTACAGTGATCTCTTAACTAGATGCACGTCGCTAAGATGTGGAAGCACAGGATCACCCCTCCAGTCTACGAAAGTTGTAGCCGTGCTGAACCAGCAAATTATCGCCCGATAACACTTCTTCTGGTGTTCTTCAAGGTCATGGACTCCATTGTAGCTGAGGCTTTATTGCAGTACTTAGAGAATAACAAAATCCACGTTCCGGAGCAGCACGGTGTTCGCCAAAATCGGCCCTGCACCACAAATCTGTTGATAGCTCGTGTCCGTTGGACCGCATCTGTGGTTGATGGTGTGGAAGTCGATGCGGCCTACCTGGATTTCTCAAAGGCATTCGACCGTCTGGACCATCGCCTTCTACAGCACACTCTCCAGGAAAATGGAATCTTAGATTCGGTTCTGGGCTGGATAGCTGACTTTCTCGTTCAACGTCATTTGTACGGGAATGTCCACAGCATCCTAGTGGAACCAATCGAAGTCCAGTGCGGCTTACCTCAGGGCTCGGTACTCGGGCACACTTGTTGATGGTCTTTATAAATGATCTCGCGAGCGTGCTATCTTCAAACTGTCTACTAGTTGCGGATCGTCTAGAGACAATGCGTGCTATCGCCTCAGTGGAGGGCCAAACAGCCCTCCAGGAAGACTTGGACCAAGCGCACATATATTCTATCAAGAACATGTTGCATTTCAACGCCACCAAGTCCAAATTCTCAGCAGACGTCACCAGGTTATTCACAACTATCGCCTAGGACCAGAATTCTACATCCGGGATTCCCATGAGTGCGAATTCGGCGCGTTTATTTAATAGGACCTCGGTTGTTTGAAGCAGACTGAAAAGATATCAAAGAAATCAACCCAGTACTTCGGCCTTCTTCGTACGGCGTTCAGGAAGTTTGACGCCTCAGTCTTTCCGAACTGCTTGCCACGTACGCAAGGCGGACTACGGGATATGCTGTTCAAGCGTGACAACACTGGCAGAAGCGCCATCTCCCCACGCTCGATACTACACAACACAGGGCGACGAACATCGTCACGGGTTCATCCCGTTATCGGCATCTACTGGGTGATCTCATAATGGTGCACCACACCCCCAAACCCCCAATCTGAAACTGAGTCAAAACAAGACTCTACGGGGTCATCAGTTTAAGTAGGCTGATTGGAATGTCGAAGAAATTTTTCTCTCCCAAACTGTCACAGCCTTGGAACGCACCTCCGGCAAACATAGTCAATTCCCCCGATTTATCCCTTTCAAAATCGCCTTTACTATACTCTGACACATTTACACTGCATGATACACCCCAAAAGTATCAGGGGCTGGCATCAATGCCAAACAAACGGAAAACGGTGTCATAATGTTCCTAAATTCCAGACCGAATTACTCGTAAATGAGTCGCTCCAAACCCCTTGATGAGCCATTCATTTCACGCGTGCTTGTACTGACACTGTATTTTATTTTGTAGTTTTCACCCTAACCATCCTACATGACATGTCAAACCTTCGGCTTTTTTACCCGTCATAAAAAATTGGTCGATTGTTCACTCAACTTGTACCACCACCAGGATTGGCCATTTCTCATTCACGACTGCAACTCTTCTAAAAACGCTAATTTCCCTACACAAGTCTGCCGTTGATGGTGATATCTAACCAAAGGCGCTGAAGTTAATTGCAATGAATCTGATGGATTCACTCTGTCAGTTCTTTTAATGATGCCTCGAAGAGATGTGGGTTTTAGGAAGGTAGAAGCAGAGAATCGTCAATCCCATTCATAAGGGAGGAAGTCGCTCAGACCCGGCCATCTCCCGATAACACTCCTTCCGGTGTCCGCCAAAGTCATAAAGTATCTTACTGCCGAAGTACTCATGAAATACTTGGAAGGATGCAACACCATAGCATCTGAACAAAGTGAATTCCGCTAGAATCGATCTTGCACCACAGACCTGCTATTTGCTCACTCCAGTTGCCCTGAAACCGTCGTGAGCGGCGTGGACATTAACGCAGTTTATCGAGACTTCTCAAGGACTTTCAGGCATATGAACCCCGCAGTTTCATTAACAACCTTCGGATGTGTTGAATTGGTGATCCAGGTTTTTGGATGCGTAACTTTCTTATTCATTGACGTCTGAATGTAAGAGTTCATAGCGCCATCTCCGACCTTATCGATGTTTAAAGCGGGGTACCCCAGGGCTCCGTACTTGGTTCACGTCTATTCCTAATTTACATAGATGATCTCGCGAGAGTGATCACCACCAATTTCTTGCTCTCAACCGATGGTCGCAAGATATGGTGTGTCACCAATACAGTGGGTGACCTCTAGCGCTTCAGGATGTCCTTGCCAAGGAGTACTAATGGGTGACTCAGAACTTGCATCATTTTAACGCCACCAAGTTTAAGACATTGAGCATATACCATTCATCCATTTGCAAGCACATGCCGAGAGCTCGGGTGTTGCATCGCGCTTCTACTGAATGCAACGTAGCGGTGATAGTGCAAGAGGATCTTGGCTGTTTACGTCAGGCCGCGAGAGTATCCTAAAAGGCTGATCAACACATTGACCTTTCACGGATGACATTCGAGTGTCTTAGTCCTTCCATATTCTCTCAGATGCCTAATGTATACATTAGACCCACCCGGAATGCGCCATCCATGAGTGGTAGCCTTGGCGCAAGCACCACCTCACTATAATTGAAATGCCACAACGAAGGGTGACCAGAAACGTAAGAGGTCTGTTTCGTCTCCATAACCAACTGTGGCTGAAAGCCCTCGAAATCTAAGGTGGATAATATGGACGCATGCATGGCGATTTGATACTGAGATATTTGATTTTGTGGTATCCATACATGCTTGTCGTCAACGTTCCGAAACCGAATCACAATACCACTCTGAGAGTTTACCAGCTGCGGCTGCCACACAGTATACAAGGTTGGAATGTCGCCGAAATTTCTTCACACTCCGTGTGTACCAAACTTGGAACGCCCTCCCTATTTACGTTGTCTCTGCACCCCCACTGATGGTATTCAAAAGACGTCTCTATGATACACTTAGACACTTTCACTACGCTACTTAACGCTTTATGTCGAGCGTCAACCTAACGGCACCAAGCAAGGTACCCATTTTCACCTCCTGCACTTCATTTACTAAACATTGCTACTGTGGAACATCGTTAGAATGCATCCAAACTGCATTTATGTCTCACGTCGGTCCAAGGGATCGGCACAGGGGACGGCGTTGCCATTTTCATTTTTTGTTTTTTCTCACCGATTACATGAACTATAATTGCTCCCCTTCTTACTTTGTGTGTGCTCGTTCATTTTTCACTTCGAACTATTAGCAGCAGTGCAGTTAAATTAGTCGACGCTTAAACTGACCATTCACTTATCCTTTGGTTCTTTGGTTCTCACTCCAATCATTCTACGAGACTAGTCATGCACTGACCTTCTTACCCCTGAAAAATTCATTGTTCAGCGTGCATCGCTCATTTCTTTCCGATCTTCGTAGTTCTGTTGCCTTTCATAAGGAACAACGTTAAAGCGGACTTCGACGCAACGTAGCACGGTTAGTTTACGGCTGCATGTATATGTACCCGATGAACTGATAGCACCAACGATGTCCATGTCCTTTTACAACTCCGGGATTTAACTGATCGATCTGCTCACTGAATGCGCTAATTATACCCTCCCCTTCTCGTTTTGCAAAGACGTCGGTGCACCTGCTCGATAAATTTTTTTCGTCGCATAGACGATTCCTGTAAGCATCTGCAGACGCCGTACATGAAACCTATTAGTGTGAACAGCCGTATGGATCGTAGATTCATAATTAATCACCTTTGCCGATAAGAACTCGTCACCATCGACCGCCTAATGTGTGTTGTCATGGATGAGGTCACGTCGCCTTTATCTTTTCGCAATGCTTCGCGTGACGCTGCAACTGACGGCAGTTCACAAGCCACAGCCGCTCAGACAATGTCATCTGCTGTCATGTTATCACATTCAGTGAACAATCACCAAGTTCGGTCATATTGGAAACCAGTTTTTTTGAGACAATAGAGTGGAGGCCATTCTATTCCTATAGCTCCTGCATGTATTCTACTACCCTTCAAAGCCAGCAATCTAAAACCTGAAAAACATAATACGCATGCCACCTATACCCCATTTTTATAGTGTTCCATCACGTTATCTTTCACCCATATATGGTTGACGACATCCGGTTTCGAATTTGCCTGTCACTGAAGTTAGCCGCAGAGCGCCTGCGCCTACAAATGGACCAGGGGTGGCATGTGTTGCACCACCCACAGATCCAACCACACACACACCATATCCAGTGTAAACCCGAAGGAATAAGAGCGGGAGGCATGTGGATGGGCGCCAAGTTTCATCAACGGAGCCGGCCCACACTCTTCACAAGCAAACACAAACACGCTGTAGTTGGGAATCAAGCTCACACAAGGCGGTGGCTAGACAGTGGTCCGCTCCACACTGAGTGCATGGAAACACTCTTCAAGCCTAACTCGGACACAAGGACCGTGCACCCCGTCCCCTCCAGCAACATCCAACTGTCTCTTGGAGCCAGTATGGAAGAGGCAGTTTGTACTAGACAGGTAGGCACCTTGTCAATATGCGCATCAAGCGCAGACACATCGGGGATCTAAGGTAACAATCAAGCACTTGAAACGACAGTAACAAATGAAATAAATCGAATAATGCATAAAGAAACAGTGACAAAACTCTGCGGTAAACGGGCGTATAAAGTAACTTGGCTACGAACGAATGCGCGATAATTTAAAGACGGCAGAAAATATATGTTAAGAAAATGACAAAAACGCGCAAACGTTACGAAGTTAATTACAACTAGCATAATAAACGTGCGAAAGTATAAAGAAGATAGTTCAAGCAAATATTAATATGAGAAAGAAAATCATTAGTACAAAATTCCAAACCAAACACTTGAAATAAAGTGATTTAGCACGCAAGCACGCGGTTAGTAAATCGAATGTAGCGAACCTACAAACGCCGCGACGGTTCTGCCTACGTTGGCTGCAAGGCCCGTTGTCGCTTCGGTTGTTGTCCAGAGTGGCCTCGCTCATGGCTCACCAGGCTTGTCTGACTCAGGCACTCGCGACCGCATGTGCTACAGCACCATACGCTTGATGTCGATGGAGTACAACCTATCGGTGCTTGCCGCTTCCGCACTTGCAGCTTCATCTCTGCATGCATGAGAGGTATCTCCTGCACCTCGACAACTGCCTTCGTTAATCTGATCGCGCCATGCAAGCCGATGAAACGCCTTCGATTCCCATGACCTGCAATCAACATCAGAACGTGAGAGACTCACTTTAATCATGTCCTGGTAACGTTCATTTGGATTCCCCACGTGCCGCTTCCCTATACTCAGATGACCATATAACAGCTGCTTCGGTATCCGCATTGAATCCATATGGCTCACATGACCGAGCCACCTCAGATGTCTCGTTGAAGTATACAGCCTACTGCATAAATGCAACCACGACGCAATGCTTATGTGTCTGCAACTCTGTTGCATCAATCGATGCGCAGATTCTGTCGCAAACATTGTTGATGGCACCGTTTGAGATGGCACACATCCCGCCGGCACATCGTCCACGTTTCACTGCCGTATAGAAGAACGGACAGCACCATGGATTTGTACACCATCACCTTCGTGCCAACGGTAAGCTGATGGTTGTTTTACACTCGGTACTCTAGCTTCCCGAATGCAACCGCTGCCTTTGAGACGCAGGTACGAAGCTCACTGTAGCTGCAGGTCAGTCGACATCACACTCCCAAGGTAGCAGAAGCGGGAGGTGGTTTACAATACCTCAGTACCAATGTTGATTTGCGGCAATATTGAAGATCTCTCCTCCGTCGAAGGCTGAAAGAGACAGACAGTTTTGCGTGTGTTGATTGTGAGCCCGAATTTGGCAGCTGTCGAAGCCAGAGCACTAGTCATGTGCTGCAGGTCAACCACACTGTGTGCAAACAACGCACAGTCGTCAGCAAACAGCAACGTACGGATAGTTCTCTCACAGACTAGAGTTCTCACAGCGAAACGACAGATGTTCAGCAACCCACCATCAATACGATGCTCCACACGAACACCGTAAGCAAAAGCGGCATCAAAAGCACAGGAGAACATTGCATGAAGATATATATAAAACAGGGCAGGAGCTAAGACACAACCTTGCTTCTCACCAGAGCTAACTGCAAAGTCATCCGAGGTCTCTCCACTCAGCTGCACCCTCGCTCGTATACTACTGTGCAGACATTCAAATAAACATACCAACTTACGCGGGCAACCAAACTTACCCAACACCAGCCACAGTGCCTCGCGGTTCACCGTATCAAATGCCTTGGTGAAATCAACAAAAATGGAGTACAACAGGTGGTGTGGTTCTCTGCACTTCTCCTGCAACTGACGAGCGACAAACACCATATCTATAGTGCTGCGATCCTAACGGAATCTATAATGCTTTTCCGCCACGTTAGGTTCCACAACCTGATTAACGAGGCGGTTGAGCAAGATTCGGGCAATCATCTTGCCCACACAACTCAGCAAGTTGATGCCAAGATAATTCGTGCGACATTGCCTGCTCCCTTTACCCTTGTACGCTGGTAGCATAATGTCGTCCTTCAGCTCAGGAGGCACCTCCTCCTCAATCCATACACTTTGCACCAAGCGATGCAGCGCAGTCACCAACGCGGGTCCGTCGTGTTTCGATACTTCAGACGGGATCCCGTCAGCACAGGCACACTTACCGTTTCGCAGCTGAGCAAGTGCTCTCTGCGTCTCATCCAGTGTCGGTGTGTCCGCCAGACTCGCCTTCACATCGTGCTGCTTGAGGCAGTTCAATCTAGGCCAGTCGATCTCTGAACGGTTGTTCAAGAGACACTCAAAGTGTTTTCGCTAGATCTGCATTATGTCTGCATTCTGTGTGCAGGTAACGCCTGAACTACCATCGATCAGCGTCCTCAGGGGCTCCAATCTCGGTCCATACACCGCCTTCAAGGAGTCAAAGAATTCCTTGTGTTGGCGGCGTTCGGGCGTAGCATTCCATCTGCTTTGCCTTCTCCGTACACCATGCATTTTTAACGCGACGGAGCTCTGGTTTTTTTGGCCGTCAATTTCTGCGAAACTGACTCTTCATCCCCAAGTCACTGGGGTCCGCCACATGTGTTGTAAATGCGCCAATCGTCGCATTGTTCTCAACAAACCAAATATGCTGCTTACAGTTTGCGCGACCGATAGTCTCCTCAGCAGCAGCTGTCACATGGTCGCGAATGTGCTGCCACAGGTCGCCCACTGTGGCTATGCCGTCCGCATCACACTGGCGTGCAGCCATCGCCTTCTCAAGCTCAATCCGCTTCTCTACATTACAGAGGGATAGCATGGTAAACTTACGCCGATTCACGGTTGGAGTGTAATACATAGGTTTACGAAAATATATGTACAGTTTGGTCCGCACCAATTTGTGATCAGTGCCACACTCAGCTCCACCCAGTACACGTGTCATGCGCACTTTACGCATATCACGCTGACATACGATGACATAGTCGAGCAGGTGATCGTGACCACTCCGTGGGTGCGTCCAAGTTGCTATATCACTCGCACTCAGTGCAAACTGAGTGTTCGTGATCGTCAGGCCGTGAGTGACACACCGTGAGAGCAGCCTGTCGCCGTTCGCATTCGCTGAACCAGTGCCATGCGAACCGATGACATCTGTCCACACCGATGCGTCAAGCCCAACGCGCGTTTAAGTTACCCACTAGAAATAGCCCGTCGCTCCTCGGCACAGACCGTATCACGGAGGATAGCTGAGTGCAGAATTGATCATGCGTGTCATCAGGATAACACATGGTCGGACCGTACGTGCTTATAAAAGTAGCAACCTTACCTCTTCCGAGTCCCAGGCGAACAGTCATCAGTCGCGCGCTGATGCCTGTTGGTTCACCCACCAGCAGGCGGTGGAGGCGATTGGTTATTGCAAATCCGACCCTATGAGCACATGGTGCTGAAGCGGCTTAACCACCCATAAGAATGAGTAGGCATCACCTGCTTCAAGCAACTTACCTTGCTCAATGAACTGGGTTTCACTAAGCGCCGCAATATCGATGTGGTAACGCGCCAGTTCCATCGCGACCAGTGCAGTGCGTCGCTCCGGACACTCATTGGAGTTCCGGTCCAGTAGTGTGCGCAGGTTCCAACATCCGATGCTGAGTGCTTTGCGCGCAGGCATACGATTGCATTGGTGGGCAATCACACACGAGATTGTCGTTGTGCTTCGTAGGTTTGCTTGTGGGACTCCGCCCCCAGCCTTCCGCTCAATAACCTGATCCACTAGGCAGTGATTTGTTTGGAGGTTTGCTTGATGGACTCCGTCCGCAGCCTTTCGCTCAATAACCTGACCCACAATGCAGTGGAGAGCAGATCCAGCTCGGGAATGTGATTGCAGAGACATATTGGGATCTGCTTGACGGCCATCACACATAGGTTTTGAGGTACTGGAATTATTCATATAGGTTTTGCGACCGTAGTAGGATACGCACTTGCGACCACGGCCAGACGCAGGTGGGTTTTGGTGGGTTTGCAACAATTTGACCAGAGGCTACCTGGTTTGAGGCGGGCAGTAGCAAAGCACTGAACACCCGGCTGTGCCCTCCCAAGGTCAGAGAAAATGCGTGGCGCTCGTGCTCTACGTCAATCGAGCTGTGAGCTTATAACCCGTAGACCTGTTGTCTCCCATGGCTAGGATACTGGCAGGGCGCCCACACCTACAGGAGAACGACTCGGGTCCTCAGCCAAAGCCTTTGATTCAATGAACACCCGAAAGGCAGCGGGTCTAGCACACGGTCAGTTCACTGACTCATGCGGAGTGGTGTCTTGGATGTTAGCAGGGAGAAGGGGGTAACCCAGCTCCCACCCAGCGGTCGCCACGAGGAGGCGCCCAGGACATGAGCAAGTGGCACAACAGCAGCAGCAGTGGGTAGACCAGTTGTCAGGATCTAGCCACCACCAGCCCCAGTGAACCATAGGCTCTCCCGGTAATATATATATATATATATATATATATATATATATATATATATATATATATATATATATATATATATATATATATATATATATATATATACGTCTATCACCAGGTCTTTATTAACGACTCCTTCGCTTATCGCCACAATCTAAGATGCACAAGCGTGAAAGCTGTATCTTCTTTGGTTGACCAGCGTCACCTTTGCCGAGGAGAGAGGACACTCCCAAGCGTACGGTTTCACATCAACAGTAGTTGAGTTCACGTCGGTCATTTTTTGGATCATGCATTATTCTTTAGTCTGGTAAACCGACTTCAACAGCATGTCATGAATCAATGGTTTTGTGAGTACTTAACACATAAAATAAACACAGCGAAACCCCATTACTTATAAAGTTCTACTCAACACGGACTTGCTCACTCAGTATTACTCGATACGGTTTCGTTGTATGAACCTCGACTAACGCGCCACTTTATATATCATTAGGGCATTCGTGATGGATTGATACGCATTGCTCTGTTTCGCTACACATCGACGTACTGATGATGTCAAGTCGACTTGTGACGTAACGTTCGCAATAAAAATTCCATGCCCAGAAACAGACTATCTGCAAAATACAGCCTGCTGGCTAAATCCGGCCCGCCCCGTCAGTTCATCCGACCCACCGAATGCACCCGAATTTGCTCGGAAACTGTTGCCATAATAAAATGCTACGAAAACCGATTCGTATTCAAGGCGTTCTGAAATCATGAGACCTCAGTCGGTTTCAAGCATACTCCGAGATATTACTCGGAAAGACTTTTGGAACATGAGATGTGGCACAATTTCATTTGACACTGCATGTCGTATTTTTCATGACCTTATACTGTTTGAACACTAACACGAGCCAGCTGATGGCTGTTACGTGTGACATCGTATTACCACTCTCGGACGTGACTTGGGTGTCCTGGTTCAAGATGACTTGGGTTGCTCCAGGCAATCCGGAAAGGCCTCGAAGACTGGGAACCAACACGTCGCGCTGTTGAGGCGGGCGTTTGGACAAATAAACAGCTCCATATTGCAACAAATGCTCAGTGTGCATGTACGCCCCCAAGTCGAATACGCAATTCAAGTCTGGCATCCATGGTTGAAACACGACCTTAATGCACTGGAGCAGCCACAACGTCGGGCATCTAAGAACGTAATTAGAATGCGCAATCTTTCCTATCAGGAGAGGATGCAACGATTGGGGGTGTTCAGTGGAAGCCATCACAAACTATGAGGCGACTTGACTATGGCATACTTGATTCTGCGTGACCCACATCATGTGTGCAGCCGTTTACTGCAACTCAGCAGCAATACAAACCTGAGGGGCCACTCATTAAAACTTGCAGAACAATACAGTCGTCTGAAATGCCGCAGAAATTTTTTTCTCATTCGTGTCTGTCACTCGTGGAATGTTCTCCCAGAATCGGTCGTCTCTGCACCGACACTAACAGTATTTAAAATACGGTTGGAAGATGCCCTCATCCAATTACACTTTGTCAGTTAGCACTAGGTCTCCATCCTACACTTGATGTTTACCATGGAATTATTTGTTGCTAACTGTGGGTGCTGTGAATCTAAGAGGACCGCAGGACTGCAACGGAGAATACGATAAGTAGTAATTTTCATATCCTTATCACCATTATTGTTATGTTGATATTCCCTGCAACTATCCAACGGGACTTGTAAAGCAACGCCTCTTAACTCGTATTACTGCATTGTTCATTGTTTTATTGTTCATGGTTGGAATACTGATGTGAGTGCTCACACATGAAACCCAGTCCTCCGTGTACACTTCTGTTTCTGTTTACCTCACACCATTGCGCCACACTTATCTGTTGATCAGCTGCCTTGAAGCACTGTCATAAGAATCGCGGCTTAATAAATATCATTAGTTTCTGGTGGTGTCACTTTAAAGCCACATTTGCTAGCCGTTCGGAGCGAATTGTAACTAGTTGTTACGGGATTACGTTGGAAGTGCAAATTGTTTAGGTTAGTACATTTTATTTTTTAATGCACATATATAATATCGGTATAAGATTAAAGCACTACCTGTTGATGTGGCTCTGGTGGAAATACCTTGCTCATGCCTTCCGAGCAGGCTGCCGTTTACATAATTTCGCAAGTTTACCCAAGGTCAAAGTGTAATCCACTCATGCGGGGTGACACCACACCTATATGCGCGTACACAGCTTCACCAATCTCATGGTGTTGCAAGTAAAGGCCATGGAGAATATGTAACCGGTCGTTGATTGCATCGTGTTCCGCTCACGCGTGTTTCCTACCTTTGGGGTTAAGAATCCTACAACGAAAACACCCTGGTATGTTTACTAATCGTGAGTGACAATTGTGAACGCTCCCACACTTGTGGTCATGTTGGACTAGACAGCGGGTAAACTTTTACTATTTGGAATTACCTCCTATCTTGAATCCGCCAGTGTCTCTTACAAAATCATACTAAATGAAATTACTACGGCAGTTCCTTGGTGAAGAAAGCCAGTGATGCTTCGACGCTGTCCGGAGTGAAGACAACTTAGCGACCGCAGCCAGTGCTTTGGATACGTTCGTTGCTCTCTGGGGTATTCAACAAAATGCGTTTACGGTCAGCCAAATTCTTCCCATGCTCTGGTCTGCGCGAAAATCTGTATGTGTTTTGGAGGATCCCGAAACACGAAGCACCGCAAGATTGATGTAAACAGGTTAACTGATTCCTCTGTCCAGGAGAGCTATCAGTCTTCACTGGCATATGCACTCAGTTGCAATCCACCGCGAGAAGTTGAACAACACTGGACTTGTATACGGAAAGCGCTGACCATTTCCGGACAGTCATACTGCGGTCTAACTCGACGCCCTTTGAAGTCTTGGATCTCTGCTCGTTCTCTGGAGCTCTTCGAACGCCGCAAAGATATCTCCGCTGAATCAGATTGCAACGAGCGGCGCCGTTCTACCAACCGGATGCTTAAGCAAAGCCTCCGCAAGGATCGCGAGACATGGTGGTCTGAGCGTGCTTTAGAGATGGAGACTGCTGCCCTCTCTGATAACACTCGCAGGCTTTTCCAAGTCATTCGGTCCACTGGCCTCAGGAAGCCTGGTGTCAGTGAGGTCATTTGTGAGCTGGATGAGTCTCCGATCACCAACCAACAGAGGCGTATGGACCGCTGGGCCGAGCACTTTCACTCGCAGTTCAACTGGCCTCCACCATCCATCAGTACATGCAGTACACCTTGCTGTCCACCTTGGCTAGTCCCATTGAATCCACCCAGCGAAGCAGAAGTCTGCCTCGAGATTCGACGCCGGCTTAGACGGACTTCCTCCGGAGCTATACAAGTACGGCAGTGGGGCGATCATTAACCAGCTAACCGAGCTGTTCGCAAAAATTCGGCATGAAGAGAGAGTGCCTCCCTCTTGGGGCGAATCAGTTATTGTCCCAAATTTCAAGAAAGGCGCTCGCACTTCATGTGCAAATCATCGCGGGATTAGTCTTATTTCGGTTGCCTCTAAGCTGTTGGCATCCATTCTACTTCGTAGACTATCCCCAGTACGTGAATCGTACTACCGTGAAGAACAAGCTGGTTTCCGTCCTGGCCGCGGATGCGTGGATCAAATCTTCACGCTCCGCCAACTCCTTGAACATCGCCACATTTGTCACAGGCCCACTATCGTTGCATTCCTAGACATACGTGCCGCTTTTGACTCTGTTGATCGACCTGCTTTATGGCGTTGCTTACTAAAGAACGGGGTGCCAGAGAAATATATCGCCATCTTACGAGCACTTTCCCTTCACACATCCGGCAGAGTGAGGGTCTATGGCAAGCTTTCCTCGCAATTCGCTGTCAACAGCGGTGTGCGACAGGGCTGCCCTATGTCCCCATTCCTCTTCAACTTCGCAATCGAAGACGTTCTGTCGAGTGCCCTATAAGGTTTCCAACATTTTGGCCTAGAGCTTCTACCGGGTGAGCGCGCGACCGACTTAGATTATGCTGATGATATCGCCTTACTTGGTGACGATCCTCAAGGTATGCAACTCATTCTGGATCGTTTGGCGGTTGAAGCATCTAAGTATGGCATGAGCTTCGCCCCATCGAAGTGTAAAGTACTGCTCAAGATTGGCTTTCACCTGCACCCGTGCTCACTCTCCAAGGTGCACAACTTGAACAGGTAGATAGTTTCGTCTACCTTGCGAGCTGTGTTTCCGCTGACGGCACAATCAACAAAGATGTTTCGCTTCGTATCGCTAAAGCTCGATCAGCATTTGTCAATCTGAGGCACTTGTGGCGTCGTCGCGACGTCTCATTCTCACTAAAGGGCCGAGTTTACAGCGCGTCCGTTCGCTCAGTATTGTTGTATGGGAGCGAGTTCTGGCCGATTCGCGTGGAAGACATGCATCGTCTTTCTGCGTTCGATAACGGTTGCTTAAGGAGGATCGCTCGTGTTCGGTGGCAACATCGAGTTACCAGTAATGACGTTCGACGTCGCGTCTTGGGGAATGCAAGTATTTCCTTCAACAAACTGGTTTTGTTGCACCAGTTAAGATGGTTCGGTCATGTCCTACGCATGGCACCTGTAGTGAACTTGAAACTTTTACCCTTTCAGTATTTTTGGCATTCGATATCTTTCTTATTGTATTTTCCGATTGTCCATTTGTTTTACTGACGGCAATTCCGGTTCACTTTCGATTTCGCTTGTGTCGTTCGTTTCATCGCTTTATGGTTCGTTAATTGACTTCCAGTTCTTTGTAGCTCGTGCAATACACTTTGGGTTCGGCAACGTTTTACTTCTGTTTACTCGGTATCCACTTTTGATCTTATTGGTAATTGTCGCGGGCAATAACTGATTTCGGCTCTGCAGTCCTCTGTGTTTCCGGTTTTGCAGTAGCAGTTTCATGATTGTAATTCAATTTAATATTCTTTTTTGTATCTCCTTTTTTCAGCCTTCAACTGGCCTAATAAGAACAGAAAGGCGGACACTGTTTCATGCTTTTTATTTCATTTTAGCATTTTCGTTTTGGCTTGTATTTTTCGCAATATTTATGCGGTCCGTGCTGATCATTTTTTGCTAAATACTTGGCAGGTGCTCGTCATTTTGTTAGCTATCCTGTCTGCTGTGAAATAACGTTTGGTTATTCCTTGTCTAACAAATGAAAAACTTGTAGCACTTACATTTGCTTTAATATATAACGTTGGTTTCGCGCAAGTTTCTTGGACGAAAGGTCCATACCTACCGGACAGATTATTCTAAACTATTGTTTACACTTTGTTGGGGCTAGATTGCGTGCATTTCTTTGTGCTTTTACTGCTTTCTTGTGTGGTGCTCCCCAGCGGTCGCAAAAAGTGTCCTCCGGCGTTATTCGCCACTAAATCTTTGGAATTATTCTCACAGAGACCTACGTGCTATCATTCGATTTGGCTCCGCAAGCTCCTCCTCCCACACTTCATCTATTGTATCTATCAATCGCGGATCACCAGCAAACTTTGCTCTTGCAACTTCGAAGTCAACAGTATTCGAGCCTAATCGGAGGATTTATTTTTCCTCTCGTCGCGTAAGAACTCTTGTGGTCTTATTTTAAAGATCTTTTTGAGAGTCACCCGATCAGCTTACTACCATTCCTTCAAGCCGCTGCACAAAGTGATAGTCGTCAATTTGATCCGCCCTTAGAACAGCCACTGTCGTCATTAGACAGTATTTTCCAAGTCATCTTGCTTTGCCTCAATCCTACGCTGCATCGCTGCCTATCCATTTACCGGCTGGATCGATGGCACGCACGTCGCCTTCCTACCTCACGTGGAATATGCTATTCAGGCGTGGTAGGCGTGGCAGAAACAAGATTTCGTTGCTCTCGAGACTCCTCAACGAAGGACAACCAAGAACGTCAGGGGCCGCTTTCATCTGCCCTATCAGCTTAGACTGAAATCTCTAAAAATGTACAGCAGTCGATATCGGCTTTTGCGGGGGGATCTCATAATTGTTTACCAGATGCCGAAGAACCAAAACCACATTTGCCGTCCGCTGCTGGAACTGAACTACAACATTAACCTAAAAGGTCACCCTTTGAAACTGACAATTCAGTATAGCCGGCTTGAATACCTTAAAAATTTCTTTTCCCACCGCTTGTGCCAGCCTTGGAACGCCCTCCCTAATTATGTCGTCTCTGCTCCCAATCTGGCGATATTTAAAAAAACGTGTTGAGGATGCATTGTCTCACTTACATTTCTTTTTATGACTTGTTAGTCAGGGGCTACAAAAAGCAATCAAACGGTGTCTTGCCAAACGCCTAACCAATGAATTTATAGATTTATACGTTTAATACGCGAACATCTCCTCTATTACACATAAGTCCATGGTGAGTCCACCGCAACGCTTTTCACTTTATCATGCAATTCATTTGCGCAATAATTTCCATCCCACGGTCCTTGTTAAGTAATGCTTTTTTAATGGTGGATGTTTGTGAGTAGTGTAAAGTTCGAAGAAAGTAGAAGCCACGATTAAAATTCACGCACAATAATATGCCTCGACGGGGAGTCGAACCCCGAATAAACCATTTTTCCATTGTACCCTAAGGAACGTGTGATTCATCTGGTCGCGACACGCCTGAACGCGCTGACCTCAAACCAGCGCTGATAGCCACGCAACGGTGCGTCAGTATCTCTGTCCTCTTGCTACCCCTTAAAACAGCGCGCCTACTGTGAACATGTCTCATATGAAGAGCAAATGCGAATCATGTGCTAAAGTGGTAAAAAGTGGTCTGGTGTGTACCATGTGTTTGAAATCCTATCCCACTACCTGCCTTGGGAAATTGTGGACAAAAACAAACACCGCAGAGGCGTTTTGGTTCTGCCAAGTATGCAAGTCTATTCCATTTGTTAGCTGTCTATCTGTGCTACTGAAGAGGTGTGAAAGACTAACCGAAGCGGTGGAGCAACTGGTGAGCGCCAGCGTTACACCCATGGGAGGAAACGGACTTGCACTTGTGCATAAAAATAACACCCCGAATTCCCTAGGCAGGCCGAAGAAGCGAGCCAGGCATCCCAACCTAACCCCAACGACTCAGCCTCCAGCAGTAACAACTCCATTCTCTCTCCCTCCTATAAGTAAAAACATTGCCTGCAGCGCGCCTGCCTCAACTTCTGTACTGTGTGCTGCACCGAGTAGTCTGTCCCCTACACTCGATACTGTGAGCTACAGTCAACCAGCAATAGTGAACAACCCGGCAACGTACGCATCGGTTGCCGCCAAGCAAACACCGGAAAGAGCACAGGTAACCTTAGTGCCTGGACTAGAGAAAACAAAACTGCCGCAGCACGGATGTCACACACCAGTGCCGTTCACAAATTTACCAAAAACACCGGACACTAAGGCTCCAAATCCAATGCAATTAAGGGTAAGTTGACGGACGATCGAAATCAGTGGGGTTCCATCGGTACGTCGATCGGTGTCAATGCTAATCCCACGACATTAAAAAGAATCTCGCGCCACTCCAACGTGTCGCACTACGGCGAACCCCGGTTAATTCGGGTAACACTAAACTCGACGGACGAGACTGAGGCCGTTCTGCTGTCTGCGAATCGTCTCTGCAACGACTCAAGTGGAGTGCGCATACTAGCCGAAATCCCGTGGAAAGAACGTTCAGTGGATCGCGCTAACAAAGAGAGGTTCAGTAAAAGTCAAGATAAGAAAACAGTGGTTGTTCACGGTGTTCCTGAGCTTACTGACTCCTCTTCCGACGATGCTCAGATGCACGACCGCGAGCAATGGCACTACATCCGGGAGGTTCTTTCTCTCGAAAATCTGGTGGTCCCCTCGTTGACAAGGATCTCTATATCACCAAACTTTATGGGGTGCCGTCCCATGCTGTTAAAACTTGTGTTACAGTCAGAGCTAATAGCACAAACCCTACTAAAGAACTGGACTAAATTCCGTTGCAGGTTTCTAACAGAAATTCGTCTGAAAGCAGCGGGAACACCAGCACCTTCTAATGACAATTCAGTAGAGGCACAAATCTTAATGAAAACGCCAACTGCTGGACCTAACTCGGCGACGGTTTCAAGAGTAGCCATGATATCCGGAGGGACATAGCAGAGTACGAACAAACACCTGGATCCGGGGCATCTGATACCTGCTAATATATCAAATACTTCTCGAGAGTATGCAACCCATCCAAAAAATGATTAGTCGCCGACGCTTTATTGGTCGGCGTAAACTCACTTGCTTCATCCATCCAATCTAACACACCTTTGGTCTCCGAGAAGCTCTCACGAATGTACACAATGCCCAAGGTCTACTCAGCTAATTAGTTGAATATAAGACTTCGACACACGTCTGCAGCATGGGACCTCATCGCTGTCACCGAAACATGGTTGCGCTGCGAGATAACGGATGCTGAAATCGAGCTAACGGGCATGTCCGTTGTCCGGAAGGATGGAACCAGCAAAGTTGGTGGGCTAAACCTCTACTTCCGTAACAACAGGCAATGCGAACCCATAAACGATTCGGAAACCGACGTACCTGACGCCATTTGGTGTAATTTCCGGCTAAGAGGGAACGATCTTGGCCTATTGGTTGTTGTTTACCGCCCACCATCGTCTAATCCTGAGATGGACTGCAATTTGATGGCTGCGTCGAGGCAAGTGACAAACAGGAGGTACAGTCACGTTCTAGTCACCGGCGACTTCAACTTATATGTTAACGAATCCCAGGCCACACCAGGAGAACAATTCAAAGCAGATGTGCAAGATCTGGTTTCAGACTTCCCGCTTTATGGTCACGTCACTACGCTCACCAGGTTCAGGGGAACTGACAGGCCATCCATATTGGACCGAATATTCACCAATGAAGAACTGATGGATGAGAGAGTGATAACCGATACTCCTTTGGGCCGCAGTGATCATGCTACGCTAGTGTTACATTACATGTGCTACGCGGATTATCCTAAAGAGCACGCCGAGGAATATCATGTCGTAACCAAATATGAAGACCTGTCCGACCTAATTGATGCAACCAGCTGGTCGTTCTTAGCTGAATTAACCCCTGAGGTGGCCTGCGGAGAATTCGTCAACATATTTGCCAAGCTCGTGGCAAGGACATCTGAAACCACTCTGCCGGTCCAAAAGGATGAAGTCTTTCGTAAGGAGCAGGACACGTAAATGCATGGCATTAAGGGACTTGGCATGGCACACCTACATATCCTCCCCGAACGAGCATACCTGGGATGTCTATACAATACAAAGAAACCGCTGTGTCAAACTCATCCGGGAGGATAAACTGAAGAAACAACAAGGTCTAGTGGCAAAGTTTTGCTCCAATCCCAAACTGCTATACAGACAAGTTAACCATTTTCGCCTTATTAAGCGCAGTATCGTACTCTGCACACACCATGCGGCTTAACCCGAACCGCACAAGAGGCGGCCAACGTTCTTGGACAACAATTTGGCCATACCTTCCAAAGCGTGCAATTATCATATATCATGCTTAATCAGATAGCGCCGCCACCAGGGCTTAATCACATATCGTTCACCTCCGCAGCTGTACTGAAGAAGCTGATGTCTCTGCGCGAGTTCAGCTCCCCGGGTGCAGACGGCATTCGCCCGAAGGCGTTGAAAGTTGCTGCCATGAGTTTGGCAAGACCATTAGCAATTTTTTTCAACGATGTCTAAACGAGATGCACGATTC
>OX104069.1:99683359-99711455 GCA_944474145.2 Dicrocoelium dendriticum
CCCACCCATCCAGCTGGCGCCACCTGGAGGTTGTTCGGCTAGCCAGCCTTGCCGTGTGACTAATGTAACCTGCTGCACAAAACGGATGAGCGACTAGATGCACATTGATCAGACGTAAACGAGTCTCTTGTCTGTCCTTGGAGTTCAGTTTTACCACAGGGCTACTGGGAATCTGGGATTGCATCTCCGCCGCTGGGAAATCGCACCTGAGCGTCTCAGATACAATGGGTTAACATTGCTGCAGCAATTTCGTTCACCTTTGTAGTAAGATTGCTCTTTCAGCTATATAGTTTGAAAAAGCCATTCTCCCACCTGTGTACATCCCTCGTTTCTGGCTTGCCTCTAAAAGCAAGCAAAAGCAATATCAGCAGTACACTTGCACACTGTAATGACGCTTCGCTGCCACATGACCACCACTGGTCGCGCGTGGGCCTGGTGTGCCCGGAAATCACTGACACACTCTAAGTCGGGTAGCGGCTATTTGTCTATTGCACGGTCAAATGCACACTATCACTGTGTTTACCAAACAGCTATGTTTGATCGTGTTCTGGGACTTAGCTCTTAATACCAATTCCTGAATTTCTTGGTAACACTACACTCGCAATTCTTGTACTGCTACTGAGTATGCGCAGTCCAATGCAAAATAATAACACCCTGGGCCGACGTAGTTCGTCGAGTACTATTGGTATAGGTGTCACCTCACTTCTCCCACACACTGTAGGGTGCCTAAGCGACATTTAAGCACCACTGATCACTTTCTTGTTCCCGAGTTCCATAGCACTCCACATTCCTCCGTTCCTGTCCCCATCTCGCCCCAACCAATGTTTTCACCCCAACCCCCGAACGAGACAAATCCACCCATATCTCCGCCATCGACATCAATTGCCAAACGTGGCCGCAGGCCAGCACGCCAAACACTCAAGGTTGGATGCTGGAATGTGCGCACATTGCACGATCGGAACGCCAGTCATCGACCTACGCGCCGAACCGCATTAGTCGCCATGGAGCTTTCGCGTTGTGACATTGCTATCGCAGCTGTGAGTGAGACCCGACTGGCTGATCAAGGTAAATTGCAAGAGGATGGTGCTGGGTACACTTTCTACTGGTTTGGAAACCCCGACGCAGCACCACGTGAACAAGGCGTCAGCTTTGCAATTGCTGACCGCCTGAATGGCCGCTTCACGGTGGAACCGATTGGTATCAGCCCTTGGTTGGTGTCGCTTCGTGTTTGCCTCAGACGTGGTAAGTTCGTAACATTTATTAGCACGTCTAGTCCCACCATGAGTTATCCGGATGACGTGAAAGACCAGTTCTACTCACAATTGGCCTCAGTTATAAAGTCTGTGCCAATGAGTGACTTCAATGGTGACTTCAATGCATGTGTAGGGCGTGATGCCACAGTGTGGGCTGAGGTGATTGGGCCGCACGGGATTGGGATAGTCAATGGAAACGGAGAGCGTTTGCTTTTATTGTGTGCCACACATAGCTTGGCTTTTACGAACACTTAGTTCGCTCTGTGTGTTAGCGACATTGATACATGGACCCACCCACGGAGTGGTCATGCTCACTTGCTGGACTACGTTATCGTACGTCAACGGGACATGTCTGAATTGCGCATAACCCGGGTAATGCGTGGAGCGGAATGGGAGACTGATCATAAGTTGGTGCGCAAAAAGTTCTACATAAATGTATACAAATTGTCGTACTTTCCAACGAGTACTAATCGGAAGAAATACAATGTACGCGCCCTTTCGAGTGCAGAAAAGCGACAAGCACTAGAGATGCCATAACAACGCGCTCGGCGAAGACGACTTCTCGGATTCTGTCAGCGTCGTATGGGACCACTTGAAGAAACAGGTGACCATTGCTGCGGAGGAGACGATTGGGTGTCCAAACTGTAAGTGACCCGATTGGTTCCACTAAAACAGTATGACAATTGGGCCATTATCACGAGCGAAAAACGCAGCGTTCATCCCATCCGGGGTTGACCCTAACAACGTGATGAAGAGCAATAATTTTCGCCACATTCGAAGGCAGCTAGCTGGATAGCTGCGTCAGCTTCTAAATGCGTGTTGCACAACCATAGCTAAGCAAATGGAGTCCTACGCTGAACACCGTCAACAGAAAGATTTCTACTTCTTGAAAGCGGTGTACGGACCCACCGTGCAACAAATGAAGACCCTGAAGGACTTTGGGACTGGCGCCGTGTACACACAATCTAATGACATCTTGCAAATGTGGTACAGACACTAACACCCTTCTTAACTATCGATCCGAGGTTGACTGGGACACATGGGCTGAAACACCACAGCGTACTATTCGAACTTAACGACACACAGGGAAATATACGAAACACAGAAAGCGCTTGCTCAACAACGGAATGGGAAATGCGCTGTTGCTGATGGCATACCTCCAGAAATACTGAAGTACGGAGGACCGGTGATGACGCGCGCTCTCCATCGTTCGGTGGAAGCCGTCTGGATGAAAGATCTAGCGCCTGCAGAGTTGAAGGATGCTATTGTGCTTTTACTGTACAAGCGAAAGGGTAGTAAGCACTACACCAAAAATTATCGCGACATCGACTTAGCTGCGTCGGCAAGATTTTTGCTCGCATCCTACTCAATCGCCTTGTGTCACATATACTGGAAACGAATGTAGCCGAGGAGCAATGTGGATTCCACTGGGACTGAAGCACCGTCGACATGGTGTTCGCAGCACGTCAACTACAGGGAAATATGAACGCAATCAATCGTTGTATTCGCTCTTCGTCGACTTCACCAAAGCGTTCGATACGGTGAACCGTGAGACGTTGTGTATGATTCTCAAAATTTGGACGCCCTGCAAAGTTTATTCTTATTGAATACCTGCATACTGGCATGCGAACAAAGGTGCAGCTGATTGGGCAGATTTCGGATGACTTTTCCGCTAAATCCGTTGTGAAGCAAGGATGCGTCTTAGTTCCCATACTGTTCAACATCTATCTGACGGCTGTGATGTCATGCGCATTTAATATGTATGAATACGGGGTGCATCTGGAGCACCGCATGGATGGGGTTTGCTCAACATCCGCCGATTTGGAGCAAGAAGCCTAGAGCGTGAGACAACCATCCGTATGACGCTGTTTGCTGACGACTACGTTGTTTGCACATACCGAGGAAGAACTGCAATGCATGACGGCTGCATTAACTTTCACCTCGACCAAGTTTCGACTCAGCATAATCACAGGCAAACTGTATGCCTATTTCAGCTGGCACCGGGAGTGAAGCCAATGTGCTGGCCACAAATACGGATGGCAGAGGAAATACTACAGAACATGTCAGCATTCTGCTACCTCGGGAGCACATTGACAACCTATCTGGGGATCACCGACGAACTGCGCGCCCATGTAGTGAAGGCGAGTGCGGCTTTTGGGAAACTGGAACATCGTGTGTGGAAAAATCATCTCACTGTTAGAACCAAGGTGATGGTGTACCAATCCATAGTTCTCTCGGTCCTTATCTACGGATCGGAAACGCGGACACTGTACGGAAAGGATACCCGCTTTCTGGAATGAATCCATCAACTACCTTCGCCTGATTCTGCACGTCCACTGGTGGGACAATGTGCCGGACACTGAGGTGATCCACCGGAGCGAAGTGTACACCATGGACCACATCCTACTACGACGACACCTCCGGTGGATTGGACATGTGCGTCGTATGGATCTAATGAGAATCCCGAAGCAATTGCTGTATGGGCAACTGAGTGCAGGCGGGCGGAATTCAGGCAAATCAAAGTTGCGTTAACAAGACAATATCAAGGTTAGTTTGTCCCGAGTAAATATTGACCTAAGTGGTTGGGAGAAGTTGGAAACGAATCGCCGCACTTGACGTGATCTCACCACGCGTTGCTGCCCAAACGCAAGAAAGACAGCTAGGGTATCGGGAAATTAAACCTGTAGCACGCAAACATCAGTTGCCGGCGGACTGCAATACTTCAGCTACTCCCACATGGAGCTGTAGTGCATGCGGCCGTGTGTAAACCCAGCTGGTCTGGTCAGTCACCAACGACGCTACGATGGGGCTATGCCGAACAGTCCAGCTGTGAGACCGAGCACCACGGACTCACATGTAGCCCTTGGTGGTACGCAACTGAGAAGGGACGGTGCACGTTACATCAGCCAAACGTTATGGAGCGAGGTGAGTCAGAACGGAATCCCCGTTCGCTCGCAACATCGGACAAGAGGACTTTTGCGCTGACACTACACTAATTCATCTAGTATTGCAGCGTAGAAACAACCACCCATAGTTTCTGCAAAGACCCAAGCGCTATGTATTTGCCCTACCGGTAATCCGAACACAGGTGCCCACATATTACTACCTCTATGCTGAGGTTTGATGTGGCATCTACCATGCTTCTTCACCGCAGTTGGGCTACACTGACTTATCTTACCGTACATTACCATTACCATAGCCTCCAAACCGTTGACCTATTACAGTATCCAAAAGCAACGCTTCCTCGCTTTGGTGGCAAATTTGTAATCTGATGGGCATGTCCAAGTTGGACGATGCATCAAAAGACAAATCGCTCCGAAACATCCGTGGAAAGTGAACAATCCCGGCATGTAACTGACTAGCGATTAACATGCTGATGTTGATGTTTCATGTTTTGTTTCACATGTTAATCGTTAGAGTGATTAGAGCTGTAATTCCTGTTCTTCATCCGTCAACCTTACCTTAGCTGAGCTTATGCAAATCAGTTGACTCAAGCGCACCATTTCCCTACAAACTTGAAAACTTGCCCACTCAGGTTCCGTCACCTTCTTTGTGTCATCATTATTCCATCGCTAATGTAACACTTAGTTAGGTACAGTTTCACTCTAGAATGATTAACCACTGGCTTGGTGCAATGCAGCATCTTTATTGCACCTGTCTAGGATGGAAGAGCTACATGTAACATCTTTTTTTAGACTTACTTGGTTGTATTTCACGATTACCTCATGTGTTGTGCACTGAATTTTTGCGCCATCGCCACCTTCTCAACTGGATTCTGCTACGGTGACATACCGATACGAAAAACTACGGCATCTTTCTCTTCGTATTATTATTTGTCCGCTATTCACGTCACTAGGTAAGCTCCATGGTATTGCTCACCAGATTATGCGAGGCTGCCGCTATCCCTTTTGCTACCTAAATTGTGCTCCTTGAAATTCATTGGTAGCTTATATGGCCTATCTTGACCAGGTGCCCGATACTAACTAGCACGATGCTTAGAGAGCCGGTACATCGCAGGATATAGGTTCAGTTTATCCATGAGCTCATTCCTATTTGACGTGCGCGCGGAGTTTCCGAGCGCACTGTATTGTTAATACGCATCGATGCTAGAGTGGAAAATTACTGAGTGTTTCCAGTTCGATACTAAGGCGAATCACACGCTACCAGCGCTTAGCCGCTGGAATACACTATACAACGAGTGTCCCTCGTTGGACCACGCATCTGAAGACAAATCGTCCTGGAAAATCCGTGGCAAGTGAACTAACCCGATGATGGACTGGCTAGCGTTTTTCATGATGTCGACAGTTTATGTTTCGCTCCACATGTTAGTGATGAGAATGCGCATAACCATATCACCTGTTGTTCATCAACCATAATGAATTTACCTGCGCTTATGAAAACGCACGTATTGTGAGAGTTGAAGGTGAAAGCACAAAGGTTCTACTAGAAATGGAATTGTACTTGGCCAATCTTCTGGGTAGTCTAAGAAGAAGGTAGTTCCAACGATTATGGTACGTCAGTGTCCTAGTGTGTTACATCGGAAAGGAATCGCCGCGTAGCGACAATTGTTTATTTTATGAACATCGAATGGCTGCACCCGAGACGTACGATGCTGATCGTTACCAACTAGCTTATGGCCACATCAGGATACACAACGGTATATACAAACGGTTGAGAACTTGGATGACAGCTATGTTACTTCTTGGACATTTGCAAAACAGTGCGAATATTGTTTTGTAAGATGCATGTTTGGCAGTGAGCAGCGGGACATAGTTGATATAGTACTGCGGTTGTTGTCGTGCCATTGAGGCCGTAAGCGGCGAATATGTGGTATTGCCACCTGTTAAAGCTTATGGTTGCGCAAAATCGTTCTTTGAGAATCCGCAAGTACTTCGGACAGCAGATGATCGGACCGGTCAGGCGACACGGCGGGCCTAAATTGAACACTTCATCGCATTCGCACTCTGTGCGATCTCTCTCATCAGCTACGCAAACCAAACTGTACATATAGAGGCAACACTTAAGTATACACTATTTTACTGTACCACTTGGTTATTTATTCCTCTACCTGGCTTGCCGAACAACTTCCTCGTGGTGCCAGGTGGGTGGTCCGGAATTATCCCACTCCAGCGAATGGTTCGGCGGCAGTGTTCCAGGACGTGGTGGGTTTTCGCCTGGCAAGCGTTCTCCCTATAAAAAGCCACAAAGGTCCGTTTAACAACACTGTGACGTGGCGCATGTGACTCGCCACTAAATGCAGTCACTACCCCTTGCTTCTCTCTGATTAGCATTGGTATTCAGTGGTGTGTTGGGCCCCTGGTCCTTTGCGGTCCTAAAGGCGTATGCACCACTTGTTTGGTCACTGGTTCCCAACGGTTTGCGACACCCTCATATCGCCCTGCTGTCTTGTAGGTTAGATCTTTGATCAAAGGCTCGGGGTGGGGCCCCCTAAGAACCCTCTACTTCGGCCTGGGCAAGCAGGTAGTATCTCGCCCACTGACGAACTATGGATGGATCATCCCCTTCCCACCCACAATAAAAACATCAAAAACTCAAACATTTGTTTGTTTTCTTTCTTCACTTAATCTTACCCCGTTTTCCTTTCCCCCCACGGTTTCGATGACACGATACCTGTACACAGATTGATATATATATATATATATATATATATATATATTTATTTATTTATTTATTTATATATATGGTGCCCGTACTGACGGCACGGTTTCGCTCATATATGGATTTCCAAGACTTAAGGCTGTCATTTGCGTTCACGTCTAAATGTTAAAGAAAACGTGAACAGCGTACTGGGTACTTATTCTCTTGCGTGCGCAAATGACCGTAAGCCCCACCTCCAAACGAAACCCATGTACGTTTGTAGTACTATTTTGTACATGAGGTTTATTGCGCTTCTATTCAGTTTGTGGTAGTTCCTACTTACGTTTGCATAAACGCATGTGCATATGTTGTATTCGAACTGCCATTGGACACGGGTGACCCCAGTGGATGTATATATGTATACCGAATGCATTTGACGAGGATACTCATACAGTTTTTGTACGGCCAACTTAGTGCACGGAAGCGACACGCGGGCAAACCGAAAGTAACATTCCCAGGACATGAACACGGTGAGTTTATGACGATCTAATGTGAGTTTCAGACGTTGAGAATTAAAGACAGGTTTGATCGGTGTGAGTTTCTTGGGCTGATCAAGAGGGAGGTTTCCCTGGTGCAGGGGAAGGCACTGTTACACGCGGGATAGAACCACAATGCGTCCGTTCCCATGCGATTCACTAAACCAGACCAATAAGGCGGCGTATGGGGTACATTTGCCTGCGTGCTGAATAATCGTGCATTTCAAAAGTAGATGTTGTTTGAGCTCCCCGGTGTGCCTACGCCTATTGTGAATGTTGACAAAGTGCCTACCTGTCTATTACCCACTACCTCGTAACTATACTGGCTCCAGGAGACAGTTGTTCGTTGCTGGAGGGGACGGGGTGCACGATCCTCGTGACGGTGCTAGGTTCAAAGAGTGGTTCCATTCTGTGTGGAACGGGCTACGGCCCAGCCACCACATTGTGTATGTCTGGTGTGCATGCTTTCCCAATTTGGCCGGAATGCCTCTGTTCTGCTTGTTGAAGGAGTGTGGGCTGGCTCCGTTGATGAAACGTGGCTCCCATCCACATGCCTCCGTGATCATATTCTTTCGGGTTTATACCGGATATGAGCTGCGGGGGTGGTGCAGCGCAAACCAGCCATGGTCCCTCTGTAGGCGCAGGCGTCCTGTGGCTGTCCCCGTGGAGACCACAGTGATAGGCAAATACGGACAAGGATGCTGTCAACCCATGTTTCAACATGTAGCTATGATACGGAGTGTATGATGAGACGACGGTAAGGGATTATAGGCGTGCCAGCACACCGGTTCCCGCGTCGTGCGTTGTTTGCACGATTGGGGTGTGAATGGAAAACGAAAAGAGAGGAGCCAAGTGAGAACCTGTTCAGGAGGAATGAAATCACTCACTTTGGACTTGGCGTCTGTTAGTGTCTCTCGACTGACGTGCTGAGATCCGAAGGATGATAAAAACCTTTGGTTAGATACACTTGTTGACATGGCGAAGAGCCGATCTCAATGGTGTTTGTATTGTAAGTTTCTTTGTCCCTCCTCATCCTCCCCTTTAGCTTCTCCTTCCAACAGCGGTCTCGTACTTTTGCATAATATTATGTTTAACAGTATATTACCTTTTTAGTTTTTTTGTCTTGTCATTTTTGTATCGCGGCACCTTAGCTGAAATGTGTTTTTTCTTCCTCAGTGTATTAATCGCTATGGTGTGTTTGTTCCTGGTCTCATTAGACAAGTCCCACCCTTTCCTTGTTTCTCCCCGTTTACCTTTTTGTTCCTGTGTGGCAATCGTGTGGCAGCACAGTCTATACTGCTTCTATTTTTCGGCCGGTGTTTTGCACTTGATATTACAGTCACACTTGCTGCTTGGTGGCTCGAATTGATTTGGAATCTTGGTAGCTCGGGAGGCTTGCTCAGTTGTTGTGGAGTTCTCCGAGTTGGGCAACTTGATTGCAAACGTTTCGCCACCATTGGTGGTGGCGTCTTCAGTGCGGGATTGATAGCAGTTAAGTAGCAGTAGCTGATAGAAAGCAAACCCAATAATGGATACGGTCAGCAACCACTCCGTTCCTTATATAGGCATACAGGGCTATTAATTTAGCCTCGTTCTCATTGGTGAATCCTTGTGTTTAGCGGTCTTGCTCCGGTCATTGGCTGCGGAAATGTTGTTGCGACGTGGTTGGGATTATCGCACTCGAATTGGTGCGACGGGTGTGGGTGAGCAGTCTGGGCTCTTCTGGTGGCTCTTCAATGGTTGACTATGAGGACTGGAGATAGTTGATCAAGTCATGTGTGGGCCTACCGAAACTATTTTCATTATGAATAGACCAGAATCATCTTTATATCCATTTTGTACACGCGGCAACGGAAGGGGACTTTGTTAGTCATATGGTTCGAGAACACCCGATCCTCGTGATTGGGGTTCATCTCCGTGGCATGAAAACTCGACCCCTCTGGTCAGATATCGTCGACTACGGATCCGTGTTCTACTGCAGTGGGGCGCCGAACTGTCCGCAAGGATCAACTGATGATAAGTCTAATTCATGGATTCAAAGAATACAGCTGGTGTAGATGCGTTTCATCGAGTGCGTGTCTATCGCGGCACTCGTTTTTTAATGCGAAGAATTTTGTTTCTTTTATGGGATGCGGAGCAATGTCAGCTTCAAGGATAGCAGCGTTCATCCGGCAGCGAGAATTCTTGTCACTGCTCCATTTGCTGTTGCCTCTTTTCTACTTCCAATCTGGAGTACACGCGATTCAACTCGTATGCATGACAGCCAGCCCGTGGTGGAATGGACTGGGAGCATGCCAGCAGAGGTCAACGGTTCGAATCTGCGTACGTGCAGTGGCGACCTCGCAGTTTACCCAACCCACGCGCGACATGTGTTGTATGCGTGGTGGCGGAGTATCGATACAGTGTGCTCTCGTATTGCCGCTGCATCCTTCTATACATTACAAAACATGTGTCCCATAATACACTGGTGGTGTTTTCTTGTCATCTTGTTGATTGATCTGCTCAAAATACGAGGATGTTACCTTGCTTGCGGGGTTAACTTTGACACGCTACTTAATGAAAACCATTATTCATCTACCTTGCTAATGCCACTTCATCGGCACACGAATACCTGCGGTGTCGGAAATTACTCCTCTTCCCTGTTGTTTACCTGGTACAGTGCTACTGCGGTTGATAGTGACGATGATTCGTCCAACTCTTCTACTCAAATCCGGATTAGCTGTTGTCTTGCCACTCGGTAGTCCATACGATCTGAAGCTGGGGTTCCTCGTTAGCGAATGATCATCGATTCAATCATAACTTTACAATGCGTCTTCGCTTTTGCATGTCTTTGTTAATGTGTTGCCATTCTTTATTCCATCGATCAATGTGATAATTAATATAAACGGAAGGACGTGCACATTCTGCGTTACCTTACCACCATATCGGTCTAGTTAATGTCACCTTTTTATCAAGGTGTTAAAACTTTCCATCTATTCCAGGTGGATATGCGAATCACCTTGGGTCTTGGCGGTGTGCTCATTGTCATTTTGTCAGTTGTCGCCTCTGTTGGTCTATGGAGTTACATTGGCACCCCCGCTACGCTGATCATCATCGAGGTGATCCCGTTCTTGGTGCTAGCAGTGGGTGTGGACAACATTTTTATCTTGGTCCATGGCTTCGAACTCGATAATGCAGATGCGGACAGGCTGCTGCGCAAAGAAGCGGTCCGTTTGAGACAAGCGGGTTTCCGTTCTGTCGACCTGTCAGCACAGTCTGTCGCCGGAGAATCGGCTCAACTGCGTGTGGTTGTAACGCCGACTCAGCTCAAATCAGCAATCAAAAACCTGGTGGAAACTCGTATTTCGCGTGCATTAGGACGCGTTGGCCCCTCACTTTTGCTATCCAGTGTAGCGGAATCCGTTGCCTTCTTTTGTGGTGAGTTTACGCACTCTCATGGTTGGTTGCCTCTATAGTTCCCCATTTGTTTACCTCTTCATTTGTTCACTTTTGCCGTGCATGCTGTGAGCCACTGTCTCCCTCCATACAGTTGCCACTAACCTTTGACTTTTGTTGCTCAGTATGCACACTGCATTTCAGAACTTCTCTATCGATTGGCACTTATTCATTTTTGATAGGATTTCCTTTCGCTTCGCTCGTTTTGTGTCCTGACACACTGATGACTTCTTTTTATACCCCACCCCTCATCCACCACACTACAGGTTCGCTCACCAACATGCCAGCTGTTCGGGTTTTCGCATTGTACGCCGGCATGGCGATTGCATTCAACTTGCTTCTCCAGCTATCCGCATTCGTCGCCTTGTTGACACTGGACTCGCGTCGATGGGCGGTACGTGCTGGTTCTCGTTTCGGTGCTATGGCCCCAATTGACATCCTGGCTTATGTCTGTCTACAGAGATCTGAGTCCCTTTCGTTTGATGAATGCCCCATTTGTGCACACCACTGATAACCCTGCTTTTCCTCCGGTTGCAGGCACGTAGATTTGATGTCTTCTGTTGCTTCGGATTGAACGATACTCTTGATGAAATTGATATCGTTCCCCACACCGTGGATAAGGATGATCGACGAAATTTGACAGCCGAACTACCTACCGCTCAACTAGACTCCCTGTCTCTTGATTCCGATGCCATGGATGACGTCCGATTGCCCAACTTGATGCCTCCGGAGGTGCACGTTAATGGTGCGTCAGCGCTATACTTTTCATTTCCTTTGTGCGGACCAATTGTATGCCTTATTCCACCCCCACACAACTTGTATACGCCTTTTCTCTTGCGTTTTCACATAGAATCAAATTCCATGCCCTTGTTACACCGAGCTATTGCGCATGGTTTCACTCCGTTTCTGCTTTCCCGTTGGGTTCGTCCAATCGTAATCGTGCTCAGCTTGGCTTGGGCCTGTATTGCCATCGCGATCATTCCAAACGGCACCCACATCGGATTGGATCAGCGTCTATCTATGCCGGAGGATTCATATATGTTGGGCTTCTTCAACACAATGGCCACAGACCTCCGTGTCGGCCCACCTCTCTATTTTGTTGTCACTGATGGACACAGTTACAACGACACAGTCGGTCAGAATGAAGTGTGTGGTACGGTCGGATGCCCACAGAACTCGCTTATGGGCCGCATCAGTGATGCATCGAAAGTGTCAGCCTAGTAAGTATTTTTGCTTTCATCTGCGGTCTCTCGTTGATTGAGTGTTCACCGGTGTCCCATGTGGTAACCCGAATACCATGGCTTTTTAGTACAATCTGATCCAGTGTCTAAACTGAGCAGTAATAATAGACTTATTTTTCTTTTTGAAAAACATCTTTCGCTTTTAGTGCTGATCCACATTTGCGACCTAGAAATTCCAGAATACAATACACTTCAAGCACTCTAACCTATGGAAACTGACCGACGCACCGCTAATCATACCTCTGTACTTTCTTTTCGGATCTTAGAGTGGACGGGTGCTTTTCACCCAACATTCTCCTGTGTTCGCGGCTCCTTATCTATCTTGTTAGTGCGGTTGTGAAACCTGACCCCTTAGATCAGCGGACATAAAGATGCTAGTTACGTTCGACCACCGGTGGGAACACCGCGTGAGCAACGAGCGTGTTCGACGCCGTGTTTGCGGCACAGGAAAAGGAAATGAACCGCTCAGCACCATCGTTTCACGCACCAGGCTCCGATGGCTCGGCCACGTGTTACGCATGCCAGCCCACCGACTTCCACGACGTGTGTTGTTTGCTCACCGGGGATGTGGATGGAAGAAGTGGAGGGGTGGCCAAGCGAGTACTTGGCCAAGAGGAATGAAGGCCTTCACTTCTGTGCTGGCCTCGGTTGGAGTGTCTCGGTTCACTGGTTAGGGTCCAAAAGACGGTGAACACGTTCGGCTGGACACACTTGCTGACATGGCAAGGAGCTGACCTCAGTGGCGTTCCTGCTGTGAGTTTCTTTATCCCACCTCGTTCCTCTTAGCCTCCTCCTCCAACCACGCTCATTATTTAGCATTTTATAATTTTGCCTAATAAATTATCTTTTTTCTCTGCTGCATACTAGCCGGCTGGTAGCTTACCGGAACGATGCCCATCCGTTACCGGTAGCTCAGATGGCTTGCACCTGTTGCATTTTATTCCTTTTTTCTTTTAGATATTGCGGCACAGTAGCTGAGGTGTTTTCCATCTCTAGCCAACGTGTATATCGTGTGTGTGTGTGTGTGTGTGTGTTAGTGCGATGTAGAAGCTAATGTTACTAGCTCAGGTTATTCAGTTGGTGGTCTGAGTGTTCGCTGCGCTCGGCAGTTTGACTGCAAACGCTTCATCGCCACTCGAGGTGACATCGTCAGTGCACTTATATGTAGTGGCGCGGTACGAATCATCAGTGGGTGTGAGTGATCGATCTTCTAGCCGTCAGTCTGAGTTTGGATCCTTCAACGGGCACATGACTATCGAAATCGTGCCTCGTAGGTTAAGCACGCACGCTCTTTGATTGACGTCTTCGTTTAGAGCATTCGTCCAACGTTCTTTTCCGTTAGATTTAGTTGACTACTTCGGAGATCTTCCATTTGTAATGCTGTATATATAGCATATATTTCAATGCGTCGGTTTATTGAATTGTCAGTAGAATACCACGCTTCCGAGAATTCTCCAGCTTGCCTCGAATTTCCACCGGCTAGGATCTTTACCTTCTCTAGGTCGGAATGATGCCTTTATTGGTCTTCATTCAAGGAAACCAGTGAATCCGGGTCGTTTGTGCGTATGACCATTTTGTGTTCGTTGATCCGTGTTGAAAATTTCCTTCCCGTTTGCCCGATGCAGTGTTTGTCGCACTCTTCACAGTTTATTTTCTAGATAACATCATTCTGACTGCCTTGTTTGACTTTGTCTTTCGGCTTCCAAAGCAATCCTCTCAAAGTACCTTTTGGTTTGTGGGCTACCAAGATTCCATGTGGTCGTAGCAATCTCGATGTTAGTTCAGATACGTTCTTGATGTAAGGAAGCGCTACCCGTTTATATGTACGTTTTCCCGCTGTTGTTGTGGCACTCTTTAGGCTTCTTCTGATGCAATTTTTGGATACTCGTTGTTTTGCAATACCCGGAATAGATGGTAGTCTTCATTCTTCCTTCAAGTCAAGTCAAAATAAGCTTTATGTACCCGACTGAGCACATTTTTAGCACTTTTCTACACTAGAACTGCGGATATATATATATATATATATATATATATATATATATATATATAAGATTTCAGTAAAAAAGTAGTCTACTTAAAAGACTGGCAAATGGTTAAAAGACATAATTTACATAGATTAACCCAAGCAAACGTTCACGCGTGACATCAACGACCTTCGTAGAGTTCACTAGAAGACGTGATAAATAAGGCAAAACAGAGTTATGATAAGAAGCGGTACGAGAATACAGAACCTTAAATTTTGAGCGTGTAGATGAGAAGGAGCGAGTTTTCGTTGACTCATCTTAGAGTGGGTGTTAGGGATCATTTGAAATCTGTGACATTCATCAAAATGCCTGGTAACAATGAAGTTTACAAGAGGCTCTCGGGGTATCCCACTACATCTAGAGATGAGCTTATCGAACGGATAATAATTGTAAAGTCTTTTTGAAGAAAACCGAGGAAGATAACAAGCGAGCAGTACAACCAATGAGGGAGAGTACAGATATCTACAAATTTATAGAATAAAAACCGTGGTACTGAAAGCACCTCTAGCCGTAGGGCATAAAATGATAGTTTTCTTTCCTTGCGCAAAGTTTCTTCGGTGTGTTTAGACCACACCAAGTTTTGTTATAAATACACACCAAGATATTTAACAGTGAATGAACTAGGTATGATGCATTCGTTAACAACAATGGAGCTCGAAGCACTAGACAAAGTTTGACATTTGTCAGCATGGAGAAGAGAAAGGTTAAGTTTTGGCACTTTGAAGCGTTGAAGACGAGCGATCGGGAAGATGACCACCACTCAAGCTCATCCAACCCTTTTTTGCTGTGCCGAGAATGACTCGTTAGTGGGGGAAAACGCTGCCTAAAACAACCTCGTCAGCATATTTACATTCAATAAAACGTGACGGAATAAGTAGTCTCTCGATGTACAAGGAAAACAAAACGCGAGAGAGGATTGCGCCCTGTAAAGGACTCCAGTCGTTACCAATAGTGGAGGACTTTTTGCCGTTCAGTTGGGTGAATTGCGAGCGATTTGTAAAATAATTTCCAATTAGATTACACACCGCAGGTTGGACGCCGTTTGTAACTAATAGCTTGAATAATCCAGTTTGAAGAATCCAGGAAAAGTAGACGTACTGCCTTACATTTAACATCTAACACAGATGCCATTGAGTGAAGGAGATAGGCCACTGTATCCGAAGTGGAGTGTTTGGGTTTATAAGCAAACTGAGAGGCATCAGTAACGGGGCGCTTGTAGAAATTAAAGGAATAAGCAGTCGTTCTAAGACTTTCAGCATGACAGATGTACAAGCAATGGGACGGAATTTCTGAGCTTCTTTTTGGGACTGGCGTTATCCTGACGGGTCTCCAAATGTCGGGAATAGTGCCACTGTGTAGGCAACAATTGAACAGATGTGTTAAAGGTAAGGTCAGGGAGTCGGCGCACTCTTTTAAAACCATTGGTGATATAGCATCAGGTCCTCCGGCCTTCCTCACCTTCGGCCTATTGAGTTCCTGGTAGACCTCGAGGTGTTGAAACGCATATGTTGGACCAGCTGCAGAGGGTGACAGCGGGCGAAATATAAACAGAGAGCAAACATTTTGCGGGGCGGATCGGGATTCAGAGTTGGGTTTATCCACTTCTACATCCCTTAGCTGTTTACCAGAGCCTTTACCACACAGTTGTTTCAAAAGTTGCCACAGGTCACGGCAGTTGTTGTTGAACTGAGAAAATAATCCCTGAGATGACATCAGAAGCAAAAGACCGTTAGGCTAACAAGCTTGTTTTCGGTGGTTCGCATCAGGCCACTACACCACAGATAATAGGAATAAAACAAACACAGTACGTTAGAACCACGAAATGAGAAGACGAATATTGGCAGATGCTAGCATTTCGTATTATCTCATCAGTACCAATACAATAACAGGGAAATCCTTTTATATGTCTTACAGGGCACAGTCAAGCCAATCAAATTTATGGTTGTGGTCATTGTTGATGGGATTAGGTCCACGGCAACCGCAGGTTGACAACTAATTGCTTTTGGACACACAAAGCTGGTCTAATTCGGCTTATCGCGACGGCCTCGGCAAATCGTAAAAGGCGTGCATTGGTATGATGTAAAAAGATCCGGAACGCTGATAAGGGATTAACCCGGTGACGAGTCGCCAAGATGTGCCTGCCTATGGAGGACGCTGGCGGCTTACGTGAGCACGTATCATCCGAGGTGGATTGAGTAACTTCGCGCTGAACCCAGTTTGGTAAGTGTTCCTTCACTCTGGAATCTAAAACAGTACGTTAGGTTCAACACGAGACTTGCTGTAGCGAAGGCGACGGTGCAGTTTTTGGTTGAGTGCGTTTTTCGTAGTGAATATCCCAAACACTTTTGGAAGATTCTCAGACGTAATGGAGTTAAGCCAACGAGCACTGCTTTGAAGCGCCACATTCTGAACAAGCGAGATACCGTGGTTTCTCGGATTGATGAACTCTACCGCAAACGGTGTAGCTACTCCGACGCACTGAGTGAATTGGACGATGAGGAATACAAACAGTTCGAATCATTCGTTCAGCGAATTATGGCTCGGCAAGTGGAAGTACGAATAGCCTCATTACGGCGACAGATCGCTTCAGTAAGGCAGAGTAACTCGTTTCCACCTGACCCTGAGAAGTACGTGCACAATTTCTCCTCTTTGCAATTAGATAGAGCACAAATGGAAGTCCTCTCACTAGGCCCGAAATTCTGTTACCCCCGAGCTAATGTACAACAGTTAGACTTGGAAGTCCAATTCGAAAATCTCTATTCTCAAGTTTCTACCTTAACACCATCCTCAGCATTAGCAGCTGAACAGTACAAATCCACATTGGTAAACACATGCTACCAGTACCTGAGGTACAAACCGACCATCAAATATCTTCTAAAGAACAGGCATTTGGACGCTCTGAAGGAACTCAAGAAAAACGAGAATGTTTTGTTATCTAGACCGGATAAAGGAGCCGGGATTGTATTGATGAACAAGTCAGATTATATTGATAAGATGAACACCATCCTAAGAGACGCATCGAAATTCCGAAAAGTGCAAAACGAGAAAGACAGGACGCCGGCAATTGAGAAGACCATGACAACACTTTTGCGGCGTTTGAAACAAAATAACATCATAGACTCTGACACTTTTGAATACGCCAGACCTAGTGGAACCGTGATTCCGAGGCTTTATGGCTTACCTAAGATCCACAAGCAAGGTGTACCGTTGAGACCGATACTGGACATGTACAACTCTCCCTATCATCTGACTGCTAAGTGGCTTGTCAAACGCCTCGAGCCGGTCAGGAAAGCCATATCTAGGTACAGCCTCCGGGACACTTTCGAATTTCTTGACTCGGTGCAACAACTCAATCTAGCTGGACGGAAGATGTTCTCACTAGATGTGGCGTCACTTTTCACCAACGTCCCGTTAGAAGAGACCATTGACTATCTCTGCGAGTTTATCCAATTGCACAGCATCAACATCGGTATCCCAAATGACTGTTTAAGGCAACTTATACTGGCGTGCACTAAGAACATTCAGTTTCAGTTCAATGAGACGTTTTACAGACAAATAGACGGGGTAGCTATGGGTTCACCATTAGGACCGCTACTCGCCGATGTCTTCATGAGTAAGTTGGAGAACACTCAGCTAAACGAATGTATCAACAACTTGGTTTACTACGGTCGATACGTAGATGACATATTTTGTGTTGCGGATGGTCGAGTATGCATCGAAGATCTGCTAGCCCACTTCAACGCTGCACATAACAACATAGTGTTCACCATAGAACTTGAAAGTAACAACTCCTTGTCATTCTTAGATGTCCACATCACCAGGACATCAGACGGGACAGTACAAAGGAGAGTACACAGAAAGACAACTTGGAGCGGCCAGTATACCCATTTCGCCAGTTTCGTTCCAATGAGTCAAAAACGCAACCTTGTCCGTTGTCTAACGGAAAGAGCGAGGAAAATATGCACGGAAGATACGCTGTCAGATGAATTGAGTTTCATTCGAAGCGTTCTCGAACAAAATGGTTATCCGGACAAATTCATCCGGAGACACATGGAGCCACGAGCACCAAAAGTCCAACCAATCACCGCAGAAAAGCGCTTAATCTACTTATCACTGCCTTTCAAGGGTGATGTGATAGCGGAACGAACTACTCGAAGGCTCTGCAATGCAACAGCGAGAACCTACTTTGCAGCTGACCTCCGTGTCAGCTTCACTTCTACGCCAGTCGTGAGTCAGCATCTCAAGGACAGATTACCGAGGTCGAATATTTCCTTCTGTGTGTACCATTTTTCTTGCTCGTGTCGAGCAAGTTATATTGGAAAGACGACCAGGAGACTGTCTGAGAGAGTCCGAGAACATTGCCCGGCGTGGCTCTACACTGGTGTCAGAAAGACAGTAGTCAGCGCGGTGCTGGGGCATTTGGCCGACACAAATCACCAAGTGAATGTGCGAGAGGCCTTCCGGCCTATCTACAAGATATCTGGACGCCACACGCGAGCCCTCCGATGTCGCCTATTGGCGACAGCGGAAGCAATCGCTATTCGGCTCCATAACCCCGACTTATGTGCTCAAAAGAAGTTTGTACAGGCTCTACAGCTACCATGGCCTCAAGCTTCCCCATGTTATGACACCACGCTTGACCCTTCCACTAATGATGCCCAAGCCAGTGTCGTCACTTGATCGCATTGACCGGTCAATTCACTTCATTGATTCATCGTATTTAAATACACTGTGTTTGTTTTATTCCTATTATCTGTGGTGTATTGGCCTGATGCGAACCACCGAAAACTAAGTTGTTGTTGAATAAAATAGCATCAATGTACTGGCCATTCAGTCTTATAATCTCAGTTTTTATGTTTGAAGAAACTAGTTTGACACGATCTGGCAGGTTACATTTATATGCACATTCTTTCTTCCTTCTAAGTTGTTTGAGTAATGGGAAGGAGAACCGGTCTGCCCTTAAATAAATGGTCTCAAGTGGGCAGCAAAGGTCGAAGCAGAAATTGTGATAGTCGCTGAGATGTTCACATTGAACTGACAAATTGTGGTTGTTGTAAACAGCAAAATCAGTGGAGGACAACGTTGTTTGAACTCTTGCGATGTTAGACATGGAACAGTCTCTTCGGCTGATAGTTTTGAATTGTATGTGAGCCAACAAAACGGAGTTCGTCTTACTGTAAATAATAGGGCATACCTTTATAATGCAGTGGTCAGAGTTGTCGAGTGGAGCCCTTTTTATGTGGAAAACCATCGAGCTTGCTTTGTGAAGACAAGATCTAATTCCGCTTCTAGTCTATTTGGAATAATCACTATGTTCGTCAGATCAAGTGCCTGAGTACATTTGGTACCACATTTATTGGAATCTTCTGCAATCACACAGACTGAGCGCTCGAGTTTCGTTAGTAAGAAAGTGGACAACTCCTCAGCAAATTTGCTCAGTTGGGACGATGGTGTGTCAGGCGATATGTATACATATCGCGACGACGACAACAGAACTAAAACCGCACAGGAACCGTGGCTTGCATTCATGCAACTAACAGCTAACAGTGGTTGTTGTGTATGTGAAGAGTAAGGCTGCAAAATTACACCAGCGTTGATTAATGTAAGCAATTACACCACCTCCGCGATTTTGGGGTACTCTTGATCCATTGGCCCTGATGGAACGATAGACAGTAAGTTGAATCCTATCGTCTTCTATATCCGAATGCAACCAACTCTCTCGTAGCATCAAAACGGCGGTATTTGTATATTCACTTCGATGCAAGATTAGGGTGAGATCCCCAATTTTTCCTGGCAATGCTTGAACATTGATGGAAAGGATCAGTGGTAATTGCGTCCGGTTCACTGAACGACGTCTTAGACTGACTTGCCAACCAGTTCGGTGCTTTCTAATTTTCCCCGACTGCTCTTTTATAATTCGTTTAAAGATGTTTTTGAGTTATGGGAATACTTAAGAAATTGTGAAGCAAAAGCGGTGTCACGAAAAATCCTTAAAAAGTCGGCAGAACAGGATATTGAGGTCACCACCATTGATCCGGATAAGCGAAATTGTGAAACGCTTTATACGAAATGGACGATTACGCAGTAACTAATGTAAAAAAATAAACTCAGCAGCAACGACCAATTTGATGGCGATGTCAACCGATAATGCAAACGCAATTCTGCCGTGCTGCTGTGTGTTTCGGCCCTTCGGAAAAGGCTTTGAACGCGGCTATTCTCGTGGTTCAATGAATGATTTCTGTGGTAGTTTAATATTTGATCTGTGTAGGTCTTTCGATATACACGTTTGAAGCTTTCCGTCAGTGTTTCTATGGACCAGTACATATACGATGGTAATTGGTTGTCCTTTTGGAGTTCAATGGTAAATTTGATATCCTGGAATGTGTTGTTGATTAGGTTATGAGTATTTTGCATGGAATCTCGTTTGATGATGACAAACGTGTCGTCCAACTACCGGATCCATAATTTCGGTTTCATTAACGATTTTGTGATACTTTGTCGGCCGGTGGCCGAGTGGCCTGCACAGCTGGTTTTCAACCATAAAGTCCCCGGTTCGAATCCGCGTAGGGTTGAGCGTCCTCGCGGTATACTCAGCCCGCGCGCGGCAGCGAAGCGGCGTTGCGGCGTACAGCTGACACACTATCTGTGATAGTCTCTAGTTTTTGCATCACAGCTTCTGCAATGAGTCCTGAGATGGGCAGTCCCATTTGCCTTCCTTTCAGTTGCTAGCACACTTGCCCATCAAAGTAAATGGTCATACAGAGATCCAGGCGTTCCCATATGCCCTCCGGCTTGAGGTTTCCAATTGTCTCCGGTTGATTTTGAAGTACTTCCATTATGGTTTCTTTTGCAAGTTCATGATCGACCGATGTGAAGAGTGCTGTGACGTCAAACGCTGCATGGTTTCATCTTCCTCTATCGCAACACCCCTTAGTTTGTTGAGGAATTGTTCAGTACTTATGAAGCTCGGTTCAGATCCGGCAATTAGATGATTTAATTTCTTCCACATGCATTTTGCTAATTTGTACGATGAACTTCCTGATTGGACGCAATTGGGCTCGGTCTTTTTTGTACCTTTGGCAGTCTATAGAACCTTGTAATCTTTGTGTCCTTAGTTTTCATCTTCCATCCTTGTTTGGCAATCTCACTCGCTGCTTGTAGTCTCTTCAATGCTGTTGCTTTGATCTTTTTAGTTATCTTTCTCCAGTTACTGCAACGACCAAATTGGCGGTGGGACACCATAAAAAGGTATTCTCTCAGGCACCATGAGTTTTACTAAGAGATAAGATGGTCTATTGAACTACTGAGAGGCTTGTTTTTAAATATTAACTCGCGAGCGTCTATGTTTTCTATCCTTTGTAAATGAAATACCTCGACTTCTCCTCATGAAAACCGGCAGCGGAAGGCGTCCTCACCACTCAGTGGCTATTTCTCTAACTGAGAAAATGATCCTGGGGATCAAGCTTGTTTTCGGTCTGTATACCACAACAAATAGTTTGGGATAAAAACTAACCCAGAGTATTTAAACTAAACCAAGTAGCAAGCCTTTTGGTAGACACTTCTTGCTTCAGCTTCTGATGATGATTTGCTTTCACAATGGGTACACCTTGCAGATACCTTAGCTACTGCCAGCCCTTACAGTTCTGGATTTGCGCGTCACCCGCTGCTTGTTGCTGATTGACGGACACCACTCGGTCTCTGCTGATGCCAGCTGTTGTGAAGGACGCCGATCCCGGGACCGAGAATTCCACAGAAATTTGCAAAAGGACCGCGAAGCCTGATGATGTGAAAGTGCTAGAGGGATAAAACTTGCTAGTGTCTCTGATAACCCTAGAAAACTCTTCCATCTCACCCGAGTGACTCATGTTTTCTTATCTGGTGTATGCGAAACAATCTGTGAAGAGGATGGCTCACTGATCACAAATCTTCGTCGATGGTTAGAACGATCGGCTAAATATTTTTGCTCGCAGTTTCGCTGGCCGGCAGCTCTATTTTCTTTTACTGGAGCGCGCATTTGTGCAAAGTTATCTACCCCCACAGATCCTCTGTCTCACCAGGAACGCTTGAATTCCGTCCGACTGAAGCGTTATAAACCACCCGGCCCTGATAGTTTACCTTCTGCTCTATTTAAAGTCGGGGCTATTCGCTGATTCGAGTACTCACTGCTTTATTCTCAGGAGTCTTGGTGTTAGCAGCTAGTCGTCCCCATCTTCGACAAGGGCCTGCGCACAATATGCTCTAACTACAGGGGTATCAGCTTGGCTCCCGTCGTTTGCAAGGTTCTGGTGTTCATCATACTTCAAAGGCTTTACCCAACTCGTGAATCGCTATAGCAAAAAGAACAGGCTAGGTTCCGCCCTGGTCGCGGTTGTATCGATCAACTTAGTACACTCCGCCAGATCCTCGAACCACCTCGTGTGTATCAAAAGCCAACAATTGTTGTGTTCCTGGATATCCGTGCTGCCTTCGATTCTGTCGACAGGATTGCATTGGGGCACTGTTGGGGAATAGCGCTCGCGTGAACTTGGATTCCGTACTGCGTGCTATTGTTAATCTGATATCGGGTAGAGCTAAAGCTTTTGGTAAGCTTCCTAGTCCTTTGGTGTCCATGATCCTCTTCGATTTTCCAATAGAGGTTATCCTCAAAATGATCTGGAAGACTTGTAAACACTGGCGTTGAAATCCCACCAGGTAGTCTAGTAGTTCTCTTGAACTACGCTGATGATATCGTATTGTTGGTTGACGATTCACAGGCCGTCCAACTTGCACTTAACCGCTTGGCGATTGAAGCATCACGGTATGGGATGCACTTTTCCCCACCCAAGTGGAAAGCCCTTTTTGAAGACTAGCAGATGTCTATATTTGCACACACTGTTGGGTAGTGAGACACTGTAGGTTGTGGAGAGCTTTGTCCACCTTGGAAGTTGCATCACTGCTGGTTTGGTTGTTGGAAATGAACTCTCGATGCGTATCACAAGTACTCGTCTCGCTTTTCGCAGACTGAAGCACTTGTAGCACCACCATGACATCCGTCTCTCCATCGAACCGTGGGTTTGTGGTGCTGCTGTCTGCGCTGTACTGTTACGGTCACTAAACATGGCCTGTTCGTACCGTTGACCTCCGCTGCCTCTCTGTCTTCGAGCACCGTTGCTTGCAGTCCATTGCACTTATGAGTTGGCTGTACCACGTAGCCAATATGGGAGTTATACAGCGTGTTTTGGGTGGAAGCGGCTACTCGTTCGAGGAGCTCATCTCGCTGCGACAATCGCGGTGGCGTTGCCACATATTTCGCATGTCCGCTCAGCGTCTTCCGCGTCGTGTATTGTTAGCGGTTTCTGGGTAGGTCTGGAGCAGGCGATGCGGTGGACAACCTGCGACTTGGAGAAGTGCCGTGAAAAACCTGACGAAGCAGCTGACCTCGGTCGGTTGTTCTCGACTTCCTGGTTAGGGTCCCAGTGATATGGGGTGTCGGTGGTTGGAGATCTTGGAAGTTATGACACAACATCCACGTCAGTGGCGGATGTGTATCTCTGCGTGTTGCGATAATTCCTTTTCTCTACCTTACCAAAAACTGACAAAAAGAACTTAAAACGGTGAATGGAAAGTTTGACAAAAATGTAGCCTGTTATTTTTTTCCTATTTTCCTATTCCGCAAAGTTTCCGGTGACACAGTATCCGCACCACAAATTGTGCTTTATAAATATATATATATATATATATATACGCAATAAATTAATGAAATGAGTTGTCTGATCAATATGTCATATGGTCGCGCTGCTTGGGGTAAGGTTGTGGGAGATTGCACAATCATCGGTGTTGGACGAAGCGGCTTGTGGCCGTAGCAGCTCGAACACTTGGACGAAATTGTGCGCCTTCAGGTCCGGAGAGCATCAACAGTACGCCGGTACGTAGTGCCGACGTTTCGCTGCAGCGCAACCACCACCGGTCGCACGTGGGCGAAAGATACTGCGTGGGTCACCCTGCTCCTACGCAGGCTCGAACCCGCGCCGTCAAATTACAAGACACTCTCGTTACTTTTAGGATACTGGTCCGGATTCTTGAGCCGAATGTCGATCACGTCTTCCGTGCTAGTAGGCGGCATCTAACTTCTCGCGTATGACATCCAAGTATCTGGTACATAGTCAGTCAAGACTCCTTCACGTTGATTTGTTGAGTGCAGTCGATCAAGGGGGTGTGTTAATTTTATTCCTGACTGTTTGTTATAGTTTACAGTCCTGATGGGAGCCACTGAAAATAAACTTGTTCTTTTAGCCGGCTTTTCACTAGTTCTTTCCAAACACGATTTTGTATGCCTCATTCTGGCCTTTTCACTCTGTCATTTGCATGTAGGTGAGAACATCCGGTGGTCTGTGTAGGTGGTTACCTTTTTGATGGTTACGCGAATCTTTCCAATGCCGTCGTGGTTATTGTGACTTCTGAGGAAATTCTTGACTACCTTAACGGTTCACTATGCGGCTTCGTGCTTGTGATGAACACTGCCAACTGATCGTACTTTCCTTTTTGGCTCTAGAGTCAGGAAACCGCATTACCACATCGCACCTACTTTGGATATATGTAGGGAAACGGACCGTGTTGTGGAACCATTATTGATTCATTTCTCCTGTCTATTACTGGTCGATATGTATATCTTGATTGTCAATCGACCTTCTTGATTTCTTCGGCGAATGGTGCCTGTGATTCTATCTGCGCGAGAAGTGGTAGGTGTATCTCTATGCAATAGTAAACTCGCATACCTGCCAGATGGTAGCTCCTCGTTTGGGCTGGAATTGTAGCATTCTTTTGGTGGTGATCCCATGAATGTTTTAGCGGATAGTTTCCTCTCTCTGTCTTGCCATTGAATTTACTTACTCGAACTTTTCACCTTCTCGAACTGCGACATACCATGAAGAAGATAGTGTATTATGGCTCATGCATTGTTTTCTAATCAAATCTAGGACATTACAAGTCCAAAATTGCCACGTTTGCCGTATGGTGCTTTCAAATACCTTGTTGAATGCTTAACGGTGCTACTCTTTGCTCCACTGTAACTAGCATGAGCTAGAAGCGGTTAACTTCATGTCAGCCGATCGAATTGACTCAGCGTTATCAGTTGAACTGCGTAACCGTTCGATAATCAGTGAAACACCTGGCTTTAGACACTTTTTGGTCCACATTGCAACATCACATTCGTTATCTCTTGGCGGCCGACGGACACGTTGATACGGCTTATCAACACGTCTTATACATTAGCGGTTCTAGGTTTCCGCTCTGAGTCCACTCTACTTTCTATTCTCATCAGCTCGTGGGTTGCTCAGCCGGCATCCTCTTGGATCGATGACTACTTCGATTGGATCGATCCTGACGGCTCGCCATACTGTTGTCGAATGTATCCAAATTTGACCGACTTTTGTCCAGACACTGCACCTTTGGACGCATGTGTTACGTGCCCGGTGGAATTGATCGATGGGCGTCCGTCGGCCGAGAACTTCACTGGTTACCTGGGTCGATTTTTAGACCAGAACCCCGGAACAGCGTGTCCCAAGGGGTAAGTATCCACCTCCGCTATTTTTACCAATTGATCTCTATTTGTTTCGCGCGTTTCTGCCGTTGAACGCTTAAGACTGCCGTCTGTAAGCCGGTTGATACATTATCTTCGTTTCAAGAATTTTTACATAGTCCGACGACGCGGAACCGATTTCGCAGCTCATGAACTCTCCCTGGCTCATTGGCGTCCATAACTTAAAATCGTCAACACGCCACCCAAAGTACTTCCCTTCGCTGCGTTATGAGACGTTTTTTATTCAATGGACTGCACACAATTATCGAGTTACGTGCCCTTCTGGTTCTTTTTTCGATTCGTCTCCATTCTTTTCGGGACGTATGGAGTACTTGTTACATAAGGCACACGAAATTTGACTTTGCTTCCTTCACTTGCGTTGGTAGCCTGTAGCCTGCAAACTTAGTTTACAGCACCAACTATTTCTTAGCTAAACTAGTTGCACTTGACCTACCAAACTCGTTGAGAGGCTTCCCCATCAGTCATAAGTAACACTTGAGCTCTGACGGACAGCAGTCGTTAGACGAGAGCGTGGTAATAGGCGGGTGCTAGATCGAACGATATCGATACATATCAGGGAAGCTGCCGGCGAATCGCCGTGTATGCAAGCTAACCAAACTCAAACTTGTCACGAGGCCCTTTCGTGCCCTGACGGTGTGGCGCATGTGTTTGCCACTCAGTTCACCTGTCTGGCTAGCTACATCAACAACGACGGGTGTATGGGAGCCTAAAGTATCTCATATTCATCGTCACCATCGACAACAATACATTAACCACTCGAACTGATGCTTCGCTGTCGTGCAACCACGGTGTCCTACGGAACGAAGAACAATAAGAGGGAGAGAAGGGGTAAAAACCTAATGCTCTACACAAACAGTTATGGTCAGACGCCTGCATATTGTGTCAGCAACATACCATCACAAGCTGGCTATCGCTCAAAGGCGGTATAAGCGAGACAGCTTCTTTGCGGTTCTCACTGCCTCGCATCCTAATCAACCATTACCCCGCAGATAACTCAGCATCAGACACAGTGTGAACAGGAAATTCGATTAGGAGACGGCAACAGACGCGCCACTGGTCTCGGTTGCGAGCCATATCCTGTAAAGTCTCGAACCAAGTACAAGGTGAATCACGTGGACTTCAGCCCGGAAGACGCGAAGGACCAACGGCACCGAGTTAGTCTTCAGTGACTTCATTTCCCGCTGCCAACTCAATTTCTGTCCACCTCGAGCCTTGCGCCGTTCTACACCTGCCAGACTAAACAAAGCCCTTCTAGGTAAGCAGTGACGAAGCATATGTAGCATGTGCCCAAGCCAACGCATTTTATTTATGTGCTATCTCTTGTTCTACCGAGCTAGCATGATTATCACTACCTAGTACTCGCCTACGCACATCATCGCAACTTCTGCGTGAAACTGATCCGCGAAGACAAGGTCACTCATCAGCAAAAGTTAATGAAGCGATTCTGCACGAATCGGAAACTCCTGTACAGGCACGTTAACGGCCTTCGAAAGGTAAAGCGAGGGGTTCCAGCGCTAGTCATGGCTGATGGGTGCACGCGATCAGCAATGGAAGCAGCTGATCTCCTACGGCTTCATTACTCCCGAACGAGCACAAACATTCTCCTCATTTCTACTACTCCATCATCTAGTTTAGAAAACATCACCTTCACTGCGGAAGCTGTGTTGAAGAAGTTGTTATGCTTGCGTATCCACAGTTCTCCTGGAGCTGACAACATCCGACCAAAGGCTCTACAGGCAGTGGCTAATGATCTAGTAGCACCACTGGCTATTTTCTATCAGCGATGTCTAGAGGAGAACCGTATTCCACCAGTATGGAAGCGAGGGTCATCACTCCTATTCATAAAGGAGGTAGCCGCACTGATCCTGTCAACTACCGTCCAATAACACTACTTCCAGTTCTATCCAAAGTGATGGAATCAATCATCGCAGATGCGCTGATGGAATACCTGGACAGCCGCAATTTAATAGCCCCAGAGCAACATGGCTTTCGTCAAAAGCATTCGTGTAATACTAACCTATTAATTGCACGTAATAGCTGGACTGAAGCTGTTGATGATGGAGTAGGAGTCGATGTCATCTACCTGGACTTTTCAAAAGCATTTGATCGCTTAAATCGTCACATTCTCCTTCACAAGCTTCGGAATTACGGCATTGGTGACCAAAGCCTGAGTTGGATTGGCAATTTTCTACACGAACGACGGCTAGTGGTGAGAGTCCGAGAATCATTGTCTGATGCAATCGATGTGGCGTACGGAGTACCACAAGGCTCGGTTCTTGGACCTCGTCTATTCTTGGTGTTCATTAACGATTTGGCGAGATCAATTACTTCCGATTTCCTATGTTTCGCTGATGATATCAAGATATGGCGAAGGATCAGAGGACCGGAAGACCATGAACGGCTCCAGTGCGATCTTAACACAGTGTCGAAC
>OX104069.1:99711949-99817138 GCA_944474145.2 Dicrocoelium dendriticum
CATGTTAAATGAGAGGTAACTGCCAGTTGCAACGCTGTCGAGCACGAACGAAAAGTGTCCCACATGAAGGACAATTAAAAAGTGATAAACAGATAAGTCGTATGTAGGATGAACCGATGAAGCTGACAGATGAACAAAAAGCAGAGCTGCCCTGTCGTTAGTACAAATGATTGCCAAGTTCGTGACGTGAACAAGTAGGCCGCATTGCAGAACTGCTGGAGGGGCTCACCATTGAATGCTCCGAAAACAACAGCGGGAAGAATTGGCATACTGGATGAGCCGAGGCAGCTGACCGTCTTGTTGGGATAAGAGCCCCCGGTGGAAACCGGTGAGTTGGCACAGAACAGTAAGTGATCAAGGTAATCGGCTACCACAATGCCGAAGGAAAGTAACTGGAAAAGGATAAGGAAACTCCGTAAAGTCGGGAAACGACACGAAAAAAAATTCTTGCATGCAGGAGCACAACTGAAACATAGCTGAGATTTAAAGAAAGATGACATAAAAAAGGGAAGCGAAAACAATGTTGACATGACATTAGTAACAGCATTTATAACAGAAGCGGCCGAGTATGCGCTGCTACAGTCATTTGACTGCACCCAATGCCAATTCAGTGCAAACTTCATACCCATTAAAAGGTATGTTCGAATGAAGTGGTAAAACGTTGTGCGCTCGATTTCAGCGTCTCCTCTGGAGTTCCAAATAACCATAAATGCGAATAAATGCTAGATGACCGGGTGGAAACAGGAGGCACCGGCGATCGACAATGTGCCACTCACGAAAGTTATGGTCGACAAATATTTGGAGAAGGGGGCGATTAAGAAGCATGCGGAGAAGAAAAACGACTGATTTCATGCAGATGCAAGCGAAGTAACACTCATATATGGTCGAAGAACCGAGTGAGTCATACCAAAGTTGCACATTTGGCGTTTGACAACAAATAACTTAGTGCCTCATTGGTGTCTGCTCAGGTCAAGTCACCTGTGCTTGCCTTTCTGTCGACTCAGTTGGCGTGTGTGGTTTGTCAGTACTGAGACTAGTTTGGTGACACCTCGAGTTGGTGGCGAGTCAATGATATCGTCGAAGGGAATGGTGAAACTCACGCAAAGGATGGGCCGGATCACTACCTCATTTTTCCAGACGAGACCCTTTGAATCGGTCACTTCAATCGTTAAATACTCCACTGCAGCCGGCACTCTTGCATGCCCTTCCCGAGTTCTGATTCCTAGCTAACGAATATGTTGAAAGGAGCACCTCCTAAAGAATAGATAAGTGAACCCTAAATGGACTAGAATCCAAACTTTTTCCAGAAATCCAGTATACAAATCGCATTCGTTGATCAAAAGCATCTTCTCAGACATTCTACTACTAACATTGGTGAGTAAAGAATAGAAAAGAGCACAGATATACAGAAGATATAAAAACACTTAAATAACGGTAGCCTGCGTCATGCAATTGGCATATGTCTGGCGGCAAGTAAGCCATCGGAGCGGTCAGTTCCAAAACAAGCACAGATCGGCGCGGAGTGACCTTGCGGAAAAAAAATCGTCAGCTGTAGGCCGTAACGGCGCTTCGCTGACCGGTGATCACCACCGGTTGCGCGCGGGCTAAGTATACCGCGAGGACGCCTATCCCTACGCGGATTCAAACTGGTGACATTATGTTTGCAAACGAGGTGCACGGACCACTCGGTCACCGGCAGCTGGATGCAACGCACTTCGGTGCACAGGGAAAATTGAACTGAACCTTCCGGGATGATGACACCCTAGAGTGGATACACTGGGAAGAGAGTGCAGGTAAGATGTGTGCCGCGCACATGAGGTAAGTGACGATACATGAACGCGAATCAGGTGAATTCGGACTAGAGGGATGAGGGATAACATACGCCACTCGAGCCGCAGAATCATCCTAGAGTTACTCACTGAAATGGCAAGCAGCTACGCCGCAAAAGTTGTAGGAAAATCGTTCCGCTGAGAGCGATTTATCTACTGAAAGTGGTCCCCACTTACGTAGGTACCCACATTCCGAAAGATTGTACGCTGTTTGTGTTTCGTCCTCTGTCGCAGTACTTTGGACATCATCGCAATTGTCGACGGCGGTTGTCCCTAACAGTCTGAGACGAACTAGTGGAAGTTGGTTTGGCGGTAGACGGAAGATCACCGAGTTCATTCAGGTTTCGTTCACGTATTGACCAAACATGCCTCACCTAAAGAGTCAGCGTCAAACGGTTGGCGCTGCCACTACTCTCGCTTACTGCCAGCTTCTGTAAAGACTATGGTGCGCACGGAAGCTTACGGAACTAAAGCGGCCTATATCTGTCGATTGAGACCATTGGCCGTCTCTGCACCTTCGAGATATGAAGCAGGGACAGACGAATGCGAACTACTCTACAAGTATACTGTGGAAAAAAGAAGGAACAAAAGTAAGGCGCCTCAGTGTTGGCTAGATAACTGTGATGGCATTTCACACCAAGCCCCTGACTTCCTTTCCCAAGCTTGATCACTGAGGTTACCTACTACAACACGTGCATGCAAGTGATCGCGAGGTGTCCGTGAAGAAGATGAATGCACTGCTGACACGCGGGATGAAGACGATTGTCCGTAAATACACGATAAAGAATGAGATGCATATGTCAAAGTGACCAAAAATGGTTGGACAGCACAACCGAGACGTACGGTTTGATTGAAAGTAGCAGAGTCACTTTGGAAATACTCCAGTGGGCTCTGAATTCCACACTCCAAGTTGTCAGGAGCCAATGGTTTGAAGCAAATGTCCTCGAGGGAGATGTTTTTGCCAAACTCCTTCGAGTAGACCGAGAAGTGCTGGAGCATTTTCTGCAACTTCAAGACCTTAAAAACAATGGAAGAAAGGTTGACTTTGAAGGAGACTGCAGCTAACAAACAAATGTAGGTCCGAAATTGGTGATGCAAGAGCAAAAGCAACCAGGAGCTGATTGAGCCACCTTGGATATTGCGTTACGAGTTAAGCTTCACAAATCACACTGAGACATCTCGAAACGATGCCAATGTAATCAACCAGCTTGTTGCATTGGGACGATTCGGACAAGCGTATGGCTCAGGCGTTCGGCTAGGGGAACCATACCCGATTGCAGCCTCGTCAGACTCACTTTTAATTCTTTCTAATCTTTTGGATAAATGAGACTTATGAAATGCACACCAAGTGAGAAATAGCTGCACAATCAGAACATTGCTACAGTCATAATCGTTAGAAACCTTATGGGATTCACCGAAGGAAATTATTTCTCCAACAATCGACCTTATAATGCTTGAATGGGAACAATTCATGTGTTGAAATCCCCTGTAGAGTGCATCGAAATCCAACAATAAACAACTAGTACGAAACAGGTGGGTCTAGGTAAAGCGATTCGCGGGGTACACGTGCGCCCTTCAGTGTAAACGAATCGGTAAACGCTATATGAAATCCTGGCACTTGGGATTCTCGAAAATATAGTTAAAAAGTAACGTAACGCTAAGCATCTGTGGGGAAAAGTGTGCAGGAATTCAGCCTGGCAATCAGAATTTGAGAGAGCGTTACCTATGCTCTGCATTATTTTGATTGGCTAGCAGCAGTCGTTGTGGATCAGCCGAAACACTTGACTGATGTGATTTGAATAAAAGGTGTGCATGGGTTGGGGGACGGCGTGTAGGCCGTGCATACAGATTAAAGCGGCATCTTCATATGTGACTTGTTCTACTGTACAACAGACCCATCGAACTGAAGGTTAAGAAGAGGGAAAATCAGGGACCACGAAACATGACGAAAGTGCCATTACAGATTGTGGGAATACTAGCAGAAAGACGTAACAAGGCCACGCCATGAAAGTTGGCTCTATGTCTAGTTGCTAGACTGTTGAGATTACAAACGTACATACATGAAGGTTGCAGTCTGTGAATGCCCATGAAGCTATACTAAGGTGTGTGTGTGTGACACCAGTAACCCTGAAAGGATAACACAAGTATGCAGAATAAATAACAAGCTCCAACCGCAATCAATTCGGAACGTACTTCATCTAGAAAGGACTTCCGCAGGGCAGGTCCCACTAGCATTTTACCGGGTAAAGGAAACAACGACCTGTGCACGAAATTGCTCTGATTCCGAGGTCGAATGATTATTTGTTCGGTTCGGAAAAATGGTCTGAGGAAATGGGGAAAAAGGACGATGACAGAGTGAACGTGAATGCTGAGGATGATGATGGAGTTGACTGGTCTTAGATCACTTATGGGCCGTATAAACCCAAACGATGTGTGCGATACCATATATGCTCGTTTAAACTATGCTGAGCATCCTACCGAACAGATTGTCTTCCTCAAAGCCATGTCATTGCTGGCGAACAATAGATGTCAGTGCATGAGGCTATCAGGTATGTTAACCAAATAGGTAGCGTCAATCAAGTGATCTCAACAAGATAGAAGTCAAGTTTCACAGACACGGGGTGACCCGAGACAAGTAACGTTCACACAGTGCAACTGCCCTGCTCTTCAAACGAAAATTAGTATCAATGGTATGGTAACGTTCTGCAAATCGATTACCGTTGATGAGTTAGTGTCACGTTGTCTGATAACGAAGAGATCAAACTAAAGAGCGCTAGCTCATCAGAATAGCGAATTGCAGAATGGCGAGCTCGTATTGAAGTGTGTACGAGCGATTCAATAAAGGCAGCTAACGAAGGCAGTAAAAAACCTGCGCGTGTCGTCTTTCATGGTAGGGTTTTCGGCATCGATCACTCCAATGGTTGTAAACCCAACTGGATCGGGCACAGTCAGTAATGAATGACAACGCTTAGCATTCATGCGTCCAACGCAAAACTCATCCATCTATCGATGTGAATTCTATACCATTTTACACGCATATTAGCGCATTGTACCAAGCCTTTGACGTGGCATATTTTCAAAATCGCGTGCAGTGCTTTCAAGTTAACGAGGCTAAGAACGCTGTTTTTGCGCTGTTGACACTCTCATTGGTCATGGGACGTTACCCAATGGGATACCGGGTGGAAGCTCACAGCATAATCGACAGACAGTTCAATGAAAGTGGTTGAGCACCACCTTCTGTTTTATTTTGATGCCTATTTGAAGGAAAACTAGCTAACTTGAAAGCACTGCACGCGATTTCGAAAAGGTGCCACGCTAAAAGCTTGGTACAATGCGTTAACATGCGTGTAAAATGGTATAGGTCTATACTTCTTAAACCAACTTTAATTTTTTCTTCGTATTCGGCTGTAAACTATTTAAAGCGCAAATCAACCACAGCGGCTTCTCACTAGTGATTTCATAGTTTCGTGTGTTATGCCGTTCACAAGTGCTATTCATCCGATCTGCTTAGTCCAACTCACTCCTGCACTGTCTAGGGCTACGCTGAACTCAGTTCATGTTCAATCGCAACTATGGTGCCTTCGTGTGGACCGCAGTTGATTCACTTGCTGTTCACTAGCTACCCACCGTCTCCGTTTGCTCAGTGGACAGGCTCTCATTCCAAAAACTGTGTGGGTCTGTTCGTGCGCATGTGGTTTACGATCGCTGTTGTTCGGATCAATCTGTTCTCCCGCTTTTGTAACCAGCTGCATTGCGTTCGCTCTAGATTGAACCAATGTTGCCGCTTCCCGGCTATCGCAATCAAAATCAGTTCGTTGTCACGCTTGACTGGTCTCCTGTCTATCTGAGCGGCATTGACCACGTTCATCCAAACGACTAGATACCATCGCAGAGAATGCAGATAAACAAATGGTAATCGAGTCAACTAGCAGCGCATGAGCTAAGCAACGGACGATGCATTCAGCACAATGTATATCAATGCGTGACAAGGTGACGGCGAAACAACTCAGCCAGGTTTTCGGAGGTAGCAACAGTTGCCGGCATTGCAAGTGTCGTTAAATGGCACACACAGTCGTCAGCGAACACGAGATATGGTCAGATCACACAAGTGACACGTCAGAATGGATACTAGTAGGATTCGAATCATAGACTACCAAGGTCTTAAAGTTACGAGAAAAAATGGATTCTCCAAAAAAGGAATGTGAAAAAAGAACAAAGCTAGGATATATCATATGTCCCGGAATCCAATACCATGGACCAGTAATTCCTGTCCTGTAGTTAAATTAAGGCCCAATGACATCCCGAGTGACTCAAAGTCCGATGGATTATACCAAAGAAAATCGAAAATGTTTGGCGTAGTCCTAATATCTGTGAATTGAGAACACTGTAGTGCACTTCACAGTGAACAAAACAGATGCAGTACAGCACAGCGTGTTAACTGTTGTCCCTACCACCAGGTGTGGAGCATTAACCTACTGAGAATCACCTCGCCAGAATAATATGCACAATATGCATGATGATAGCACGAGGCAAATGAACTAGAAATAGAATTGTCAGATGGGATGGTCGAGGGTACAAAGGAAGGGAACGAACGCAAGAGAGCAATTCGTTACGTGGCCGCAATATATCCGAGAGTACAGACGACCACCAAAGTGATGGGATCGCGTCCAGGAAGACGGTAAGTACCAGAGATACTCAGCTTTTAGTGAGTCACTTCATACTTAGTCTCTAGGTCATTGACTGAACACTTCGGTGCTACACTCAACTGGATTTCGTAGTAGCAAACAACTAGCATCGATGCAATTGGCATGCTGCATTGCGGAAAACAAAACCTAGCCAATACAGGTGATTCGGAACTGACGGTGAAGCTGACGAGGCACTGGTGTCTGTTGTTAAACAGTAGATGGAGGATTTCAATATTAATCGCTAAGTTCTCCCACCAGATATGAGCAATGGTTCGCAAATAACAATGATCAGAGTCAATCCCCTAACATCCTCCAAACAAAGCGATTAGGTCCCTGACCAAAGTAATAACACTAACTACCCAACACTGCCTACAAAAGCAACACGAGTCTTTTAAACGCTGCACGAGTCTTAGTAATCTGTGCAACATCCAGCTCGGTCATCTAACCGCCAGAGAGGACACACTAGCTAAACAAACCAAAACAAAGCAAAGACATCTTCAAACCATTTCTTGATGCTCCGGTCGCCGCAGGGGATACTCAACAGCGCCCGGTCTGCTGTATCGAGCATAGTGGATAAGGGTGAGGATGCTTCCCCTTATTGCAGTTTTTTCATCACTATCGGCTCGTTCCAACTTCACTTTCAATCCACGTTTTCAATCCTCTTATTCCTGGCAGTAACTACTTCCGTACGCACTTATCTAATTATCCTCATCAACAGTACAGGTTAGTTGAAGCGGAGAAAAACATTTCGGCTAATGGGCCGTAGCATAGAAATATACATAAGATACATTAAAAATATGGTACACAAAACATTACAGAACAAAATAAATAAAAATAAAACAGTTAATATGATGCTTAGTATCATATGTTACATCAGCTGTGAGAAGGTGGTTGAAGAGGGAAGCTAAAGGGATGGAAGGGGGACAAAGAAACTCGCTACACTAACGCTATTGGGGCTGGCTTTTCACCATATCAGTCAATGTATCCAACCAAACGTGTTCATCGTCCTGCGATCCCCAGCCCGTCAGGCGTGAGGCACCCACCGATGCGAAGTTCGAGTAATGGGTTTCTTACCAAGTCATCATCTGGTCTTCTTCTGTGGACACTCTGGGCGCGCAAATAACGCACATCGCGGGAGTCGGTGTGCTGGTATGCGCAGCACGTAGTCCAGCCATCCGAAGTCGATGCATGATATAACGGTGCTGAGCGGTTAACTAGCTCTTCCTGCACCAAATTTACAACGCCCAACACGCTCATTGGTCATGCGGTGTACCCCCCAGAAATGAGCTAGGCTGTGGGGGGTAAGCGATAGTCGAATGTAACTAGCTTTTTTACATCTCATGGGCCACGTTTCGCAGCCGTACAAGAGGGTTGAACGCATGGCTGTATTAAAGTCTGCTCTTGAGACCGAGAGTGAAGTCGCACCGGCGCCACAAATGGGGAGGATTGGTAAAAGCCGCACGAGCATTCGCGACACGGTTAGTGATCGCATCCATCATTCCAATGGTGCCGCTAGAGCTACGCAGGTAGTTGAATTTGTGAAGGACTTCTAATCACTCGCCACCAAAGATCAGTGCACGGGTGGGTTCCTACCAATCTTGGGGAAGGCATTTGCATTCCGAGGGTGCAAAACATAGTCTGAAACGACTGACAGTCAGTTTTAGTCTATCCAGTGCAGTGGCACATTAAGGAGCTGTCACAGATTAGGGCAATATCGTTAGCATACTCTGTCAAGAAGTAGCTCCAAGTCTTCTAATTCGTGTCCAGTGAATGCCATTTGCATGAGTTCATCGATGGCGAAGTTAGATAAGAGAGATGACAGGGAGCAACCTTATACCACATCGCTAGAGATTTTGAAGGGTGGCGACGGTTTGTTATAAACCCTAACACTCTGCCCGAAATATACGCGATTAGCGTCCTGATAATGTTTATGTATTTATAGGTCACACATTTCCTCATTAGACAGCCCCGAAGGGTACATCCATCCAATGTATCAAAAGCACCTTTGATGACGAGGAACGCGATTATGATGGGTCACCAACAAATATGGCACTGTTACAAAAACTGACGTAAAGTCATGATGTGGTCAATGCAGCTTCAATTGGACGAAACTCGGCTTGGGCAACGGAAATTGGGCTTTCACGGGTCGGAGTCTGTCTAGGATGTACTACAGTGATAGGTAAGTTGGAGGCGAATGAGGTCAGACTGATTCCTCTGTAGTTGCCGCATTCCGAACGGGATTAGGACTATGGAGGAGCGGTCTCAACCTGTTTGGACAGTCTCTGCTGATCCCATAGATTAAGTAATAAGTTAGGTAAATCAACCCATCGCAATGAAACTGAATGTCAAGGAGGTGCGACGGTTTGCGTACCTACGTGACCCATTGAGCTATGCTGGGTGATGTCCACAGGCCTCTTGAGAGCTACTCTTACCAGGTTGCTCAATGGTGAGAAGTCAGACAAACTCAGTCTCCTGTCCTCTACGTTGGGGTTTTGAAATCGGATGGCATCCATTTCTGTAAAACTAAATCACTGCCACCTCCCCGCTGCCTTGCGGACAGGCTTTTGAGCCAAAGGCTCTGGTTGGTGACCCTAGTCGTCCTCTTATCTAGGTCTGGGCGCTCAGGTTATTAGGAGTGAACTAAAGCGGAGCCTACGTGTTGACAAGGAAGCCTGGTGGACCAGTCGGACACAAGAAATGGAGGAGGCAGGAGCAGTAGGCAATTACCGCAAGCTCTTCCAGCTTATCCGCACCACTGGTCCCAGAAAACCAGGCGTCAGTGAGACAATCAGAGACAGCGCGGGTGCGCTGATACACAATAAGGAGCGCCGTATGGCTCGTTGGGTGGAACACTTTCAAGATCAGTTCAGTTGGCCCCCTGCTCCCGGACCTCTTCCTACTCAGGTGATGCAGGACCAGCCATGGACGGTTAGTTTAGAGCCTCCGTCGGAGGCCGAGGTCCGAAACGCGATTACAGCCCTCCATCGTTTTCGCGCCGACGACCCGGATTCCCTCCCACCTGTATTATTTAAGGATGAAGATCAGGTTTTTTGCAAAGCATTGACCTCCCTATTCAAACGTATCTGGAAGGAAGTGTCCCGGCTAACTGCAGCGAATCCATTATATTGGCAATATACAAGAAGGACAGTCGCACAGAATGTCCTAACCACAGGGGTATTAGCCTAACGCCAATTGTGACAGAATTATTGGCCTTGATTATCGTTCGCCGTCTCACTGCGGAACGGGAATCGAGAATTAGGGAAGAGCAGGCCGGTTTCCGCCCAGGACGTGGCTGTATGGACCATATATTCACTTTGCGGTAGGCGCTAGAGCAGCGCCACGCATACCGCAGACCGACAATAGCTGTGTTCCTCAATTTCAAGCGTACGTTCGATTCAGTCGATTGATCGATTCTGTTCGAAATACCTACGCGGAAAGGTGTTCCCACGAAATATGTGAACACACTTCGTGCTCTATACTCGAACACGATAGGCCGCGTCAGGGTCTACGGTGACCTATCGGATAGCTTTCCGACCACAAGTGGTGTTCGTCAGGGCTGTGCGATTTCCCCATTTTTGTTCAATTTTCTCGTGAACTATATCATGGAGTGTTCCCTTGCGGAATCTCACGATGTAGGCGTTGAAGTGTTGCCTAGTGAAAGATTAGTTAATCTTGATTATGCGGACGATATCGTCTTGCTTTTCGACGACGTTCCGACGGCACAATGAACCCTCAATATCCTGTTTAGAGTGGTCCCATTATTTGGTATGAAAATCGCATCTTCAAAATGCAGTGTTGGTACAGGAGCACCAGCAACTTGATGACCCCTTGACCCTTGCTAACGAGAAGCTCGAGGTGGTTGATTAGTTCACTTATCTTGGCAGCTGCATCAGCAACGATGGGCGTGTGGAAACTGACATCAGCTCATGCACTGCAAAGGTCAGAGCTACCTTCTTGAAGCTGCAGCATCTTTGGCGACAGAAGGAAGTTTCCCTCCGTCTGAATGACCGTGGATACAATGCCACAGTGAAGGCCGTCCTGCTCTATGGTAGTGAGACGGCCCCTTCGGTCTAAAGATCTGAGGTGCCCTCAAGTCTTTGATCATCGTTGTCTGCGAAGCATTGCTGGTGTCGGATGGCACCAACGTAAGCGCAAAGATGATGTGCGTAGGCAAGTACTAGGTAGTGATAATCATGCTAGCTCGGTAGAACAAGAGATAGCACATGAATAAAATGCGTTGGCTCGGGCACGTGCTACCTATACATGGTCACCGCTTACCTAGGAGGGCCCTGTTTAGTCTGCCAGGTGTAGGATGGCGCAAGGCTCGAGGTGGACAGCAGTTGACTTGGCAGCGGGAAATGAAGTCACTGACGACCAAACTTGGTGCCGTTGGTCCGTCTCGCCTTCCAGGCTGGAGTCCACGTGACTCGCCTTGTGCTAGGCTTGAGACCTTACAGGACATGGCTCGCAGTATACACCAGTGGCGCGTCTGCTGCCGTCTCCTAATCGGATTGCCTGCTTACAATGTGCTTGATGCTGAGTTGTCTACGGGGTAATGGCTGATTATGACGCGACACAGTGAGAACGACAAAGAAGCTGTTTCGCTGATGCTAGCTTATCGTTGTACAATAACCAGTTGTTTGTGAGGGTGTTTTTAATAAGGTGTAGGTGCCCTGACCCTGAATGTTTGCTTAGGGCATTAAGGTTTTCAGGTAAGTCCCCCCTTCTCTCCCCCTTATTATTCTGTATTTCTTATGTACTCATGGTTGTATGGCAGCGAAGCATCAGTTCAAGTGGCCGATGTACTGCTGTTGTTGTATTCAAAACAGTCGAATTTGAAGGGAGATGGGTGTAGTACATCTGCTCCTGCTGTCCCATTCAATTGCAACAATCTGACCTCGCGTTCGAGTTCCGCGCGTGAGGGCAGTTCTAAAATGAGACGACCCAGGGAAAAGAGTGATCAATGTTCGAAAAAGATGATAACTATGGTTGATTAAACTGACTCAAAATTTTCGGCCCAACGCTCCATCATCATCATCGTCATCATACACGTTAGCTAGAGGTGGGGAACACCTCAGCTACTGTGCCGCAATACACAGAAAAAAATGCAACTGGTGCAAACTGGCTGAGCTACCGGTAACGGATGGGCATCGTTCCGGTAAGCTACCAGCCGGCTGCTGTGCACCCAAAAAGAAAAAATATATTATGCAAGATTAAATAAAGCTAAATAATGAGACCGTGGTTGGAGGGGGAGGCTAAGAGGGATGGGGTGGGACAAAGAAACTCACAGCACGAACGCCACTGAGGTCGGCTCCTAGCCATATCAGCAAGCGTGCCCAACCAAACGTGTTCATCGTCTTTCGGACCCCAACCAGGGAGCCGAGACGCACCAACCGAGGACAGCTAAGAAGTGAGGGCCTTCATTCCTCTCGACCAAGTCATCGCTTGGCCACCTCTCCTCTTCTTCCATCCACACCTCCGGCGCGCAAACAACACACATCGCGGAAGTCGATGGGCTGGCATGCGTAACACGTGGCCGAGCCATCGGAGCCTGATGCGTGAAATAACGGTGCTGAGCGCTTCATTTCCTTTTCCTGTGCCATAAACAAGGCGTCGAACACGCTCGTTGCTCACGCGGTGTTCCCACCAAATGTGAACTAAATTACGAAGACACCGGTGGTCGAACGTAACTAGTCTCTTCAGGTCCGCTGCTTTAAGCGGCCAGGTTTCACAACCGTACAGTAGGGTCGAACGTACTGCTGCATTGTACACTCTACCCTTCAGGGTGAGAGTGATGTCGCGCCGGCGCCATAAGTGGCGAAGGTTAGCAAAGCGCCCCGAGCTTTTGCTATACGATTCGTGATTTCATCTTCAATCCCACGGGCGCTGATACAACTTCCCAGGTAGTTGAATTTTTGAACGACTTCTAGCTGATCCTCACCAAGTGTCAGCGTAGGAGGCGGTCCAGACCAATCTTGGAGAAACGCTTTGCAATTCGAGGGTGCGAAGCAAAGCCCGAAGTGACGGACAGCTAGTGCTAATCTGTCCAGTGCCGTTTGACATGTTTGTGAGCTGTCACAGATTAGGGCAATATCATCAGCATACTCTAAGTCAAGAAGTCGTTCTCCTGGGAGTAGCTCCACATCTTCTAAGTCGTGCCCTGTGAACGCGATTTCCATGACGTAGTCAACAGCGAAGTTGAAGAGGAAAGGTGACAGCGGGCATCCTTGTCTCACGCCGCTGGAGATATTAAAGAGCGACGACAACTTGCCGTAAGCCCACTCTGCCCGAGCTACCCGCATATAATGCTCGGATAATATTCACATATTTCTCGGGCAGACCTTTCCTGAGTAGACAGTTCCAAAGTGCATGTCTATCCACCGAATCGAATGCACCTTTGATATCGAGGAACACGACAATGGTGGGCAGCCAATATATGTGACGGTGCTCCAACAACTGACGCAAGGTGAAGATGTGATCAATGCAGCCACGACCTCGACGAAATCCAGCTTGCTCCTCACGAATCTGGCTTTCACGACTGCCAGTCAGTCTGTGAAGGATGACAGAGGCAAGCAATTTGGAGGCAATGGAGATCAGACTGATTCCTCTATGGCTGCTGCATTCCGATCGTGAGCCTCCTTTGAAAATTGGGACTATGATGGAGCGGCTCCAATCGGTAGGGACAGTTTCCTGCTCCCATATTTTGTCTAGTAACTTATGTAAATCATCCACAAGAGCAGGTCCCCCGAATTTGAAGAGGGCTGGAGGAAGGTCACCAGGTCCCGCGGCTTTATTTAACTTCAACAGTTTGATCTCATGTTCGACTTCTGAGCGAGAGGGTGGGTCCAAAGGTACAGCACACGGAGCAGGGCGATCACTTGTCGGCGAGAAATCTAACCATTACGACCGATTAAATTGCCTTTCAAAGTGCTCAGCCCAACGTTCCAGGCGTTTTGATAAGTTGTGAATAGGCTGTCCACTCTCGTCACGTATAGTTTCACTAACACCAGGTCTCCTGCTGCCCGTTTCCCGTATCAGACGGAATAACTTACGATGGTTACCAAGGGCAGCGGCCATTGCCATCTCTGATGCACGATGAGACCACCAGAATTTGCAGTCTCTCTTCAGGCTAGCACGGAGCACTTTGCGAGTTTCATTGTGTTCGCTTCCAGCCGGAATATGCCGGCGAGCATCTATAAGTTCCAGAGACTGTGAACAGACCCAATGTTCATGTTGGCGATTAGACATACCACATGAGGATTTGCCTGCTGCTAGTAAGGCCTGTTGCATATGAGACCAGTGAGCTTCAATTGCATCCAGTGAGCGTTTATCCAACTCGGATGACAGCGAAATTTGATAGGCGTTCAGAACAGCTGGCTTCACCAGTCTGCCGGTGTCAATGCGCTCACAACATCGTCGCGGGGGTCCGCCAAAGCGCATCCGCACGTCAGTACATACAAGTGCATGATCGGTGTCAACACCTGTGCTCCAAATCGAGCGACAGTTCTGGACGCAGCCTCTCCAGCGGTAACTGATAGCAATGTGATCGATTTGCGTCCAAGGCTGGTTCGAGGCTGGTGGGCGCCAAGTCACCCTTCGGCGGGTGCTGTGTCGGAAATTAGTGCGCGAAAGAAATAAGCAAGCATCCTCACACATATGAAGTAACCGCTCACCGTTATCATTACGGGAGCCTATACCATGTTGGCCGCCCAGATGCAGCTCATCTGTGGATAATTTTCCAACTTGAGCGTTCAGATCCCTAGCCAGCACTACAGTGTCCGAGCTTCTTCTGTGGCGAAGGAGTTCGTTCAGTTGGCGATAGAAGTCGTCTTTTACCGAGTCATCGCTACAGTTTGTCGGTGCATAGGCAGCGATAACGAATAGACACCTGTTAGTCCCACGCGACTTCAAAGTTTTGAACGAGTCAGCCAATCGTACCGCACAGATCCGGCTACTGATTGGAATTCAATCAACTAGAGCAGCTTCAGCCCGGGGACTCAGGGCAATACCAACACTGGCTTGGCCAGTGCTCGAAGCTGCATCGTCACCGGATAGGCGCAATGAGAAAGTGCTGCTTGCGTCACCTGAAGGGGATCGCAGAGTGAGTACAGAACTCGAGTCTTGCAGGCGGGTCTCCGATAAGCAGCAGATATCGATTGAGAGGGTCTCTAATGTTCGGGCAAGTGCTGCCTGTTGACCGATCTGAAGCAGTGTGCGAACATTGAGGCATGCCAGTCTGAAGGAGGATCGAGGGCTCCAAATGGAAACCGATGAACTGGAATAGGCCGCTTGGTTGGACATGGGCCTGTTGACAGTGCAGGAATGACGCTCTGCGTTCACCTGTGAGTTGAAACTAAAAGACAAGCGACTATTGAAGCAAGGTGGGGGAGGGCCGAGAATTGGGGAGTTGAAAACAGGGGGATACAAGTGGAGCTGGAACAGGACGATAAGGGTGAAAAAGCGCAAGAGGGGGAATAAGAAGATGGGAAGGCTTGAGCAGTAGCATTCAAACCCCCTATCCACCCTGCTCGATGCCGCAGACAGGGCACCGTTGATTATCCTCTGCGGTGGCCAGAGCATCAGAAATTTGTTTGAGGAAAGATTCATTGTATTGCGTGGGCAGGATACTGTCAGGTTGCCCAGGCCAAGACAGGAGAACGATTAGGGTTCTCAACCAAAGCCTTTGGTTCAAAAACCTGGCCGCAAGGCAGCGGGTTTGGCACTGGACTACAAGGAGTCCGTTTTAAGGAATAAGGAGCCACCCTCATTCCAACCCCCAACCTGGAGGACCAGGAGGCTGAGTTTGTCTGGCCTCTAACCATTGACCAATCTGGTATGAGTGGCTCTGAAGGTGCAAAAGCACCACCCAGTATAGCTCAATGGATCACTGAGGCACACAAACCATCGCACCACGGTAAGGTCCAGCCTCATTGCGTTTTGTCAAGCCGCAAACAAGTTGTTTAAGCTAGTCGCATATATTTTTGCTACTAACAGGTCCCCTGTGTCAGATCGAACAACTTACAATGGTTACCAAGTACATCAACGCACAAGCAGAACACCAAGCTTTATGGTCTTTACAGGCTAGCAGGTAGTGTTGCCCTAAAATATTTGCGAGCCTCATTATGTTCGCTTCCAGACGGAATACGTTGGAAGTAGCTGTAGAAGAGTAAAGATGTGGTCGGTGCAAGCGATCCAGTGCGGAAGTCCGCCTGATTCAATGGTTCACATCTCACGTGAATCAGTGAGTCGACAGTATGGTCTATGTCAACAGGTTGCGGACGGTTGAAAAAAAGACTGATGCAATCGTGGTTTGCGCATAACATTCTTCAGTGCATTTTAGAAATGGGAATGAAGGGGGAAAACTACTTTTGGAGGGCGCTTATAACTTGCATTAATAGTGTCGGGATCAACCGGAGCAGTCACTAATGGGTCATCAACGCATTTCAGTACTGGAATTGGAAGGTGGCGAGACTCAGGTGCCCTGTTGAGTTTTAGCTTGTGACGAATTTCGTCCATGATAGGATTTCCTACGACAGCGCCCCAACAGATGTAAGCAATGCTTTACAGGATTTAAACGGCTCCCTTAACGATTTCAAGATGCAATAGTCATTTCTATGATCATAGCAAAAGTATGAGTTAAAAATAAAACAAAGGAGTGCCGCTGTGGGGAAGCTCCGATGTTGCAGGAAGGCAAAGTTGGGGGTCAAATCCGAAATCATCGACCATACATCATCGAGCAAAAAGAAGGGATGGATATGACAGTAGTTTTCACATGGTTATTAAGATAGTGTTAACGCCACAATTTGCTTTGAGTTAATCCAGACAGTCTTAAGAGGAACGGAGTCACTGAAAAGAACGAACTAACTCCACGCTAGGAACACTAAAACAAGGGAGTTGTACTGAGCAGAATGACAAATGAGCAAACTAACCCAAAGAGCCTGCGATATGGACAAGGAAACAAGTGCTAGTTGGGTGAAAGACCAAGACAGTCCGTGTAAAGTTAGCAAGAAATATACCATTTATTTATCTATAGTATGGCTTCGTTTGGTGAAAATGCAAGATCAATCTAAAAACGAGGACCGGAAAAAAGCAACATGGAAACAAGCGTGCGACAAGCGGAATACTCTTGATCCACATTCCGGCAATTACGTGCATAAAAACTCACGCGAAATTAGTATCGAAGTAGCTTTTTTCCAGCCGCGAGCGGGACGTCGGAGGCGACCATAGCTCGACGGGATTCGTGGTCACGGTGAACATGGACAAACCGGCGGCTAAGGCGATAGATATCGAGAGGGAGATCAATAGAGTGATGTACGGATGACGGGCGACTAATCGGCCAAGCCAGGTGAACACCTGTGCGAAAGAGAGGTTAACTGAGATCAAGCAGAGCTGTGAGAGGTAGAATGAAAAGAAGCGAGATAAGCAAAGTGATGCAGAATCCTACCTGACACAGCATATCTTCGAGTTTTGCCTGCAAACGCACTAAACAGTTGGGACGCCGTGGTGGAGCAGATTCGACTGCATCAAGTTCATCTGTAACCTCGGAAGAGTCGTCTTCCAAAAGGCCGCGTCTATCGTCAATAACACCTGCTGCGCTTTGCCTGTCGCGAAGGCGGGAGTTAATTTCACAGGCAGCGAACACAAGTACCACAGCCACAAAAGTGAAGAAGGCGCCAACCCACCAGGCATCGAAACCTAAGGAGGACACAACAAGGGTAGGCATCAAAAGTTGCTTTCTGTTAAAACGTAAGAAATAAAACGGTAAGATATTTGCTTAGTTAGAAGTAGTACAAATCGTTCTCTAATTAATTAGCTGGCTTCCAGTGACTATATTAATGATGAAAAAGCATAAAAGGGGCAAATGACGGAGGATACATCTACAATGGATGGATGAGCTATCACGGAATGGTAGGTTTTTCGTATGCATAAAGTGTGACATGTGGACAAATGACAGGTTTGCAACCATAAGGTCACCGGTTCGAATCCGCGTAGAGGTGGGCGTCCTCGCGGTATACTCAGCCCGCGCGCGACCGGTGGTAGTCGTGCGGCAGCGAAGCACCGTTACGGCGTACAGCTGACACATTATTATTATTATTTTAATAAGTCCCATTAGGGACTGAGGTCTGTGAAACCAACCACCCCATTGGAGGGAAATATAACTGGGTATAGCAATAACGAGCAGGTGCAGTTCCAAAGATTGCTGCCCTAAGTTTAACTGAATGTCACAGAGAAGAAAAAGATTTTCTGGATACTCTCCTGTTTCTCTGTTTAAACATTTGCATCCTGTGGTCGGTAAGCAAAGAAGAAGATAGCTTTTCCGATGGTCATCTATCTGCACATGATAGCCAGCCATTTATGGCTGGACATTGAGTGTTTTCATATGAAGTTTACGTTCCGTATAAGGTCCCTCCTTCCCTTCCTGTTTTTCACTATTGGAAGCGCCTTGTCCTAATTCATAGGTTGCATGAAACTGATGGACTATTGTTGTTGTTCGTGATTACAATGATAATGAAGAGTGCTGATTTGGACCAACTGACTGATAGCGACAGAAACAGATAAGCGAATGAGAGATGGAAGTTGTAGGGAAGATGACCTAACTCATTGGGCGTACTTCAACATTGCAAGCACAACCAAGACACCTGTTTGGGTTGCTAACATCGAAAAAAATATAACAAAGAGATTTCCAAGGTTACAGAGATAAGTAAACGACAATAATAATAATAATAATAATAGTAATAATAATAATAATAATCATGTGTCAGCTGTTCGCCGTAACGGCGCTTCGCTGCCGCGTGACCACCACCAGTCGCGCGCCGGCTAAGTATACCGCGAGGACGCCCACCCCTACGCGGAATCGAACCGGTGACCTTATGGTTGCAAACCAAACGTGCAGACCACTCGGCCACCGGCCGACAAAATAGAACGAAAATATTCATTGGATGTGAAGCAGCCAGGAAGCCGTTGGCACATGCACATTCTTCCTCAAATCCCCAGCTCCTAAGATTTCCACCCGAGAGTTAATTCTTCCTACTTCTTTTAAAATAATATTATTATAACGGTGATAGGCGTGGAGGCAGTGCGCATCGATTGGGAGGGGAGGGGGAGGAAGTGACACATTAACTTAGACAGGTCGAGTACCACAGGCCACTGTGAAATAAGTAACTGCCACATTTCAAAAATAAAATCAGGCGCTTTCCAGTGGAAAGGTAGTGTACACTAACAAACTAAACAGGACGCCTCTCTAGTGTGAAGAGAAAAAACAGCAATGCAGGGACGCACGGAACGTAAGAAAAATTTCAGGGTGTTCAGTGCCCCTGTAGTTATCAGTCAGCCATCCGAAGACAAAAATGCAGTCTAGTTCAGTTTTGTTTTTCAACTAAGCAGCGCGCACCGCTTTGGCACACGCAGTGAAGAGGACAGAAGTCATAATAATAAAACTAATATGAACGAACAGCGAAGAAAACCGCAAAAATCAAGACAGTGCCACCAACTCTGTGATCGCGCCATATCGAGCGAACTATCTAACGATTGTTATGGTCGATTCTCATTCAGGAGGGCGGCAAGAACCAATAATAAACACAGAGTTTTGATGAGCTGTTTGATGTTCGCTTGCTATGTCGCCGGCTAGCCACCTCGAAGTTTTACCCGACTAGGCGCAGCACTGGAAACAATACATGCAGGAGCAATAGGGCTTATAGTCATGCGGGACACGTGACCGAATCACCGAATGCGATACGGGAGCAACGGACACTCCTACATGTTTTTAAGTCCGTACTTGTGTTGGATTGCTTATAGATGATGAGAGAACCGAAGGAGTAATGCTGATGTTTTTGGTCCGGTACTCGGAAACAGACTGGTCTGCGTCATCCAGCCGGCAAGCACCAACACGACTCCATCATTAGACGAGTTTCTCCATGTTCTGTTATCATTTCATTAACTGAGCATTTCAGGGTCTCAATAAGTTAGGCGAAGCACCATCAAAAAACAAACATAGAGCGAGCGTAGAGGATTCGAGTTTAAGAGGAACTTCGCTGAGCCATCAGGAGTGCAGCTGCCAAACATCAGATGACGAACATCTGTGTCACGTATTAGCAATACCGCAAGGGCATCAATGGTCGAAAAGATCGACGCGTCAAATTGAACAGGTGGAAGGGGGGGACGGTTTCAATGCGCTCACTCGTATCGTAAGGTCTCTGTAGACCAAGACCAGTTGTGTATACACAAAAATGCAAGAGCAAAAAGGATTGGAATTCATTTCATTCTCTTAAGTATCTACACTACGTACCGAAAACCTGTGGAGGAGGCTGTGGTGCAGGAGGTTCCGGTGGTGCTACACAGGAGCTTTCACAGTCCAAACATGAGCATGCAGGTCCTCCAGTGTCGGAACCACGCCGAGGCACTGATTCGTTGCACGGATAGAATGTCTGGTTAAAGGGCTGCTTTCCACCGGTGTTGGACGTGGGATTGGCGGGGTTCGGTGTAATGACGAAATTGACCGGAAACGGACTTTGGGATCCAATACCGCCGAGAAGCTTCTCAGGAGTGCAAGAAGTCGATGCACAAATAGGGTCAATAGCGTGCGCACCGGCGAATTGGACGTCCTGTGGGCGATGGGTAATATACATCAGTAAGAGCAGAGCAGCAAAAAACATTGGTGATGATTACGGTGGGGAAGTAAACTGTGAAGACAACCTTAGAACCATCCACTGAAGTTTAACAGATTGAGTTGACAGGAAATTTACAAGCGTAGTAATAACGCTGATGTGCTTCGCCTACGACCAATAACGGTAATAACATTCAACAACGAGGATGAGTAAGTGGACATGATCCAAATGAAAACCAGTAGAAAAGAAAGATGTGATCGAGGTACTTCAAATTATAGAAGTATGGGACGAATAGTAAGATAACAACTGAAGTCCATATTGGGCCACAACAATGAGGCCAATCAAATGCCAATAAGGGCAATCCCGAGACGGCACGCAACAAGACGAGATCAGGTGATTCCTGTCTTTTCGGTATAGGAAAGAAAGAAAGGCATCAGCAGTACGCCGGCAGGCAATACACATGATTCGTTGCTGTGCAACAACCACCGGTCGAATCTAGGCTAAGGATATTGCGAGGGTTGCCTTGCTCGGCGCGCAAACAACGCACGTCGCTGGAGTCGATGGGCTGTCATGCGTAACACGTGGCCCAGACATCGGAGACTGGTGCGTGAAATAACGGTGCTGAGGGGTTCATTTCCTTTTCCTGGGCGTCGAAAACACTCGATGCTTACTCGGAGTTCCCAACATATGTGAGCCAAACTTCGAAAGCACCGGTTGTCGAACACAACTAGCCTCCATATGTAGCCAATTCAATGGGCCAGGTTTCAGCCGTAAAGGAGAGTTGAATGGACGGCTGCATTGCACACTCCACTCTTCAAGTAGAGAGTTAAATCGCACCGGCGCCATAAGTGGCGAAAGTTAGCAAAAGCACCTCCAGCTTTTGTTACACGCTTCGTGATCTCATCTTCGATCTCACGGGCGCTGATACAACTTTCCAGGTAGTTGAAATTTTGTACGACTTCTATCTGATCCTCATCAAGGGTCCGCGCAAAAGGCGTGCCCCTGCAAATCTTGAAGGAAAGCTTTGCACTTCAAGGGTGCAAAGCATAGCCCGAAGCGGCTGGCAACCAGTGATAATTGGCACGCATGTGAACTAACACAGATTAGAGGAATATCGTTAGCATAGCAGAAGTCAAAAGGTTGTTCTCCTGGGAGCAGCTCCACATCTTCTAAGTCGTGTCCTGTGAACGCCATCTCCATGACTTCGTCAATGGAAAAATTGAAGAGGAAAGGTAACAGCGGGCATCCTTGTCTCACACCACTGGAGATATTGAAGCACAGCGACAGCTTGCCGTAAGTCTTCACTCTGGCCGAGCTACGCGCCTATAACGCTCCGACAATATTTACATATTTTTCGGACACACCTTTCCGGAATGGACAGTCCCAAAGTATACATCGATCAACCGAATCGAAGGCACCTTTTATGTCAAGAAATACGACTACAGCAGGGCGCCAATATATGTAACAGTGCTCCCACAATTGACGCATAGTGAAGATGTGGTCGATACACCCTCGACCTCGACGGAACCCGGCTTGCTCTTCACGAATATGGCTTTCACGAGAGCCAGTCAGTCTGTGAAGGATAAGAGGCAAGTAATTTGGAGGCGATTGAGATCTAACTGATTCTGCTATGGTTACCGCATTCCGATCGTGAACCTCCCTTGAAAAGTTGGACTATGACGGAGCGGCTCCAGTCGGTTGAGACAGTTTCCTGCTTAAACACTATTAACGTGTATAAGTCATCCACAAGAGCAGGTCCCCAGAATTAAAAGAGGGCTGGGGGAAAATCATCTAATCCCGCAGCTTTATTTATCTTCAGCTGTCCGAACTGACGTTTGACTTCCGAGGGAGAGGGCGCAACCAAAGGGACAGCCCACGGAGAAGGGCGATCAGTGGCCGGCGAAAAATCTGACAATTCCGACCGATTAAATTGCACTTCAAAGTGCACAGCCCAACGTTCTAAGCGTTTTGACAAGTTGTGGATAGGCTGTCCACTCTCGTCATTTATTGTTCCACTAACACCAGGTCTTCTGCTGTCCGTTACCCATATCAGACGGAATCACTTCCGATGGCTACCAAGGGCATCGACCACTTCCATCACTGACGCACGATGAGACCACCAGAATTCGCGGTCGCTATTCAATGTAGCACCGAGTTTTACCAACAGATCTTTGCGAGTCACACTGTGTTCGCTCTTAGCCGGAACGTGCCGGCGAGCATCGATAAGTTTCAGAGACCGCGAAAAGAGCCAATGTCCATGCCCGCTATTAGACTCACCACATGAGGATTCTCCTGCTGCAAGTGAGGTCTGGTGAACATGAGACCAGTAACCACAATTGTGTTCACTAAGCAATTACTCAGCCCGTATGTCAGCGTACTTTGATACGCATTCAGAACAGCTGGCTTCGTCAGTTGGCTGGTGTCAATGCGCTCACAACGTCATCGTGGGCGTCCGCCGATACGCCTCCGCATGTCAGCACATACAAGTGCACGATGAGTGTCCACACATGTGCTCCAAAGCGAGAGACAGCTCTGGATGCAGCCTCTCCAGCGACAGCTGATCGCAATGTGATAGACTTGCGTTCATAGCTGGTTCGAGGCTGGTGGGCGCCAAGTCACCTTCCGAGGGGTGCTGTGTCGGAAGTTAGTGCACGCAAGAAATAAGCGAGCAGATTCACACAAATGAAGTAACCGCTCATCGTTAGCATTACGGGAGCGTAAAACGCGTTGCCCGCCCAGATGTAATTCATCAGTGGATAAGTTTCCAACTTGAGCGCTCAGAGCCCCAACTAGCACCATAGTGTCCATGCTTCTACTGTGGCGAATGAGCTCGTTCAGTTAGCGATGGAAGTCGTCTTTCACCGAATCATCACTGCAGTTTGTGGGCGCGTAGGCAGCGATGACGAATGGACAACTTTTGGTCCCGCACGACTTCGAAGCTTTGAACGAGCCAGTCAATCGGACCGCACACAGCCGGTTAATGATTGGGATACAATCAACCAGAGCAGATTCAGCTCGCGGATTCAAGGCAATACAAACACCGGTTTGGTCGGTGCTCGCAGCTGCATCGTCTCCGGATAGGCGAAACGAGAAATAAAAGATGGTTGGGATCTGGGGATACGAATACCATCGACAGAAGGGCAGCTCCGTAGGGGAACAGGACTAACACTGTCGAAACTGCGCATCTTCAAGGGTGGGTACGAAAACAGATGTCATTACAAAAAGAGCAGACGGCAATTAAATGATTCAGTTGTCGAAGGGTACTGAGTAAGTTAAACACTTTGGGAGGCAATCACTTGGAAAGACAAAAACATAAGTAATGCTGTTAGAGTTTATGCCCTTATGCTGCTTTCATTCCCATTCCGACGCCATTCAAATTATTGATTTTGTTCTTTCGTGATCGTTAAATGTCGATCGTCTGCATGTGATCAGAAAGAGCGAAATGATATCATCGTGCAACATCCGTTTTCTCATTGTGTTATTTATAATGATACAGGGAACTTAGCGCTTCAAGCATAAGTAGAGTTTAAGTTCATCGCCCGATTATCTGAAAGTCATACGCTAAAGTGCAGTGAACATTTCAGACATATCAGAGATTTCCTTGACCGTAAATACGCAAGGGGTCAAAAAGAGCATAGTGTAAAATCCCACGGTTCCCAGAAGTGGACATATAGTGTTCGAAGAATGGAAGACTAATTCGTTAAAAGTGATCAGATCTGGGAGTCTGGACGGATGGGATTACCCTTAGGTACAGTCAACAAGCAGCTCGGAGCTGACATCTAAGACATTCCACCTCGATTAGTGGCGGCTTGCAAAGGAAATCGTTGCTCTGGGGGCCAGCCATGTCCTCTGCACATTCCTAACATGCAAGACAGTGAAGGATGAGCTGCGCCATATCGCGGTTAGATATTAGTCATGGCGGTCCGCTGCCGTCGCCCATGGCTCAGTGACATAAGTCGCTGACTCGCAAGAGTAAGGTCGTGGGTTCGAATCCGGCAGGATTCGGCGGATGCGCGCTACTGACGAGTCACACTAGGACGAAACGGCAGTCTAGCGCTTTCTTGGATGTGTGGTGACTGTCTGTCTGTGTCTAAGTGCGACCAATCTACGCAAAAACTTAATAAATCCCCTACTACTCACAAACATTCCATCGGAGCTTATTCAAACCAACAAGTGAGGTAGCCTTAGTCGCATTGTGTAGCTCCTTCGTCTGGCTGTGAATAACCAGTAAAACAGACGACCGATAAGCAAAGGTTGTGAGGTGTTTGATCCATAAAGAAGTTATCAGCAGTAAGCCGACAAGCAGCACCAATGCTTCGCTGCCGACCGGTGGCCGAGTGGTCTGCACGTTTGGTTTGCAACCATAAGGTCACCGGTTCGAATTCGCGTAGAGGTGGGCGTCCTCGCGGTATACTCAGCCCGCGCGCGACTGGTGGTGGTCGCGCGGCAGCGAAGCGCCCTTACGGCGTACAGCTAACGCATTATTATTATTCTATTATTTACCGCTGTCCCGCGACCACCACCAGTCGCACGTGGGCGAGGGTCGTCCGGTGCCTATGAAGGCTCGGACCTGCGCCCTCCGATTATAAGACAGGCTTGTGATCCTTAAGGCTACCGGCCGGCCATAAAGTGGAAGCATTTGGAGTTAAAGATGGAATAAAGTGGAGCTAAATACTGGAAAATATATCGAATCGGACCAGCACGACTAGCACAAGCAAACTCCAGCTTAGCGAACAGACATGCTATCGTGAGAAGGATGATGGTGAAAAAAGCGGGCAGCCGATGTCGAAGAACAGAAGTGATGCACTTGGGTCTCATTCACCAATACTAGTGGCCACGAAAACTCACCTTACAACTGTTAAAAAATGTGTTTGCCACGGTACTGCTCACATTGTACACGATGGAGGAGACCACGGATTTGTCTATGTTCGGAGTAAGGAACTCTGCCTGGTTCGGATCGCATGTCATGGCGCATAGAAGAAGACGGAAGTTGGCCCAGCACGCAGGACATCTGATGGGTCGGAAGAAATAGGTGCGCGAGAAGATATCTGAATTTTCGGGATAAATAAAGCGTTCAATTGGGAGGAAAACCAGTTCCGTTGATTTTCAGTTGTTTATCTATTGTGGTTTGGTAAATTCTGAAGTAACACTCGCCATTATTAGTTTCGTGTTCAGCCCCAAATCACCATATGAATATAACCCCGGTTACTAAAGGGTAATAATATTAACAAGGAAATCTCAAATGGGTTAGAAGCCAGTCCGTTCGTGTAAATAAGTGATGGAAGTACCTGATTCAAGCGGGGGGGGGTACTTGAGATACACCAACTAAGTCCATATCTGCTGTAAAGTGAAATGCCTGCATTGTACCAAACAACATGACCTAATACAACCAAGTAACAAGGAAGAGAAACTGTGACTTGTGTAGCCTTTCCCAATGAGATGACGGAACTAACGTCATGGTTAGCAGCGTTGAACTCCAAGTAGGTCTGTCTGTGTTGCATACCTGACTGGTACACTGCAACCTCAAGCACGTCACAAAACAGTACAATCCAGAAGGAGTAAAACAGAAGGTTGGAGGAGGAAAGCAATAATTAATAATGGACAAGGTCGTCGTAGTATACTTTGGGTTTGTGAATCTACGTTTACGTACGCTACGGTAATGCTTGGACCTAACGGAATTCAACTTGCACGCAACTGCTGATGGTTTCCCTATGGTTGGTCCTAGTTTGTTGCGAAACGGGACATCATCTGCGTTGTCAATCAAAAGAAACTCAAGTGGTAAAACAGGCGAAGGTTAAAAAATGGGTTAAACTCTGACGAACCTTTTTAAGAGGTCTTGAGCAGCCACTGCAGAAGCGGAGAAGAAGGCCACCTGCTCACCATCACAACACAGAGAAGGATTGTGGCTCTGCGCGTAATTGGGGCACAGTTTCTTCAAAGTGGTGTAAGCGGTCTCGTTGTCCAGTGGTTTGGCAGGGCCATCGTAAGAGGAATATTTGGGGCGAACGGGATCAGATTTATCACCTATGCCATACCAAATGCAGTTCGCGTGGGCTCCCAGAACCAGAAGTGCGTGGATTGTGATAACCTGCGCGATTAGAGGAAACGTAACGATTGGTCAAACAGAATCAATAAAACCAAAACGTCGAGTTTAGAATAATCGGTAGCCAGCATAAAACTAACGTGGCGAGGATGAAATACGACACTAAACACATAATGGCTACTAAAGTGCTTTAAATATCGAGTTACTATTATCAGGACATCTAGGTTTGACGGATACCGTTGCTAGGCTATCATCTTTAGATAGTAATGATTAAAACACACACGCATAAATGGATACATCAGTTGGACAGCAGAGGAAAGAGCGTTTTGGTGCAACACACATGGGAAACCAGAGGTAATGTGAGCGTGGGGGGGGGGACCAACAACGTCATTGGTATCTGTAGGCAAAAGAGGTCCGTTTGAAGGGTTGTGATAAAAAGCTGATCGCTGAAAATTGTCACATGCGCGTCGAGAGTAATGATACACAATACGACAGAACAACCTAAAACCTCACCCAAGAATAAAAAAACGGCAGATAAAAGCGTGACGAAAGTGATTTGAATATGAAAAGAAAAGGTGCGTCAAGATATTATGCAGATCCAAAGACTAAATGTGGCGTGAGGAAGTAAAGTCGGTCGAAGCATTAAATGCTGAGTTGCATCCTTTAAGACCCATTAAGAAAAACAACGTGAAGCCCAACCATGCGGATGGCTCACGGAACGACTTCGCAATAGTAAAAACCGAGAACCGCAAAATGCCATCCGTTATAAGTCCAATCGGAAAAACGAAAGAAGCCTGTCAATCGGATCCAAAAACTAACTCACACAGAACACCTTGTGAACTCCAGTTAGTTGTGAGAAGAGCTCTTCTTTACAGATAACAAGGTGAGTCGAACGAGGAATTGCAACGGCGATGTGAACACGCGGTTCAGTCGGTTATGGATTAGAGATAATCCATTATGCATTATTCACGTTATCTAGAGGTGGGAAACACCTCAGCTACTGTGCCGCAATACACAGAAAAAGAGAAAAAAAGCAACTGGTGCAAGCCGGCTGAGCTATCGGTAACGGATGGGCATTGTACCGGTAACCTACCAGCCGGCTACTATGCAGCAAAAAAATTACTATGCAAAATAACATAAGGCTAAATAGTGACCTCGCAGGTGGAGGGGGAGGATAATAGGTATAGGGAAGGAAAAACAAACACAGCACGAACGCCACTGATGTCGGCTCCTTGCCATGTCAGCAGGTGTATCCAGACAAACATGCTCATCGTCTTCCGCACCTCAACTAGGGAGACGGGACGTTCCAATAGACGTCAGCATCGAATTGAGGGCATTCATTCCTCTCGACCAAGTCATCGCTTGGCCACTTCTCCTCTTCTTCCATCCACATACCCGGCGCGTAAACAACGCATGTCGCCGGATTCAGTGGGTTGGCATGCGTAACATGTGGCCCAACCAGCGGAGCCTGGTGCGTGAAATAACGATGCTGAGCGGTTCATTTCCTTTTTCTGTGCGTCGAACACGCTCGTTGCTTACTCGGTGTTCCTACCAGATATGTGAGAAATTGCAAAGCACCGGTTATCGAACGTAACTAGGCTCCCTATGTATGCTGATTTAATGGGCTAGGTTTCACAGTCGTAAAGGAGTTGAATGGACGCCTGCAGTATACACTCTACATTTCAGGTAGAGTGGTCGCGCCGGCGCCATAAGGGGCGAAGATTAGCGAAAGCGCCTCCAACTTTTGCTATAAACTTCGTGATTTCATCTTCGATCTCACGGGCGCTGATACAACTTCCCAGGTAGTTGAATTTTTGTACGACTTCTATCTGATCCTTATCAAGGGTCAGCGCAGAAGGCGGGCCCCTGCAGATCTTGAAGGAAAGCTTTGCAATTCAAGGGTGCAAAGCATAGCCCGAAGCGGCTAAGAGAGGGCATGTTTGGCACGCCAGTGAACTAACACAGATTAGGGCAATATCGTCTGCATACTCCAAGAAGTCGTTCTATTGGGAGCAGCTCCACATCTTCTAAGTCGTGTCCTGTGAACGCGATCGCCATGACTTCCTCAATGGCAAAATTGGAAAGGAAAGCTAACAGCGGGCATCCTTGTCTCACATCATTGGAGATATTGAAGGACAGCGACAGTTTGCCGTAAGCCTTCACTCTGCTCGAGCTACGCGCCTATAACGCTCCGATAATATTTACATATTTCTCGGATACCCCTTTCCGGAATAGATAGTCCCAAAGCGTACATCGATCAACCGAATCGATGGAAACTTTAATGTCAAGAAACACGACAAAGACAGGCCGCCAATATCCCTAACAGTGCTCACACAATTGACGCATAGTGCAGATGTGGTCGATGCAGCCACGACCTCAACGGAACCGGGCTTGCTCTTCACGAATATGGCTTTCAAGAGGGCCAGTCAGTCTGTGAATGGTGACAGAGGCAAATAATTTGGAGGCGATGGAGATCTAACTGATACCTATATGATTACTGTATTCCGATCGTAAACCTCCCTTGAATATTTGGACTATGATAGAGCAGCTCCAGTCGGTTGGGACAGTTTCCTGCTTAAACACTTTTACTAGTAACACGTATAAATCATCCACAAAAGCAGGTCCCCCGAATTAAAAGAGGGATGGAGGAAAATCATTTGGTCGCGCAGCTTTATTCACCTTCAGCTCTCCGAACTGACGTTTGACTTCTGAGGGAGCGGGCGCATCCTAAGGGACAGCCCACAGAGAAGGGCGATCAGTGGCCGGCGAAAAATCTGACAATTCCGACCGATTAAATTGCACTTCAAAGTGCACAGCCCAACGTTCTAAGCGCTTTGACAAGTTGTGGATAGGCTGTTTCACTAACACCAGGTCTTCTACTGCCCGTTTCCCGTATCAGACGGAATAAGTTACGAGGATTACCTAGGGCACCGACCACTTCCATCTCAGACGCACGATGAGACCACCAGAATTCCCGGTCTCTCTTCAATGTAGCACGGAGTTTTACCATCAGACCTTTGCGAGTCACACTGTGTTCGCTTCCAACCGGAATGTACCGGCGAGCATCGATAAGTTTCAGAGACCGCGAAAAGAGCCAATGTCCATGCCCGCTATTAGACTCACCACATGAGGATTCTCCTGCTGCAAGTGAGGTCTGGTGAACATGAGACCAGTAACCTCAATTGTATTTACTGAGCAATTACTCAACCCGTATGTCAGTGTACTTCGATACGCATTCAGAACAGTTGGCTTCGTCAGTTGACTGGTGTCAATGCGCTCACAACGTCGTTGTTGCCGTCCGCCAAAACGTATCCGCAGGTCAGCGCACACAAGTGTCCGTGATCGGTGTCCACACATGTGTTACAAATCGAGCGACAGTTCTGGATGCAGCCTCTCCGAATCATCGCTACAGTTTGTGGGTGCATAGACAGCGATGACGATTAGATACCTGTTAGCCCGTGCGGCTTCGAAGCTTTGAACGAGAAGCCAATCGGAGCGCATACATCCGGCCACTGATTGGAATCCAATCAACGAGAACAGCTTCAGCCCAGGGACTCAGAACAATAGCAAAATCGACTTGGCCGGTGCTCTCAGCTGCATCGTCATCGGATAGGCGTAATGAGAAAGTGCTGCTGGTGTCACCTGAAAGGGGATCGCAAAGTGAGCACTGAGCTCGAGTCTTGCAGGTGGGTCCCCGATAAGCAGCAGATATCGATCGATAGGGACTCTAATGGTCGGGAAAGTGCTGCCTGTTCACTGATCTGTAGCAATGTGCGTACACTGAGGCATGAAAATATGTAGGGAGTCGAGGGCTCCAAATGGAAGCCATGAACTAGGGTGGACCGCATGGCTGAACATAGGCTAGTCGATGGGGCAGGAGTGACGCTGCGCGTTTACATGTGAATTTAAACTAGAAGCTAAATGCCTATCAAAGCAAGGTGAGAGACAAGAATTGGGGGACTGAAAACTGGGGGATAAAAGTGAAGTTGGAACGGGACGATAAGGGTGAAAAAGCGTAGGAGGAATAATAAGAAGACGGGAAGGCTTGAGCAGCAGCACATAACATCTATGCGCCCTGCAAGATGTAGCAGATAACGCAGCATTGATTATCCTCTGCAGCGGCCAGAGCATCAAGAAAATGTCTGAAGGAAGATTCCAACGCAGATTAAATACATACAGGGAATGCATTTTCCATAGTTGCAACTATGGTCCACATAAAGTGGAAGTTTATTCTCCTCGAGAGTAAGCAATGCTGAAGGCAACCCCAAAAATTTTCAGTGACCGAAATTTGTCCTTACTTTGTCTCAAACATAAACTTCATGATGCATCAGCCGTCGCGCAGATTATCAAGGGTCGCCTTATCTGCTGTATACAACAGGGCGGATAAGCGAAAACATGCTACTTTTTGCGCCTCCCTTCTTTTCCACCTGTTTCCCTTACTCCCATCCGGACTCCCATTACTAACCTTCCTACTATAACTCCCAGCTTAATTGGCAGCAACCGAAGTGCCACTGAAATAGAACCATCTGCAGCTACCACCCACCGCAAGTAGCGGCAAAAGGCCCTTATAAGGAGAAGCTGTTCCGTTTCCATGGCGATGTTCAACTTTCGCAGTCTAAGACAAGTAGGTCAACAAGATGCACTCGCAGGCACCTTGGACACACTGGGTATTGATGTGTTGTGTGTCCGAAACTAGGAGCAATGACCCTAAAGGGTGGTTGTTGTCAGTGTCATCCTAAGCTCTAAGGCTGAGCCATCGTTGGTTGATTTGATTCCGGTGAACAGCCGTTTAAATGCAACCCGTTTGACATCAACTAAGGTTGATTCACGAAGTATTACAGAACGTTGTTTGTTTGTGATTTCCGCTTATGCTCCCACCGACTGCAGTTCCAATGCAGTCAAGGACACATTCTATCATGAACTGAACGCGCTACTACGCAGTGCTACTAGTTCAGATATTATAGTAATTGCAGCGGATATGAACGCACAAGTAGGGCGTCTGAGCTATTCATAAGCTCTCCAGAACGGACTGCCAACGGTGAGCGTCTGCTGCAACTGTGTGCGGAGCACCAGTTGTTTCTTAGTAGCACTGTTTTAAGAAACAGTGGGCCCAGAAGTGCCACTTGGCGTCCTCCTGTAGCTGGCCAGCGATGAACTCAAATTGATCACATAGCCATAAGTTACAGAAGGCGTGGTTCCATCCTGGATTGCCGCTCGTACTGGAGTAGCTGCGTCGACTCTGATCATGCCTTGGTACGCTGTCGTTTCTCCATGAACTTTCAGGGGAGGAGCACCGAATGCCTTCGCCGATTGGCAACTGAGAAATTGTCTCAGCCCTAGGTCAGGCAAGCCTATCAAGACGCACTGCGTATGTAACCTTCGCTGTATTGTCCTAATGACACTGAGCTTCAGTGGAATAAGACCTCGGTCGACATGCACGACGCAGGAGCATCTGCTTGTGGCACTATCAGTCGTCACCGCACCAGTCACTGCATATTAGAGAGGGCGGTGAACCTGAGCACAATGTGACCAGACGGGCTATTAGGCGCGAACTAAAGTGGAGTCTACGTGCTGCCAAGGAAGCCTGGTGGACCACTCGGGCTCAAGAAATGGAGGAGGCAGGAGCAGTAGGCAATTACCACAAGCCCTTCCAGCTGATCCGCACCACTGGTCCCAGAAAACCAGGCGTCAGTGAGACAATCAGAGACAAGACGGGTGCACTGATACACAATAAGGAACGTCGTATGGCTCGTTGGGTGGGACACTTTCAAGATCAGTTCAGTTGGCCCCCTGCTCCCGGACCTCTTCCTACTCAGGTGATGCAGGACCAGCTATGGACGGTTAGTTTAGAGCCTCCGCCGGAGGCCGAGGTCCGAAACGCGATCACAGCCTTCAATCGTTTTCGTGCTGCTGGCCCGGATTCCCTACCACCTGCACTATTTAAGGTTAGAGGTGAGGTCCTCTGCAAAGCACTGACCTCCCTATTCAAACGTATCTGGAAGGAAGAGTGCCCCGGCTAATTGGAACGAATCGATTATAGTGGCAATATACAAGAGGGACAGCCGGATAGACTGTTCTAACCACGAGAGTATTGGCCTAACGACAGTTGTGACAAAAGTATTGGCGTCGATTCTCGTTCGTCGTCTCACTGCGGAACGGGAATCGAGAATTAGGGAAGAGCAGGCAGGTTTCGGCCCAGGACGTGGGTGTATAGACCATATATTCATTTTGCAGCAGGTGCTAGAGCAGCGCCACGCATACCGCAGACCGACAATAGCTGTGTTCCTCAATTTCAAGAGTACCTTCGATTCAGTCGGTCAATCGATTCTGTTCGAAATGCTTGCGCGGAAAGCTGTTACACGAAATATGTGAATATGCCACGTGCTCTATACTCGAACACTACAGGCCGCGTCAGGGTCTACGGTGGCCTATCGGATAGCTTTCCGACCACGAGTGGTGTCTGTCAGGGTTGCCCGAATTTCCACATTTTTGTTCAACATTGTGGATTCTATCATGGAGTGTTCCCTTGCGGAATCTCACAATGTAGGCGTTGAAGTGTTGCCTAGTGAACGATTAGTTAATCTTGATTATGCGGACGATATCATCTTGCTTTTCGACGACGTTCCGGCGGCACAATCAACCCTCAATATCCTGTCTAAAGTGGTTCCATTATTTAGAATGAAAATCGCATCTTCAAAGTGCAAAGTGTTATTACAGGACCACCAGCCACTTGATGACCCCTTGACCTTTGCTAACGAGGAGCTCGAGGTGGTTGAGCAATTCACTGATCTTGGCAGCTGCATCAGCAATGATGACCGCATGGAAACTGAGGTCAGCTCACGCATTGCAAAAGTCAGAGATGCCTTCTTGAAACTGCAGCATCTTTGGCGACAGAAGTAAGTTTCTCTCCGTCTGACAGGCCGTTCTGCACTATGGTAGTGAAACTTGGCTCCTTCGGTCTGAAGATCTGAGGCGCCTTCAAGTCTTTGATCATCATTGTCTGCGAAACATTGCTGGTGTCCGATGGCACCAGCGTGTCCGCAAAGATGATGCGCGTAGGTCAGTACTAGGTAGTGATAAACATGCTAGCTCCCTAGATCAACAGATAACACTGAATATGTTGCGTTGGCTCGGGTACGTGCTACGTATGCCTCGTCATCGCTTACCTAGGAGGGCCCTGTTTAGTCTGCCAGGTGTAGGATGGCGCAAGGCTAGATTTGGAAAGAAGTTGACTTGGCAGTGGAAAATGAAGTCACTGACGACCAAACTGGGTGCCGTTGGTCCTTCTCGCTTTCCGGGCCGGAGTCCACGTGACTGGCGGCATCCGGGTTCGGATTTGCCTGTCAGTGTAGCCAGCCACAGGACCCCTGCGCCTACAGAGGGACCATGGATGGCTTGCGCTGCACCACCCACAGCTCTATCCACACACCCCATATCCAGTGTAAACCCGAAGGAATAAAACCGGGAGGCATGCGGATGGGAGCCACGTTTCATCAACGGGGCCGACCCACACTCCTTCACAGGCAAACACAAGCACGCTGTATTTGGGGAATCAACCGCACACAAGGCGGTAGCTGGACCGTTGTCCGCTCCATACTTAGTGCATGGAAACCACTCTTCGAGCCTAGCACGGCCACAAGGACCGTGCAGCCCGTCCCCTCCAGCAACGACCAACTGTCTCCTGGAGACAGATGGACGAGGTAGTGGGTAATAGACAGGTAGGCACCTTGTCAACATGCACATCAAGTGCAGCCACACCTGGGATGTCAAACAATAGCCAATCATTCGAAATGCCGATATCGAATAAAGTCAATGCATATGACGACATAAATACTCGCTAAATGAGCATATGGAAGAAATTGGTTACATGTGAATACGCGATAAGTACAAAATGTCCGAAAGTCATTTAAAATATACCACGCGATAAAATTACGCAAGTTTACCACAATTTGCATGAGCGACGTGTGTAAGTTGGGAGAAGATTAGCAAGTAGGCAGAACGAAAATAAAATAAAATGTAATGAATTTTATCCACATTAAAAAGACCTAGTTTAAGTGTAAGTTGGTTTAGCCCAACTGCGGTGAAGAAGCATCATGAATGCGACATCAGCCTCAGCATGGTGCACGATAACAGGAGATACCCTGATACTAAAGCGAACTAAATTGTCAATGTTTGACCACGATTCTTAATAATAAAGAGTGCCTACAGTCACATCCGAGTATCTGATTTTTGGAAAGAACCACGTTTCAGAGAAGGACATAAGGTTTGGATGAGTCATCGAGGTAAGCAACTGAAGATCATTCAGCTTATTTCTTAAACTGTGAACATTGGAGGATAGCACGCGTAGTCCGCTTTATACGGTACTGTCCGGAAAAGAGGAGAATTGGCCTCCAACGGGCTACAGGGAATTTTTCGATAAGGAGATCTGTTTCACCACACCGCCGGCTGGTTCGTATCACTTGTACGGCATTTTCATATTAGTCCGATGCATCGGAGAGGTCTCGTAGCACATAGAACAGCTCACCTTTGAGACACGGAGGCCGTCGAAGAATACGCTGGCTTAGTTCTTCAATTCGGCACACAATCGATGGGGAAATAATCTTGAATGGTCAAACGAACGATTATAAAACAGGCAATCAACAAAGAAAAAATTGGCAACGAAATCTGTGAAATACCCAAAAATAAGGGGTAAACATACCAGACACAAAACGACTGATGCAATTCCCATGGCAGGAACACCAGCCTTGCGATGATTAGAGAAAGAAAATTGACCAAAATGACAGGAGTACGGGAGATATGGCTGTAGAATGAGTCCAGTCGATGATTCAGAGGACTTGCGTATAAGATGTGTACGTAGCTCTTGACTGACCAGGGGGCTACAATGCAAAACAAATACCAGTTGAGTGGATGGATGGAACTCTCAACCATTTAGTAAAGTGTGCCTGGCTAACACCTCCGGACGAGCTGGATGCCAGTGTCACAGCTGCCGAGGGAATCGAGCCTGAGCTGACAGGATGGTGAAAACATGTACGTATGATGGCTGCATGTGAAAAGGGAAGGTAAAGAGAAGAGGAAACAACGATGGTCACCTAATCGAGGTTTAAGGAACTCTTGCCTTAGAGATCGATGCAAGATCACGCTCCGACCTGTTACTTTATTCCCTTTGTTGACAGACGCTATCCTCAGCGCCTACGGAAGCCACAGTCGGTCTCGACCTGTTAATGTGAGGAACAAAAGATGAGCGTGGTGCGCTAGGCTCAGTGTAGACACAGGAAAGCTGATGAGCGACATAAGGGCACCGAGCTAGCTTCTGGGACTGCTGTGGGGAACTGGCAGGGTCGTCCAATATGCAGTAAGCTTCCGGTTGTGGATTCTGAGTGCTTTCGTGTCCGATTTGTACGTAGATCTTGATTGCCTTGGGTCAGGTTAGATCAATACGGTTCAAGAGTCAAGGAACACACAGGCTCTCGCTTAAGTAACTTCCAGCTTCTTGTACGGGCAAGCGAACCAGAGCCCTTAGCAATTTGAGTTTTGATCGCTACAATGCAAAACAAATACCTCACAGGCGGTTGGGTGGAGCTATCTCAACCCCCTAGTAAGAGACCACAATGGATGTAAAGTGTGCCTGGTTAACACCCCCGGACGAGCTGGATGCAGTTGTCACAGCTGCTGAGGGAATCGAGCCTGAGCTGACAGTATGGTGAAAAGGTGCGCGATAACTCGATTTTCTGGCGTGCCATACTGTTTCGATTTTTAGGCTAAAACATTATTGAAAACAGTGTTTGTGTAAACACTGGAAACAGGACTTGACTTCTGTCAAACGCATTCACAAATCCAAGAGAAAAATTCATCAAAGTGCTTAGATTGTCGCAAAGGAGTAACCATCCCCTCAAAAACCGTGCAGTGCAATACCTGCAAGGGTTGACTGTATATCCACTGCTGTAATATCGAAGCCAAGAGGTATGTACGCCTTCCACGGATTTCATCCTCGGTTGTCTTTTTCATTTGTGATACATGCCAAGCCGCTGATTTGGCTAACAGCACTGAAATCTGTTCACCGGTGCTCAGCCCTGGGGCCCACACAAGGGAAACAAAAGCTAACCCCCTCCTGCCGCCTGCTGTGTTCAGCTCGATGACATCAAACAAGACGTAGCCGAGACTCCTCTGCTTTATCGCTGGAGACACTGGCACCAAGTGAATTTAACATTCAGCCTAAGAAGAAAATCTATGCTGCCGTCGTGCGTCAAAGCGCCGCGTCAGAGAGCTAATCTGGATACGGCGGTGCGGCGTGATAAAATAAAGGTCTCAAGGCCCAACACTCGCAAGGATTCCTCTCGCTCGCAACTGAAATTCGTCCTGAATAGAATGTATCAGTTAAAGAATGTGGTGAGATCGAATTCTCAGCGCCCAAAGCCTACTATTCCCGAGGGAAACAGACCTCCTTGCGAGCGGCGTTTGATTACTGCCAATGTGCCTGAATCTGACAAGCAAACAACTTCGGAGAAAATTTTGGACAACCAAACGTTTCTCAAGGGCATGGTCTCTACTGTCTGATGATGGGAAAACTGGGGTTGGTATTGTCTCTGCCTTTCATTTCGGCAGAAAGCAAGACGATTCTTCTAAGGTTCGTCCCCATAAAACAGTCTACCAAGAGGAGGCCGAATGCTGCCGCATACTTAAGCGGACCTCGAGGCTCAAGGGGGAAACATTTTAGGTCTTGAGGTGTCTCAGCGAAGAAGATCGTGGTAAAAGGAAGACGGCATTCGATGAGCTTAGAACTCGACGAGCAAACGGTGAAACGAATCTACTCATTGTGGATTTGCGCGTTGTGCAGATAACACCGAGAGCTCGATGAAGGCCGGTCTTTGTCCTGCCCAGATTGCAAAATCAAGCTCAGCACATGGACCGCGAGTGATGGCTGATAACATTCGCAGCATGAGAAACAAATGGGATGAGATTCTCGCTCTCACTTCGGAGCTTCGCCCATACCTTTTTGTTTGCAATGAGTCCCGGCTAACCATGGACACACCTGATGGCGAAGTCAATATCCCAAGATATCAGTTTTCTCGGGCAGACCGCCATGGGACGAAGACTGGAGATCAGACCTATACGTTCACACTATCGAGACCATTAGTGATGGCGATTCAGAAATGGTATGGTGTCGGGTCCATGACGGATGAAAACCCTCATTGTCGAGGTGGTGTACAAGCCGACGTCGAGTAACGGTGCCGGCATTTTGGATCGTCAAAACCTATGGGAGGTAGGAACTGCTTAATTTTGGGGGATTTCAAGGCACCAGGTATCGACTGGGATCTACTCAACTGAAGGCTCTCTCCTGAATCCTTTGATGCTGCTCTTCTTAGTGCAATTCTTGAAGCGAACCTAATACAGCACGCCTACCAGGATACGACGAGTCAACCACTGTACATTTTCGATCTTGTGCTGACACACAATAGCTGACGTCATCGATCTGACCTCTCCCCCACCAAGAGACCATAGCGATGTCTGCACTCTTCCTCACTTGAATGCGGCATTCAGTCACGCACAACTAAGGAGTATACCGTCGGAACTTCTGGCAGACCGATCCTTCCCACCCAAGAACAGTAGCTAGCACCCAGAACTGGATCATCCGCAAGATATGGATGTTGATGGTGCCTGGAATTTGCTATGCTTCAAAATGAACCTGCTCATTGAACAGGTTGTCCTAAACTCTAGTAAGCAGCCTCGCCCTTAGATTGACCAGAAACTGCAGCACATCATGAATCAGCGGCAGAAACTATGAGACAAACTGAAGCTTTCCCAACTGACCCATTACTCGAAATACCAAACATTTAGGAACCTGAGTTTCAAGGAAAACCGTGAGAAGAGACAAAAATTTGTACTCAGTTTAGCAGAACAATTATCCTCTAGACCAAAAAGACCATACACTTATCTCAACAAGAGAACTAAAGCCGGTTGCGGCATACCCGCTGTCATGCAACGCAACAGGAATCGCGCTGTATGAAGACGAGGAAAAGCGAACCCGCTAGTCAGGCAGTAGTCCTCCGTATACTCGCCACAAGCTCAGTCGACCAACATACGAGTCCACGCACCCCTACTGCCTAGAACTTGGTAAATTCAGGCCCGACACAGTTTTGAAACTTCTATTTGAACTAAAACCGAACTATTCATATGGCCCTGACGGCTTGCGTCCCCTTTTCCTCAAGACAGTGGCTGACTATGTTGTCTCACCCACATGCCAAGTCTTTCAGCTGTCTTTAAAGGCTGGTCGTTTACCCATCGACTTGAAAGTGGGATTGTAATGCCTAAGTACAGAGGGAATCAGCAGGACCTTGTGAAGAACCGACCAATCAGCTTGACATTTATCGTCTGTCAAGTCATGGAAAAGATCAGCAAACGCGCTCTACAGAAGTCTTGCGACGAAAATAGTATCAGTTCCTCTACCTAGCATGGTTTCCAGATGGTACGCTCCTGCTCCATCAATCTGCTAGTGTAGTGCATGCCCGGGTAACTGCTATACAGCAGCATTACTTTGCGTGTGAAAGTTCCCGGCTAAACGACTATGGGAAAGTTGGCGAGATTAGTCATCAGTGAAGCAAGTGGAGCCAGAAAGACGTCACTAATTGGACTCTGCATTCTTGAGATATTTTTTCTAAATCCGCAGAGGATTTTGTTCCAGATATCGAGGACACTTACAGTGCGGTAGTGGAGACAGTCCGTGGGACAAGAGAGAATGGGCGAAAAGTCCAAAATCGAGCGGCATTTTAGCAACAACGCTGATGCATTCATCCTGGTTTTGGACTTTTGCCAAGTACACGTTGCTATGCGCAAGCCGAGTTCTGAACTGACTCTTGTGTGCTGTGACCACCGTAGCGCTTGTTACAGTCGGAATCAGTTCTTCCCTGCTCTCTTAATCCTGGATGATCTTTCGTGTCCCCATGGATCATTGCACACTACATTTGTGCAGAGAGATGTCTAAAGTAAATCCCACAATTTCGATAAAATGCTTTCTATTAATCCGAAGCTTTCAGCTCTTTCTCGCTGTTTGTGCCCTCGAAATTAACTTAGATGGATATTCCATTGGAAGAGTGTAAAAAATGTACTCTACTCTGACATTTATTGGAGTGCGAAACCTTGGGCATACTGATTTCTTGTCCCGTGCCTCGGTCCCGCTTAAATTCAAGTTCAAGTTCAGATGGGACTGGAACGATAGGAGAATTCCGTGAGTGTTCCATCTTGAGTGGATCGTTGAGCCAGGATTTGAGGAAGTGCTCAGTTATTCATGGATCTAAAACAGAACAACCGTATCGCACTCTGGTCAACCAGATACTGCTTAGCAGTCCCTGCTGTGACAACCAGGTGAAGTAAGCAAAGGATAGGAAGAGAAATCGAAGGTACAGAATAAGCAAGTGCACTTGAAATAAGAAAATGATATCAATGAGTGATGAAAAGTAGAGAAAAGAAAATCGAAATACCAAGATGCGAGTTACTCAGGAAAATGGAAAGGTTTCGTGTTGCCACCCAAGAGCGTCAAGTTGACGCTCAAACCCCTTAACCGTAGATTCCCTGATAACACTTTCCGGAAACATATTCCAGCGCTCGATGACTCTGCGTGACAGCCGGATTTCCGCCCTAATCCGATCGGAGCGCGGCTTGTCCAGCTTCAAGGAATGATCGCGTAGAACAGACAATCTAGCGGGACTGAATAGCTCAGATAAATCCGGACCAACCTTCTCAGTTAAGATACAGTAGGTTAGGATTAGGTTTCCTCTAAGCCTTCGGTGGTGCGTTGAATGCATTCCCATACTAAGTAGACGCTCGGGGTACGTCCGTCCCCGTAATCCCTCGACTAACCTAGTGCCCACTCGTAAAACCCTCTCTAACTCCATTTTGTCCCGGATGATGCAAGGCGGACAAGCCTGGACGCAGTATTCCAGATGAGGCCGAACGAAAGCCGAGAATAGTCTCGTAAAGATGCCGCCCGTCAAGACTCAGAAAGAACGTCGTATTAACCACATTACACGGAAACCTCTGCTTGCGGCCTTCTTCCAGTTGTCGCCGGAGTGTAAAGCCGAAGAATGTACGACGCCTAGGTCAACCTGGTTAGATACACGGGGGAGTTCGACCCCATCAAGCAAGTACTTCGTAGAAGGACAACCTCATCCAATTCGAAGAACGGAGCACTTTGCGTGACTTATGGGCAGTAACCATAAAGTAGACCAGTCCCAAAGCTTAGCTAATGCTCGCTGAATAGCTTCGGAACCCCCAGGAACATCGACAATGTTCCACAGCTTCGGGTTTTCAGCAAATAGCAGTGACGGTACCTCAATCTCCCCGGGTATGTCATTCACATAGATAGAAAACAGCAGCGATCCAAGGACCGAGCCCTGTGGCACGCCACTGAGGACAGACTGCCTAAACGATAGGCCCCGGCATACCCGTACACACTGCTCTCTACCCTCCAAGGCAGTCACCCAATGAAGGGCGCGGCCAGATACACAGTAGGTCAGCTTTTGCGCGAGCCTCAAATACCTTCGAAAAGTCGACGAAAAGCACGTCCAGTGCATGGCCGTTATCTACTGCATCCGCCCAACTTTCACCAGCCACCAGTAGATTGGTCAGGCACGAAAAACCCTTCCGGAATCCGTGTTGTACATTGCTAAGTAGATAAAATCTACTCAGATGACTCTCCAATGAATCTCTCACCAGTTCCTCGAGGAGTCTGACTACTACACTCGTCGGACTAACTGTTCTGTACTTTGCAGGTAGACTCATGTACACATTTTTGAAGATGGGACAGATGACAGCTTCCTTCCAATTGGAAGGCCATGCATACCACCACCATCATCATCATCATCATCAACAGCAGTACACCAGCCATTTGAACTGATGCTTCGCTGCCATACAACCATGAGGAACTATGAAATAAAAAATAAGAAGAGGGAGAGAAGGGGGACTTACCTGAAAACCTTAATGCCCTAAGCAAACATTCAGGGTCAAGGCGCCTACACCTTGTGTAGACAACGTTCCGTCACAAACAGCTGGCTATCGTGCAAAGATAAGGCGGCATCGGCGAGACAGCTTCCTTGCGGCTTTCACTGCCACGCGTCATAATCAGCCATTACCCCGCAGATAACTCAGCACCAAACACACTTTAAACAGACAATCCGATTAGGAGACGGCAGCAGACGCGCCACTGGTCTCGGTTGCGAGCCATATCCTGTAAAGTCTCGAGCCAAGCACAAGGTGAGTCACGTGGACTCCAAGCCGGAAGGCGAGACGGACCAACGGCACCCAGTTTGGTCGTCAGTGACTTCATTTCCCGCTGCCAAGTCAACTTCTGTCCACCTCGAGCCTTGCGCCATCCTACACCTGGAAGACTGAACAAGGCCCCCCTGGGTAAGCGGTGATCAGGCATGCGTAGCACGTGCCCGAGCCAACGCAACTTATTCAGTGCTATCTGTTGTTCTAGGGAGCTAGCATGATCATCACCACCTAGTACTCGCCTCGCACATCATCGTTGCGGATACGCTGGTGCCATCCGACACCAGCAATGCTTCGCAAACAACGATGATCAAAGACTTGAATGCGCCTCAGATCTTCAGACCGAAGGGGCCAAGTCTCACTACCATACAGCAGAACGGCCCTCACTGTGGCCTTGTATACACGGCCTTTCAGACGGAGGGAAACTCCCTTCTGTCGTCAAAGATGACGCAGGTTCAAGAAGGCAGCTCTGGCCTTTGCAATGCGTGAGCTCACGTCAGTTTCTATGCGCCCATCATTGCTGATGCAGCTGCCAAGATAAGTGAAATGATCAACCACCTCGAGTTCCTCGTTAGCAAGCGTCAAGGGGTCATCCAGTGGCTGGTGGTCCTGCAGCAACACTTTGCACTTTGAAGGTGCGAAGTGCATACCAAATAATGGGACCACTCTGGATAGGCTATTCAGGGTTGATTGTGCCGCCTCAACATTGTCGAAAAGCAAGACGATATCGTCCGCATAATCTAGATCAACTAACCGTTCACCAGGTAGCACTTCAACGCCTACAACGTTGGATTCGGTCAGCGAACACTCCATGATAGAGTCCACGACGAAATTGAACAAAAATGGGGAAATCGGGCAACCCTGTCGAGCGCCACTTGTAGTCGAAAAGCTATCCGATAGGGCACCATAGACCCTGACGCGGCCTGTAGTGTTCGAGTATAGAGCACGAAGGATGTTCACATATTTCGTGGGAACACCTTTCCGCGCAAGTATTTCGAACAGAATCGATCGATCGACTGAATCGAACGCATTCTTGAAATCGAGGAACACAGCTATTGTCGGTCTGCGGTATGCGTGGCGCTGCTCTAGCACCTGCCGCAAAGTAAATATATGGTCTATACAGCCACGTCCTGGGCGAAAACCGGCCTGCTCTTTCCTAATCCGAGATTCCCGTTCTGCAGTGAGGCGACGAACGATAATCGAGGCCGGTAATTTTGTCACAACTGTCGTTAGGCTAATACCCCTGTGGTTCGCACAGTCTGTGCGAGTGCCCTTTTTGTATATTGCCACTATAATCGATTCGCTCCAATTAGCCGGGGCACTCTTCGTTCCAGATACGTTCGAATAGGGAGGTCAGTGCTTTGCAGAGGACCTCACCTCCATCCTTAAATAGTGCAGGTGGGAGGGAATCCGGGCCAGCGGCACGAAAACGATTGAGGGCTGTGATCGCGTTTCGGACCTCGGCCTCCGACGGAGGCTCTTAACTAACCGTCCATAGCTCGTCCTGCATCACCTGAGTAGGAAGAGGTCCGGGAGCAGGGGGCCAGTTGAACTGATGTTCAAAGTGCTCAGCCCAACGAGCCATACGGCGCTCCTTATTGTGTATCAGTGCACCCGCGTTGTCTCTGATTGTCTCACTGACGCCTGGTTTTCTGGGACCAGTGGTGCGGATCAGCTGGAAGGGCTTGTGGTAATTGCCTACTGCTCCTGCCTCCTCCATTTCTTGAGACCGAGTGGTCCACCAGGCTTCCTTGTCAGCACGTAGGCTCCACTTTAGTTCGCGCCTAATAGCCCGTCTGGTCACATTGTGTTCAGAACCAGCCGGGAGGTGTCTTCTAGCTTCCAACTGGTTCACGGACCTCTCGGATATCCAGTGACTGGTGCGGTGACGGCTGATAGTGCCACAAGCAGATGCGCCTGCGTCGTGCATAGTGGCCGAGATCTTATTCCACTGAAGTTCAGTATCATTAGGACAAGACAGCGAGAGTTCGCTATGCAGTGCTTCTTGATAGGCTTGCCTGACAGAGGGCTGGGACAATTTCTCCGTTGCCAATCGAGGGAGACGCTTGGTGCGCCGTCCGGTAAAGTTCATGGAGAAACGACAGCGCACCAAGGCATGGTCAGAGTCGACACAGGTACTCCAGTACGAGCGGCAATCCAGAATGGAACCACGCCACTTATAACTTATGGCAATGTGGTCAATTTGGGTCCATCGCTGGCCAGCTACAGGTGGACGCCAAGTGGCACTTCGGCGCCCAATGTGTCTAAAACAGTGCTAGTAAGAAACAACTGGTGCTCCGCACACAGTTGCAGCAGACGCTCGCCGTTGTCAGTCCGTTCGGAGTTAAGTCCATACTTACCACCCAGCTGAGCTTCTGAAGAGCTCAGACGCCCTACTTGTGCGTTCATATCCCCTGCAAGTACTATAATATCTGAACTAGTAGCACTGCGTAGCAGCGTGTTCAGTTCGTGATAGAAAGTGTCCTTGACTGCATTAGAACTGCAGTCGGTGGGAGCATAAGCAGAAAACACAAACAAACAGCGTCTTGTTTTACTTCGCGAATACACCTTAGCTGATGTCGTCAAACGGGCTGCACATAAACGGCTGTTCACCGGAATCCAATCAACTAACGATGACTCAGCCTTGGAGCTGAGAATGATACCTACACCAGCTTGACCGGTGAGTGCTGCATCGGCGTCTCCGGAAGCGTGCAACCAATAACGAGAGGATAAGCCGGGTGCAGTCAATTCAATAACCCCGTTAGGGTCATTAATCCTAGTTTCGGACACACAACACACATCAACACCCAGTGTGTCCAAGGTGCGTGCGAGTGCAGCCCGTTGACCTCTTTGTCTTAGAGTGCGAACGTTGAATGTCGCCATGGAAACGGGATAGCGTGGCCTTACAAGGAACTTTTGCCGATAGGTGCTGTGGGATGGTGGCTGCAGATGGTTCTACTCCAGTAGCACTTCGGTTGCTGTCAATTAAGCTGGGAATTATAGAAGGAAGGTTAGTAATTGTTAAGGAACATTTGGTTTCGTTCCTAATTTCGCACAAACTTCTCTCACCTTCACAGCATGGCTTTCTGAAATCTCGCTCGTGTGTTACCTGTCAAGTTGACTTCCTTAACCATCTAACTGAAGCAATTGACTCAGGTCGTCAGTGCATTGTTATCTTCCTCGACATGCAAAAGGCTTTTGACAGAGTCCCACACAAAAAAGCTGTTATGTAAATTAAGTAAGTACGGTGTTACAAACCCGCTTTACTCTTGGATCCAATCTTACCTTGTAGGACGGTCGCAAGTTGTGGATATCAATGGTTACATCTCTTCACCTCGTCCGGTTACCAGTGGAGTGGTGCAGGGCAGTGTCTTAGGCCCGTTGCTCTTCCTACTGTATATAAATGACCTGGTTTCTGTCATACAATTTGGGAAGCCTTATTTATTTGCTGATGATTTAAAGGTGGTCTACACGTTCCCAGGTTCTCAGCGTATCGCTGAAGTTAACAATATCCAAAGCGACTTGGAAGCCATTGAGAGATGGGCTGATATGTGGCAGATGACATTTGCAACATCCAAGTGTAGTATTCTATCGTATGGATGTCAGATAGCAGCAGAAGTGTTCAGGCTTCATGATGAAGTCATTCCCATCAGCCAGTCTGTTCGTGACTTAGGTTTAAGATATTCTAGTTCCTTAAACTTTAGCGAACATACAAACCATATCGTGAAAAAGGCTAAGCAGTCGGTCGGGCTCATATGCCACCTGCTAACCTTGAAAGAAACCAGACTAATTGCTTTCAAAATCAGTATCTGGCCTTTGCTTGAATATTGTTGTGCTGTGTTCAGTAACTTGCGAAAGGCTGACTTGAGAGCCATTGAAAACGTCCAACGCGCCTTTACGAAGCGCATATTTGGCTGTTCAACCGCTCTTTCATACCGAGATAGGTGCAAGCAACTGAATCTTGAACCTCTGTGGTTACGAAGAATGCAACTAAATCTGTGCTTCCTCCACAAACTCGCGTGGCGGAAAGCATATATTGGAACCTATCAATTGCACTTTCGAGAAAACACCACTTATGAACTGCGAGATAAAGAATGCATATTCTATTTACCTAAATTCAAGAGCAGTCTAAGGAGAAATTTCTATCTTCTTAGGTATGGCTCCATTTGGAATAAGCTGCCAAAAGAGATTAGATGTATTGAACATTTCTGCATGTTCAAGAAAATGATAAAGGCTTATCTGTCAACGGACAGAGCGAAATGGATCTTAAACATTCAATTTGATGATGAAAAACTGTATGAAGAAGGGCCGGATCATGTATGATACCGGAGAACATCAACTCTACTGCACCAGAGAAAACTTGATCAGCTAGGATGAGCTGATACAAACCGCTTCTTATGCTATTCCTTAACGCTACATTCCATGCGGTTTTACTCCCTTTCAACTTAATTCATATCAGATGTCTTCTGTTTAAAACCGATAGCAAAATTATTTACTGGTGTGACGTCAGGAGCTATTTTCGTAATTTTTTCCCACAAATTGATTAATTCGTAATATTGTTCTGCGATCCCCTTCGCTACATTTGTTCTCCAGTGCTAATCATTTCCCCTCTTTTCTGAAACTAACAGTCCAGAAACATATACTTGAATTCAAGTATGGCAATAACTGATTCCCTACGCGACTTTTGCCTATGGACAACTTGTACAGTCATCTGTCTCCGGGTGTCACGCTACACAATTTATCGTATGATCGGCTCGATCGATTTCTACGCCGATGTACAAAACATACCTGCCTATTTCTTACATTAACGATATAGTACCTCTTTCACAGAATTCTTCTTTTTCATATTCTTCCTTATTTCATAGTTGGCCACGAATGGGATGATCTCCTGTGGTGACGGATTACAGCTTCCAGATTATAAAAGACGTTACCTATGCAAGGCAAATTGCCACCAACTGTCTGGCGTATAAAAAAGTGCCATAATAGAATGATCCGCATGACGGACTGGGCTGAACCTTCATAGCCCATAATACATGTTCAAAAACAGCTCTAAAATGAACAAAACATATGATATACAGGTGATGGCTCATATGCTACTATGCCACACCGGCACACGGCCAGTTATTGCATGGAAGTGCGAGCGAAACCTTTCGAGGGAATACCTTGCATGGAAGCAGGTCCCCTGGGGATGGTTCCACGAGTGGCCGTATTACTTTAACTGGACATCTGTTTAAATTTGCTTACGTTATTGTTCCTGCTTTTTATTTTCTTTAATGCTTTAATCCTGCCAATTAGTTTAGTACCTGTTTTTGGATCCATTGTAAAAAGCGTGAACAAATTGATTATTTTTTTGCGATCTTGTTGTACACATTGATCAGACCACATAGTTGGACTGCACCTCGAAACACCGAGGAATATAACATTTATCATTTATCATTTAATAGGGGCCGGGATGGGAGTAAAAGAAAAAGGTGAAAAAGAAAGAAGGGAGGCGCCAGCAGTAGCATGTTTTCGCTTATCCGCCCTGCTGTATGCAGCAGATAAGGCGACCCTTGATAATCTGCGCGACGGCCGATGCAGGATGAAGTTTATGTTTGAAGAAAATGTCATGGTTGTATGTGGGCTGGGATACTGCCAGGGCGCCCAGACCTAGACAGGAGAACGATTAGGGTCCTCATCCAAAGCCTTTGGCTCAAAAGCCTGTCCGCAAGGCAGCGGGGTGGCAGTGGTTTAGTTTTACAGAAATGGACGCCACCCCATTTCAAACCCCCAACCTGGAGGACCAGGAGACTGAGTTTGTCTGACCTCTCACCATTGACCAACCTGGTAGGAGTAGCTCTCAAGATGCTTGGAGGCATCACCCAGTATAGCTCAATGGGTCAATGAGGTACGCAAACCGTCGCACCACGTTAAGGTCCAGTCTCGTTGCGACGGCCATGCATAGCTGTCAAACGATTTCTGAAACACCATAGCGAGCGGTCCACTTTGTTCCGCAGCCAACTCATGTCACAGTTTCGGGTGAATTAACTCAGGCCCATAGGCCTTAGAAGGGTTAAGCCCTTGTAACAGCCTACGTACTTCCGTCTCCGCTAAAATAAATGCAGGTAGTCCTGAACCCTCTGGGATCCTGCAAACCAGCTCAACGCCTACCAAAGAGGTTTCCCGCATAGTGCCCACTAAGTACGCAGGCCTTGTCATAGTCCGTATGCGCATGAGTACCGTCACCACGCGTCCATACTGGAACTGACATGTTCGAACCGCAGCGCCTTATGACATAAGCGAAGAAGCTTTTTGGATTCTCTGAAGCTTCGTCTGCTAACCCTTTCTCGAAATTGAGCCGAACATCCCTTAGGTGTTGCTTACACCGATTTCTAGCCTTACGGTACCTGTTATAAGTATAGGTGGACGGAGTATCTCGGTAAGTCCGCCAATATCTAGACCTCTTTGTGAGCAGATGTCTGTCAGTGGGATCTATCCAGGGCGGCTGTGCTCGTGCCTCCGTTCTCCTTGTGACTTGGATGAAGGGAGCAGAGACCTCTGAGGTAGGGCTTAAATTTATTCCAGGCAATCTGGACAGTATCGTCGCCTGAGATCTCACAATGGAAACCCGAAGCCTTGGCTCTCATTGATTGATACTCTGTGTGCCATATGTTTGGGAGAGACTCAACGGTACTCTGGCAGCGTCTAGACAGAGTACAACTGAAGAGCAAACAAACATGAGCACTGGAATTCATTGGAGGTCCGTAAGTAATGTCACCAACAAAATTGAGTGACTTAACAAATACAAGGTCTAAGACGGTACTTGGGCGTTCATGTACCTAGTGGGGAAGTCAATGAACTGATGCAAAGATACTTGCAGCGTAAGCTCAAGCAGATCAACGCCGAATGCGCCTGACTCTGAGTCGCAAGAAAGATCTGCCCACCAAACCTCTGGGTTGAAGTTGCCCATCACCAAACACTTGTTTGCGGACTGGGAGCGAATGAAGTCAAGTACCTATTTGGATACGCTCCCAGGACTTCTATACACAATTACAACTGTAATCTGAGCCGAGGATGTGCTAATAGCAGTCGACAGGGCCTCAACAGTTTTGTATGCTGACTGAAATAAGCACGTCTTCAGAACGTCAGGTTTGCAGCTCACATAAAGAGCGACGCCACTTCCCTGCCGGCCAGCGGAGCGATCGCGCCTAAATAGTGCGTAGTGAAATAGATGTACTTCACCATCCGTGATGTCCTGAGATAGCCACGTTTCAGTGAATGCGAGTATATCGGGATGAGACCTATCTACAAGTAGACCTAACTCGCACACCTTATTCTTTAGGCTGCGCACATTACTTAGCAATATCTGAAGATATCGTTAGATTCAGATCTGGGTCGTGCGCTACCAGAATGGGCAGTGGTAGGGCGGGAAAGGACCGCCGGCTGACTATCCGAAAACCCACTAACTGGAGACCTTGTTCACCGGCCGCTCGCCTGCTTTTGAGTCCTTGATGGCCACCCTTAGCTTCAGCCTATCGGCCAGCGGAAGTTCCGGCTGAACGCTAATATTTGTACCTTTCAGCTTAAACGCAAACCGCATGAGAGCGCTGCGTTCCTCCGAGGTAGAGAGTACCACACGAAGTAGCCGCGGTCGAGGGTTTGGTACATTAACTGGGACGTTCCCCAGACTAATCAGCTTCTTGACAGTAACGCCTGGAAAACCAGTAGGAAGAAGCTTCGTTACACACATTTTAAACCACTGAAGGTCGTCCAACATGCGATCAGCAGGAAGGACAGCAGTAGACTCAGCCGCGTTACGGAATATAACGCAACTATCCGTGAAAGAATCGCCACGACGGAGTGTATTAACCCCACGAGTCAATGATTCTACACTTGGAGCAGGTGACTTCATCACTGGTGATGGGACTGTTTTCAGCAACGTTCGCAAAGGCCGCGTATGTTTTCCGCTCCATTGTCGATGCCTTTGTCCGGGAGAAAGTAAGAATTGCCTTGGAAATTTCCCATTTTAGCGATTAATCGATTATTAACGATTATCGCATCGATTTCGAACGTTCCTGAATGTTCTTCTTCTACACGTGATCAAAATCCACCTGACCTCTCGGCAAAAGATATGGGGAACCACTAACCTTCCAATTCTAGAAGTCGAAGGTCAGCAGAGACCTATAAATACAGCCGGGGTCCTCAGTCGTTGTACAGTGTTCGTTGGCTGCGATTAATACGTTATTTGTCAGGGTCATTGGCGTTCTGCTTTTTTCCTTCGGTAGGGCTAGAAGTTTTGCGGAGCAGTGAATTGTTACTTTTGGAATTGCGTCTAGTGAGAAGATTATAACAAATGGCGACGGAGAAAAGTGGAAATGTGATGAATTTTTCTGCCGAACAATTTCAAAAGCTGCTTTTTCAACAGCAAGCTCAAATGGAGGCGCAAATGAAAACGATTGAAAATCTGACAAAATGCTTGAGTTTGCAGACAACTGCAGCAGCGACGCGGGACACGCAGGCGAGTTCTGTTGATCTTTTGCAGGGAAGAGAGCAGTGTGTACGTGTGGTCGCAGCTTATCCTTTAAGCAAGCGGTCCTTAGCGGTGTCCCACAGGGCTCGGTCCTTGGACCGATGCTGTTCTCCACCTACGTAAACGATCTCCCTGGAGAGCTTGGGGTATCATCGCTATTGTTTGCTGATGACCTTAAGCTATGGAATGTTGTAAATGTTCCTGGGGGTTCTGAGGCCATACAGCATGCACTGGACAGACTCTGGGACTGGTCTACTTTGTGGCTACTGCCCATAAATCAGGCTAAGTGTTCCGTCCTTCGTATAGGAGCAACTTTCCCGCCTTCGAGCTACGTACTCGGTGGGGTCGAACTCCCCCTTGTCTCCAACCAGATAGACCTAGGTGTCGTTCATTCCTCGTCTTTGCATTCTGGTGACAACTGGAAGAAGGCCGCTAGTAGGGGTTTCAGAATGTTATGGTTAATACGCCGTTCTTTCGGGGTCTTAACTGCCGACATATTTGTGAAGCTGTTCTCAGCTTTCGTCCGGCCCCATCTGGAATACTGCGTCCAGGCTTGCGCGCCCTGCCTTGTTCGGGACAAAATGGAGCTTGAGAGGGTTTTGAGAGTAGGTACCAAATTGGTCGAGGGGTTACGGGGGCAATCGTACCCCGAGCGTCTACTTAGCTTGGGTATGTATTCAATGCACTACCGACGGCTTCGAGGAGACCTAATCCTTACTTACCGCATTTTAACAGGGAAGGTTGGAGCGGACTTGCGCTGGCTATTTAGCCCGGCTAGGTTGCCTTGTCTTCGCGGTCATCCCATGAAGCTGCACAAGCCGCGTTCTGACCGGATCAGGGCGGAAACTCGGTTATCGCGTAGAGTTATCGAGCGCTGGAACTCGCTTCCAGAAAATGTAGTCAGTGAACCTACGGTTAAGGGTTTCGAGCGTCAGTTAGACGCTCTTGGGTGGCAACACGAAACCTTTCCCTTCTCCTGACCATATCCATCTTCAAACTTTCAGTTCTTATTCTGTCATTATCTTCACTCTTTGGTGTTATCCTTCATTTTAATGACTTTCATTCCCCTTTATCTTCCATTTACTTTCTACTTCTTTCTTACTTCACGTAACCTACACAGCGCGGACTGCTAGTGCAGGGAACGTGGGCAGTAATTGGTTGATCAGGGTGTGTTTCGGGTGTTTCGTTTTAGATCTATCAAGAACTAACACCTTATCATTTCCTGGCTCAACGATTTGCTCAAGAAGGAACACTCAAGGGATTTTCCTATCGTTTCAGTCCATCTGAATCTGAATCTTCTCACGAACGCCATCACTGAATTCCATTATGATGCGGATTCTGGAAGCACTTTCGAAGCGTGGTTCAAGCGCTGGGAAGACATGTTCCAGACGGCCTTCAGTCGTCAGGAAGCCTCCTGGAAAGTGCGATTGCTACTCCGCAAGCGTGGAATAAGTGAATATTCAAGGTTCATGGACCACATTTTGCCCAAACAGCCGAAAGATCTGACATTTGACGAAGCAGTGTCGCAGTTGATGGAAATTTTTGGTGAGTCGGTGTCCTTGTTTAGTATTCGCTACCAATGCCTAAAAATTGTCAAACAGGAAGCAGACGATTTTGGGGCCTTAGCAGACATGATTAACTGTGAGTGTGAACGATTCAAACTACGCTCTTTAACGGACGATCAGTTTAAGTGTCTCATTTTCGTCAGTGCTCTACAATCGCCCAGTGATGCTGAAATCCGAACGCGGCTTTTAGCTAAGCTAGAGCAGGACCCTGATCTGACATTGAAGGCCCTCGTTAGCGAATGCAAACGACTGCTCACTCTAAAACACGACACTGCCATGGTCGAACGCAGTGGTCTAGCATCACCAGAAACGGTGCAACTTGTGAAAAATGCCAGGACCGGCAACGCAAGCAGACCCTTCAAGAGGCCTACGTAGAAACCGCCCACAGCATGCTGGTCATGCGGCGAATGGCATTTCGCTCGCTTTTGTCCCTTCAAACATCATTTTTGTCGGACGTGCCATAAGCGTGGGCATAAGGAGGAATGGTGCAGTCAAGTCCGGTCGAATAAAGTGCAGAAGTCTTATCGAAAGGTTAATTCTAGAAGGGGCGGTGCTGAGTCTCTCTCAATAGTTGCCGCATTCCAAAGCGAATGTAAACCGAGACGACGATTCATCACTGTGTTGATCAATGGTATTCCGACCAAACTGCAATTTGACGCGGCCTCAGACATCACAATCATTTCCAGGCGCATATGGAATCACATAAAGAGGCCGAAGATGGTCGAGTCTCAGAAAGTTGCACGTAATGCATCCGGCGGTGTGTTACACTTAGTGGGCGAACTCAATTGCAGGATTGCTTTCCAGGGTGTGGAGAAGTTGGGAACATGCTACATTTCGGAGCGGCCGAATTTGAATCTTCTTTGCCTCGACTGTATTGAAAAGTTGAACCTCCTTGATGTTCCCTTTAATCAGATCTGCAACCGAGTTCGAGCAAGTCCAGACCCATCTGCAAAGTCCGTCGAAGACATGACACTTACCCTGAAGCGAAAATTTGCTTCTGTCTTTCAGGATGACTTAGGCCACTGTACGAAATTCAAGGCAACACTGAACTTGCGAACAGGTGCTAAACCAGTGTGCAAGGCCAAAAGACCAATACCATATGCAGCCATGTCAACCGTTGAGCAAGAGCTCGATCGACTGGAACGTGCCGGGGTCATCACAGTAAATAAATAAATAAATAAATAAATAAATAAATACTTTATTCTCGACTATGCGAGGCACGCCCATGGAGGCATGATCAGATATGTACAACTGTACAAACATTTTATGGCAACTATGACAGTAATAGTAGAAAATTGGTCGTATGTCCATGGTAAAATAAATAAATAGATAGTTTATTCTCAGTTTCATAGAGACGCACCAACTTAGGCATGATCAAGGTTTAAAACTGTTGTGTATCACGATGATACTCCGAGTTCAATCGTGTATAGTTGAAACGGTGTCAAGAAGAGTTGATATGTGAATCTAGTCGACTTGCCAGTATGTAGTTGTGGGCTGTGACTTTATTTAGTGGCGAGTCACATCCGCCACGTCGCAGTGTTGTTAAACAGACATTTGTGGCTTTTTATAGGGAGAACGCTTGCCAGGCGAAAACCCACCACGTCCTGCAACACTGCCGTAAAGCATTTTGAACATTAATGTTGAACTGGCAAAGCCGCTTGACGACTGGTTTCACCTTCGGTTTTTCGCGGGGTAATGGCTTCTAATTTCCTCTGTTAGTTGGACGGGTATTTTGCTCTGGGTCGCCATGATTTTTGGGGTCGCTGGAGGAGAGGGACATCGCGATTTTTCTTCTTGTTGTATGTCCAGGTGAGCAAAAGTTTCAATTTTTCCGCTGTCCAGATTTTTCAGATGTATACTGTATGGGAGTATGAGGATATGTCCAGTTCTCCATACTGGACAAGGGTTATGGTGATTGTAGGTTGGTCCTTGCGGAGTTTTACCATCCTCCATGTCAGTCCTTGTGGGTTGTTCCGTCCGTCTTGGGCCAAAATTGTTCCTCAGTCCAATCCCAGATCTCCAAGATGTCCCGGACCTCAGAGAAAAGGGAAAGTGGGAGACAACCGAGAGAAGACCGCAAGAACAGGCATGGAATTGAATATTGTTAATGTCTTGTGTTATAACATTTGGGCTTGAGACAAAAGCATGTACACTGTGCAACAATAATTATGCTGAAAATGTCTTTTGAGTATCCTATAGAATCATTAGCCGTATAGGTGGATTGCTATCGCCTGCGTAGGGACAAGAGCGTTGCACCAGTAAGTAAAGTACGAGTATCCGTTTGATATGAGTCGATAGTTGCGTGGGGATAGAGCAAAGAGAGTTAGAATGTTGGTAGTGATTGTCAGGTGCATGAACAGCACGTAGTTAGTGTAATCCGAGTGGGGGGCATAATAAGCGAAAATAAATAGTTTGCAGCGAGAGAGTCTTAAAGCTCAATTGGTGGCAGGGCAGCGGAGGGACTGGATGCAGATATTCTAGAGGAGTAAAGGTTATTCAGATACGGGGTGGCTACTAACAAGCACTGGATCATCGCATATGCATGGGGCCAATGGCCATTAGCTACTTCTGAAGAGAAATGCAGAATTTATGACGACCGACAGATGTTGGCGCTAGGAGTGACTCAGTCGCCAGATGCAGCTATTCCAATCGGACGCTTTGTCACTAGTGTATGCCTATAGGGTCGATGAGTGTATCTATAGGCCAGTGAAGGTAAGTGATAGGTCAACAGATCAGCTAAGCTGTGACGCAAACAATCCAAGAGAATGAACATTCTAAGAGGGAGCGAGCTCCGGATATCCGCAGAGTTAAATGGAAGCTATGGCGACTAGCTGCTGGTAAGCAGAGATAGTGGCTCTAGGAAAGAATGAATCGGTGGCTGCTGTAGCCATAGTATTAAGACGTTTGTCTACTACTGGATACCTACAGCTTTGTTGAAGAAGTCAACAGGCAAGCGAGGTTTAAGCGAGACATACGGCAGAAGAGAATGAAGGCTGGAGAGTCAAGAAGTGGCTCCTTGTAGGCTACATGGAGCCAACAATGTCTAGCTATTGTCAAGAAGAGTTGAGGCGAGTAAGATGAACGACGGATAATGACGCGCTAGGAGAGAGAAGAGTGACCAGCAATAGAGTTTGGGCTAAGCCTTCAGTAACTAGTGGATCCTACGGTGGCACATAATAGGTCGGCAAACCATCTGAGCTGTAAAGCAAACAATCCAAGTGAATGAATATTGTAAGAAGGGAGCGACTCCCACAGAGCTCCGGATATCCGCAGAGTTAAATGGAGGCTATGGTGACTAACTGCTGCTAAGCAGAGATATTGGCTCTGGAAAAGAGTGAGCCAGTGGCTGGTGTAGCCATAGTATTAAGACGTTTGTCCACTATTGGATACCTACAGTTTCGATGAAGAAATCAACATGCGAGCAAAGCTTTAGATAGACAGACGGCAGAAGAAAATGAAGGTTGGAGAGTTAGGGAGTGGCTACTTGAAAGCTACATGGAGTCCACAATGACTAGCTGCTGTCAAGAGGAGTTGTTGCGAGTGGGACGTACGGCACATAACGGCGCGCAAGGAGAGAGAAGAGTGACCAGCAATATAGTCGGACTGAGCCTTCAGTTACTAGTGGATCCTACGGTGGCACTTAATAGGTCCACAAACCATCTGAGCTGTGACGCAAGCAATCTAAGAGAATGAACATTGTAAGAAAGAAGCGACTCCTACGGAGCGCCGGATATCCGCAGAGTTAAATGGAAGCTATGTCGACTAGCTGCTGCTAAGCAGAGATAGTGGCTCTAGGAAAGAGTGAACCAGTGGCTGGTGTAGCCATAGTATTAAGACGTTTGTCCACTATTGGATACCTACAGTTTCGATGAAGAAGTCAACATGCGAGCGAAGCTTAAGAGAGACAGACGGCAAAAGAAAATGAGGGTTGGAGAGTCAGGGAGTGGCTACTTGTAAGCTACATGGAGCCAACAATGTCTAGCTATTGTCAAGAAGAGTTGAGGCGAGTAAGATGAACGACGGATAATGGCGCGCTAGGAGAGAGAAGAGTGACCAGCAATAGAGTTTGGGCTAAGCCTTCAGTAACTAGTGGATCCTACGGTGGCACATAATAGGTCGGCAAACCATCTGAGCTGTAAAGCAAACATTCCAAGTGAATGAATATTGTAAGAAGGGAGCGACTCCCACAGAGCTCCGGATATCCGCAGAGTTAAATGGAGGCTATGGCGACTAACTGCTGCTAAGCAGAGATATTGGCTCTGGAAAAGAGTGAGCCAGTGGCTGGTGTAGCCATAGTATTAAGACGTTTGTCCACTATTGGATACCTACAGTTTCGCTGAAGAAATCAACATGCGAGCGAAGCTTAAGAGAGACAGACGGCAAAAGAAAATGAGGGTTGGAGAGTCAGGGAGTGGCTACTTGTAAGCTACATGGAGCCAACAATGACTAGCTGCTGTCAAGAGGAGTTGATGCGAGTGGGACGAACGACATATAACGGCGCGCTAGGAGAGTGAAGGGTGACCAGCAATAGAGTTTGGGCTGAGCCTTCAGTTACTAGTGGATCCTACGGTGGCTCATAATAGATCAACAAACCGGCTGAGCTGTGACGCAAGCAATCCAAGGGAATGAATATAGCAGGAAAGGAGCGACTCCTACAGAGCTCCGGATATCCGCAAAGTTAAGTTGAAGCTATGGCAACTGGCTGCTGCTAAGTAGAGATAGCCGCTTTAGAAAAGAATGAATCGGTGGCTGGTGTATCCATGTCATTAAGACGTTTGCCCAATACTGGATACCAACAGTTTCGATGAAGAGATCAACATGCGAGCAAAGCTTTAGATAGACAGACGGCAGAAGAAAATGAAGGTTGGAGAGTTAGGGAGTGGCTACTTGTAAGCTACATGGAGTCAACAATGACTAGCTGCTGTCAAGAGTTGTTGCGAGTGGGACGTACGGCACATAACGGCGCGCAGGAGAGAGAAGAGTGACCAGCAGTATAGTCGGACTAAGCCTTCAGTTACTAGTGGATCCTACGGTGGCACTTAATAGGTCCACAAACCATCTGAGCTGTGACGCAAGCAATCTAAGAGAATGAACATTGTAAGAAAGGAGCGACTCCTACGGAGCGCCGGATATCCGCAGAGTTAAATGGAAGCTGTGTCGACTAGCTGTTGCTAAGCAGAGATAGTGGCTCTAGAAAAGAATGAATCAGTGGCTGTTGCAGCCATAGCATTAAGACGTTTGTCCACTATTGGATGCCTACAGTTTCGATGAAGAAATCAACATGCGAGCGATGTTTAAGAGAGACATACGGAGAAAAAAAGAAGGCTGGAGAGTAAAGGAGTGCATCCTTGCAAGCTACTTGGAGCCAACAATGCCTAGCTATTGCCAAGAAGAGTTGACCAGAGTTGGTTAACGGCGCGCTAGGAGAGAGAGATGGCCAGCATTGGAGTTACTAGTGGTTACTAGTGGATCCTACGGTGGCACATAGTACGTAAGCAAACCATCTGGGCTGTTGCGCAAGCAATCCAAGAGAATGTATATTGTAAGGAACGAGCGACTCCTACTGATCTCCGGATATCTGCAGAGTTAAATGGAAGCCATGGCAGCTAGCTGCTGCTAAGCAGAGATAGTGGCTTTAGAAAAGAATGAGTCAGTTGCTGGTGCAGCCATAGTATTAAGACGTTTGTCCACTATTGGATGCCTACAGTTTCGATGAAGAAGTCAACATGCGAGTGAGGTTTAAGAGAGACATACGGCAGAAGAAAATGAAGGCTGGAGAGTCAAGAAGTGGCTCCTTGTAGGCTACATGGAGCCAACAATGTCTAGCTGTTGTCAAGAGAAGGTGACGAGAGTAAGATGCACGATGGATAACGGCGCGGTAGGAGAGAGATGTGGAGTCGGGAAGAGAATAGTGTCGAAGGTAAGAAGAGGCGATTATATGTGGTCCGGTCCAGTTTCAAAAAACTCTTCTTCAGGACAGTTTATATTCAGTAGTTTGGGAACTTGTGTGACAGAGAGGTATTTGCTAATAGAGAAGCGGAACTGGTTTATGTTCATGGATGCCCTTATTGTGAGAGGTAACCTACTCCATACGTGTGCGTATCTGTAGAGGTAGAAGTTGGAGCGAATGCTGCTGCGCGTTCTTGGTAGGATAATGGAGTAGGGTCTATCACGTAGGGGGTACGAAGTGATATATGAGTCTGTGACAGGGGTGATTTGGCTCCCACTGATGTTGTTAATGAGCGAGTATAGGAAAGCGAGGTTGGTTTTCAATCGGCGCAGCCATAACCGGTCGAGCTTAAGCGTGTGGCACCGATCACGGTAGCTGAGACTTGAGTGCCCCAGGAGGCGTTTTGTGAAGGTACGCTGAACCTTTTCGAGGGCTATTCGGTCGCATTTTCTAAGGTTAGTGAATACTATAGAGCAGTATTCTAGCAGGGGTCGGGCACATGTTTTGTAGAGCACAGTTCTAGATTCCTGTATTGTCATGGTTTTGAGGATGTAACCGATGAGAGAGCGTGCTTTAGCTGCGGAATAAGTTACTCATCATGGGCCGCACCTATCGTCGCAGTGAAGAAAGCAAATGGCACGGTACGCATCTGTGCTGATTTTTCAACTTGCCTCAACACCGCGCTGAACGACCATCAGTATCCCTTACCTGTACCGGAGGATATTTTTGCAAAGCTGAATGGTGGTGAGTACTTTGCAAAGCTTGATCTATCCGATGCTTATCTGCAAGTGGATGTTGACCACGTCTCGAGGGAGTTGTTGACGATCAACACTCACCGTGGGCTATTTCAATACAACCGCTTGCCATTTGGTGTGAAAACGGCGCCAGCCATCTTCCAACAGTTGTTGGACACTATGCTAGCGGGTGTTTCTGGAACCGTTGCTTATCTGGACGATATCATAGTGATGGGTCGAACACCGGAAGAACTCTTCAACCGCTTGGATGAAGTGTTTGGTTGCATACAGTCGTACGGCTTCCGGATCCGTGAGGATAAATGCACATTTTTCACGCCGCTCATCAAATACCTCGGGTTTATCCTCGAAAAGGATGGACGTCGACCAGACCCGGAAAACATCGAAGCCATTAGAAAAATGCCTCCGCCCACAGATCTACAGTCTCTGCGTTCCTTTTGTGGGATCATCAGCCACTACAGCGCATTTTTGCCTGAGATGCACCGCTTGTGTGCTTCGTTAAACAAGCTACTATCCAAAGGAAAACCTTGGAACTGGACAGCAGAATGTCAGAATGCCTTCGAACGCGTCAAGTCACTGTTGTCTACAAACTTGCTTTTGACACATTTCGATCCCTCCAAAGATATCGTCCTAACCACAGATGCATCAAGCCATGGGATTGGTGCAGTAATTGCACACACGTGCACCGATGGGTCTCAAAAATCAATCGCCCATGCCGCCAGAACCATTACGAAGACCGAGAAGAACTACAGTCAGAGTGAGAAAGAGCACTGGCCATAGTGTACGCGGTTAAGAAATTCCATAAAATGCTATACGGCCGCCGCTTCAAGCTCCTGACAGATCACAAACCCTTGCTCGCTATCTTTGGTTCGAAAAAGGGCATTCCGGCCTACACAGCCAATCGGCTACAACGTTGGGCTGTTATCTTACTGGGGTATGATTTCGAGATCCAATATCAGTCGACAGCTTACATTGGCCAAGCAGATGCACTGTCACGCCTAATTGATACCCGTCATCAAGAACATGAAGACACAATCATTGCCTCGGTGGAGATTGAACCAGACGTGAACTTTCTGGTAACTGATGCACTACACTGTCTACCAGTTACCGCAGAGGCTGTACGGACCGAAACACTTCGGGACCCAATACTCAAGAAGGTTACTCAGTTTCACAAAACAAGTTGGCCACGTTCATGTCCATCCGCCGAGTTGCAACCGTATTTTCAGAGGAGACACTCACTCTATTGTAAACGATTGAATACTATTTTCGAATAGAGTGGTCATCCCCAAGGCACTTCAGGAGCGCCTTATTCGATAGTTCTAAGCAGGGCATCCTGGAATCAACCGGATGAAGGCGCTTGCCCGCAGTTATGTATACTAGCCCTTCCTGGACAAACAGTTAGAAGAAATAGCCATACGCTGCCAAAAGTGTGCCGCTGTCTTGAAAGCACCACCGAGAGCAGAACTCTGTTCATGACCAATAGCTACTAAGCCGTGGTCCCGCATTCATGTCGACTTTGCAGGGCCGATCAACGGGAGGAGTTTCCTCATTATAGTCGACTCATACAGCAAGTGGCCAGAAGTATTTCTCATGGATAACACAACCACCAATGCCACCATATCGAAACTGCGCCAAGCCTTTAGCAGATTCGGCTGTCCTGAGACAATGGTCACTGACAATGGCTCACAGTTTACTTCAGCAGCGTTTAAGGAGTTTTGCAAGCAATGCGCCGTCCAGCACTTTCGCTCGCCGCCGTTCCACCCACAGTCGAATGGCCAGGCAGAAAGATTTGTCGATACATTCAAGCGAGCTCTGCACAAATCAAAAGGGGAGGGACGTATAGAGGAGGTGGTTGACCGGTTCCTTTTCCTCTACCGATCAACACCGAATCCACAAGCGCCAGGCGGAGTCTCTTCAGCACAGGTTATGCTCAACCGGAAGCTCCGCATGCCTTTCGACGCCATCCGACCGGGCCCGGAGTCCTCTGTTGGTGAAAGAAACCGCAGAATGGAACAGGAGTTTAACCGGCGGCATGGAGAAAAGTAGCGATAATTCACGCTTGGACAGAAGGTGCTAGTACGTGACTACCGGGAAGGCCATGCGAAATGGACACAAGGGACGGTCATAAGTAAGCGCGGAAACGTCATATATGACGTGAAGGTGGGCGCACAGGTCTGGCCGCAACATGCAAACCAGTTACGGTCCACATTGTGTCAGCCAGAACAAGAAAGGCCTACTGACCTCCCGTTCGATTTACTGGTGGAAACATTCAACCTGCCGAAGGTAACAGTGGACGACTGCACACGGTCGAGCAACGAATCCAGAACAAGAACATCGGAACAAAGTTTTCGGGCGCTTCTGCCAAGGAGGTGGACCGACAGGCAGAGAACACCGTCCCGAAGACTGTAAGTTAATCCCAGGCTTTCCTCTTACACCTCGGAACATATTTCAGGAGGGGAGGTGTCCGGGAGAAAGTAAGAATTGCCTTGGAAATTTCCCATTTTAGCGATTAATCGATTATTAACTATTATCGCATCCATTTCGAACGTTCCTGAATGTTCTTCTTCTACACGTGATCAAAATCCACCTGACCTCTCGGCAAAAGATATGGGGAACCACTAACCTTGGCAGCTGACCTTCCAATTCTAGAAGTCGAAGGTCAGCAGAGACCTATAAATACAGCCAGGGTCCTCAGTCGTTGTACAGTGTTCGTTGGCTGCGATTAATACGTTATTTGTCAGGGTCATTGGCGTTCTGCTTTTTTCCTTCGGTAGGGCTAGAAGTTTTGTGGAGCAGTGAATTGTTATGTTTGGAATTGCGTCTAGTGAGAAGATTATAACAGTCTTAGTTTTATTTGGGTCGTCGAATGCACCAAAAGGCTTTAATGCAGATTTGGTCTGCTTTTTCTTCTTGATAACGGGAGCAGGGTCCTATAACGCATTTTCGCTTTGAGCAGAGTCAAGCAAACCTTCAGAACATGTCTTCTCGGTGAGAAGCGAGATATCCGGCAACTTCGGCTGACAAGCAGTGCGCGTTGGAATCTTCGCTTTCGCACAACAGTCAGACGGTTTGACAAGTAAAGATACGGCTTGTTTTCGGTGCCGAGGCAACTATAACTTCTTGTTTAGCAGAGAGCTTACGGGGTTTCCTGGATCTCTATCGCTTTACTCGAAGGAATCCTTGAACCAGCAATTCGGCGTCGATCAGGGTAGCTTTAGATATGACGTCTGAAGCAGCTTCATTTTTGTGGCCGGAGCCATCTGGACGGGTGACATTATGATTGGTGCCACAAGTTGATCTCCAGTGTAAGCGATCAAAGCTGCGTTGTTGGAGATCGGAAGCATCGTCATGAGCAGATCAATTTTAAAGCGAAGATCTGAGAGCATCGAGAACGAACTCCCAACATTTCGCAGCCGAATAGCAAGAGATTCGTCTCTCGTACGAAAGGCCGCGCGGCCTTGCCGGCAGCTGCAGCAATTGGCACAACTGAAAAGCAACTTTTCGCTGGAGGCCAGCGCTGCGTATTGCTCGGTATTTAGGTCCGTAAAAAGCTGTTGGCACCATCGGTTGTAGACATCGCACAGCATACCGCCGGAATGGTCAGTTACTGGTATATTGCAGCTTGGACTGCCACAAGGTGCGATAACCTCAGAATCCAAGCCACCAAGAACAGGTCTCGGTGCATTGCGAGACTGACATAGTGGAAAACAGAGTGGAACTATGACACGTATACAATAGATAAACGACCTCAATAAGAAGGCAAAAGCTGGGTGCAAAACAGGACTAAAACTGGAAAAAAGGAAAAATTACCAGTAAGCGCCAAAGACGGTTTGACCAGAACCGCTTTAATCGATCCAAGATGTCTTGGATCAAAGGAAATTTGACAATAGTCAAATTCCAAGTGTTTATTCAAACACTGTTTTCCACAATATTGCAGCTAACTAGCTCGATTAGTATGGCACACCAAAAAGTCGAGTCACCGCGTAGTACTCCGTTAACATTGCGAGAGTTCATTCCAGTATTTTTTTCATTGGTTCATTGGTTGGTATAAAGCAGGAAGTTTCTTTGTCAGCTCCGTCACTTCCCGAACGTTGCGAGGGTTGCTAGGATCATTGCGGAACAAGATTCCCCAGAAGATCGCTATGGTTGCATTGTGGGCAGCAGAATCCCTGCGCACTCAGAGAGTGGGTATCCAACAGTCGTTTGAAACATTCCCCTGTCTCCGCATCGACGAGAGCCTCTGGCAAGCTGTTCCAGGCATTCCCTACCCGAGTGGATACGGCCAGATCGGACCGCACACGGAGTCGTTGCGGTATGAAAGGTTGCCAGCGGTGGACTCGAGTTGCACACCTTGTGTTGAGACGAAAGGAGGATTGTAGCTCACTCCCCAGCTCACCTCGTAGAATACACCGAGTGAATAGCATATCTCCGCGGAGACGACGATAGTCCAAAGGGAACGGGTTCAACCGTTGAAGCCGTAGGAGGTAAGGTAAGTCCCGCAACTCTGGAACGGATTTGGATCCACGCCGTTGAACCTTCTCGACCATGTCACGTTCGGACTTTGTGAGCGGATACGCAGCAGGCAATCCGTACTCGAGAACTGGGCGTACATGTGAAGCAAACAGTAGCCTGAAGAGTGCTGGGGTCAGGCGTGAAAATGCTCTCCGTATAGCGTGAAGTATTCTGTAGGCGGATGCGACCCTCTTCCTGGTGTCCTCAATTGTTTTGAGATCAGGAGACACAATCACCCCGAGATCCCTCTATTGGTTGACATTTCTGAGCAAGAAACCCCCGATATTGTAAGCACCAAAAGCCTCAGTAGCACCGTTTGGGAGGACAGCGCATTTATCACGGTTAATGGGCAGGTGCCACTTTAGTGACCAATGATGGAGCAGACCGAGTGTCGCTTGAAGTCTGTCTGCATCTTCCTAATTGGATATCGCAAGCCACAGCTTCAGATCATCCGTGTAGATTAAGCAATCGGTCTGCAGTTCGAATGGCTGGTCATTGATAAAGATACTGAAGAGTTCGAGGTCGAATACAGAACCGTGGGGGACCGCAGTGGTCATGAGAACTTGATCAGAAAGCGCTTCGTTAATTTTAACCTGCATGAAGCGACCGTCCACGAAATCGGAGACCCAAGAAAGCAAATTGCCATTGACGCCGATTCCCCGGAGTTTGAAGAAGAGCCGCTCATGCACTCATGCTCCATCTAGTTATACAGTTTAGTCGTATTAAGCCACTGTTTACTGTTATAAATAAATAAATAAATATTTTATTCTCGACTATGCGAGGCACGCTCGTGGGGGCATGATCAGATATGTACAACGATACAAATATTTTAATGCAATTGTAACAGTAACGTAGAAAATTGTTCATATATCCATGATTGGAACTGTACAATGTTGAAAATGCAAAACAATAAGTTGGTTGTCGTGAGATACGGGACCTCAGCTAATAAGAGATTGGGAATCCTGAATGATCCATTGAAAGGTAATGGAAGAGCCCGCACACAAGGAAGGAAAAGGGCAACGTGTCGTAGGATGTAAAACGACAACAGTATATACAAATGTAGAAGTCCCAGTGTAACGATCCTATGTAGAATTGTGACGCTAGTTGACCTGCCAGTGTAAAGTTATGGGCTGTGACTTTATTCGGTGGCGAGTCACATACGCCACGTTGCGGTGTTGTTAAACGGACATTCGTGGCTTTTTGTAGGGAGAACGCTTGCCAAGCGAAAACCCACCACGTCCTGGAACACTGCCACCAATCCTTTGAATGGCAAATTGTAACTGGCTATGTTTCTTGTTGAAACTCTGTTTGCTCGGTTATTCGCAGTCAGGTTGCGTCCCATTTTTTCCGCTGGTTGATGCAATAACTGGTTGCCTATTGCGTTCCTGGGTCCTGTCCATTGGTAGGTCGGGTACTAAACATTCTTATTGAATATGATGTGTTGATCCTTCGCAGAACCACATGAAGTCTTCTCTGATTATGTATATTTGCCGGGGAGCGAAGAATTCGTGTCCAGCTACCCTCACTGGACATCGGTAGTTGGGTGCAAATAGTTAGAGTGGAAGTGAGGCCATGGTCCAGGTAAGTACTTGTTGGTTAATTCGTCCCATCCCAGGCGGAGGCAGTTCCTTAGTTCGATCCCGAAGCTCTCCGATGTTCACGACCTCAGAGAAAAGGGAGAGAGGAACAAGCCGAGAGAAGACCGAAAAGGAACAATCAATGTACCTAGCGTTTGATCAAAATCCTACCTTAAGACATTTATTTGAGACAACTAGTGTACAAGGTGTAACAGATATTGCGCTAAAGATGTTTTTACTTATGCGGAAGGCATGGCCTGATGGGTAGAATACTTTCATGTGCATAGGGATGAAGAGCAGGATTCCGGTAAGATATTCATGAGGTGTAAGCTGACAATGTTCGAATTCTACCTGAGACTAGAAAGTGGGTGTGTAGTCATGATTGGTTGTTATCGGAAACCAAAAGACAGTGACGATGTGGCCGTATTTGTATATGCTCCACAGGATAAGGATTACCTAAGACACCATAACTACAATGTACATAAGTATATGAAGATGGGAAGCTGAACATATTAGAAGCAGGCTAAGATTAAATGGATATCAAAGGAAGACTAAGCGTTGAAGGTAAGACGATCAGAAGATATCGATAGTAGACCGGGTTTCAGTGGCCAAAGGTGCCTGTTGGGTTAAACATTCGAGGTGCTAATGAATAACTACCGTGTCAGAGGGTCGGACAGCAAACCAGCTGAGCTGTGAAAAAACTATACCAGGAGAATAAACGTTCTACAGAAGGACTGACGCCTAGCGAGCTAAGGGGTATTCTCAAAGTTAAATAGAGCCTACAGCGAACAGCTGCCGCAGAGCAGTAATTCGTTGTGGTTCGTTCCGGTTATTTACTTAAAGAAATGCGGAATTTTTTCCTCCGACCTGTATCTGTAGTTCTGATTGCATCAAATCAGTCTTTTATTGTGTGTGGCTTGTTTTTAATGTTTTTTAATCTAGATTCTCTACCCCTTTTTCGCATATTATGTGCCCCGAAGTTTTAGTTTCATCGCAAGGGATTATCGCCTCCGGCGTTTAGAAGCGCGACTGCTCAACCCACTATCCTCCCAGTCTTTCTTACCTTTAAACCCGGCATTGCTCCCGGGTTGTCACTCTGACTAGTTTGTTGCTCGTTTTCACCAATTCCTCCGGTTACGCTTAATTATGCTGTGTTCACGACACACCCTGATCGCCGACTCATCACTGTCCTCTAAGCCCCGCCTACCCTCCCAAAATTCGCGCGACTTTTAGAACGCCACTAGTTGCAGGTAACAGTAGATGCTGCGTTTGTCGCTCTGGGTCGCCATCACATATTCGCTTTGTTGCAAGCGACAGTACCATGGGCCCTGTGCTAAACTCACGCAGCCAGAACTGGGTTTTACACTACGCGTACCAAGGCGAAGTGAGTATGCACCGAATGCGCGGAGTTCAAGTTCAAGTTCAGTTCGGACCGGAACGAAGGATAATCTCGCGAATGTTTTGCGTATCGTCGGATCGGGAATTGACAGGTCTGTTTGAGATGTTGAAAAGCCTAAAACAATGACCGCATCACACCCTGTCCAACCAAGTACCGCCCACATTTTCCTGCGCAGCAGTTCCTGCCAGGCCGGTAAAAGAGTGAAGGGTTAGCCAGGAAAACAAAAGCAGTAATGTCAGCTAAATAAGGATAATACCAAGGTGTGAGAAGAAATTAAAAATAAGCGAAGAAAAATTTGAAGATACAAGTCGGCGAGGAGAAGGGGTAGGTTTGGTACTGCAACCCAAGAGCATCTAACTGACGCTCAAAACCCTCTACCCTAGACTCCCTAACGACGTGCTCCGGAATCGAGTTCCAACGTTCAATAACCTGACGCGACAAGCCAGTTTCCGTCCTTATCCGGTCAGAACGAAGTTTGTGCAGCTTCAACGGGTGACCTCGGAGACTAGACAGCTTGGCGGCCCTAAAGAGCCAGGACAAGTCTGGACTGATCTTATCCGTGAAGATACCATAAATGAGGATCGTCTCCTCTAATTCTGCAGTAGTGCATTGAGTACATACCCAAGCTAAGCAAACGTTCGGGATACTGTTTCCCCGTAATCCTTGCACTCACCTTGCACCCACTCGCAAATCCCTCTCCAGTTCCATTTTGTCCCTTACAAGACAAGGTGGACAAGTTTGGATACAGTACTCTAACTGAGGTCGCGCAAAAGCTGAGAACAGCTTCACAAAAATGTTGGCTGTTAGGACCCCGAAGGAGCGGCGAATTAACCACATCATACGGAACCGTCTACAAACAGCCTTTCTCCAATTTTCCCCAGTGAAGCAATGAGGTGCGGGTGATACCTAGATCAACCTGCTGAGTGAGAACAGGGAGTTCACTTACACCAACTACATAGCGCATGGGAGGACTAGCACCTCCCATGCGGAGGACAGAACATTTCGGCCGATTTATAAGCATCAACCATAAGGTTGATCAATCCTAGAGGCTATCCAAGGCAATCAGAAGTGCCTCAGAGCCACCAGGGATATGCATAACATTCCAGAGCTTGAGGTCCTTAGCAAACAATAGCGACGGTACTTCAAGCTCTTGGGGTAGATCATTGACATAAATTGCGAAAAGCAACGGCCCTAGAACCGAGCCCTGCGGAACGCCACTAAGAACAGCTTGTCTAAGCGAAAGGCTACGCCACACGTGTACACACTTTTCTCTCCTCTCTAGGAAAGCAGCTCCAGATATCCCATACGATCTCAACTTTAATGAGAGTCGTTGATGTGGGACAGTAACAAAGGGTTTCGTGATGTCAACGAAAAGCACGTCGATGGCGTGACCGTTGTCTACTGCCTCAGCTCAGTTTTCACGAGCTACAAGTAAATTTGTCAGACATGAAATCCCTTGCGGAATCCGTGCTGTACCGCACTGAGAAAGTTAAACTTAGTCAGATGATTCTCCACCGAATCCCTGACCAATTTTTCAAACAACTTAACTACTATGCATGTTAAGCTGACAGGCCGGTAGTTCGAGGACAGAGCTCTGTCAGAGCCCTTAAAAATCGTACAGATGATTGCCTTCTTCCATTCCGAAGGTAAGGCACAGCTGCCGAGTGATATTGTAAATATGCATGTCAGATGGGCACTTAGCTCAGCGGCCAATTCATACATCAGCTTCGGATGAATTGAATCAGAGGCAGAAGCTCTGAAAGAATTTAGCCCTTGCAATAGCCCGAAGACTTGAGTCTCCCGTTATGCTGATTTCAGTTAGGCACAAATACTCTGGAACTTTTGTGACCAGCTCAACCTGACGTAGAGAGGCATCAAGAGAAAAGACACCAGTATACTGTTCGCTAAGTATACAAGCATTATCATAGTCTGTATGCCCATGCGTCCCGTCCGCTCGTATTAAAGCCGATATAGACGAGTTTGTACCGCTACGTCTACTTACGTAAGCAAAGAACTTTTTTGGATTTGTTACAGCTGCGTTAGCCAAATCCCCCTCGTGCTGAAGACGAAGAGTTCTAAGATGTTGCTTACATTTATTTCTAACCGCTCGATAGCTTTTGTAGGTGCTGGTTGATGAAGCCGCTTGGTAAGTTTGCCAGCACTTAGAGCGCTTTCTGAGCAGTTATTTACCTGTATGATCTATCCAAGGAAGCTGTACCCGTGTCACCAGTCTCTTAATGAGTGGGATGTGGGGAGCAGAGATCTCAGTGAGGTTTGCCTTAAATTTTTCCTAGACTGTCTCAACGGTGTCAGCCACGGTGATCGCACAACGCAGAACTGAAGCTTTGTCTCGCATTGAATTAAAGTCCGCCCGCCAAATATTTGAACATGCCTCAGCGGTAGCTAGATGACACTGAGTTAAAGCACATCGAAAGGATATGCAGATGTGGTCACTAGCTCTTAGAGGACAGCCGTAAGTAAATATCACTTAGGAAATTGTGTGACTTCGCAAAAATGAGATCCAAGGTAGACAGAATTTGATTGCGCATATATCTAGTCGGGAGGTCCACGAACTGATGCAAAGGCAGTTGCAATGTTAGCTCAAGGAGATCCGAACCGAAAGTGCCCAGCAGACTTCAGAGAGGTTGAAGTCACCCATTATTAGACATCTATTAGCAGCCTGAGTACGAGTAAATTCAATAACCTCCCTGAAGACAATTCAAAGACTTCGATATACCACTACAACTGTAAACTGAGCAGAGAAAGTGCACACAATAGTCGACAGGGCTTCAACAGTTTAATCCGGCGACTTTAACACACAAGTCCTCAACACAGCAAGTTTACAACTCACATAAAGAGCAACGTCCCCACCTTGGCGGCCAACGGAGAGATCGCATCTAAGCAGTGCTTAGCCAGGCAAACATATTTCACCATGTGTGATATCCAGGGACAGCCACGTTTCGGTGCTAGCAAGTATGTCGGGACGAGATTTGTCTACAAGCAGACCCACCTCGTGTACCTTGTTCCCTAGGCTACCCACATTACTAAGCACTACCTGAAGGAACTAGGCACGACCAGCCCCGGGTCGTATGCTACCAGGAGGGGTTCTGGTAGGGCAGAATTCGACTTCCGGCTGACCACCTGAAAACCCACAAGACGAAGGCCTTGCTCACCAGTCGCCCGCCTGCTCTTGAGGCTTTTGATGGCTTCCTTTAACTTCAGTCGATCTGCCAGTGGGAGGTCCGGCTGAACACTGACATTACTACCCTTGAGTTTGAATGCAAAGCGCATTAACGCTTTGCGTTCCTCCGGGGTTGAGAGAACTACATGAAGTAGTCGGGGTCGCTGATTTGGCGTATATACAGGGATGTTCCCCAAGCTGGTTAGTTTTCTGATAGTGACACCGAGGAAACCAGGTGGAAGCATCTCGTTGACGCAGAGCTTGAACCACTGGAGGTCATCCAGCATGCGCTCCATTGGAAGAGCTGCCGCGGATTCAGCAACGTTACGAAAGATAACGCTACTATCAGTAAAAGAATCACCTCGATGAGGCGTATTCACTCCACGATGCTTCGACACGACCCCAGTTTTGACCGGTTTGGCAAGTGACATGGCCCGTTTCTTCGCCAAGGGAGCTGGAGTAATTGAGTTTCATCATCATCTTCATTATACACGTCAGCTAGAGGTGGGAAACACCTCAGCTACTGTGCTGAATTACATTAAGGAAAAGGAAAGTAAATACAACATTTGCATGCCGGCTGAGCTACCAGCAACGGATAGGCATCGTTCCGGTAAGCTACCAGCCGGCTACTAGGCAAAAAGAAAAACTATTATGTTTCACGTTACGGAATGATATTGTAGATGGAGGGGAGGCTAAAAGGGATGGAGAGGGACGAAGAAACTCACAGCAGGAACGCCACTGAGGTCGGCTCCTTGCAATGTCAGCAAGTGTATCCAGTCAAACGTATTCATCGGCTTTTGGACCCCAACCCGGGAACCGTGAAGCTCCAACCGAGGCCAGCTTCCAAGTGAGGGCCTTCTCTCCTCTAGTCCATCATTGCTTGGTCACGCCTCATCTTCTTCCATCCACATCCCCGGCGAGCAAACAACGCACGTCGAGGGAGTCGGTGGGCTAGCATGCGTAACACGTGGCCCAGCCATCGGAGCCTGGTGCGTGAAATAACGGTGCTGAGCGGTTCACTTCCTTTACTTGTGCCGTAAACTAAGCGGCGAACACGCTAGTTACTCACGCGGTGTTCCCACCAGATGTGAGCCAAACTGCGAAGGCACCGATAGTCGAACGTAAGTAGCCTATTCATGTCCGCTGATCTTAGGGACCAGGTTTCGCGACCGTACAGTAAGGTCGAACGTACCGCTGCATTGTACACTCTACCGTTGACGGCGAGAGTAATGTCGCGCTGCCGCCATAGGTTATCAAAAGCACTTCGATCTTTCGATATACGGTTCGTGATCTCGTATTCGATACCAAGAGCGCTGATACAACTTCCCAGGTAGTTGAATTGTTGAACGACTGCTAGCTGATCCCCACCAACGGTCAGCGCAGGAGGCGATCCCTGCCAATCTTGGTGGAACGTTTTGAATTTCGGTGGTGCAAAGCAAAGCCCGAAGTGGCTGATAGCCGGTGCTAATCTGTCCAGCGCGGCTTGGCACGTCTGGGAGCTGTCACGGATGAGGGCAATGTCATCTGCATACTCCTGGGAGTAGCTCCACACCTTCCAAGTCATGCCCTGTAAATGCAAACTCCATGACTTCGTCAATAGAGAAGCTGAAGAGAAAGGTGACAAAGTGCATCCTTGTCTCACACCGCTGGAAATATTGAAGGATGGCGACAACTTGCCGTAAGCCCTCACTCTGCCCGTGCTATGCGCGTATAATGCTCGGATAATATTTACATATTTCTCGGGCACACTTTTCCTGAGTAGACAATTCCAAAGGGCACATCGATTAACCGAATCGAAGGCTGCTTTGATGTCGAGGAACACGACTACGGTAGACCGCCAATATGTGTGACGGTGCTCCAACAACTGACGCAATGTAAAGATGTGGTCGATGCAGCCACGAACTCGACGAGACCCGGCTTGCTCCTTACGAATCTGGCTTTCACGAGCGCCCGTCATTCTGTGAAGGATTATGGAGGCGAGTACTTTGGAGGCGATGGAGATCAGACTGATTCATCTATGGTTGCCGCATTCGGAACGCGAACCACCTTTGAAGATGGGAATAATAACAGAGCGGCTCCAGTTGGTTGGGACAGTCTCCTGCTCGCACAGTTTTACTAGTAAATCATGTAAAACATCTACAAGAGCAGAGCCTCCGAATTTGAATAGGGCTGGAGGAAGATCATTTGGTCCCGCGGCTTTGTTTAACTTCAACAGTCCGATCTCACGATGGACTTCTGAGCGAGAGGGTGGATCGAAAGGGACAGACCACGGAGCAGGGCGATCAGTGACCGGCGAAGAATGGAACACTTCTAGCCGATCAAATTGCTTTTCAAAATGCTCAGCCCAACGCTCCAAACGTCTTGACAAATTGTGGATAGGATGTTCACTCCCGTCACGTATAGTTTCACTAACACCAGGTCTCCTGTGCCCGTTTCCCGTATCAGACGGAATAACTTACGATAGTTGCCAAGGGCAGCGGTCACTCCCATCTCTGACGCACGACGAGACCACCAAGATTCGCGGTCTCTCTTCAGGCTAGCACGGTGTCTTGCCCGGAGCGCTTTGCGAGTTTCATTGCGTTCGCTTCCAGCCAGGATACGCCGGCGAGCGTCGATAAGTTCAAGCGACGACACAATATCCATTTTGGTTATTAGACACCACATGCGGATTTGTCTGCTGCTAGTAAGGTCTGGTGAACATGTGACCAATGGCCATCGATTGTCTCCAGTGGGCGCTTGCTCAACTCGCATGTCAGCGTACTTCGAGACGCACTCAGAACAGCTGGTTTTGTCAGCTGGCTGGTGTCAATGCGCTCACAGCGTCTTCGAGGGCGTCCGCCAAAAGGCATCCGCATGTCAGCACATACAAGTGCATGGTCTGTAACCACCCATGTGCTCCAAATGGACTGACAGTTCTGGATGCAGCCTCTCCAGCGGTAACTGATAGCAATGTGATCGATCTGCGTCCAAGGCTGTTTCGAGACTGGTGGGCGTCTAGTCACCCTCCGGCGAGTGCTGTGTCCGTAGTTAGTACTCGAAAGGAATAAGCGGGCATCTTCACACAAATGAAGTATCCGCTCACCGTTATCATTACGAGAGCCTACACCATGTTGGCCGCCCAGATGCATTTCATCAGTGAACAACTTTCCAACTTGTGCATTCAGATCCCACGCCAGCACAACAATGTCCGTGCTTCTTCTGTGGCGAAGGAGCTGGGTCAGTTGGCGGTAGAAGTCGTCTTTCACCGAATCATCGCTACAGTTTGTGGTCGTGTAGGCAGCGATTATGAATAGACACCTATTAGTCCTGCGCGACTTCGAAACTTAGAACGAGCCAGCCAATCGGACCGCACACATCCAGCTACTGATTTGAACCCAATCCACCAGAGCAGTTTCAGCGCGGAGACTCAGGGCAATGCCAACACCAGCTTGGCCGGTGCTCGAAGCTGCATTGTCACCGGATAAACACAATGAGAAAATACTGCTTGCGTCACCTGAAGCGGATCCCAGAGTGAGCACAGAGCTCGAGTCTTGCGGGCGGGTCTCTGATAAGCAGCAGATATCGATCGACAAGGTCTCTAATTTTCGAGCAAGTGCTGCCTGTTGACCGATCTGTAGCAATGTGCGTACACTGAGGCATGCCAATCTAAAGGATGATCGAGGGCTCCAAATGGAAGTCGATGAAATGGAATGGACCGTTGGTTAGGCACGGGTTTGTCGATAAAACACGAGTGACGCACCGCGTTCATATGTGAGTTGAAATTAGAAGATAAACGCCTAGAAAAAGCATGTTGAGGGAGGGCCAAGAATCGCGGGCGGGTTGAAAACTGGGAGGATAAAGGTGAAGTTGTAACGGGACGGCAAGAGCGAAAGAGCGTAAGAGGGGGAATAAGAAGATGGGAAGGCTTGAGCAGTAGCATCCAAACCCCTGTCCACCTTGCTCGATGCAGCAGCTAGGGTACCGTTGATTATCCTCTGCGGTGGCCGGAGCATCAGAAATTTGCTTGAAGAGAGGTTCATCGTATTGCGTGGGCAGGATACTGTCAGGTTGCCCAGGCCAAGACAGGAGAACGATTAGGGATCTCAACCGAAGCCTTTGGTTCAAAAACCTGGTCGCAAGGCAGCGGGTTTGGCACTGGACTACAAGGAGTCCGTTTTAAGGAATAAGGTGCCACGCTCATTCCAACCCCCAACCTGGAGGACCAGGAGGCTGAGTTTCTCTGGCCTCTAACCACTGATCACTCTGGTATGAGTGCTTCTGAAGGTGCAAAAATGCACCACCCAGTATAGCTAAATGGATCGCTGAGGTACACAAACCATCGCACTACGGTAAGGTCCAGCCTCTCTGCGATTGAAGTTAAGGCTTTATGTTCTACCTCCAACTCCCTCACCGTACTAATCTTTTCAGACTTTACAGGTATGACCGAAGTCGACACGTCACGTTGCTTCACCAATGGAACTGGGGTGATTGGAGTTGGAGCTTTGTGTTCCACCTCCAGTACCTTAGTGCTTTCAGTATCTTCAGGCTTTGATGGAGCCTTACGGACTTTCATAGCCCTCTTCCTCTTGCTTTTATTGGGCACAGGGGCTATGAATTCGAGCTCGCTTTGGACGGCTTCCAGTACGACATCAGAGGCCTCTTTAGAGACATTCTGGACCGCTGGGACACACGACACGTTGGCCATCACCCCAGTCGGATTACCATCGACAGCAATTGCGTGTCTTCCTCCAATGAGCCGACACCAATGGAGACTTCCATATTCCTCATCAGTAACTCCACTTTCCGATCAAGAGATGTGAGGAAAGACCATAAATGCTGGTTACCCAACCCGAAGTTGCTCGATACATCCTCACTGAACTCAAGACGCATAGGTCGACGGCGATGGTATTAAAGAAAATTGAACAGCATGCTATCGTCCGTCGAAAGCATTGCGTACTGATCAGGGCTCGAATCGGAACAGGTCTCATGGTATCCGTAACTGAGTCCCAAGTTCTCCTGTTGCTAAAATAGGAAATCCAACTAAGGCTTCCGGGCCAGATCCCGTTCATCCAAAATTGTTGTATGAATTGGCAGTGGAACTCAGTGGACCTCTGACTTTTGTGTTTCAGAAGTCACTCAACAGCTGTATCTTGCCTACTGAATGGAAGGAGGCTGTTGTCTGCCAGATTTTCAAGTGCGGTGACAAAGACCTACCGGCTAATTACAGGCCTGTCAGCTTGACTAGCGTGGTCGTTAAGTTACTTGAAAAATTAGTACGGGATCCAGTGGAGAACCATTTAAATAGGTTTAACCTGTTTTGCGTCGAGCAACATGGTTTCCGCAAAGGATTTTCGTGTCAGACGAACTTGCTGGTAGCACGTGAGAGCTGGGCTGTAGCCGTAGACAGTGGACATGCGGTGGATGTGGTGTTCATTGACTTCGGCAAGGCCTTTGACACTGTCCTGCATTCGCGACTCTCAATGAAGTTGAGGTCGTATGGAATAGCTGGTCGCGCTCTCCAGTGGGTCAGCTTTTCTGGATGGACGGGAACAGTGCATTCGTGTGGGAAGCTGTCTTTCGTTTCAACAAGCTGTACATAGCGGCGTTCCGCAAGGCCCTCTCCTAGGTCCGATGCTTTTTTCTGTCTATGTGAATGACTTGCCGGAGGAGCTTGAGGTGCCATCGTTCTTAGTTGCTGAGGACCTAAAGCTCTAGAATATTGCTGAAATCCCTGGAGGTCCTGTGGCTCTTCAACGGGCTCTGAATAGACTCTGGGAACGGTCTGTCTTGTGGTTGGTGCCCATAAACCTGGCAAAGTGTTCAGTGCTGCGTATCGGAGCGTCTGCTTCCTCCACAAGTTAAATGCTCGATGGGAGTGAACTTCCTCACATGATCTAGGTGTCGTCCACTGTTCCACCCTACAATCTGGCGACAACTGGAAGAAGGCGGTTAGTAAAGGTTTCCGGATGTTGTGGTTTATCCGTCGTTCTTTTGGGACCCTAACCGCTGATGTGTTTGTGAAGCTCTTCTCAGCGTTCGTGCGACCCCACCTAGAATATTGCGTCCAGGCCTGTCCACCATGCCTTGTCCGGGACAAAATGGCACTAGAAAGGGTGTTGCGTGTCGGTACTAGGTTGGTCAAGGGATTACGAGGGCAAACGTACCCCGAACGCCTACTTAGTTTGGGAATGCAGTCAATGCACTATCGAAGAATTAGAGGGGACCTAATCCTAACCTACCGTATTTTGACTGGGAAGGTTGGCCCTGATTTGTCCATGCTATTTAGTCCTGCTAGATTATCTGGTCTCCGCGGGCATTGTATGAAGCTGGACAAACCGCGGTCCGATCGAGTTAGAGCGGAGACACGGTTATCGCGTCGAGTCATCGAGCGCTGGAACCTGCTCCCAGAACATGTTGTCAAGGAATCTACGGTTAAGGGGTTTGAGCGTCAACTAGACGCCCTTGGGTGGCAACACGAAACCTTCCGTTTTCCTGACATTCCCATCTTCATACTTCGATTCCATTTTTCTTTACTTTTCCTCGCCATCGGTAATATTCTCACCTTTTAACTGATTTCCCCTACTGTCTTCGCTTTTTCTTCCTCTCTTACTTACTTCACGTAACTGACATAGCTGGGACAGCTAATGTAAGGAAGGTGGGCATTAACTTGGTGGACCAGGGTGTTTTACGGGTGTTTTCGTTTTAGACCCATCAAGAAGTCGGAGCACCCCTATCAACTCCTGGATCGACGACACGCTCAAGAAGGAGCACTTACGGGATTCATCCTATCGTTCCAGTCCCACTTGAACTTGAACTTGCATACATAGCACTGCAAGCCACCAGAATCGTCCGTCACGGGCTTTGAGCAGCTCCCACTGCCGCATACAGCATTAGATTCGCTGATCAACACAGCCGAAGACATATTAGCGCCAATATTCAGTGAATCCGACATGACGCGTTCTAAAAGTGTGAAACGAATATCAAAACATAAAACGGACAAGCTGTTACCTGCAGGGCCGTCCACAGAAACAGTGACGGAGTAAAACAAGGTGCAAACCAGATTACAAAACATAAAAATACTGGAAAATAGCCAAAGGCTGAACGCGATAAAGATGTACGCTGTTTGGTAAATACCCGAAAACGGGTACGAAGTAATAAGGGAAAACGATAATCCAAAATTATTTGGATTGAGCGAAATTTGACAAAAGACAAAATTTTTGCACGGCACTTGCGAACACTTCCGAAAGCGTTCTTTGAAAATAAAACCTCAAGCAGACCACGGAGAGCGTCGGATCAACCGAAAACAGCTGATCGTAATTTTGGGGCAGTACAGTCTGCCGTTCTGGCTGCTAAGGAGGGATGCCATGAAATACGTTAAGCCAGGTCAGGTCTGGATTTATTAAATGTATACTGATTTAGTGGAACTAAATGTACATTATTTTACGATGCACGTGAGGGTGTTTGTTTTAGTGCGCAGGTTTTTTCCGTTTTTCTGCAATGTCTGCAATGGCTTTGGATGATACAGTTGCGTTCCTCGTTAAATTTCGCCAGTATTATATGGCGTTTGATAAATTCGAGGAAGCTTTGAGGCGGTTTCAAGTTCAGCCAGCGATAAGTTTTTACGAATGTGATTTTTTGACCGCTGTCCTACAAGAAGAGGTCAAGACAAGAGGTTCTCGAAGGGATGCGTTATAAATGGGGATAATATCGTTATGCCCATTGCAACAGGGACGGTGAAGGTGGCAGTCGGTGTGTGTGTACGTGGTTTTATGTGTACTTCATTTTGCATCAGTATTTCAGCCTCGGTTGTGAAGTAAGCACAACCATCCATGCAAAGGGCATTAACCATGAGATAGGCTCGTATTGTTTGGAGCAAAATCATAATGTTCACTTGGGGGATCCAAGTACATAAATTAGTAATCGTCGCCTGACTCCCGAGGCGCAGCAGCAGCGGCTTGATTTGACGCAGTCCATCCCGTAATACCGGACAACTGCGAGGCTATGTTTTGGAAAGGTATAACAAACGTTTGGATCCAAGTGTCCGCTTTTATATTCGCCTTAGCTTAGGTGAGATATCTAAGGGGGACGATGTAAACTCGGTATCGGGGTTGTTGCGTAAGTATAGCGCTCTGCGTGTTGAAAGGGATGGTTAGCAGGCGCGATTCTTATTTTTCATTCCTGCATCGACGACTTCCGTAGCAGCTAAATAAAGGATGTGCTTCTTGCAGATGCCGCGCATCAGATTAACTGTGGGGTTATATTCTTTGGCACGGCATGGCAATTGGCGGTTTTTTAGCGTAGGTCGCAGTGTATTTTACCTTTTGGTGCCCAACAGGACGGAAGGTAGTTAACTGGAGGTTGCTCGGGCAATGTCAGCAATATTGCCTATTACTCCATCAGCCAAGGCAATAGCCATGGATAGGTGCTTGGTGCATATGTAGGCATTTGATTCAGTGTATCCACGCGCCATATTGGTATTATGCCGGTTCCATTTCCTGCGGGACTTTTCACGCAAACGCCAGTCAATGACAAAAGGGAAAAAAGCGGACAGTTTTGCTGAGGCATTGGATGCACAGTTTAGTCCACACAAAAATCAAAATACAGCTTAAGGTGCTGCTTAGAGCTATATGGGTTATAATAAAAGAGGCGTTCACGTACCTCTGTCTGACGTGGTTGCCCTTCGCAGGAAGCTTGGCGTACAACAGCTTGCGCAAGGTGTGCACTTTGGGTGCCTTCACGACAAACATAGTGTAAAACGAGATTAAACATCTAAAGTATGGCTTAAGCGAAAGGGCACCGATTTTGCAACCTTTTGAGACTTTTGTTCGGAGAACAGGCAATACAGAATCGCGTTGGAACAAGTCGTTAGCCAGGTTGCGGAAGTTGAAAACACACACCATTCCGGGAATTGGGTAGGTGAAGTAGTTGCTTTTTTCACGGTCTGCTTATGCTACCGGCATATTTATGTGACACATTTCTTCGGAGACGGTCACAACAATATTACCTACCGACACTGGGTATGAAGTAATATGTAAGGGGACCGCAGGCACACCGTAGTGGTGGGTACTGGAATGAGATGAGAGTGCTCGTTTGTAAGTCAGTGGGAAATGCCATGCGCACACATTGTGCGGGTTTCTGGCATGTTAACCGCCGAGGTAACCCCGCTTATGCACAGCAGCCGTTGGTCAATGCGAGACGGTCAGATTCCTCTCCCTGACTGGGGAACTTCAACTATTGCGCTTTACATCTGCCTCCCCGCCGGTGGTGTTAACGAGGGAGGAAAACTTGTCCCGTGCCAACAGGCTGTTGGGTGATGTACCTGTTGCCACAAGCAGTCTGGGTGCCACGCCTTTCCCTGAGGCGCAGCAGCCTGAAAAGTTACCACCTAGGCAGAGCTTGGTGTCAGTTGGAAACCGCTTCCTGCAAACTTCGAACAGGTTATGCGCTGCAAATGCAACAGATGGCACACAACGGTGACGAGGTGCACTCTTCGTGCATCTCTTGCAGGTGAGTTAACTTTTTCCTTACTCCATGACCCTTCCTGCGTGCTGACGAGAAAAATAAACCGGCCCTTTTTAGGGCCACTCTCTGGGGCTGCAGTGGCGTGCTTCCCCAGGATGGTAACTCGTGCTGCTTGAAAGCTGTTGGGTACCGCTTGGAGCAAACCACATGGCAGCTTAGTGCATGCTTCTATGAACGAAAGTATGCCTTAATGTTTATTTTTTGACAGCAGAACCCCATTCTGAGTGGCAGGTCAAGTATACCGTATGCCAAGCATACCGCCGCTAAACATATTTGTTCAGTTACTATGGCGTGCTGGTAAGTCGGTGTTGTCCCATCGTATACCTACACACATTACTACGTTTTCACCATGAATACACAAGTCTTTCCATGGCCCCTCGCAGGTGTCCGTACGAAACGCCCATAATAGCATCGTTCACAAGGTACGTTCCGCATTTATTTCATACCGCAATTGTCGTTGCATAGAATATAGCCCGGACCTCATTGATCCACTGTGTTGACGCGACAAATAAATACTGTCATCAGTATCAGCGTGAGCAATTTGCATGGGCCTGAGCAACACTTCCGCTGCGTAACATTCAACCTTACCCTGGTAGTACATTGACGCTGTCCTGCTGTCGGACATTAAATGGGACTGGTAACATCTTTCCTTTGCTAGCGGCCGGCTTACGTCAGTATTCAGTTAGCTCTATCGCATATGGTAGCGTCGCTGGGACATCTGAGGTGGAGCCGGCAACATGTAATAATTGTCGGCGGCCAGCTTTCATGAGTAGTCAGTTAGCTCTATTACACATGGTCGCATCGCTGTGAGGCTTACTGTGGACTCGCGAACAGTTTTTATTTACTAGCGGCCAGCTTATGTGATTAGTCGGTTAGCTCTATTGCACCTTGCAGCATTGCTGTGAGGCATTAAATGAAGCCGGCGACATATTTTAATTACTGACCACCTCCTTATGTTAGGTCCCGTAGCTACTTTGCATTTCACCTCATTGCTGTTACAAGTCGCATGGAGCCGGCCACCTCTTTCATATATTCACCGTCACGATTTGTGTAAGGTCCTGTACCACTTTTGCCTCGAGTAGTATTGTGGGGAGACGTTAAACACAGACCTGGCCACTTCTTTTTCCTCACGGCGGTAGGTGTCAGGGACTTATGTTCAAACACTTGCACCCAGTGGTGTTGCTGCGTGACTTTCCCTTCACGCACAATGTTTTGCAGCTTTCGTACTTTCGTTACAGTAACACGTGTATGGTATCTGTTGGAACAACATTATAGCTGCATAAAAATTCCCGCTGCAATAGTTGATACCATTAGTACATAGAGCGTTCCGACTTATTTTTCGCTAGTATGAATTTCTCCGGATACCTAATTTATAGTATAGTTAGTACCTACTTCGCATAATTGACACCTCGATTCATGGTCAAGCAGCACCATTTCATACATTAGTTCGGGCTAACATCAAAAGCTTTATAATAAATACACGTTAGTTATTACGTATACTGAACCACCTAATCGCCTCGTTATTTATTGGTCGTCCGACGATAGCCTTTGCCCGTAGGTATACCTATTTAAAGACCACCGCTCATTTATCTAATGAATTACTTTTAAAAGCTCATTCGCCCCCTTTATAAAGTTGCATTAAGCCCCATTATTTAGGGCTAAATATATCACTTAGCAAATAAAGCAAATCACGGCTTCATTAATTTCCGACAGTCCCTGGCCTTCTCATGTTCTTTTACGTTGCATCATGCTACTACAATAGCACAGCCCATGTTACAGCATGAAAATACCTTGTACATATCCTCACCATTAACTCTGCCATTACCGCCCGCTAAACTACCGCCGAGTACAGCACGCACATTATTTATTTACATTCATTACTTGCCCTACATAACAACTCATTAAAACGAAAAATATGTACTTTCAGAAACATAAATTTGTTTTAAATAAGCATTAATTTTCTTACCTTGTTCACTTGATGCCGTAAACCTTGTACAACGTTGCAAATCGTTGACAATGATGTACCCCGGCTTTGCGGTCAGAAACTTAAAATCGCGCGTAAGATTGAGACTGAGACTGAGACTGTATTTAAGAGCAAGTAGAAAGGTTGCTGTACAACGCTATCGAGTTACGAAAAATCAAAATTTACTTGTGAATTATCAACAGTTGTGTCTGGTCCGTTAATCGTTTAGCCGTGTTCGGTTAGAAATTTGTACTAGCGTCATTATTTCCGGCCATACAATGTCTTCTTTTGGCACTGTATGTGCATCGTTTCACAAAAGCATAGGTTTCCAAAATACTCGTCGATACGGGATTTAAAACACTTCACAGAATCGGCCTCTATTAATCCTTCTGGTAGTGTATTCCATAAGTTTACGCTTCTTCGTTCGATACAAAGCTGATGTGAAACTTTGTTCATGCTGGGGACCCTGAGTTTGTAACGATGTCCTCGGGTGTAACAGGGTTCTCGCAGGTGAAATATTGGCCGCAGTATGGGGAAGTGATTCAAGTGTAGTACTCGATGGGTCATAATAAGATCAATTCTTACTCGGCGATAGGATAGTGTGTAGAGTCCGAGCTTTTCACAACTTTTTTCATATGGAAGCTTTCGTAGACTTGGAATCATTCTAGTTGCGATATGCTGTATTTCCTCCAGTTTTTCAGTTTCCCATTGGGTTATCGGATGGTAAGCTGGGGCACCGTATTCAAGGATTGGTCTAATAAGCGAGGTGAATAGACGAGTGACGGTTTCTTCGGACCATGTGGAGAAACTGCGTCGTAATGCCCAGAGCATACGAAGTCCCGCACGGTACAATTTCTCTGTATTTTCTAGTGATCTTAAATCATGTCGTGAGAGAACTCCTAAGTCTCTGACAGATGTGTTGGGATGGAGCAACTGGCCGTCCAAGGTGTATGATCGAGTGGCTGGACGTCTGGTGATACTGATGAACTCCGACTTGCTTGCTTTAAGAGGACCACGTTGACAGTCGTTCTAAGTCCTGCTGGAGGCGCGCGCAGTCGTCCTGGTTATTAATGATCCTCCAGATTTTCAAAGCATCTGCAAACAGGACACATTGATTCAACCATCCCAGACTGCACGCTCAAAAATCTCAATTTACCGCCATGGATGTACTCCATGGAGGCTCCAAAGACAGTTCCATTAGTATTTAGACAAAACAGCCGGTAGTGGCTTGCATGTCTCGACGGAGTCCGACTGTAGAGGCTTTGACACTTGCGACGTGCCTTCCGGCGTATTGGTAGTAAGCATAAATAAATAAACAAATATTTTATTCTCGACTATACGAGGCTCACCCAAGAAGGCGTTAACACTCGTGACGTGACACTAGACAACCTCCCATTTACATCTTAAACACAACCACGAGATCTAGCTTGTGTTTACTCACAAAGGTCTCTCACTACATAAACAGTCTCCACCGGTCAGTGCCTAGATGATACCCTACCCACAACTCTTGGTTCATCCTCTCCGCGCGACCTGTCGCCGCCACAGAAAACTGGCGAGAAGAACCTCCGAGAACTAACAATTGATTCGCCAACGGGTGGGCAGATCCCAGGAAACAGCGTCAATACCCCCCCACACAACTACCGCGGCTTCCCCGAACGAACGAAGGGCAAGGGCCGTCCAAAAATCCATCTGGATTCGCCTCCACGGTATCATTGTTGTTAAACAGACATTTGTGGCTTTTTGTAGGGGAAACGCTTGCCAGAAGAAGACCCACCACGTCCTGGAACACTGCCGGCTGTTGATAAAACATTGGCAGGATTGTATCTGGCCGATTACCGTCGCGGATATTCGCAGTCACGTAACGCCAATATGTTTCCTATGACTGTGTAGTCGCCTTCGGAGTCTAGTACAAGTGGCTGGAGCTGTTGAAGTCGGACGACTCAGGTGACTTGTATTGAAGTGATCAGTTTCCTAGGTTCTTTAGCGTGTCAGAATTATGAAGTGCGGGTTTTTTCTTTGTTCTTTATTAAATCCGTGCCCATGGGAGCGTCGCGGGTACGTCTTCAGCGGTGTTCGGTGCAGGTAATGTTATCCTGTGGAACAAGGGTGAGAAGAAAAACGGACCGAGCAAACTGCCAACAAAATTGAACAGGACTATGTTATTGTATAAATATAAAATTTATGGTAAAGTTGTGCTGGCTGAAATCAACGGAATGACCGATGAGCTGAGGCTAGTGGTACCTATACCGCCGATGAATAGTTGCGATAAGAACGAAGAGTGACGCCAAACAAGAGAGGAAGACCTTAATGTGAGCTGAGATACATGATAGTGGAGCCGAGAGCCAAACTCAATCAGAGGCCGGAAATTCGGATTTCGGTAGGCGTTACCAAGCATAGAGATAATGATTAAGACAAAGAAGAGTATCATAAGGTTGTAACTTATACCAATGAGAACTTGAGTCTATGGCAACCGGTGCTCAAAATAAGAGAGGCCTTGGCTTGAGACCTATAGGCATTTGGAGCCTCAGAGGACTGACTTGGCCAAAATGTTTTGGATTGAGATGCACAGAAGGAAAGGTAATCAAAAGAGAACTGGGATATTGCGCTGACGCTAATGGTAACTATACCGCCATTAAACTGTTGCGATATAGACCAAAAGAGAGGCAAAACAAGAGAGGGGAACGTAATTGTGAGCTGAGATTCATGATGGTGGAGCCGAGAGGCAAAAGTCAATCAGGGACCTGAAATTGCAACTTCGCAGGGGACCAAGCATACAGGTAATGAGCCAGACGGAGGCCAGCATCATGAGGCTGTTTCTTATGCCAATGGAACTGTAATCGATGCTCAAAGGAAGAGAAGCCTTTGTTTAAGACCTATAGGCATTTGGAGCCGGAGGCCGGTGCGGTCCAGAAGGTTTAAGAGTGCGTGGCGCAGTAGGAAAGCGAATCAAATGTGGCCTAGTATGTTGTGCCGACACTATGGGAACCTAAACCACCATTGAACCGATGCGATATGGGCAAGAAAGGAGGCCAAACAAGAGAGGGGGACGTAATTGTGAGCTGAGAAGCATGAGAGTGGAGCAGAGAGGAAAACTAATCAAGGACCGGAACATTCGTTTTCGGTAGGGGGACCAATCATGCAGATAATGTATCAGACGGAGACGAGTATCATGAGGTTGTTACGTTTAAAAATGAAAACCATCGTTAATTGTAGCCGATGTTTAAATGAAAAGAGGCCTTGGTTTGAGGCTTATGGGCATTTGGGGCCCGAGCGGCCGGACTAGTCGAGAACTTTTAAGAATGTGTGGCACAGTAGCAAAGAGAATCAAAGGAGGCCTAGGATTTTGCGCTGACGCTAGTGGTACCTATGCCACCATTGAACAGTTGCGATATAGACCAAAAGAGAGGCCAAGCAAGAGAGGGAGGCGTTGAAGTGAGCTGAGAAGCATGAAAGTCGAACGAGAATCTAGCGATGCCTATGATTTGTCACAGGCGTTATGTGTTCTTATGCCACTATTGAAGAGCTGCGATAAGGGCCAGAAGAGGTGCCGAATACAATATACACAGAGTGGGCTTAAGCGTAAGGGAGGAGTAGAGTAAGCAGAGATGCGGCTAAGGATGTAAATCTCAACGTTCTAGAAGGAACAGTAAGTAAAATATTTGGATCAAAGAGATGGAAGTCTTGATGCAGTCTCGTCTAGGTAGGGATGGGAAGGACAAAAGAGAGCAGACGTGCGAACAAGGTATCAGAGACAGTCGTGATGCGAGGTTAAAATGAAGTAGGTAACTGTTGGTAATAAAGCATTAAAAAGGGGATGTAGGCTACTTCGCTAGAGGTTGTTTGGTCCTGTCTCCCATAGTTCATCTTCCGTCACTTTGAGGCTTAATAGTTCGGAGACTGTGTTTACGTCGAGGAATCTCTGTATAGCGTTGCTGAAGTGTGTACTGGTCATAGATGATCGGATTTGCAGAGGTAATTTGTTCCAGTTGTCCGCGTATCTATAAAGGAAGAAGTTATGTCGTATGCCACAACGAGCAGCCGGCAGGCTGAATGAAAAGGTCGCGTTGCGCAGATAATATCGGGTATCTCCTTCCGTTCGGAAGTGTCGTGTCAGGTTCGTTTCCGGTTTTTGTTTAAGTTTGTATAGAAACGTAAGCTTTATCTTTAGCCTACGTAGCCACAGCGGGTCCAGTCCCAGTTGTTTGCATCGACTACGATAGTTCAGCACGTTTGAACCCAATAGACGTTTGGTGAGGGAACGCTGTACGTTCTGGAGTGCAATCCTGTAGCACTTGCGTGAGTTCGTAAGGACTATGGAGCAGGATTCGAGAATAGGCCTAGCGCACGTTTTATACAGTGTCAATCGAGATTCCAAAAGCGACATGGATTTATAAATAAATAAATAAATAAATAGGTATATTTCTAGACCTGCTAGAGGCTGCACCCTAAAGGGTTCAGATCAATGCTTACAAAAATCCGATGCTCTTGCATGGAAGTTGGCAAAATATATGCTCATCGTTAGCAATTGCAAATGCATTGGCACTGTTTAGTATACAGCTACTGGGTCGCAGGCGCCCACCTTGACATTTTTCTGGTTCCTTCGGGCGATATTGAGCTCCTTGTGTAGCGAGAACGACAAGACAGGGGGGTAGACGTTTATTGCACACCGAAAATGGGCACATGAGGGTCTCGCGCGCGCCATCGAATATCGACTAGATTTCCGTCCCACAAAGCAACACAGGTACGGATGTTAGAGACGAGCCAGTCCTTTCGCCTCGGGAGCTCTGACTTGGAAGATCCGCCTTCCAGTTTTCGCCTCGATCCCCACTTCTCTGTACCCGATTTGGATCGGCCAGGAGCCGTTCGAGAGCTCTCGACTTGCTTGTTCTGGGCTGTGTCAATCGGCTCGGCGTCGGTCCTGTGGGCTGCGCTAGCGGCGTATTTGTCTGATTTATTGCGCTGTCCACATATTCCCGCTCCGTAGTTCCGGGCCCAGGCTCGTCGCTAGCCGTCTTTCGCGATCCGCTCTCAGCTAGCTCCGAAGAGCTCCCCAGAGCCATTCTTGGAAGCGGCCCCTCTACACCCGCCCCTCCTCCAGGACCTTTCTTCCTCTCGTACCATGGTCGCAGTAGAGCAGCATTGACCCAACGTTTCATTCCTCCGCAGTCGATTAAGAAGTTGCCCGCTTTCTGGTCGATAATGGTGTAGGGGCCTTTCCAGCGTTCTCTGAACTTGCTTGCGCCCGGCCCGTCATGATCCGGCCGATCGTTGTTCCGGAACTTGACCCGTTCTCCAATCCTGAATGGCCTCCACTTGTGAGCCTCATGCCTAGCGTCGTAATTTCGCTTATTCAGCGCTTGTCGAGCTTTGGTTTCGCTTCTAGCTTTCCATCGCAGTCGCTCTTGATGCTCAGCTGGATGTTTCCACTCACCCTGGTTCGGTAGGCAAGTATCGAGCGCAATCCGTGGTTCTCTGCCGAACAGTAATTCGAATGGCGAGACCTTGGTGGTTGATTGCATGCTGGTCCGATACGCGATCAGAACCTGAGGCAAAGCATCTTCCCATGCCAACTTCGTGCAGTTTATCCACGTCTTCAATGTCCGGTTGAACCGCTCGGTCATCCCGCTGGTTTGTGGGTGGTACGGTGAAGTTCGCCGTCTCTGGATGCCCCACTTGTCCAACACTGATTTAAACGCTCTTGACTCGAAGCAGGGCCCTTGGTCCGTGATGATACACTGTGGGATCCTATACCTTGCAGGCACATTGAATTCGAATACTTGCGACACTGTCTCGCCTGTTTGGTCCTTGATTGGTATGGCTTCCACCCATCGAGTGAAGTGGTCAATCATCACTAGAATGTATCTGTTTCCTGTTCGACTCACTGGTACGGGCCCAAAGACGTCCAGTCCCCAACAATGAAGTGGCTCACCAACCACCATCGATCGCATCGGCGGTCTCGGGGACTCCATCTCCCGACTCGTTTGGCAGTTTGGGCACTCCCGAAGGTATGCCGCGACGTCCTTCCTCATGGTTGGCCAAAACACTCGCCTCCACAGCAATTCAAAGACCCGCTCGAATCCCATATGGGCGCCATCATGAGTTATGCGCATCACACGTTCTCGCTGATTTGGTGGAACAAAAGGCACTTTCCGTCCGTCTATGGCCACCACCACGTTGTCGTTTTCGACCTTCAACCTGTCCCAGATCTTGAGGAGTTCCTCCACCTCCTCCGATGTGGCCTCCGGTTTGGTGCCAGCCCGTAAGTGAGAGCACAACACATTCACGAATTCATCTGTCCTTTGATCTCCCAGCAGGTTCCTCTCCCCCATCGCGAACGCACGCACCGGTATGGCATTGTCTGGCATGATGTCGTCCAAACACGGGCGTGACAACATTTCTGGCAACACATTTTGCGTTCCATCCACGTGCTCAGTGGTGAAGTTGAATTCCTGCAATCGGTAGGCCCATCGCGCAAGCCGTCCCCGCGGGTCTTTCGCCGTCATCAACCACGAGAGCGGTTTGTGGTCAGTGACGACCCGGAATTCATTCGCCAGTAAGCAATTTCTCCACTTCTCTAACGCCCACACGATGGCCAAGCATTCTTTCTCCGTTGTTGAATACTTCTGTTCCGCCCGCGTCAGCACTCTGCTCGCGTACTCCACCACCCCAGCCGGTTGAGACAAAACCGCACCGATGGCCACGTTGCTTGCGTCGACCGCCACAGTGAACCTCTCACCAGGATTGGGAAGCCGTAGACATGTCGGGGCTTCCGCTATGCCTGCCTTTAGATGGTCAAAGGCCTGATCCGCTTCAGCTGTCCACACGAAGGGCACGTCCTTGCGAACAGCTTTAACAACGGGCTGACCTTCTCTGCGAACTGGGGCACAAACTTTGAATCATATGCCACCACTCCCAAGAACGAACGGAGCTGACGCTTGGATTTTGGTTTTGCGAAGCACTTGATCGTCTCGCGTTTCTCCGGAAGTGGATGGACTTGACCATTGCCCACGATGTGACCCAAGCATACAATTGACTTTTGGGCAATCTGCGACTTTTTACGACTGAGTTTCAGACCAGCTTCATCTAGCCTCTGCAGTACTGCTCCAAGTCTGGTCGCATGTTCCTGTTCCGTCTCAGAGAAGACCACATCGTTTTTCAGGTCAATTGTGACACCAAGCCGTTTCAGGATGTCGGTTCCGATGATGGTTTCGGTCGTCTCCTCCACGATGAACATGTCATGGCTGATGAGCGTTTCTCCTATCCTGATTCGTAACCGCTGCGTGCCCGTCACTTTCAAAGAATGCCCGCCGACCGTCTGCATCGTGATTGAAGATGGGTTTACTGGAACCCCATTGAACCTCTTCGTAATTGACACTGCCGCTCCTGTGTCTACTATGGCTCGGACAGACACACCTTCTATAGTTACCTGGAGGACTGGTACTCGCCACCGACTCGGCATGGATAGAGAGAAACAATGGGGCACATTGACGTTGGTGCAGAATCTCGCCACATGACCACTCTGGTTGCATCGGAAACAGCGGCGACCGTTCCGGCTTACCCGTACATTGCGTTGTGAAGTGGTGCTTGAAGACTCTATCGATAACAGCTGCTCCACCATTTCGGATAGGCAATTTACTTTCTGTTCCAACTCAGCATGCTGGATGCTTCTCGCTGTCACTCGTTCCGACAAATTCTGGGCGACCGTCACCAGATCCAACGCTTTGCTGTCTCCCACCAGCGACGCCAATTTCACCTGATCATGGAGTGGACCGGGCAGACTTCGGATAAACTGCTGTTTCAGTAGGCGCTCTCTTGCTTTGCCCTCTAACTCGCGGAGCCCAATCGTTAGCTGTCTGTCCAGCTGCTGGAAAAACACCATCAAATTCTCCTGTTCGTCCCACCTGGCTGCGTGAAATCGTTGCAGTGCTCGTTCTCTCTCCAGATCCTTCCCAAATTCTGCACACAAAGAAGCCCTCATCTCAGCGAACGAACAACCGGGTTTGGCCTTTCGTGTGAGCAAATACACCGCTTTGGCTCGTCCACTCAACCGTGTGCCCAAAGCAATTAGCAAATTTGCATCCCCCTCACACCCGTGCAAGCCGCAATTCCGTCGAACTCATCGAGCCACGCCTCCACGTCACCGGCCGCAAATTGCTCCAACCGGGTCAACTCCATCGCGATTGGTCACGGCACCAGTGTAGCGAGAACGACAAGACAGGGGGTAGACGTTTATTGCACACCGAAAATGGGCACGGGTATGTGGGCTCAAAATCCGTTTCTTTAAACCACGAGAGCCGCTGATTTCGCATTCTCGATGAGATAGATCACGCCACACTAAAACGTTATCACTGACCTAATAGTCCGCATTCAAGGCCATCGGACCACCAGTTTCATAGTTCAAAAATTGCTGAATGTGGTGTGATTAAGTAGCGTGCCAACTAAGCCCTAGTGCTTAAGGTTTAACTGGGTGATGGATGTTTGCCGAGAGGACAATATTCATACCCTGTTCATGATGGAAGTAACTTTGGTACACTACTTTACACAAGTGGGAGCCAAGATTGAACCTCACGAAGGAAAACTAATAGTACGATAGTGCAAATGCCTTTGCAAATGTTTCATGGCAAACGATCGTGGGTTCCTGAACAACCATCGGATGGTTGAGCCGTCCCAACCCAGTTGATGATTCGTTGAGAATAGTTGGTTCACTGGTAAACAGAATCACGATATAAAGTATTACTTCCATTTCTGATGAAATCAAATGGGTTTCTATCGGTATACTCGTTGAAGAACATCCATTTGATAAGGAGTAGTAATAATAACGTTCCACGACACAAGTACCATTTATCCCAGAACCCAAAAAGCTGATTTCAGGACGCATTTCTATGAATATTTTGCTTCCAATTCCCTAGATTGGCGGCGTCGGAAACGGTACAGCTGCGGGCGCTGGAGAATCAAATGGGGGCATGATGGCTAGCCCGGGTCTAAGGAACCCCAGACCGGTGATGAGCACCGATGTTTCAGGGTTCGCGGGATCAACAACCAATGAGCAATAATTTAACACCGGTTGAAAGCAATTGCTTTACTGGTCGCCTAGGATGGTTTGGATGAATGCGATGAAGTCACAAGGAATATGAGTCATCTACTGAGCGTCTACCGGGACAAATGCGTGGACAAATAACGTTAATGTAAAATAAAAATCATATGTGAGCACACAGAAGTACACGGCGTGCAGTGATCATGGACAGTGAGCGTGCGAAAACTAAAATATTGTCGCTTACACATGCGCCCTCTCCATTGGGTCCTAGTTACACATAAATCCGGTTGAAAGTCATCAAACACTGTAATCCACAGCAGCCCAGTTTTAGGTCATGAAGTGTTAGGAGCTAAGACCATCATCCAATCGTTTTTTGAAATAGTCCGAGGTTCGGAAGGAGGTAACTGAGTTTGGGAGAGAGTACGGGGTTTTGCAAACTTCGTCTAGACTAGAGCGTCGTATAAGTCACACAGTTTCAGGCAGTTACCTGTAAGGTACATGTTGTGGCTAGATTTCATCAAATTACGGAACATGTGGTTGGGGTCACTCATTGCTTGGTACACTAATATGTGATGACCTAGCAGCCTACGTTAACGTTCGCAGAAAATTCTCAGTAACTTCCAGCTGCGACGGAAAGAGTGATTGGGTAGGCCCATGACATTCTTTGTTGCCCTTCATTGTGGTGCCCCTAACGATTCTAGGCCTTGCTTCAACCAAGACTGTCAAGCTTGGATGACGTATTCAAGGTGAGGTTGAAAGTAAGAATTGTGCATCCTGAAAGTCCTTCGCAGCAGACCGACGTGTTGTTTGGAAAATTTGAGGTAACCGTGCACTAGCCCACCATGTCACATTTCTGGGAGCTAGTACGCAATCCGTGTGCCACAACTAAATACTCGCAGTCATTCCAAGTGCGAACTTGTTCAGCGCGACGTCTTTTATATTGAATTGCAAAGCTCTCAGAACGGATCGGTGCGAAATCGTGTTAATATCACAAAGGAGCCCTTCGTGATCTTTCGGTTCTTTGATCTCTCACCATATTTTGACACCATCTGAAAAAAGTAGAAAATCGGAAGCAACTGATCTCGCTAGATCGTTTATGAACACGAAGAATAGAGTAAAGCCAAGCACCGAGCCTTGTAGTACGTCGCACTCCACATCAATTGTATCGGATAGAGATTCCGGACTCACCTCCAACCGATGTTCGTGTAGAACAGTCTTTATGCAATCCAGAATTGGGTCGCCAATACCATAGTTCTGAAGCTTGAGAATGAGAATTCGATGGTCTAAGCAATCGAACGCTTTTGATAAGTCAAGCTAGATGACATCAACTCCTGCTCCACCATCAACTACCCCAGTCCAGCAACTGCGTACAACTAATATGTTGGTTGTACGTGGACGCTATTAACGGAAGCCATGTTGCTTTATGGCTATTGAGCTGTGGTTTTCCAGATACTGCATCCTCGCATCTGCGATGATTGGTTCCATAATTTTGTGAAGCACAGAAAGTAGCGTTGTTGGAGGGTAATTGGCAGGGTCAGTGCGTTTGCCTCCCGTACGAATAATAGTAATGACCCCTCGTTTCCTTGCTAGTGGAATTAGCTTCTCCTGTAGACATCGCTGATAATAAACGGCTATTGGTTCTGTTAGATCATTAGCTGCTGCCTGCAAAGCTTTCGGTCTATTGTTAACGATACCAGCAAATCACAAATCCTTACTCTGCGTATTGAAGAGTTTGCTGTGCATATATCTAATGGGTCCGGAACACTGCAGCGTGTCCCCGAGACAAGCGATCTAGATGTCATCTTGACGAGTGAATTTAAACCCTCAGCGTAGTGTAGGCATAAGGATGATAAAGCGCGATAGGAAGTATTTCGTCGCAGGATATTTCTGAGTTGTACGAGGCCATAAGTGTTTGTACCTTTCTTCAAATCTGTGTTCAGTCCACATCTGGAATACAGCGTTTAGACTTGGGAAGCCTACCTACAGAAAGAGATTATTTGTATTGAGAATGTGCTAAGACTGGCCACTGGAATGATAGCTCCGCGTGCGTTGTCCTATAAGGATCGGTTAGCTAACTTAGATTTGTTTGCAATGAGATGACACAAAGATGTTCAAAATCATGTAGGGTCTCAGTGGTCTGAGACCCACCGATGTGGCTGAATCAGCTACGTCAGACAACTTGCGGGGTCATTGCATGAAATAGAAGCGGAAAAGACCTAGGCTAGACTTAAGAGCCAGGTTCTTCGCAAACCAAGTTGTTCCTAGTTGCAATCCACTTTTCGCTGTTTTTGGAATATGAAACTTTAGTGGAATTTAAACATGGCCAAGAGAAAATGTAGTTGGCCCAGTCCACAGGATTTGCATGAGATTTGGTGACTGCCTATAAACTCATGACTTCATGGAAGTATGTTGGTTGTCTTTCACGTGCTTCTGTTTTTCTCCAAAATAGAATCAAGAATGTTCTATCATGTCACAGCACTGGGGGACAGTTTTTCGCTTACTGGCAAACGAAACGGGATGCAGGTTAAACGGAAACTGGTTTCGTCGACGGATGCTTTTCTGTCCTGTTCCATGCGTACGTAGAGGTAGCAACTTGTGCAACACCGCTTCTGCAGTAAAGGTTATGTTCGAGAAATCTGACGGTGGAGTAATAGAAACGAGCAGAATGGTTGAGCTTCTCAGCTCTTGGAAAGATTGGGAGTATTGAAGCCGTAAGATATCGGATGCTTCCATCGCTGATCGCCTGCATCTCTCAGCCGTGACCAATGCTGGAATTCCGCGCTTCAGCTTACGAAGGCCATTAACATGCCTGCACAAAAGTTTGTGGTTCGTGCAAAATCGATTCCTTAACTTCCTCGGATGAGTGACGTTGTCCTCGCGGATCAAGTACACACAAACGTTACAATGTACCATCTACGCAGTCCAGGTTTCGGCATTCGGGCGGTGCTTGTGAGCTCACCATGAGGAACACGTTCGTTTACATTTTCTGCTCCTCAGAAATGACTTATATTTGCTTTCACGTTAGAATGACTTTCGTTCCGATGAATGCGCTAGCAGGGGGCTAAACGTCTTTGTAAACGTTTCTCAAGTGACATCTGGGGAGAATTCGGTTAGGAAAGTCCGAGATATATCCCTAACAAACGTAGATAACACGTTGTAGTGCGGGACAGTAAAACCATATCATTCTGTTTTTCAGAATATTCTGCATAACATACATAGTCACGCACTAGAGTAATATGGTCACTTCGACCCAGTGGTGTGATTGGAACTACTCTGTTGGCCATGAGTTCTTCGTTAGTGACCACAAGCTGAACGATGGACGGCCTGTTAGCACTTCTAAATCTTGTGGGATAGGTAACTTAGTTATACAGGAAATTAGCTCTTGCAAACAGCCTTTAAACTGCGCACCATCGGTTGCTGGCGTTTCCTTTTCGTACCCATTAAAGTCTCCAGTGACAATAATGTGGGTGTAGGACATGTTCAAAGCAAACTGAAAGAGGTGGTTCAGTTTGGAATCCGTTTTCGACGTAGAATTCGGTGGGTAATAATTTAAATCTAGTAGAGACGTGTCTTCATTCCGCAACTAAATCCGGCACAAAAAGAATCCGAAGCGCGGATTTCGGGGTGACCGATAACCTTTTATCAGAGGTTTGAATTATAATAAAGAATTACTCCACCACTCCTTCCAGTTCCATCGTTCTGATGCTGAAACCAACCCGGTGAATTGATATAAGAATCGTTTATCTCAAGGTTTAATCAGGTCTCTTTAATCTTGACGACATCCCGCAGTTGTGAGACATGGCGTTCTCTAAGTTTGACCGACGAACTATTTGTATAAACAGGATGGTGCAGGGGTTCTCAAACATTTTCCCGCGGACTCCTTTTTAGTGGAAATCCGCAAGTTTGACCCCCTGACATATTATTAATCACCGGACTAGAATGGGAATGAGTCGGAGTGTCCTGGAAAGTTCAATTATGTACACTGAACTACCACGGGTGTTATGTTAGTAACAAAGAACGATGCTGAATGTACGTATAGGAAGTTACATCACACCTTAATTTACCAAGGAAATTGTTTACGACAGGCAATGCTGACTTATTTGACATGTGGTCTTTTTTGAAGAAACCTATAAACTCATATTTGGTTGGGCTTCAAGTCTATTGTGGTAGTTTGTTTCTTGCATGTGTAATGCAAAAATGCGCTTGCACACAGATAAGATATAGCAAAGGGGAAAAACGGCGGCAACGGTCTTCGCTATGCCAGGGCACAAGTCCTACGACTTACACTAGAAATCAGACACCGAAACTTCTTGAAACTCTTCCTGAAGGGAAGTATCCGAAATCAAGTACTACTACATCAGAATTCGAGCAGGAATATTTCTGACATATTTATCAATGTTCTTATCTTCACCTAACGGGTTATTTTGATGTGGTATGCACAACTTCTAAAAGGCAAAGCAATAATTAAACACTAATTTAATTACCGCACAAACCTCAAACCAGATTAGTTTGATAAATCAAAGTTGGTAGGAAGTATAAAGTAAAGTAAACAGAACAGTCTCTTTTTTAACATCGCGGCTAGTTTCCCTTCAGCTTGCAAAGTCGTATGAGCATAGATGGAAATATTTGGGTGTTGCTCTTCCCAACACTGGCACACCATGACCGCGATTTCGTCTTGGTTTGAACCCGTCCGTTGGAGATAACCACACAGCGTGCCCCCTAAATTCAGCTTTGAATTACTTTCCTCTGTGCCAAGCGTTGCTCGCGGATCTCAGTAGCATAGTGTTCTGGACGTCAGCCATGAACTACGAAGCTCTGAGTCTCATCCCAGCTCAGACTATCACCACATGACGCGTCCAAACAAGGACGAAACCGCGGTCGTGATGTGACTGTGTTGGGAAGAGCAACACCCAAATATTTCCATTCAGCATACGGTCTTCGAGATCGGGATGACCGAGATTTACCTCAAAGTGAGCCGAGGTCTCAATAGAGGTTGCGAGTCGCAACCCAACCACACAGCGTGCTCCCTAAATTCAGCTTCGAATGAGCATAATTGTGAGATACCGAGTCCTTCATGCTTTACTTATGCGCTTCCTTGGGTGGGACCGCGCAAATAACCCCTGTTTCCGATTGGCCAATTTCTGAGGGTAGCGACTTTCGTAATGACCGCAACAATGAATCATTTCCTATGAGTTACTTTAGCCTAACACTGGGGACGAATTTTGAGTTATATGAGCTTACGTGGACGGCGAATGACCCACCCAGCCTCTACCAACTACATCAATGGAGTTTACCTCACTACCGTTCTGACCTTTGGCAGCTTAGTGCACTGACACTTTAAGCTTTGGCCAAACCCTACCTCCTTATTCAAAGGAGTTTGCGTTACACTGGCTAATTGCTAGGCTAAAATACACTATCATTTATGAGTTATGACTTAACGGTAGTTTTGTCATCAGACTCTAAACTAAAATGATCAGGTTCAAAACTTTTTAACGGACTTATAACATTTAGGGAAGTCCCGCGGACCCCTTGAGAGCATTCCGCGGACCACACCTTGAGAAACACTGGGATAGTGTTTTGCTTGATGGGAGTGCATTGATAGATGTCAAATCCGTGTTTGATTTGAAGGTGACTGTTAGGTGAGAGGCCTTTAATTGTTTTTCGGTTGGTCGTTGGCCTATGGATTTCAACGGAGTTTCCTAGCCTCACAGAGTGTTCCAAACCGCGATGTTCACTTGTGCTTCGCTCTGTCCTCTTGTGTGCCGTGAGTGCTATTGCGTCGGTCGCTTCGCTGGACTGTGGAGACACCGAAATCGCTGTAGTTGCAAGTTCCATCGAATTTCTGCCCGCTGGTCGCTGTGCGCCTGTTGCATTTAGCCGGATCTCGGTTGGCAACCTGACGCTCAACTTCGATCAGTTGGCTAATAAAACTTGTGTCACGTTCTCGGAGTGTAGCCCCATTTTCATTGATTATGGACCGCAGCGCTTGTGGTTAGGTGATGAAGGATTTCTTATCAACGATTTAGCAGAAACATTGTCCTCGAATGCAGCATCACTGCTCTCGGTCATGTGATCGCGCTTCGTGATCAGGAGAATCCAGAAGCTCTGGAACATCATGAACAAATGTGGTTTTTATGCTATTGCTATTAGAAGGGCCACCTTGGTTACCCGCCTCCTTTGGGTGATTTTTCCAAGAGAGATCATATAATATGAGCACTCTGCTCAGTGAGTTGCGAAGGCAAACCCTTGAGAACAGGAAAGCCTCTGTCTCGACTGCTGAGTTCAGTGTTACCAGGAACATTGTCGGTTCACTTTAGTGCACTAAGGTTGGGTGATTTATTACGCCTCTCCGCTTAGTAGACTCAACCCGAATACCAATAATACCGCAGATGAAATTCCACTGGTTTCGATCGTCTAGCAATTTGCCTTTTATTTTGCTAGGTTTGCAATCCGGAAACTTAGGGCACATGAGAGTTAGCGCACCGTGATTCTGTTTAGCCAATGTCGGTTTGGGTGTTGTTACTGGTAAGTTACTGTTTAGGAAGCGCCACTGGACGCTGCTTTGTCAAACGTGTGCTGAGTACGGAAGATGGACGCATGTGTGTCTCTGTTGGGGTGTTTATCGACGCGACCAATCCGTACGTCACCCGGTGTTTCTCTGCACCGAATCGTCTCCAGATCTGAGCAGCCAGTGAATTGACTGCATCTAATGGTTTAGCTTCCATAAATGAAATAATAGCAGTCACGTCTAATGTGTTTTGTCTTATTAAGGGGTTAGGATTTGTGAAAGTAAGTGGCGCAGTTACTGTGAGACGGTAAGCAAGACTGAATTTGATCTTTGGCTTTGGGACGAGGGTTGCTAAGAGCCAGAATTGATGTTCTTCGATAGCAATGGCGAAGCACCGAGACTCGCCAATTTCCCAATTTTCCAGTTTATTTTTTCACGATTTTATGAGTACAACTACACACCTGGCAACTGGCATAACTACATACTCGACTACACCATTGCGCATAATTCACATTTTTTAGCCCATTTAGTTCTACCTGACTTACGCCACCACATTTAGCGGGGGACGTGAAGGTGCAGTTTGAGCAGGTCAGACCAGTCCTGACCGCGCGGGTGCATCTTGATTCTCCACTTTTACCCTTAACTGAAATCATTTTCAGTGAGGGCTGCTGTGGCAATCTAACTTTGCACTTGTTACGTTGCGTGCGGTTGAGGTTGAGCGACCTTCAAGTTCGTTGTCACAGTCGCGCAGTTGAACTCGGTTCTCCTGGGCGGGTTTGTCACGCGAATGTCATACACGCATGCACCGTTTGGATTCTTTATCAACTGAAGGTGGTTTGTGTAGGATTAGGCTCGGTAAAGGCTGTCTCCGATGGGCGAATGCAGTCAGTAGCCACATGTTGGGTTGTACTTTATTTAGAAACTGTCCTGTAGGAGTGACAATTGAATCATCGGATAGCACGGAGAATCCTTTATCGAATGTGAGTTCTCAGCAGTGAAACTGGTTAAAAAAACGACAAGGTTTCATACGTAAAACTGATCACGAGAAGAACTAAAGCCACTTTGTTTGCAGGCATTACGATCCGTAAGGAATAATTCCGTTAAAATTTAACCATTGTATATGAGCAGTCAATCCGATTCGAAGGAGGGTATGATAACTGCGCTGGATGAAGACGGCGTAGGGTAAACCCTTGACAGGATAGAGCGCACTTATACCGGAGTGCTACGTGATGATCGAGTGAAGCGTGTGATAACAGATATGCATACACCAGCCCCACATGCATGATAGTAACGAACGGGTGCAACCAACTATGGACATAAAAAAAGCTACCAGTTATACTCCGGCACATCGCATTGACGCCTTATTGCAAATTAAGTACCACCAGTCGCATGAGGAATAGGTATACCTAGACGTCGCCCATACCTACGCGAGTTCGAACCAGTGACGTCAGGAGTACGAAGCAATCGCGCAATCCTTTCGGTCACTGGCCGATGTGGATGTGTGATGGAGAACAGTAGAACACAAATTCAAGAAGTATTGTCGTGTTACTGTACCAAAGAAGATAAACGGTATAGTAACAAGTATAGTTCTCTTTAGCTGAGAAGCTGTGTCCATATTGGGCACAGATCATGTGTGTACAGGTACTATCATGCTCTGGCATGAGCAATATTAAGGCGTGGCGAATAAAAGACGACGGTGTACTCCTCGTCGGTGCGAGGTACAGTCTGTAGTGGACGTGAAAATTTACGCTACTCATTATTTAGCGACAATGGATTTTATTCCTGTTTTCAGCTTCCGACCGTTTATTCGTTTTACGGAAGCACTTGGTATTCAAAGTTGAATTTAGCGAACACGCTGTGTGGTTGCGTTGCGACCCATAACCTCTATTGCGACCCCGGTTCACATGGTGCTCACATTCGATTTTCCTGAGAACGTTGCGATTCATCGCTTCGTGCTTCGCTAATTGACTACTTGTTTGTTGCTCGCACAACATACATGTTGGGTCCAGACAATCTAAATGTTCTCCCTGCTTCCGTACTCGGTACGCCTCTTAGGTACCAGCTCCTGCGACTAGCATCTGAGTGGCACCACACAATTCATGACCCCGACTGCTAGCGCGGTTGCGCTATCGCCGAAATCATTTTTGGTGGTCTCGTTCCTTTAGTATCCTGAATTACGTTTTTAAACTATTAGTTTGTGGTATTCCATGGCTCACTCAGATATTAACATTTTTGGCACATCTATTAGTGTTGCCTAGCTCTCTGTCCCCCTATCCTACTTGATGACCCTCCTTTTCGGTTCGTCTTGCTAGAATATGAGCTTTTGTGACATAATATTATTTCCGATCAATCTAAATATAGTCACTTGATAGATAGCCTACGTAGGGAAATTGCCTTACAGCTCAGGGCCACTGTCCAGTCAAAATACCGATCTCTTACCAGTATCTCAAACATAAGATGGTGACCCGACCGGAGCAACCAGTGAGTACGCGAAGCAAACAGCCCTTCCATGGTTTGGGTTTAGACGCTAGGTCATCCGCAAGAAAGGATAAGATTAAGAGACTTCTGGGCTCGTACTGTATGGATAAGGCTATTTTTGTGGAATTATAGCTGCAGCACCTACTCGAAATAACCCAAGCAAGCGTCCTCCTCTGCCAAGGTCTCTTCCTTCACTCTAGCTGCGCAAATGGCTGATGCCTTCATAGATCATCTTCCTAATGAAGCGGATTGCGCAACGCCACCATCTGCACATTAACCGGATTGACCTAGCGCGTCTCAGCAACCAACTACTGCACGCAGGTACCATGCAGCGACTACTTCAAATCCCTCGTAGCTTACCGTAATACTTAACCAACTAGAGGCGTTCTGCAGCGCATTCGATCCCTCAAACCCAGAACTAAATAACGAACCGGCAACTAAAAGCACGTCGGCCAAGTCCAGCAGCCTACTACGCAACAAACCATGTTGGTATCATCAACGCTTTGACCCTTAGCAGAAACGATGTACAACTCCTTGCACGTTCCCCCTCCCCCCCTGACTCAATCGGAGAACCTTCCAAGCCACAACTCTTACACCAATAATGTCAACGGCCACATCTCCGACAGTAGTCTACTTTACATTCAGGACTACAAAACTGGAACCGCGGGACTAGTTGATACCAGGGTCAAAGTAAGCGTCGTTTCTCCTGCACCGGGAGAGGCGACCCCGCCGGCTACTCTGTCTTCGTGCCACCAACGGCACACTCATCTATACTTCCTGTCAACGCTCTTCAGCTCTTAACTTAGGTCTCCTTAGGACATTTCGCTTGGTGTTCATTATTGCTGACGTTCCGTGTGCCATCATCGGCATAGACTGCCCTAAACATTTCGACACAATGATCGATGCGAAAAAATGAGGATAGTCGACCCCGCCACGACACTCTTTGTCACGGACACCAATGCCGGCATCTCAACAATCACCGCACTCTACTTCCCCCACAGACCTCTCCCAATTACGCCGAGCTTTTCTCATTATTCTAAGCTCCTTCAACCAATGGACACAACTCTGCCCGTGTCATTTCAAGTCATGCATCACATTCGGACTAACGATCCACCTGTCTCATTAGGCCCTTGCCTACTTTCGCCGGAGAAACTGAAGCTAGCTAAGGCGGAGTTTGAGCACATGCTAGAACTTGGAATAATCCGCCCTTCGGATAGCTCTTGGTCCTTTCCACTCCAGATAGTCCCAAGGAAATCTAGCGACTGACAACATTGCGTTGACTACCATGCCCAAAAATATTACGGTCCCCGACATGTACCCCATCCAACATATGCTGGACCTCACTGCATGCCTCAAAGTTAAGACGGTCTTAGCAAGATCGACTTTTTGCTTGCGTGTGAGCAGATATTTTTCGAGGAAAAAGACATACATAAAACAGCAGTCATCCCTCCCTTCAGCATATTCGAGTTTTAAGTATACCTTTCGGACTGTGCAACACTGCAGATATTTCAGCGCTTCATCCACGACGTCACACGTGGCCTAGACTTCACCTATCCCTACGTCGACGACAGTCTGGTAACTAGTGTGCCCGACAAAGAGCATCTAGCTCACCTTCAGTTTCTCTTTCAGCGATTGGGCCAACACAGCGTCACCGTTTTGCCAACTATTGGCGAACCTGGCAAATGCACGGTAGTATTTCTAGACCACGTCTCATCATCTGGTATCGAAGTCCTTGCGGACAAAGTACAAGCCACCGAAGACTTCCTAAACCCGACTACATTTAAGCACCTACGTCGATTTCGTGACCTAGTCAACTATTACAGACGCTTCATTCTCTGCTGTGCTCAACTCATGCAGCCTCTGACTGACATCCTCAGCGGACACGAACGTAAGTTTGCTTTCTCTGGCATAGCATACACTAATTGCACCGAGCTCAAGAATGCTATCTCCAATATAGCTCTCCTCGCTCATTCCAAACCATCTGCTCCCCTTTCTCTGAAAACAGACGCGTCAGAAGTTGCTGTAAGAGCTGTTCTCCAACAACACATTTGTGAGCAGTGGCAACCACACGGTTTCTTCTCCCATCACCTATAATCATTGAAACCCCGCTACACCACGTTTTGCATAAAACCTCTTGCCACCTACTTAGCTATACGTCATTTCCGACATACATTAGAAGACCGGGCTTTCACGGTCTACACTGATCACATGCCTCTCATTTTTACCTTTAACCCATCATCCGACAAATATACTTCAAATGAGAAATAATTCCCGGAGACGACATCAGAAACAGAAAGTAACGAACAAGCTTGTTTTCAGGGCTTCATCATCAGGCTTCTTCAAGGGAAACCAGACACATAGCCCTTGTCATGCAGTTCACTGCTGGCATACGTCATGTCTCAGGTGTCAGTAACCTCGTCGCTAACACTCTCACGCGCCAACCTCACTCTTCACTCTTTGCCTACTATCGACCTTACCGTTATGGCATCGGCCCTGGTCCAAAACAAAAACCGCCAACGCACCCTGCAGTCCATTTCACTGCAGGTGAAATAAGTTCCTCACCAAACCATGACCGGAAATATCCTTTGCGATCTTTTCATTAGCTGTCCAAGACGCATCGCGCTCGCCTCTTTCAGACACACAGTCTTCGACGTCATCCACTCACTGTCTCACCCTGGTATCTTGAATGTTTGAAATTGGTCAGCGAGCGTTTTGTTTGGCCAAGCGCGAATAAGATTTTCTGAACTGGGCTCGAGCTTGTGTTCACTGCCAGCGCTCCCAGGTACATCGAGACACCCGCAGTCCTCTAGGCTCATTCCCTGCTCCGGATTCGCGATTCTCACACATACGCGCAGACTGGGAGGACCCTTACCCCTTTCTCGCTGATTCGTATACATACTGACATGTATCGGCCCCTTCATCAGATGGACAGAATCCATTCCTGTAGCAGATTGACCGGCCGAAAATGTGGTCCGTGCCTTCTTGGACCTGTGGGTGTCCAACTACGATGCCCATCCACCATCACAACGGACCGTTGGACGCCTCTCGAATCCTCACAATTGAATACATTCCGTAAATTCTTATGTTGCCGCCGTATTCATAATACATCATATCACCCAGCAGCTAATGGCTTAGCGGAACGCTTTCACCGACGGCTTAAGTCAACTCTCTGTGCCACATCAGACCCTAACTGGAGCGAAGATCTTTCGCTTGTGCTTATGGGTATTCACAGTAGCAACAAAGCTGACCTACAATGCACACCAACAGTACTGGTCTATGGCAATACACTTCAACTTTCAGGAAAGCTCAGTTCACTTCCCACGGCATCATGTATTCTCCTGTCAACCTTCGCTTCCTCTCTTCCTCAACACATGCTCATGCTGCGCCGGACCCCTCCTCGTGAGCAGAACAGTGATGTGCAAATGCACAGTGAACTCACTAGCTGTACCCAAGATTTAGTTCGTACGGACGCAATGCCTCGTTCGCGGTAGTCTCCTAACACTGCTCAGTTTAGAGTTCGTGAACGAACTCCGAAACACTTGACCCTAGATCAGAATGTTCACCAAACAACCGTCTCCGTCGATCATCTCAAAGCGGCATTCTTCGAAGAACCGCCCCTAGCCTCACAAGGTGAAACCGCAAAGGTGCACCCATCTGCAACTGCGTCTTCCACATCATCCATTCCAGACCCTACAGCTACCCATGATCTTCCGCCAACCCAGCCCCAACCTCAGACAACTGACTGACGAGGTAGACATGTTAGATGACCAGTTTGTTTTTCACATTTTTATAAAGTCTGTTATTTTCCTCTCACGCGCAATCTTCACCTTTCGTAGTAATCAGGTATTTGCTCACAAACATTTTGTTGAAAAAAATCCGAAACTTAGAAAAACCAAAAAGGTATCCTCATTTTGCATCATATACTTGCTTCGTTTATCACAGGCATTCTCAACCTTTACTCGACCGTGGCCCCCTCCCTCTTACGTGTCACCCCATGCGATTAGCATCTGAGTTGCACCCCACAAGTCCAACGAGATATTACGATTCTTGGTGTACGGCGGGATCATAAGAAGCAGATGTCTTTTTTTCGAAATTCCGATACAGTCCCCCAAGTAATTTTTGGCGGACATTGTTAATTGATCGGTTAAATCTTCGGGAAGATTGAATGGTTTTCAAACAATAGTAAGTGTAGGTAAATTCAAAAGTATAAGTGAAGTAATTCGGCCATCCTTAGTGTCGTCACCTGGGGACCTGCTTCCATGCAGCTTATTCCCTCGATGGGTTTCACTTGCATTTCCTTGCCTCATTTGGCCGTGCGCTGTGGTTGTTTTCAAAGCAGTTAAGCCATCACTTACGTAACTGATTTTAGGTTTGTCTTTCTGTGTATATAGCGTGGACAGTCAAGTCATCTAGCTCGTACCAACAATCGTTTACTTTTGAGTCAAGCAGTTTTTCCCACCAAGGAACTAATGGCAATGCGCCTTACATTGGTACAATTATCAACGTTAAAAGATTTAATGCGTCACCTCAGGAGATCGATGCAATCATGGCCAACAAAGAAGTAAAGAACATAAAATACGTGGAGTTAGCTGAATAGTAATGGTAATGATATATAATAACGAAATACCAGGTTATATTTTCGCGCAAGATAAACCGATCGAGCATTTTATAGAGAGGAAGTGTTCAAAACGGTTAATTGCTAAAAGTATCGATATGCAAGCCAGTTCGGAAAAGAATTTGCTGGTACATCTTCCTTTACATACGTTCGACAACTACAGGAATTGTCAGCGCTGGGCGTTGAGACTGGCTTTCTGTTTCCAGGCTAGTGCCAGCGTGAAAAAAAGAAATTGTTAACATTACAGAAGTTTACAAGGGTGCCGTAAATAAACAAAAATAAAACAATAATTTCTATCTCGATAGTGCGAGACATGGACCGTGTGGGTAATCCGATCAAATTGTTAATTGCACCCTTAAGAAGGTTTTGCGTTCAATCTGCCCATAAGGAAACTGTTAAGGAGTCGATGTTCCAGTGGTTCAACGTTATGGAGCAGTCAAAGTGTGTGGAGACAGATACCAGTGGGTTTCGGTAATTACTCCGTTCTTTGTTCGGACAAAAAGTGGGTTAGTTAGAAGTATGGAAAACGGTTTGTTTATGAATAAGAGACGGGGTAGTGGTCGTTTGACTTCGAAGCAAAGTATTTTGTCATTTGATATGTGGCACTGGGCCATTCCACATACAACGTCGTTATACCCACGTCTAGGTTGAGATTGTACCGTACTTTATTTACTGTCAATGCACTGTTGACTAGGCTACGAAGAACACCTTTCGAGTCACACGTTTTCAGATTATGTGGTAGCTTGTGCCACATAATTGCGCAGTGGTTAAAAAAGAAATTTGGTCTTTAGCTATTTCTTTTTCTAACATGTGTCAATCCCTTATATGGTACTTGAAGGAAGGTTGAAGTACAACCTCAATGTCTGAGGTAAAGACGTGTTTGTAGATCATACCAAACATGAAACTCAGGTTAACTTTTGCTCTTCCTAACCAGTGGGGTTCTATGTTCATCTCACGGCAGCTGTCATAGAAAGTATGGTTACCAGATTTGCTCATATGGCCCTTCGTAACAGAGCGCTGTACATTTTCTACTGTCGTTCTGTCACTTTTTCTCAGATTGGAGTATATTAATGAACAATACTAAAACAGGGAACGAATACAAGTTTTATAAAGACAGGTTTTCGATTCATTCAAAGCAAAGGATTTTAGTACTGGCCCTCCTAGTTAACGGGCTTTTGCAACAATATACTGCACCTGTTCGGCGAAATTGAAGTAGCTCGAGTAGTGTATCCCGAAATCACGAATTGTGAGACAGGTGTATAGTGTTTCACCGTTTACAATCAAGGATTTTGGTGTAATTCTGCACCGATAGCATAAGTAGCTGTAATTCTCAGCTGAGAGTTCGATTTTCCAGTTGCTTCATCAAGTTTCCAGCTAGTGCAGGTAGGTATGTAAGTCGGTTAGGGGGCTAATGACACTGTCTGACATGAAGTCACCAAAATTTTTAATGTCATCGGTGAATACATATGGTTTGCCATATTCACCGACATCAAAGACGTCGTTACTGCACATCAAGGACCGAAGAGGCCCTAAAACAATTCTTTAGATCACGCCATTTTTGACTTTTCTACTTGTGGAAGTATTGCTTAGTAATTCAACTGCCTTATGCCAACCGGAAAGGTATGTTTCTATCCAACAACGTAAATTGCCATATATATCAAAGGAGTGTACTTTAGATAGAAGGTTTCAATGTGGTACCCGATCGAACTCTCTACACATATCAAGACATATGATGAGCAAGCTTTTACCACGGTTACTTGAACGAGCAATGAAGTTTAGAAACCGTGCATAACATGTAATACATGAATGTGTTCTCCTAAATCCGTGCTGGGAAGTGTGGCTCAAAATCCAGGACGTTAAGAATTCTACGATTTTGGCTTTTGTTGCGTTTTCCACTGCTCTGCACAGAATGGGCCGATAGCTCTTAGGTCTTTGATCTAGGCCACTTTTATATCGTGGTGTAACCAGGGGATATTTTCACACATATGGAATCACCCCAGAATTCATGGATAACTTAGAACTATGTTGAAGCAGTATGGGAACATTAGAGCCTCCGAAGTTGAGCACAGCAGACGTTATTCAGTCAGGACCAGAATGAAAGCTCGATCGCATTGACTTTGTCAGTGTTATTATGCTCGAGGTGTCCTTCAGGTTACCCTTTTGCTATCTAGTTCACCGCACGCAAGCACATGTTGCCATAGTAGGGGATAAGGTAACTAG
>OX104069.1:99817357-99845473 GCA_944474145.2 Dicrocoelium dendriticum
GCGTAGGACAATTGCAAAAGGGGATATCACATTAGAACAACGCCATTAAAAACAAAGAGAAAATCAAGGTCATCTGACTGCGTGCGTACAAACCAGGGCAAAAGCCACACTGGCCACACGGTTACCTGTTTGCAACGGTTTGGTTTCCTCGTCGGATGATCGAAGTCTATCAGCGGGAAAGCAAGCAAGCTCGCGTTGTTTTGTTGTGATAACTTGAATAGCGTCGCGAGTGCGTTTTTGCATACAAGTCAATCGAGCTTATGATGTGCAGCGGTCGTGGGCTGGCGGGTGAGTTTATGGTCCCCCCCCCTTATTTGCACGGTCGTGGAACGTGGCAATGTTCCATGATCCTAGTTGATAACCCTTTTACTCGGTTCGGCCCATGTACATGCTGACGCTAGTACAAGGTGAATTGGTTACACCACTGACGACGGTAAAACCTGAGAGTTTGAAGCATATAACAAGTTACGATTTCACTGGAACGCTTCTTGCATGGTTTGAATTTAACAACCGTTGTAAACCTCAGCTGATAGTCAGCAACCTTTTTCTGGCTTGGCTCTTAATCGGGTCGCTACCATTCTTCTAAATCGTTCTGATTTCCCTTCGTATGCGTAGGTGGGCGTGCTGAAGACCATTCCTATGGGACATACCATTCGTGCTTTCTTTTCTATTGCACCCTCATTCCCCTTACTGGACGATGAATTATTGTAGGAGGATAGCAGTATATGCGTTACGGTATATAGATTCGATATATCTTAAACGTACTGTAGCCTCCGATTGACTCTTCAGGGAGATTATTCGGTGTGACTCCTAACACACAAGTTCGAACTAGGGATTGTTTATAGTTCTCGATTGGGGCCAGTCACCGTTGATGAATGTAGTTTTTGTATTGTCCGGGACCAGCTCCGGATTCCGGTAAAACGAGTCTACTGCGTGAACCCATCTGTCTCTTCTTTTAAGTGAAACGTCAAGCAAATGAAACGTGTCCTCTGATTCGCTTTCCATAGTGAACTTGATGTTAGGATGGCATTTGTTTAACGTTTCCAAAATGATTTTCGCTTGCTGGATGGTGTCAAGTGCAACAAAAGTATCGTCGATATACCTCGTATAAAAGTGTGTTGCTCCAAGGACATCGCGTAATAAGTTACTCTCCAAATGACCCATAAAGATGTCAGCTAGAATCGGTCCGAGAGGGCTAGCCATCGCCACGTCTTCAATTTGACGATACATATCCCCATCAAAGCAAAATTAGACGTCTTTAGTACAAGTGCTGAGTAACGTCTTCAATCGATGTGCAGGCAGACCAACTCTGTCCGCATGCTTACTTATGATGTTCAATGTCTCATCCAACGGAACGTTCGTGAAAAGGGAAAAGACATCAAATGATATCAATGTGCTTATCTTGAACATTCAAGTGTTGCACTTTGTCAACGAACTCAAAAGTGTCTTTTAGACTGCGCACCGCTAGCTCAGCATGTACAGATTCGAGTCGCTTTTCTGACCATCGTGCCAGTTTCTGATGCGGCGCCGCAACCATTGAAAGAATAAGACGCAGTGGAACCCGTTCTTTGTGTATTTTGGGCAATCCCTACGTACGAGGATGTTTTAAGCCTCTGGGACGGAGTTCCGCCGTAGTTTTTGCGTCGATTGGTTCCTCTTTGTGTAGTGTTCGTAGCTCACGCACTATCAACTTCTCTACTTTTCCGTTCTGTCTTTCCCTGCCAGATCTCTAACGAATCTACCCACATTCATGAGAACTGATTGAATCTTTTGAAGATAATCATTTTACCCATGAGGACAACGCCAGAGCCTTTATCAAGTCTCAGTAACAAAACATTCTCATTTCGGCGCAGCTGTTGCAATGAATCAAAATGTTCCTTCGTGAGAAAACATGATTTTTCTGACTCTGTGATGCAAAAAATTGATAGCTAAGTCCACTGCCTTGGCTTTAAACCAACTGCTTGCGTCTGCAGTTGACTGAGTTAGACAAAAATGTTGCTCTTGTAGGTGTTCACAAACTGTGCTTCAACCCCTATGCGGTCACATGTACCAAGGGGGAACAGAGAAGTTGAAACCAGCGATAGCGCTTCAATTTGGTGGTGACTAAGCGATACTTTGGACAAGTTCACAACATATTTCTGCGGGTTAAGGGGAATTTGGTCGTACAAACGCTCAGCAGACAAAGAGTCCAAAATTTGCTGTCATGTTGACAACGTCGTTTTGACTTGAAGCTTCCGCAGGAAATTATAAAATTTCGTGCGACAAACCAGATTGAGACTAATTAAAAGAGGTTCAAAGCATCCAAAACTGGCTTTCAGCTGTGTGATACGACGCACAGAAGCCTCAATCTGAAGCTTCTTGCGTAGTCGCAAAATTCCGAGAGATAACATGCAGATGCTCATTCCTCAGATCCTCATTCCTCATTTGTCAAAGACAAACCGACGTGGATACATGGACACCCTTATGCATTCCTTATAAGCAGCAATACTTTCCGTTTCTCGCGAAATGGAACAACGTAAAGACACTAATTTATCCAGTGAACGAATCTTGTCAGAAACGACCCCTCTTGACGAGTTTCGTTCACTGGATAAATAGTGACTTTACGTTGTTCCATTTCGCGAGATGCCACACTTATTGATGCTTATAAATAATGAATAAGGGTGCCCATGTATCCGCGTCGGTTTCTCAAAGCACTTTCCAGTGCTACTTTCTCAAAATTTTGCATTCTTCGGTCTCAGTAATGTACAATTGATTTGCTAGATCCGCTGCTTTAGATGTAAGCCAACCACCTGCGTCGTCCGTGGCTGGTGTCAAACTTGACAGCTATTCATACAGATGTTCAGATGGTGTTTCAGTGCTTATAAGGTCGGCTGAAACCCAACTTGCGTAAGCAGATGGAGTTTGTTACCACTCTCGTCTTGGCATGGTAAGATTATCGATTAGTTTTATTTAAACAGAACGATTTCCCACATTGTCTTACGGTTGTGTGTGCGGCATACTGATTCCACTGGTTGTCTGTACACAGCTGATGAGAAGACGCGAAATATCTGAATTCAGATTATTCTGTTGAAATGTTGTTTTTTTGCTATTTTGAAGTTCTCGAAATTGCGCAACCTTACTAAGCGCAGACTTAGTGACCTCTACAAGATGCAGTTGTTCAATAGAAAACCAAATTTTTTAATTTGATTAAAATCTTTCAATACCAGAATCGTCGACTCAGCTCTTGAAACATTTGCAACACAGTTAAAGCTGTTGTATAGATTTATCGAAGTTAGGCTCAGGCAGACAGCCACCACATATCCATGAAAGCGCGAGACGGCCATTTTATCCTATTGGGACTCGTCGGTATTGTGCACCTGCCGGATTCGAACCCACGAGCTTTCTCTTACTAGTCAGCGACTTATATCACTGAGACGTGGGCGACGGCAGCGGACCGGCATGATGGATGTCCAACTGCGATATAGCGCGGCTCATCCTCCACTGTCTTGCATGTTCTGAACCTGCAGTGGACAAGGCTGCCCCTCAGAGCAACAACTTCCTTTGCAAGCCGCCACCAATCGAAGTGGCAGGTAAGCTGCCAAGGCGACTACTGATTATTTGGAAGTAGTAGGGTTTAATTGTGTCATTGTGTTGATTCGTCGCAGTTAGACAGGCAGACAGCCACCACACATCCAGGAAAGTGCCGGACGGTCCTTTCATCCTATTGGGACTTGTCAGTAGCAGAGCCTGCCGGATCTTTGCGGATCCGAATTCACGGCATTTTCGTGGACCAAGTTCCTTCAAAGCTACTATGATGATTGCATTGTTCTATCTGCATTGTTGCTGGCAACTTTGATAGAAAAGATACAGCACTCCTGATTACATTTGCTGCGTTGCTATAGGGAATTTTTGAACCAGACAAGATGCAGAGTTGGATGCTGTTTACACCAAGTGCAGACGGTTTTCATAAATGCGGGCTCCTCGGAACAACATCGATCACTGCATTTTAAAACTGTTTTCAATCATGCTGCGGAGATAATTTTCGTTACATTGACTAGACGTTCGTTCAAGCTTATCAAACGGCACAATTGCATCGTTAAACATATCGCTAGACTCCAGATGATGTCTTGCTTAGCCGATTTGTCAGTCTTCAACGACGATGATCTGTCTATTCAATTTGGTCACCTAGGAAATTAGATCAAATATTCTTCAACTTGTGTTGTTCTGTTGAAACGATCCGCATAATCACGGATAGATTTCCATCACCACTGCGGAATCGAATTCGATGGAGGGGGGAACAAGCGTATACATATAAGATGTTTTTTATTTCAAAAGCCTAAGCTTTGCAGTTAAATCTGAGATAAAGAGGCTACGCAAGTGCTACATCGAAGTAGTTCCAAGAAACCATAACTTTCGTGATCCATGGTTGGATTTGAGGCAGCTCTGTGGTAAGTGCACCTGCAGCCTTATTGGTGAAGTCGATGTGGACAATCTAAGTTCTGGGTTTACCTACACTTCACCAAACTTACCCCCTTTCCCCTTCTTTATTGGCGCAAGCTCAACAGCGCTCTTGGCTCAAAGTTATGTTCCCAAAAACTCAAAGACATAAGTCAAACGAAGCTCGTGATCCGGATGCTCCAGTACCAGTAGCTTTGCGTGTGCTGACGCTCTCACACCGTCTTGAACAGATCTCTTGAACAAATGTCTCATTGTGGGTGTGATCCCAGATAGTTAGACATCGGTCAGAATAAAACCGGTACCTAAAAAGATTAGTCAAAAGTATAGCCCAACTGCGTGTACATCTGTGCTTCAGAACGTTTTCGATATACTAGTAAGTTTGCAGATTTTCACTGCCAGCCATGCTGAAGATGCCTATGAGTTTGTATCTAGCCCCCAGCGTTGCACATTGGATGCAGTGGCATGTGTTTTTCCTTCTGTAGCGTCTGCGCTAAATCAAATATGGAAATCCATACTGCTTCTCTTCCTTAATTGTTCGAATGCCCTTGGAAGGCTGGATAGCTTAATGTTGTTCCATCCGCTATTGGAGAATGGAGAATGGAGAATGTTCACCCGTGTATGTGTACTCGGTTACGTTACTAGTTTACGGGTCGTACTCACTTCAACAAGTTAACCGGTATAAGATTCGCCGTCTTTCGTGCCGAGTGTGTTGCACTGCGGGGACCGAGCTTACAAACCTTACTGTTTGTCTTATATATATATATATATATGTATATATATATATATATAACCAACCTTACTGTTTGTCTTATATATATATATATAACAAACAGTAAGGTTGGTTATATATATATATAAATATAAAACAAACAGTAAGGTTGGTTCTATATATATATATATATATATATATATATATATATATATATGTATATATATATGGCGGGTGAGCCTATGGTGTGCGGAGGCTGTTGGTGGCTAGATCCTGACAGATGGTCTACCCACTGCCGCTCCTGTTGTGCCATTGGCTGATGTCCTGGGCGCTTCCTCGTGACGACCGCTGGGTGGGAGCTGGCTTACCCCCTTCACCCTGCTAAGATCCAGGACACCAATCCGCATGAGTCAGGGAACTGACCATATGCTAGACCCGCTGCCTTTCGGGTGTACATTTAAACGAAGGCTTTGGCTGAAGACTCGAGTCGATATCCTGTCAGGTCTGGGCGCCCTGCCAGTATCCTTGTCCATCCTATTCGGAGGTTCGCTAGTGGTCGGTGGCCCTTTTCCAGTAAAACCTAGCCATGGGAGACAACAGGTCTACGGGTTATAAACTCACAGCTCGATTGGCGTATAGCACGAGCGTCACGCATTGTCTCTGACGATGAGAGGGCACCTCCGGGTGTACAATAGTTTGCTACTGCCCGCCTCAATCTAGGCAACCCCTGGTCAAATTGATGCAAACCCGCCAAAACTCCCCTGCGTTTGGCCATGGTCACAGGTGTATCCTATTGCGGTCGCGAAACAAATATAAATCGTTCCAGTACCTCCAAGGCTGCGTGAGACGGCCGTCAAGCAGATCCCAATCTGTCTCTGCAATCACATTCCCGAGCTGGATCTGCTCCCCACTGCCTTGTGGGTCAGGCTATTGAGTGAAAGGCTCCGGACGGAGTCCCTCAAGCAAACCACCAAATCACCCAATGCCTTGTGGGTCAGGCTATTGAGCCAAAGGCTCAGGGTGGAGTACCTCAAGCAAACCTCTGAAGCACAACCACCACCTCACGTGCCTTGCCCACCAATGCAATCATATGCCTGCGCGCAAACCACTCAGCATCGGGCGCTGGAACGTGCGCACACTACTGGACCCGAACTTCAATGAGCGCCCGGATCGACGCATTGCACTCGTCGCGATGGAACTGGCGCGCTACCACAACGATATTGCGGCGCTCAGTGAAACCCAGATCGCTGAGCAAGGTAAGTTGCATGAAGCAGGTGCTGGCTACACATTCGACTGGGTGGTCAACGCCGCTTCAACACCACGTGATCCTGGGGTCGGGTTTGCAATATTCGATCCCCTCCATGGCCAGCTCGCGGGTAAACCAACAGACAGCAGCGCGCGACCGATGACTGTTCGCCTACGACTCGGAAGAGGTAAGTTTTCCAACTTTATACGCGCTACGGTCCGACCATGTGTTATACTCATCACACGCGTGATCAATTTTACACTGAGCTATCCTCCGTGCCGAGGAGCAACCGAATATTTCTGCTGGTTGACTTCAACGCGCGCGTTGGGCGTGATGCAGCAGTGTGGACAGATGTTATCGGTCTGCATGACATTGGTTCAGCGAATGCGAACGGCGACAGGCTGCTCTCACTGTGTGCCACCCACGGTCTGACGATGACAAACATTCGGTTTGCAATGAGTGCGAGTGATATGGCAACTTGTACACACCCACGGAGTGGTCACGCTCACCTGCTCGACTATGTCATCGTATGTCAGCGTGATATGCGTAAAGTGCGCATGACACGTGTACTGGGTGGAGCTGAGTGTGGCACTGATCACAAATTGGTGCGAACCAAACCACATATATGTTCGTAAATCCATTTGTTGTACTCCCGCTGTGGATCGGCGTATATTTAACATTCTCTCCCTCGGTACTGTGGCGAAACGTACTGAGCTGGAGAAGGCGATGGCTGCACGCCTGTGTGGTGATGTGGACTGCATAGCCACAGTGGGCGACCTGTGTAACCACGTTCGCGACCAGTTGACAGCTGCTGCCTAGGAGACTATCGGGTGCTCAGACTGTAAGCGGCCTCATTGGTATGATGAGAACAACGCGACGAGTGGCGCACTGGTGTGCGAGAAGAATGCAGCATTTGCTGCACATGTGACAGACCTCAGTGACTTGGGGAAGAAGAGTCAGTTGTGCAAAATTCGACGGCGATTGACCCGAGAGCTCCGTCGCATTAAAAATGCATGGTGGAAGGAGAAGACGAAGCAGATGGAATGCTACGCAGAACGGCGCCAACACAAGGAATTCTTTGACTCCTTGAAGGTGGAGTATGCACCGAGATTGAAGCTGTTGAGGAGGCTGATCGAGGGTAGTTCAGGCGCTACCTGCACACAGACTGCATACATAATGTAGATCTGGCGAAAACACTTTGTATCTTGAACAACCGTTCAGAGATCGACTGGCCTACATTGAAAGACCTCAAGCAGCACAATGGGAGGACAATTCTGGCGGACACGCCGACACTGGATGAGACGCAGAGAGCGCATGCTCAGCTGCGAAACGGCAAGTGTGCCTGTGCTGACGGGATCCCGTCTGAAGTATCGAAACACGGCGGACCTGCGGTGGTGACAGCGCTTCACCGATTGGTGCAAATCGTATGGCTTGAGGAGGAGGTGCCTCCTGAGCTGAAGGATGTCCTTGTGCTACCACTGTGCAAGGGTAAAGGGAGCAGGCAATGTTGCACGAATTATCGTGGCATCAACTTGCTGAGTTGTGTGGGCAAGGTGATTGCCCTAATCCTGCTCAACCGCTTCGTCAGTCAGGTTGTGGAACCTAACGTGTCGGAAGAGCAGTGTGGATTTCGTTCGGTTCGCAGCACCATAGATATGGTGTTTGCTGCTCGTCAGTTGAGAGAAGTGAAGAGAACGACACCAGTCATTGTACTCGCTTTTTGTTGATTTCACTAAGGCATTTGATACGGTGAACCGCGAGGCATTGTGGCTGGTGTTGGGTAAGTTTGGTTGCCCGCGTAAGTTTTTAAGTTTAATTGAATGTCTGCACAGCGGCATGCGAGCGAGGGTGCAGCTGAGTGGAGAGACCTCGGATGACTTTGCAGTTGTCACTGGTGTGAAGCAAGGCTGTGTCTTAGCTCCTGCCCCGTTTAATATATATCTTCAGACAATTTGTTCTGTGCTTTTGATGCGGCTTGTGCTTACGGTGTTCGTGTGAAGCACCGTATTGATGCTGGACTGCTGAGCATCCGACGTTTCGCTGCGAGAACTCCAGTCTGTGAGTCAACTATCCGTATGTTGCTGTTTGCTGACGACTGTGCGTTGTTTGCACACAGCGCGGATGATTTGCAGCATTTGACTAGTGCTCTAGCTTCGACAGTGGCCAAATTCGGGCTCACTGTCAACAAAAGCAAAACTACCCGTCTCTTTCAGCCTTCACCGGAGATGCAATCTTCAATATTGCCGCGAACCAGCATTGGTGCTGAAGTATTGGAAACCACTTCCCGCTTCTGCTACCTTAGGAGTGTGATGTCGACTGAGCAGCAGATACATAGTGAGCTTCGTATCAACTAGTCGAAGGCAGCGGCGGCATTCGGAAGCTTGAGTACCATCAACTTACCATTGGCACGAAGCTGATGGTGTACAAATCCATGGTGCTGTCCGTTCTACTATACGGCAGTGAAACGTGTACCATGTACCGGCGGGATGTGCGATATGTCGAGCGACGAATTCTGCGCATTGGTTAATGCGACAGAGTACTAGACATGGAAATGTTGCGACAAAGTGGAGTGAATGCAGTGGACTGCATACTTTTGCTGAGACAACTGAAGTGGCTCGGTCATGTGAGCCGCATAAATTCGACGCGTATGCCGAAACAACTTTTATATGGTCAGCTAAGTATTGGGAACCGGCACGTGTGGAAACCAAAGTTACGTTACCAGGACATGATCAAAGTGAGTCTGTCACGTTCTAATCTTGATTGTAGGTCATGGGAATCGAAGACGGTTGATCGGCGTGCATGGCGCGATCTAATCACGAAGACAGTTGTCGAAGTGCGGGAGAATGACCTCATACATGCAGAGAAGAAGCGGCAAGTGCAGAAGCGGCAAGTAACGATGGGTTGTACTCCGTCGACATCAAGCGCCTGTTGCTGTAGTACATGCTGTCGCAAGTGCCTGAGTCAGGCAGGCTAGTGAGCCATGAGCGAGGCCACTCTGGACCACTACCGAAGCGACGACGGCTCCTGCAGAGTATGTAGGCAGAACCAGCGCAGCGTTTGTAGGTACGTTGCGTTCGATTTACTAACCGCGTGGTTGCACGCTAAGTCGCTTTACTTCAGGTGGTGGGTTTTCAATTTTGTCCTAATGCTTTTCTTTCTCATATAAATATCTACCTGTACGCTCTTCTATAAAGTTGCACAGGTCGCTTAAGCCAATTGTAGTTAATTTCGATAACATTTCCGTGTTTGTGTCGTTTCCGTAAAATATACCTGACTTTGTGAACTTATCTCGGATGGTTTGTTAACAACTTATTTCCTATGCTTACGTTTCCTTATGAATTACTCGATTTATTTTCTTGGTAGCTTTCTCCCAAGTGATTGGCTGTTGCTTGATAGCGTCGGTGTGGCTGCGCTTGATGTGCATGTTTACAAAGTGCCTACCTGTCTATTACCCACTACCTCGTTCATATTGGCTCCAGGAGACAGTTTGTCGTTGCTAGAGGGGACCGGGTGCACGGTCCTGGTGGCCGTGCTAGGCTCAAAGTGCGGTTCCGTGCACTCAGTGTGGAGCGGACTACGGTCCAGCCACCGTCTTGTGTGCGCTGGATTCGCCAAATACAGTGTGCTTGTGTTTGTCTGTGAAGGAGTGTGGGTCGGCTCCGTTGATGAAATGTGGCTCCCATCCACATGCCTCCCGGTCTTATTCCTTCGGGTTTACACTGGATATGGAGTGTGTGGATGGAGCTATGGGTGGTGCAGCGCAAGCCATCCATGGTCTCTCTGTAGGCGCAGGCGTCATGTGGCTGGTCACAGTGACAGGCAAATCCGAAACCGGATGCCACCAACCATAGATAAAGCTGCATATGGAATACGCTATCCAAATAAAATATAATGAATTTTATCCACATTAAAAAGACCTAGTTTAAGTGTAAGTTGGTTTAGCTCAACTGCGCTGAAGAAGCATCATGAATGCGATATCAGCTTCAGCATGGGGCAAATATATATGAGCATTTTGATGTTATTACATCTCATCTGGTAAGACACCTACTACTTCTATCTGATGAGATGCCATAACATCGAAATGCTCATATATATATATATATATATGTATATATATATATATATATGTATATATATATATATATATAAAGGAACGTCTCCCTATACACCGAACGTTTATGGGATGCAAATATGCTTACGATGGGCCTAGGTGTATGGCTCCCAATATTCAGTATTCCGCATCGATTAAGTATGTATTAGAAGATCTGTTGAAGTGGCCTCCAGCCAGATTTTTAAATATTAACCCTTGTGAATGCAGTGGTGATATACTTTTTTCGTCATGATAAGCAACTCGATATAGATCTTTCAAGGGCGACTACTGTATCGAAAAGCACGAAACGTTTAATCTCTGCTATCCAGAGGAGTTACTTTGCTACTCAGGTTGTGGTCATCCAAAGAACCCATAACTTACCAGTGCCTCCAACGAAGGAAGTTCAACCGATAGGGGCCAACTCACACTGCATATACAAATTCGTGTGCGACTACAGAGACAGTTACATAGTGAGAATTAATCGGTCTTTGACTTCCCGAATAAAGGAACACGTGCCAATGTGAGTTCAAGATGAAATTGACCAGCATCCCTGTCCCACTGATGTTCCGTGCTTGCGCAAACTGCCAGCTTCCTCAATCGGTAAACACCTATTGACCACGCGTTCACACTTACGTTCCTTCACCCTAATCCCCACTTCCCCGTTTTCGCCGAGGCTGTTGCGATAAGCCGGATGAAGCCGGCCCTGTGTGTTCAAAAGCAGTTATTTGTCAGCTTAAGGCTTCCGTGGACATAGGGGGTGGAACTTCCGTCATTCCTTTTGTAATAAAAAGATGAAATAATGTGTCAGCTATACGCCGCAACGGCGCTTCGCTGCCGCGCGACCACCACCAGTCGCGCGCGGGCTGTATACCGCGAGGACACCCATCCCTACGCGGAATCGAACCGGTGAGCTTATGGTTGCAAAGCAAGCATGCAGACCACTCGGCCACCTTTTGTACTTCATGCTTATTTGCTCACACCCATAGTCAAGTATATAGTTGCATGCCGGTTATTGTTAATGGTACTGAGGAGACAATATGAAATGCATACATCTACCTGCTTCGTCTTCTTACCGTGTTTTACAAAAATATTCATTATTGCTGGGGACTGGAATGTACGAAGCGGTTCTAGAAACGATCAAACCCGTCACATACTCGGGAGATACGTCCTTAGAGAGCGCTGTGATAATTGCGACCGCTTGCTCAGCTTCGCTGACATTAACCGGTTGTGCGAAGCCACTACACACTTCCAGCATCCCAGGAAGCAACGTCTGACGTGGTACTCCAACAATGGTTGTACTGTAAGCTGGATAGCTCACAGCTTAATCCGATCCAGGTGGATGTCCTCCGTCGATGACTGTTGAGCGTACAGAAGGGCTGAAACAGGCAAGTAAAGTTGGTTCGGACCACGTGCGCTTGCGCGCCATATTCAGACTCCGCTTGACAACGCGCCGAAAGACCATTCCACAAAAGCGTAGCAATCTTGCCTTACTGGAAAATACTGACTGCTGCCGATCCCTTGAGGCAACAATAAAGCACAAATTTCTGCTAGTGCACCACGCCTCGTAATTGCAGAAAAGGAATCTGTAGACCTTCGTTGGTCTAGGTTAAAATCGTCAGTTCAACGCGCCGCTTTATCTCCTTTTGACTCTATCTCTAAGGCTGTGAAGGACTGGATCACTGAAAATACTATCCGCTTGTCCGCAAAAGCGAGAGAAACACGTTTCACAAAGTCCCTAGACTACCGTCACTTAAGGCGTGAGGCAACCCACTTAGCACGAAAGGACCACAACCGTCACTGGTCTGATATCGCAGGTAACATAGAAGCTGCATCAAAATCTGGCGATTTGGGTCATCTCTTTCGTCTCGCCCGCTTAGCTCCCGGCAGGCGCCATTCATCACAGCCGACGTTGCGCAATTCTGAAGGCCAAATCATCCCCGATGCGAAAGGAACACTTTCTTGATTGGTAGAGTATCTTAGTAACATAAACCGCCAACTACACACCACCGTAGCCATTTCAGCATTAACCCAGCCAGAATATGACGTGGCTTGCTCACCACCTTCTCACACAGAAATTGCAGACATCGTTCGTCACCTGAAGCTGAAATATCCCCGGGAGAGGACGGCATTCCATGGAAATCTACAAACCTTGTCTCCCAGCTCCTCTTGACCATTTGAACGTGCTCTTCTGATCGATATGGGAAACCTAAATCTGTTGTTCCTCGTGGAGTACCTCAGTACTACTACCATTCCCCAAGAAAGATGACCGAACTGTGTGCAGTAATTATCGAGGCATTAGCCTACTCGATGTGGTCGTAAAAATTCGTACGGATCTTGCTTTCGCGCTTTGCCAATGAGAGGAATCTGCGAATTCTCCATAACCAAGGTGGCTTTCGTCTAGGCAGAGGCCGTCCTGACCAAATCTTCACTCTATGTCGAGTACTGGAACACCGCTAGTAGTTCCAGCAGCTCACGTTTGTGTGCTTCGTTGATTTTCGAGCTGCTTTTGACGCAGTTGACCGCGAATCACTCCGGAGAATCCTACTTGTCGATGGTGTGCCGGTTAAACTCCTTACTATGATGAGATCCTATTACCGTTGCACGAAGGCCCGAATTCTGGTCTATGGAGAAAAACAGGAATTCGACAGCAATACTGGATTCCGGCAGGGTTGCACACTTTCTCCAATGCTGTTTAACTTCGCAGTCGACTGGATTATGCATCGTACTATTGAGGGCTATCCTGGTGTTCAAGTTAGCCCTGAGTTATGGCTGTTAGATCTAGAGTTTGCTGAGGATATCGCTATCCATGCGGAGGGTACTATATCACTACAGTCAATGCTAAATCGTGTGGACTAATCAGCCATTATCATAGGCCTCGAAATTAATATCAGTAAGACGAAATACTTCTCATCGTTAGCCACCCAGTCCGCTTTGTCGCTCGCTTTACATGGACAACTCATCGAATCTGTTCCTGAGTTCAAGTATCTTGGAACCACTATACTCCCCAATGGTCAGGCTACATCCGAAATCCGAATCGTATTGACAGCGCAAGAGCAACCTTCTTGCAACAGAGAAACACATTGTGGTGAAGGATGGAAATTAATCCAAGAACGAAGATCCGGGTATTCTCGGCAACCATTCGTGCCACTTTACTCTATGCTTGCAAAACATGACCACTGCGATCCGAAGACACCCAGAAGCTTGAAGTCTTCGACCATTGGTGTCTAAGGCTTATCTTGAAAACGCAGTGGCATAAGCCTATCACCAATGAGGAAATCCGTAAGCGTTGTTACGATCTTCCGAAGCTTACAACGCTCATCCAACGCCGCAGACTTCAGTGCTTCGGGCACGTCCTCCGCAGACTAGACACTGACTTCACTAGCGCCGTGCTTTCACCCTCGCCTTAGCTGGGTTTGTGTCCTCACCGTGATGGACAATTGAGAACCTGGCTCAATGCAGTGAACTCGGATGTCGTTCTTCTGGGACCGTGTTGTACATATTGCTCGTTACCAGAGGAATCATTGGATCAGTATCTGCGTGGAGCTTGCTGTCGACCGCCGCGCTTCGGCAGCTGCAATTTCCGACATTCATGAAGCCGGCTCATCCTGTCGCAGGAGCTAACCGCAGTAAGTAAGTTCAGCGTTTACAATTTTATTCTCTGGTACTTGATCTATCGTTGAACCCACTTGTCTGTGAATTTTGCTTATTGGCTCGACGAAGTTCATACACATCCTAAGCGAACGATTATTGGAATGGTTCTGCATACATTTTATATTTCTTTGCACTTATGTAGATTATGTCGATGTTGTCTGCCGCAGCGGTGGTGTAAATGCTGCAAATGAGTCCCATTGAGCTCCATGAGGCTTATTTTGACATGAAGCACGGTGTCCAGTGACCACGCCGCGCTCAATTTCGAACTGGAGCCAACTTTTGGTGCGGGATTTCGCATACAGTTAAGCAACTCATCTTGCTCGGCGTGGAATAGTACTTCCCCGAATACATCTTGTAAAACCAACGTGCGCGAACTCCTTAATCCTAAGTGCATCCGCTTCGACAAACGAGACATTTGCCCATCTTGCTCGTGCCGGCTGGAGATTGCACGGCGCCGGTTTCGCTGTGTCTAGTAGTTGCGCGGTGTACAGTGCTTACGTGTTCATTGCTCCTGCGCATACAACTGCTGTTCCAAAGTGTTCCTTTCCTTTGGGGGAGTCAGTACGGTCTGCTGTTTCTGGTTGCTGTTCCGCATCATTGAACCATACTACTGATAACTGGAGCAGCAGTGTCTGCCTTTACTCCACCACAAGTAAAACCAAAGATGGTGCTATTGAATAAGTGGTCAGTAGGGCGACAACGGTATAGAGAATGAGAACTTATAATTAATATGACGGTAGGACAATTTTACTCCGATTGAAACGTGCACGTTGATTCATTGCCCCAGTACTCGATCCTGACCCGCCTTCATAAGTTAACTGCGCTTAAGGAACGCATGTCAGCAAACTGGAAGTATCATACTCAAACATCTCGGGACCTTGGGGGTAGGAACTTCTAATGGTCAAACCTCGGAAAAATACTAGCTGGAGGACAGCCTAATTCTGGACCAGGCTTTCGCAAATTACAAGCCAGCGTAAGAGACCTGTCTGTCTCCGTCAGTCTACTCAATTGTCACAAGGCCCCGCGGGAAATTTTTCCTAAGTTAGGTTGTACGGCGGAGTTCACAACGCACCAAATGGCCGGTTAGAGTCACCCGACACTCGCACCCATGGTTTATTGATGGACGCCTGATGATCCATCCTTAATGTTGCGCCTGTTTACTACGAGTCAGGGCAGGTGTATTCTCGCGCCGCACCGTATGTGGTCCATGACGTTTAGGCAAGTTGTACAACCGCCAGGCATTAATCGCATCATGCTCACGGCTAGATATGCTAAAAAGTCTAAATTCCCTACATGAGGATACTTATCCTTGTACTGATACTATCCGCCCCCAATGGGCTGAAGTTAGCTGCAATGAATTCGGTGAATCGTTGGGCATTGTCAACGGACATGGTGTCCGTGTCCTAACACGCTCAGTGCGTTGAAACCTAGCAACGAAAAGGCGAACACAATTTACACATGTGAGTGATGTCTCGGCAGGGTTCGCAACACAGCAAAAAGAAAACAAGGCCTACCCGGTCCATGCATCAGCATGCAAAAAGTTCTTTGCGATATGAAATCGCTCTCCAAGACTGTTCGAAAGGGAAGGAGATGTAGTATTTGCAGTAAGAAATCCAAGCCCAAGTATATTAAAGTAAAGTAATGACGTTGCACACCAGACTACATTTTGTTATGCACGTAGTGTTTGATCACCCTGCTCGTAAGGTGCATCTACGTGCTGGCACAGAAATGCGACAAAATGACACTGATGATACAGCGTGCCACGACTGGCATTTTACGGCCGCATTCGAACCAACTGCAGAAGAACACAACTCCGATTGCCCAAACTTAAACTCAGCCTTGGAACAGAATAGACAAAATGAGTGCCTATTTGACAGCGAAGAGTCAGCTATTCCAAACACGAGAATTAGCAAACAGGCAGATAGGCTGGGTCTATCAAACCCGTTGACCCTAATCTAGCATTGAATGGCTTTTCCCGGAAAAGTGTCTGTGTCACATGATACTAAATTTCATTCGGATTTATCCAGCACGCCGAAAATCTTAAAACTTACGCATTTGTCATCAATATTTATAGACATTTAAACTACTGCAAAGAGAAGCCGGTGTCAGACTCTAGCGTTCATGGATTTCATCCGCTATAGGGGATGGAAGGATGCACGGCACTGACTGGCTGGCTTGCAGAACAACCTCTTCGTGCTGCCAGCGGGGTGGTTCTGGATTATCCCGCTCCAGCAAATGGTTCGGCGGCAGTGTTCCAGGACGTGGTGGGTTTTCGCCTTACAAGCATTCTCCAGAGTGCGCGGTTGGTGGGTCATCCCCGAGCAAGGCGATATCATCGGCATGGTCCAAGTCTGTGATTCTGTTTCCAGTCCCCAGCAATAATGAATATTTTTGTAAAACACGGTAAGAAGACGAAGCAGGTAGATGCATGCATTTCATATTGTCTCCTCAGTACCATTAACAATAACCGGTATGCAACTATATACTTGACTATGGGTGTGAGCAAATAAGCATGAAGTACAAAAGGTGGCCGAGTGGTCTGCATGTTTGCTTTGCAACCATAAGCTCACCGGTTCGATTCCGCGTAGGGGTGGGTGTCCTCGCGGTATACAGCCCGCGCGCGACTGGTGGTGGTCGCGCGGCAGCGAAGCGCCGTTGCGGCGTATAGCTGACACATTATTTTATCTTTTTATTACAAAAGGAATGACGGAAGTTCCACCCCCTATGTCCACGGAAGCCTTAAGCTGACAAATAACTGCTTTTGAACACACAGGGCCGGCTTCATCCGGCTTATCGCAACAGCCTCGGCGAAAACGGGGGAAGTGGGGATTAGGGTGAAGGAACGTAAGTGTGAACGCGTGGTCAATAGGTGTTTACCGATTGAGGAAGCTGGCAGTTTGCGCAAGCACGGAACATCAGTGGGACAGGGATGCTGGTCAATTTCATCTTGAACTCACATTGGCACGTGTTCCTTTATTCGGGAAGTCAAAGACCGATTAATTCTCACTATGTAACTGTCTCTGTAGTCGCACACGAATTTGTATATGCAGTGTGAGTTGGCCCCTATCGGTTGAACTTCCTTCGTTGGAGGCACTGGTAAGTTATGGGTTCTTTGGATGACCACAACCTGAGTAGCAAAGTAACTCCTCTGGATAGCAGAGATTAAACGTTTCGTGGTTTTCGATACAGTAGTCGCCCTTGAAAGATCTATATCGAGTTGCTTATCATGACGAAAAAAGTATATCATCACTGCATTCACAAGGGTTAATAGTTAAAAATCTGGTTGGAGGTCACTTCAACAGATCTTCTAATACATACTTAATCGATGCGGAATACTGAATATTGGGAGCCATACACCTAGGCCCATCGTAAGCATATTTGCATCCCATAAACGTTCGGTGTATAGGGAGACGTTCCTTTATATATATATATACATATATATATATATATATATATATATATATATATGAGCATTTCGATGTTATGGCATCTCATCAGATAGAAGTAGTAGGTGTCTTACCAGATGAGATGTAATAACATCAAAATGCTCATATATATTTGCCCCATGCTGAAGCTGATATCGCATTCATGATGCTTCTTCAGCGCAGTTGAGCTAAACCAACTTACACTTAAACTAGGTCTTTTTAATGTGGATAAAATTCATTATATTTTATTTGGATAGCGTATTCCATATGCAGCTTTAGCTATGGTTAGTGGCATCCGGTTTCGGATTTGCCTGTCACTGTGACCAGCCACATGACGCCTGCGCCTACAGAGAGACCACGGATGGCTTGCGCTGCACCACCCATAGCTCCATCCACACACTCCATATCCAGTGTAAACCTGAAGGAATAAGACCGGGAGGCGTGTGGATGGGAGCCACATTTCATCAACGGAGCCGACCCACACTCCTTCACAGACAAACACAAGCACACTGTATTTGGCGAATCCAGCGCACACAAGACGGTGGCTGGACCGTAGTCCGCTCCACACTGAGTGCATGGAACCGCACTTTGCGCCTAGCACGGCCACAAGGACCGTGCACCCGGTCCCCTCTAGCAACGACAAACTGTCTCCTGGAGCCAATATGAACGAGGTAGTGGGTAATAGACAGGTAGGCACCTTGTAAACATGCACATCAAGCGCAACCACACCGGCGCTATCAAGCAACAGCCAATCACTTGAGAGAAAGCTACCAAGAAAATAAATCGAGTAATTCATAAGGAAACGTAAACATAGGAAATAAGTTGTTAACAAACCATCCGAGATAAGTTCACAAAGTCAGGTATATTTTACGGAAACGACACAAACACGAAAATGTTATCGAAATTAACTACAATTGGCTTAAGCGACGTGTGCAAGTTAATAGAAGAGCGTACAGGTAGATATTTATATGAGAAAGAAAAGCATTAGGACAAAATTGAAAACCCACCACCTGAAATAAAGCGACTTAGCGTGCAATCACGCGGTTAGTAAATCGAATGCAACGTACCTACAAACGCTGCGCTGGTTCTGCCTACATACTCTGCAGGAGCCGTCGTCGCTTCGGTAGTGGTCCAGAGTGGCCTCGCTCATGGTTCACTAGCCTGCCTGACTCAGGCACTTGCGACAGCATGTACTACAGCAACAGGCGCTTGATGTCGACGGAGTACAACCCATCGTTACTTGCCGCTTCTGCACTTGCCGCTTCTTCTCTGCATGTATGAGGTCATTCTCCCGCACTTCGACAACTGTCTTCGTGATTAGATCGCGCCATGCACGCCGATCAACCGTCTTCGATTCCTATGACCTACAATCAAGATTAGAACATGACAGACTCACTTTGATCATGTCCTGGTAACGTAACTTTGGTTTCCACACGTGCCGGTTCCCAATACTTAGCTGACCATATAAAAGTTGTTTTGGTATACGCGTCGAATTAATGCGGCTCACATGACCGAGCCACTTCAGTTGTCTCAGCAAAAGTATGCAGTCCACTGCATTCACTCCACTTTGTCGCAACATTTCCATGTCTAGTACTCTGTCGCATTAACCAATGCGCAGAATCTGTCGCTCGACATATCGCACATCCCGCCGGTACATGGTACACGTTTCACTGCCGTATAGTAGAACGGACAGCACCATGGATTTGTACACCATCAGCTTCGTGCCAATGGTAAGTTGATGGTACTCAAGCTTCCGAATGCCGCCGCTGCCTTCGACAAGTTGATACGAAGCTCACTATGTATCTGCTGCTCAGTCGACATCACACTCCTAAGGTAGCAGAAGCGGGAAGTGGTTTCCAATACTTCAGCACCAATGCTGATTCGCGGCAATATTGAAGATTGCATCTCCGGTGAAGGCTGAAAGAGACGGGCAGTTTTGCTTTTGTTGACAGTGAGCCCGAATTTGGCCGCTGTCGAAGCTAGAGCACTAGTCAAATGCTGCAAATCATCCGCGCTGTGTGCAAACAACACACAGTCATCAACAAACAGCAACATACGGATAGTTGACTCACAGACTGGAGTTCTCGCAGCGAAACGTCGGATGCTCAGCAATCCATCATCAATACGGTGCTTCACACGAACACCGTAAGCACAAGCCGCATCAAAAGCACAGAACAAATTGTCTGAAGATATATATTAAACGGGGCAGGAGCTAAGACACAGCCTTGCTTCACACCAGTGACAACTGCAAAGTCATCCGAGGTCTCTCCACTCAGCTGCACCCTCGCTCGCATGCCGCTGTGCAGACATTCAATTAAACTTAAAAACTTACGCGGGCAACCAAACTTACCCAACACCAACCACAATGCCTCGCGGTTCACCGTATCAAATGCCTTGGTGAAATCAACAAAAAGCGAGTACAATGACTGGTGTCGTTCTCTTCACTTCTCTCAACTGACGAGCAGCAAACACCATATCTATGGTGCTGCGAACCGAACGAAATCCACACTGCTCTTCCGACACGTGAGGTTCCACAACCTGACTGACGAAGCGGTTGAGCAGGATTCGGGCAATCACCTTGCCCACACAACTCAGCAAGTTGATGCCACGGTAATTCGTGCAACATTGCCTGCTCCCTTTACCCTTGTACAGTGGTAGCACAAGGGCTCCCTTCAGCTCAGGAGGCACCTCCTCCTCAATCCATACGATTTGCACCAATCGGTGCAGCGCTGTCACCACCGCAGGTCTGCCGTGTTTCGATACTTCAGACGGGATCCCGTCAGCACAGGCACACTTGCCGTTTCGCAGCTGAGCATGCGCTCTCTGCGTCTCATCCAGTGTCGGCGTGTCCGCCAGAATTGTCCTCCCATTGTGCTGCTTGAGGTCTTTCAATGTAGGCCAGTCTATCTCTGAACGGTTGTTCAAGATACAAAGTGTTTTCGCCAGATCTACATTATGTATGCAGTCTGTGTGCAGGTAGCGCCTGAACTACCCTCGATCAGCCTCCTCAACAGCTTCAATCTCGGTGCATACACCACCTTCAAGGAGTCAAAGAATTCCTTGTGTTGGCGGCGTTCTGCGTAGCATTCCATCTGCTTCGCCTTCTCCTTCCACCATGCATTTTTAATGCGACGGAGCTCTCGGGTCAATCGCCGTCGAATTTTGCACAACTGACTCTTATTCCCCAAGTCACTGGGGTCTGTCACATGTGCAGCAAATGCTGCATTCTTCTCGCACACCAGTGCGCCAATCGTCGCGTTGTTCTCATCATACCAATCAGGCCGCTTACAGTCTGAGCACCCGATAGTCTCCTAGGCAGCAGCTGTCACCTGGTCGCGAATGTGGCGCCACATGTCGCCCACTGTGGCTATGCAGTCCACATCACCACACAGGCGTGCAGCCATCGCCTTCTCCAGCTCAGTACGTTTCGCCACAGTACCGAGGGAGAGAATGTTAAATATACGCCGATCCACAGCGGGAGTACAACAAATGGATTTACGAACATATATGTGGTTTGGTTCGCACCAATTTGTGATCAGGGCCACACTCAGCTCCACCCAGTACACGTGTCATGCGCACTTTACGCATATCACGCTGACATACGATGACATAGTCGAGCAGGTGAGCGTGACCACTCCGTGGGTGTGTACAAGTTGCCATATCACTCGCACTCATTGCAAACCGAATGTTTGTCATCGTTAGGCCGTGAGTGGCACACAGTGAGAGTAGCCTGTCGCCGTTCGCATTCGCTGAACCAATGTCATGCAGACCGATAACATCTGTCCACACTGCTGCATCACGCCCAACGCGCGCGTTGAAGTCAACCAGCAGAAATATTCGGTTGCTCCTCGGCACGGAGGATAGCTCAGTGTAAAATTGATCACGCGTGTGATGAGTAAAACACATGGTCGGACCGTAAGCGCGTATAAAAGTTGCAAACTTACCTCTTCCGAGTCGTAGGCGAACAGTTATCGGTCGCGCGCTGCTGTCTGTTGGTTTAACCCGCGAGCTGGCCATGGAGGGGATCGAATATTGCAAACCCGACCCCAGGATCACGTGGTGTTGAAGCGGCGTTGACCACCCAGTCGAATGTGTAGCCAGCACCTGCTTCATGCAACTTACCTTGCTCAGCGATCTGGGTTTCACTGAGCGCCGCAATATCGTTGTGGTAGCGCGCCAGTTCCATCGCGACGAGTGCAATGCGTCGCTCCGGGCGCTCATTGAAGTTCGGGTCCAGTAGTGTGCGCACGTTCCAGCGCCCGATGCTGAGTGGTTTGCGCGCAGGCATATGATTGCATTGGTGGGCAAGGCACGTGAGGTGGTGGTTGTGCTTCAGAGGTTTGCTTGAGGTACTCCACCCTGAGCCTTTGGCTCAATAGCCTGACCCACAAGGCAGTGGGGGAGCAGATCCAGCTCGGGAATGTGATTGCAGAGACAGATTGGGATCTGCTTGACGGCCGTCTCACGCAGCCTTGGAGGTACTGGAACGATTTATATATGTTTCGCGACCGCAATAGGATACACCTGTGACCATGGCCAGACGCAGGGGAGTTTTGGCGGGTTTGCATCCATTTGACCAGGGGTTGCCCAGATTGAGGCGGGCAGTAGCAAACTATTGTACACCCGGAGGTGCCCTCTCAGCGTCAGAGACAATACGTGACGCTCGTGCTATACGCCAATCGAGCTGTGAGCTTATAACCCCTAGACCTGTTGTCTCCCATGGCTAGGTTTTACGAGAAAAGGGCTACCGACCACTAGCGAACCTCCGAATAGGATGGACTAGGATACTGGCAGGGCGCCCAGACCTGACAGGATAACGACTCGAGTCTTCAGCCAAAGCCTTCGTTTAAATGTACACCCGAAAGGCAGCGGGTCTAGCATATGGTCAGTTCCCTGACTCATGCGGATTGGTGTCCTGGATCTTAGCAGGGTGAAGGGGGTAACCCAGCTCCCACCCAGCGGTCGTCACGAAGGAAGCGCCCAGGACATCAGCCAATGGCACAACAGGAGCGGCAGTGGGTAGACCATCTGTCAGGATCTAGCCACCAACAGCCTCCGCATACCATAGGCTCACCCGCATATAAGTATATATATATATATATATATATAGATATATATATATATATATATATATATATAAATATATTATATGTAACCACCTTGTCTGTTTGTTATATATATATATATATATAACAAACAGTAAGGTTGGTTATATATATAGTTATATATATGATTATATATAAAGAACAAACAGTAAGGTTTGTATGCTCGGTTCCCGCAGTGCAACACACTCGGCACGAAAGACGGAGAATCTTATACCGGTTAACTTGTTGAAGTGAGCACGACCCGTAAACTAGTAACGTAACCGAGTACACATACACGGGTGAACATTCTCCATTCTCCATTCTCCAATAGCGGATGGAACAACATTAAGCTATCCAGCCTTCCAAGGGCATTCGAACAATTAAGGAAGAGAAGCAGTATGGATTTCCATATTTGATTTAGCGCAGACGCTACAGAAGGAAAAACACATGCCACTGCATCCAATGTGCAACGCTGGGGGCTAGATACAAACTCATAGGCATCTTCAGCATGGCTGGCAGTGAAAATCTGCAAACTTACTAGTATATCGAAAACGTTCTGAAGCACAGATGTACACGCAGTTGGGCTATACTTTTGACTAATCTTTTTAGGTACCGGTTTTATTCTGACCGATGTCTAACTATCTGGGATCACACCCACAATGAGACATTTGTTCAAGAGATCTGTTCAAGACGGTGTGAGAGCGTCAGCACACGCAAAGCTACTGGTACTGGAGCATCCGGATCACGAGCTTTGTTTGACTTAGGTCTTTTGAGTTTTTGGGAACATAACTTTGAGCCAAGAGCGCTGTTGAGCTTGCGCCAATAAAGAAGGGGAAAGGGGGTAAGTTTGGTGAAGTGTAGGTAAACCCAGAACTTAGATTGTCCACATCGACTTCACCAATAAGGCTGCAGGTGCACTTACCACAGAGCTGCCTCAAATCCAACCATGGATCACGAAAGTTATGGTTTCTTGGAACTACTTCGATGTAGCACTTGCGTAGCCTCTTTATCTCAGATTTAACTGCAAAGCTTAGGCTTTTGAAATAAAAAACATCTTATATGTATACGCTTGTTCCCCCCTCCATCGAATTCGATTCCGCAGTGGTGATGGAAATCTATCCGTGATTATGCGGATCGTTTCAACAGAACAACACAAGTTGAAGAATATTTGATCTAATTTCCTAGGTGACCAAATTGAATAGACAGATCATCGTCGTTGAAGACTGACAAATCGGCTAAGCAAGACATCATCTGGAGTCTAGCGATATGTTTAACGATGCAATTGTGCCGTTTGATAAGCTTGAACGAACGTCTAGTCAATGTAACGAAAATTATCTCCGCAGCATGATTGAAAACAGTTTTAAAATGCAGTGATCGATGTTGTTCCGAGGAGCCCGCATTTATGAAAACCGTCTGCACTTGGTGTAAACAGCATCCAACTCTGCATCTTGTCTGGTTCAAAAATTCCCTATAGCAACGCAGCAAATGTAATCAGGAGTGCTGTATCTTTTCTATCAAAGTTGCCAGCAACAATGCAGATAGAACAATGCAATCATCATAGTAGCTTTGAAGGAACTTGGTCCACGAAAATGCCGTGAATTCGGATCCGCAAAGATCCGGCAGGCTCTGCTACTGACGAGTCCCAATAGGATGAAAGGACCGTCCGGCACTTTCCTGGATGTGTGGTGGCTGTCTGCCTGTCTAACTGCGACGAATCAACACAACGGCCCAATCAAACCCTACTCCTTCCAAATAATCAGTAGTCGCCTTGGCAGCTTACCTGCCACTTCGATTGGTGGCGGCTTGCAAAGGAAGTTGTTGCTCTGAGGGGCAGCCTTGTCCACTGCAGGTTCAGAACATGCAAGACAGTGGAGGATGAGCCGCGCTATATCGCAGTTAGATATCCATCATGCCGGTCCGCTGCCGTCGCCCATGTCTCAGTGACATAAGTCGCTGACTAGTAAGAGAAAGCTCGTGGGTTCGAATCCGGCAGGTGCGCAATACTGACAAGTCCCAATAGGATAAAACGGCCTTTTAACGCTTTCCTGAGTATGTGGTGGCTGTCTGCCTGAGCCTAACTTTGATGAAGCTATACAACGGCTTTAACTGTGTTGCGAATGTTTCAAGAGCTGGGTCGATGATGCTGGTATTGACAGATTGTAATCAAATTAAAAACTTTGGTTTTCTATTGAACAACTGCATCTTATAGAGTTCACTAAGTTTGCGCTTAGTAAGGTTGAGAAATTTCACGAACTTCAAAATAGCAAAAATACGACATTTCAACAGAATAATCTGAATTCAGATATTTCGTGTCTTCTCATCAGCTGTACACATACAACCAGTGGAATCCGTATGCCGCACACACAAATGTAAGACAATGTGGGAAATCGTTCTGTTTAAATAAACCTAATCGATAATCTTACCATGCCAAGACGAGAGTGGTAACAAACTCCATCTGCTTACGCAAGTTGGGTTTCAGCCGACCTTATAAGCACTGAAACACCATCTGAACATCTGTATGAATAGCTGTCAAGTTTGACACCAGCCACGGACGACGCAGGTGGTTGGCTTACATCTAAAGCAGCGGATCTAGCAAATCAATTGTACATTACTGAGACCGAAGAATGCAAAATTTTGAGAAAGTAGCACTGGAAAGTGCTTTGAGAAACCGACGCGGATACATGGGCACCCTTATTCATTATTTATAAGCATCAATAAGTGTGGCATCTCGCGAAATGGAACAACGTAAAGTCACTATTTATCCAGTGAACGAAACTCGTCAAGAGGGATCGTTTCTGACAAGATTCGTTCACTGGATAAATTAGTGTCTTTACGTTGTTCCATTTCGCGAGAAACGGAAAGTATTGCTGCTTATAAGGAATGCATAAGGGTGTCCATGTATCCACGTCGGTTTGTCTTTGACAAATGAGGAATGAGGATCTGAGGAATGAGCATCTGCATGTTATCTCTCGGAATTTTGCGACTACGCAAGAAGCTTCAGATTGAGGCTTCTGTGCGTCGTATCACACAGCTGAAAGCCAGTTTTGGATGCTTTGAACCTCTTTTAATTAGTCTCAATCTGGTTTGTCGCACGAAATTTTATAATTTCCTGCGGAAGCTTCAAGTCAAAATGAGGTTGTCAACAAGACAGCAAATTTTGGACTCTTTGTTTGCTGAGCGTTTGTACGACCAAATTCCACTTAACCCGTAGAAATATGTTGTGAACTTGTCCAACGTATCGCTTAGTCACCACCAAATTGAAGCGCTATCGCTGGGTTTCAACTTCTCTGTTCCCCCTTGGTACATGTGACCGCATAGGGGTTGAAGCACAGTTTGAACACCTACAAGAGCAACATTTTTGTCTAACTCAGTCAACTGCAGACGCAAGCAGTTGGTTTAAAGCCAAGGCAGTGGACTTAGCTAACCAATTTTGCATCACAGAGTCAGAAAAATCATGTTTTCTCACGAAGGAACATTTTGATTCATTGCAACAGCTGCGCCGAAATGAGAATGTTTTGTTACTGAGACTTGATAAAGGCTCTGGCGCTGTCCTCATGGGTAAAAATGATTATCTTCAAAAGATTTAATCAGTTCTCATGAATGTGGGTAGATTCGTTAGAGATCTGGCAGGGAAAGACAGAACGGAAAAGTAGAGAAGTTGATAGTGCGTGAGCTACGAACACTACACAAAGAGGGACCAATCGACGCAAAAACTACGGCGGAACTCCGTCCCAGAGGCTTAAAACATCCTCGTACGTAGGGATTGCCGAAAATACACAAAGAACGGGTTCCACTGCGTCTTATTCTTTCAATGGTTGCGGCGCCGCATCAGAAACTGGCACGATGGTCAGAAAAGCGACTCGAATCTGTACGTGCTGAGCTAGCGGTGCACAGTCTAAAAGACACTTTTGAGTTCGTTGACAAAGTGCAACACTTGAATGTTCAAGATAAGCACATGATATCATTTGATGTCTTTTCCCTTTTCACGAACGTTCCGTTGGATGAGACATTGAACATCATAAGTAAGCATGCGGACAGAGTTGGCCTGCCTGCACATCGATTGAAGACGTTACTCAGCACTTGTACTAAAGACGTCTAATTTTGCTTTGATGGGGATATGTATCGTCAAATTGAAGACGTGGCGATGGGTAGCCCTCTCGGACCGATTCTAGCTGACATCTTTATGGGTCATTTGGAGAGTAACTTATTACGCGATGTCCTTGGAGCAACACACTTTTATACGAGGTATATCGACGATACTTTTGTTGCACTTGACACCATCCAGCAAGCGAAAATCATTTTGGAAACGTTAAACAAATGCCATCCTAACATCAAGTTCACTATGGAAAGCGAATCAGAGGACACGTTTCATTTGCTTGACGTTTCACTTAAAAGAAGAGCAGATGGTTCACTCATAAGCTTGATTTACCGGAAACCGAGCTGGACCGGACAATACATACATTTCAACGGTTACTGTCCAAGGAACTATAAACAATCCCTAGTTCGAACTTGTTTTGTTGGAGCACACCGAATATGCTCTGAAGAGTCAATCGAGGTTACATTACAATATAGCTAATCTAACCTACGCAATAATGGCTATCCTAATAAATTCATCGCCAGGTATGGGAATGAGGGTGCAAAGAAAGAAACACGAATGGATGTCCCAAAGGAAAAGGTCTTCATCACGCTACCATACAAAGGGAAACAGAACGATAGAAGATGGTGCTACCGATTAAGCCAAGCCATAAAAAGGTGCTACTATGCAGCTGAGTTCACGTTGTTAAATCAAACCAAGAAGCTGTCCCATGAATCCAACTTGGATAGGCTTCACTCTCAGGTTACCGTCTCAGGTGTTTACCAATTCACCTGTACTTGCGTCAGCATGTACATTGGCCGAACCGAGAGAAGGTTATCAACTAGGATCATGGAACATGTTCCACGGAACCTGGCAAATAGTGGACCTAAACTCCCTGCCAGCCCCACCGCTCAGCATTTGCTCGATTGTACTTTATGCGAAAACACACGCGACGCATTCAAGGTTATCAGCAGACAAAACAACGCGAGCTTGCTTCTTTCCGCTGAAGACTCGATCATCCGACGAAGGAAACCAAACCTTTGCAAACAGGTAGACCTTGTGGCCAGTCTTGCCTTGCCCTGGTACGACGCAGGCAATGACCTTGATTTTCTCCGTGTTTTATTGCTTTTTCTATTGACCCGCTTTTTCAATTGTCTGTAAGCGGCTGAATGCGAAGACAGGAAATATGCTGAATTCAGGATATCCCGTATAAGTGCTGTTCGTCCTTGCTCTCTTAACAATATGAATCCAACAATCATTTAAACATTCCTTAGTATGCGCCTTGATGACGGAATCAGGCAAGCAGTTCCAGTCGTTCACCACGCTAGTCGATAGCGTAATATCAGAGCGAAGCCTGAGTCTCCTAGGTTTAAACAGTATCCAGAAGTGGCCCCGAGTC
>OX104069.1:99845972-100155125 GCA_944474145.2 Dicrocoelium dendriticum
TGTTAGAAGTTTCCTATTCGGCCCATCCAAAAGGAAAAATTGAACTGTAGAGAACGAAGTACAATTGCGTCGAATAATTTACAGCGCTGCAAAATAACGACCAAAAAGGGCACATTACTCTGACGTAAAACTGATCACCGATGAGAGGGGGCTCAGCACAAATAATCCGCAAGGCTAACCTGGCTTAAGTACACTTGTCGAACAGTAGCGCTTGGAACCAACGCGATCAGCGCATACGTGAGCGTTATTACTACTTGAATAAAAGAAATTAAGCAACGGACTTTACGTAAGCGAAGAAAAAGGAGACAGTCAGAAACTGCAAGTGTGTTAACTGCCTGGTTAAACGGCTGCACACTTGTCATCCACTTTGAAAATTCATCTCCCGTAGACCAACAGTTGGTCTTCGATCTGATTGAAATTCTTCTTTCAGCAAGGGAGGAGGTAGGGGAAAATTGGGCTCACGTGAGAAAAACATGTATGTGCCAATATTTAAGACGCGTTTGATGCGTCTTACATTCAAGCTAACACAGCCGGTATCTCTTGTTCATCCGCTGAATTACGAGATGTGAGAAGAGTTTTCAATGTTGCTGGTCTGTACTAAACTGACTCCTCACTTGAGTGCTAGTGACATATTGTACTGTTACTGATACTGAGGAAATGCAGCGAGTAGATGCCTCTGTGTAGTTACATCTTACATATTTTAAGAAAACCTACCTATTATTACGGTGATTATTCTCGAACTTTGAAGTCGAAAAATTACGAGTCAGGGAGTTTCTTAAACTCCGGCACCGAGTATGCTTCGACTACGTTCGCAGGTAGGTTATTCCATATAATCATCATCCTCCGCTCGAAGCAGATTTGGTGAGCCACCCACTTCAAATCCAGTACGACAGGCTCGTGCCGGTGTCCTCGTGTGTTTCTTCGTGTGCGCAGAAGTAGCAAAGGTCTCATACTTGGTAATCACCCAGATGCACTATCCGGTGCGTCATGACGTCAACCAGCATTCGACGCTAAGACAAGATATAAAAATCTAGTCTCTTGCACCGGTCTTCATATGGCAGAACTCTTAAACCGGGGATGAGCCTTTGGGTAACATGATGTGCCCGTTCAAGCCTTTTCACCTTGCACCGGTTGAGCGGGCAGAAGACAGGTGAGCTGTACTCCGGCGTTGGTCCGATTATGGAAGTGAAGCTGCGGATGATAACCCCTTCGAACCAAGCGCAGAAGCTGCGTTTCAGTGTTCAGATCATGCGTAGTCCGTTTTGTTGGAGCCTGTTAGTGTTTTCAACAGACTTCAAAACGCAGTGTGGGAGTATGCCGAGATCTTTCACGGATAGCCATGAGTGTAGCTGTTGGTCGGCAAGAATGTAGACTTGGCCGTTACCACATTTGCCCGGGCTCACGAATACCGATTTGACCCAGTTGATCGGAATGCTTACATTTGCTGACCACAGGGCCAAACTGAAGCAGGTCGCGGTTATCGTACACCTTAATAACCATTCATGCATTTGGGTCGTCTACAAACAACGCGCAGGTGAATCGAGAACTTGAGGCGAATCCTTGGTGTGGATCAGGTACGAAACGGGTGTAAGGACTGTGCCCTGCGGGACGCCACTGGTCGAGGGATACCACTCGATCAGGTGGTTGTCCACTTGCAACCTCCATGTCCGAAAATATGGAGGTCACTGATCGCCTGGGGCAGTGAGCCGCCAACACCGCACATCTTCAGCTTCCGAAGGAGGATCTCATGGTTCGGTTTGTCAAACGCTTTATTGATATCTATGTAGAGGAGGTCAACCGACTTCCCTTTGTTTTAGCGAATGCAACCATTCGTTCCTCGAGAGCAGCACTTTAGCGATACATAACCGACCTTTCATGAAACCATGCTGCGCGGGCGTCAAGATGTTTTTCGACTCGAGATGCAGCAGAAGACCACGCTTCACGGTCTTAACGAGTGTCAGCCAACACGGATGTCAAGTATATGGATCGGTATTTGCCAGCGAAAACAACACAAGCACTTCGACAGCTTTTGACTCTGAAAGGCTTTCTAAATAAGATTAAGCCATCTCTATCTGATGAGATCAAATTAGATAAGCGCGTCATGGAGTGTAGTGATTCCTGGCGGGCAACACCCAATATCTAGCTGCTTCATCAGTTCCGGTCCCAGTGATCGGCCTTAATGAGAATTGTGCTCCACACTGAGGTTGCGCGGCGCACAACGTTTGCTTCCTAAGTACCCGCAAATCATATTGGGTAACATATTTAAAAGTGGATTCTTTTGGCTTAAAATAACTTGACATGGGAGAAGTAGTGGAAAAGCATTCATTAATGTTTGCTTGAAGAAGTAATGCTTATAAGAACGCAAATATGACACTGATAGGTCCATGTGTGCCGAAACAATTACCCCTGTGTCTCTTTGGAACAGTACTGATCACCGCTATACAACAGCTTTGGTCTTTACACATCCAATTGTTCCATGTGTATGACTGCTACGAACTGTACATACTAGAGTAAATACATACATTTTTATGTTTATATCCTTATACGAAAAATTAACAACTGTTTATTGAGGCACTGGGTTTGGAACTGCAGTACATGACTGGTGCATGCCTGATAGTCTCTTGATTATTAAACTGGATATGGCTGCGTTCGGAAGACGATTGTTTGCTCTTCACAGCTGGTAGAAAATCATTCAGTATAAAAGCGAATGAGGCTCATGACTTGGTCTACACTATGAAACTGAAACATACTACAGCTAAAATTTATTACTTGATTGCCTACTGGTTCGCGTATGTTCTCATTAACCGTCCCACGCCACAACACCTAGGAAGCATGGTAACGTTGTTCGCATCAAAGCTACGCTGAAATAGCCAAGTGTACTCCATGTTAACTCCGGGTTTTAATGAGACTTACGTTTGTGCGGTGCTTGGACTAAAATTCACCATCACTATCGTCGCCCTTGAAACTTTTAGTTGAAGTGAAGAAAGGCAACGACTTTGAAGTATTTTTGCTAATTATGACAGGTATACAGGATAAAAGTGTTCTAAGTGTAACCCGCCTTGATTTTGATCACTTAGTTGAAATTTAATATAATTCATTGTGAGGACGGCTCCTATGAAGCACAGGAACAAACATATGCAACCTGGATAAATACTGACAAAGCAGTGCTAGTCTTGGTGTTAGTTTTAGCCGATCAGCATGTGGTCACAACTAGTTCATGCGCAATACTTAGTTCCATGATTTCTACTGTGAGTTACCAGAGTTGCTTTTATTTTTAACTTCAGTAATATGATATATTTTGGCAGTTGTATTCTGGTGGCTAATAATTGTAATTGTTAAACTCAGTTAATCAAGTCATGCACAGCACTAAAGCAACAGATCATATGTTTTTGTCTGAGCACACCCTAGTGTATTATGGAGTTGCTAAAAGTAACTTGCAGACTGAAGCTTTCACTGCCGAGCTATTGCACTGTGGTTGCTTGCATACATTGAGCAACATTCTCTGTTTCTTTAAATGAATATGATCATGTCAGTGAAGCAATCTGATGACTCAGCGTTTAGGCTGTCGTAGTCTGATTGCACCTACACATGACCGACTGCTCAGTATAGGTTTCTATTTACATACGCCATTCTAACTGCCTGACAACATGACCACTGTCCGTTCAGACGCTGGTGGTACTTTCCACTATGTGAGCGACAGAAAGTGTGTAGGATGCGTGACCCTCACCCAACCCAGCTACTTTCATAATGCACGCGAATCTAATCACAACCATCTCTGCACAAGTGAAATGTGATTTGTGGGCATCTCTCACGCAAATAGCAACCACCAAATCAATCAGAAACCCTCACTTCAAGGCGGCGAGTTCAGTCAAGCGGAGTAACCGTACTTGTGAGTAGCCGAAGAAGCGTTGCTTTGCACATGTCTATCTCAGGAGTTGATTACCGGAGGTGCATACCGTAACCAACATTGTCTAAGTCGAAGTTTTCCGGATCTTAATGCTGCGTAGCTAGGAAAAGCATGATCAGGTGTCGAATAAAATAATGCTTGCGGATATATATTATCAAACCCAATATGATATATCTGCTTCAATATGCCAACTTGGATTAAGTTGTGTACTAGTACTCTCTCAATAAGTCAGGTGTGCAGAGGATTGTACGATTATATGTGTCAGAAGTAAGACAGCTGGGCGAAAAATCTTGTTTTCCTTGGTTCTCATTAAGCTCTTACACCACAAGGAATGGGAATACAACTTATGGCATTTAAGGGAGTTGAATAAATAGGGCAATTACTCGATCAGTGAGAGTAAGTGATAGTAATGACTGCGGTAGCAACATTAATGAAAGGGTAAAGGAATTGTCGTTGCACAGGTTGGCGCATGGCCAGGGTATTTGAATGGTCTGGACAAACTTGGCGCTGGTTTCGAGCGTTACATTGTAAAGACGACTAGGTGACTGTTTAAGAGAGTTCGGGAACATTGCCCGTTATGGCTCTACCCCGCTATGATAAAGGATATAGTGATCCCGGTGCCGTCGTATATGGTCGACTTAAATCACCGAACCAACGTACGAGAGGCCTACCAACCGATCTACCAGATACCTGGACGTCACAAGCGAGAACTCTGATGTCGCCTATTAACAACAGCTAAGGCGATCGCTATTCGGTTTCTTACTCCCAACATATAGGAACAAAAGCAATCTGTCCATGCCTTTTATTTACCCTGACCCCAAACCCCTCGGGGCAACGACGATGTCTTTATCCTCTCTATTAATGTTACAGTCAGTGCCCTCACTGACTAAGTGATTTGCTTTATTAATTCAGCAACTGTAAATTTCCTTTGTTCGTTTTGTTCCTATTCTTTGTGCTCTAACTAACCTGATGAGGAGCACCGAAAACAATCTTGCTCGCCTAGCTATTGGTTTAATTCGGATAACTCCTTCGGGGTTATTTTCATAATTACATTTGTATCAACTATTAGTAGACTAATGGGACTTATGTTTTTGGTTGCTAATGCCAATTAACCTTTGCTCCGAAGAAGAAGTGTGTCTATTCTGTTCAGTAAGACCATTGGTTTCGGCCATAAAGAAGGGCAGGGAGCAACTCCGATTCCAAATTATTAATTATGCCTCTTTGGTTCGCAAGCAATAGTTTGCAAACGAACAAATACAAGTACAATATGAATATACACATAAATTCGAAAGATGGTGTATGTTACTGGAATAGAGCAGTCTTGTTACGTAAGTAATTGAACCACCTACCATCACAAGCATACGGTATGAAATGTTTGCTGCATCAAAGAAAAATTTACAATAATTCTGCGAAAAATGTCTAATATGGATGGCAGGCAAATTCTTGAAATAGAGTTTTTGTTTGCTGCAGTCTTCTATATACAAACGAATATACTTTGCCGAAATGAAGCGATGAATTCCGTGATCGAGTTTGTTGCTACAAGTGCCTTGACTGATACCTTTTCGTAGTTCTTTGGTCTGTAAACACCCGCCGTATATCTGGATTGCGACAAGTATTCTCCATTCAGGCTACAGTTTGCTTTGAAGCAACCGAATGCCATTTCGATCACTGGGACCGCATCCGAGTTGGAGAGTTTCGGCGCTACTTTCTCCCAGTACTGTATTCCACGACTGACTGGTTTCGTGCTTATTTAAACTTGCCAGATAGCTTAAGCTGAGAGATGAGCCTAACATACTCCTTGACAGGTTTCATTTTGGTCAGTATATTAGAGCTCCACAGCAGCCCTTAGCATAATGGTTGGTAAATCATTATTTGGTTCTGAATTGCCCGCCTCTTTATCTTTGGTGTTATCTGACGGGTAGAAGAAATGGAAGCACCTCAGTATACCGGTCATCATAGATGATGAAAAGTAAAACTCCCCTGTCCAAGGATGGACCATATGTTATCTAACATACGGACGATAAAATCCTTTTCTTGGTCTTGGAGTACACGCCATATGTTATGGATTTCGAAGCTTGATCTTTATTGTGGCCTCAGTTGAGAATGAAGTCCACTTATGCCATTCCGATCACTAGGACAGTGTCCAAAGTTGATGATTCCGGCTTTGACCTCTTTCATTCTTTCAGTCTGTTTTTAATAGTGTAGTAGTATGCGCATTACCTGGTCCTTGTCTTTCTTGTACGATTCATGAACTAAGCTGTAAAAAATAATCTACTATAGTAAGCAAATCCTCTCACACACCAGCGAAATTTACGTGTGTTTTTGAAATGCTTTACTTTCAAAGCTTGATAGCTTTGCAGCCTTTGCTATTTTGGCCACTGTGACCACAGCATTAATTTAAGTGTATAGTGTTATACAGGCAATTTGGAATGATATTAACGTCACTTCCAGCCCAGTGGATACTAATTTTACAATTCTGCTTGTCCCAGTATGACTTAGAAAATCTACCATCACGGAAAGTAAATAAGCTCATTGTCCAAATAGCCGTGCTTACCTCTAATATTCAAAACTTTCCCTACTGCTGCCTTATCATACGATAATTTTCTCATTAAACGGGCCCGCAACCTTTACACAAAACATTTGTCTTATGGTTGCAATTGTTTTTTGCTCAAGAAAATGTCATGCCGACTGCAATAAAGTTTTTTCTATCCAATAGTCTTGTGCTTCATTCTAGTTTATCCAGAAGATATAAGCACACTAGTTTTATTTTTATAAAAATGGATATGCGTTCATAAGACCAAAATTTAGTTAAAACGCCAAGAATACACGGTAATAACTGTTACTTACTTGTTATTATATCAGCACTCAGCAGGCCGTCATCCAGATATTCCAAATTTAGCAAAGCTAATAAGTTAAAACGATTTGTCTTCACTGAACAAGAACCCAGTCATACATAGCCGCTTGTTGAGCATTACTGAATTGTCCTATGTACTGTTCGTTATCTAACGCAATATCCGTGTAACCCAGAGCAGCAAATTTAACGTCGTGACTTGTTGGAATGTCACAAGAATACTTGTGTGTCTGGACGTAGCATTAGTTAGTTTATACACGACTGAATGCGGATATTAGGTATGGATCTTACTTACCATGATTTTAGCAATATTGCTCTCGGCATTTCTGTATAAGTAGCTATTTTGTAGCAGGCTATACTCTGAATGTGGCCCCATGAAACAAATTGGGAGGAAAGTGATATCTTAGAAACTGTTTGGAACCGATCATGAAATCGTCAATTCATAAGGGTCCGTGGACCCTCAGCTAACCGGAGGCCCGCCAAACTTTCCGAAATCAAGCGTGATTTATTCGGCTCGGGATTAAAACAAACTTTTACTGACTGCAGCTATCCTAGATGCAACGATTAATGTGCTTTTTCTTCCAAAATAGTGAGCTGACCAAGTATGACTCCGAGTGCATGCTTAAGTCCTTCAATTTGGTTCCACCCACTGTAAGAAATTTTTGTCAGTATGGCTGTAGTTCACTCTCCAATAATCGATCACAATTCAGCTATAAAATAGCTGACGCAGATTTTCCTCCAATTCATTATGGAATTTGCTTTAACTTTCTGAAATCGGAAACGAAATGCAACTATAAACTGTGGACCACATTAACGCTTTAAACTTGACTTATTGACCTACCAAAAGGAATGTTCAATCCTCATGGTAATCTAATCTCAAAGATTGATTACGGCCTCGAACACTCCATTCGAGCCACCATCCTCTACACGCTTAGGTTCTCTCCCAAATGTATCTTCAGTGATGTTCATAATTACAGAAGCAATCATAGTGCACAGACACATAAGTAATAGTCTTCTCGTGTTCGGTTCAACTTGCATTGCGTGTATGTATGGGTGCGTCGAGGAACCTTTATAGAATATTGTACGGGCTGCCCGTGAAGCCCCGCTAATTTCACCTGGGTGCCAAGTACATTGGGCATACCATTCGACGTCCGTCATTACGGATGGCTGAGCACTGCCCAGGGTCCGTGCGGAGAGGCACAGTCAGAACTTTTGGTTAGAAGAGCGCATCTAGTACAGAATGTTGTGTACGCCAGTAGAGAGCCCCTGTGTACCGAATAGCAATGTACTCTGTATTCATGTCCAGGTAACGCCGATACATACAAGGATGAAATAAGACGGTCTGTAATGTAGGTGTTTTCATGCATATGCCGGTGATGCGTTCACTTAACACAACCTGTCTGAAAGTGGAAAGGTCGGTTCCAAAGTCTACTGTAACATACCAGAGGGGCACAAGAAAGATCTGCAGAAATTCATCCTGCAGATCACCAGACTAACATCTGCCATAGTTATACAACCCTACTGTGCTTGTGCAACGCTTGAAATTACCGTGACTATAACGCGAGATCGTCCAATATGAACACTAAGATCAACGAAATGTTTTTATCTTTGCCCTTCTTTTGGCCCTTCGTTTGACTCATGCGTGGCTCTAGTTTAATTCCTTGAGGTCTGCGGTGTCGTCCCTCCGCTAAGTAGCTCGATTTGAGTATCTTACGAATGTGATAAGCCAGTGCAGCAGATTTTCTGATATGCTTTCACTAGCACATTTTGCTTTGCTCGTCAAGTAACCGTACCTGACTAATGGGAATTAATGTGTCCTTAATTATTCAAAGATTCTGTCAGACCTTTTGCTGTTACAGTGACAGCTGGAGACGAAAATCGGTAACCAACAGCTGGCCGTGTACATGTTTGCCATTGTACTTGTGCTCTCGTCAAAATGAGTCGACCATTTTTCTTATTATGTCAACTGCTGCTACAGTGTAACCCTTTGAACTGATTTCCGTTTATTTGTTGCTAATTTTAAGGTCTACCAAAATGCTGAGCGTCATCGCTCACATCGAATATTCAGAAATAATACTATTTTGCGTGAGTAATCACCTGCGTAGGCAAAGCATATACATGCATAGGTGTGTCAGAGAAATCTTGAACTAAGATCAGAAGAGAGTTATTCGAAGTCCACACTAAACTATTCCCCTGCAAAGCAATCCCCTCGGAGTGTGTGCCTTGGATTATAGCTTTCTTTAATCATAACACTCTGTTTTACCTAGTCGTATTTACATGTCGTTTGTTTCATTTCTTCACGCAATGAACGCAAAGCAACGAACAAACATTAACTTCCTGGTACTATTGGAGAAAACTTCGTCAGATTCACTTGCGTTACTGCAGCAAGTGTACGGGGATGAAACGATTTAGCGTTCATGTGCAAATTTTCCAAGAAAGACACTGTGGTATTGAAGCTGACTTCGGGCGGCGAAGCAGAAAAGCACCAAAGTCAAAGTTCGAAGTCAAGATCAGTCGAGCAACCATACATATATATATATATATATATGTATTTATATGTATAAATATAGAATTAATTTCTGTGGACAGTCAGAGCTTTTGATGCTGAGATCCTGAAGTTATGTTGCTGTGGCCTTGCATAGGGTAATGTCCATTGACAACTGCTTTTGGCTACAGATGCTTACCAATGGGGTAATTTGCTAATAGCTGGGAACCAGGACAAAGCTGCGGGTGTCACTTGATTTGAACAATGAACAATGAATTTATACGGGTTAAGAAGCTTTGCTTTACAAGTCGCGTTGGATAATTGGTGGGGATATCAACGAAACAATAATGATGATAAGGACAGTAAACAGTTACTAATATAAATATGAAAATAAGGACTTATCGTTTGCTTCGCTGCAGTCCTGCGATCCTCTTAGATTCACAACACCCACAGTTAACAACAAATAATTCCATGGTAAACTCCATGTGTAGAATGGAGACGTAGTGTTAAGTAACAAAGTGTAAGTGGATGAGTGCATCGCCAACCGTCTTTTAAATACTATTAGTGTCGGTGCAGAGACGACCGATTCTGGGAGAGCATTCCACGGGTGACAGACAGGAATGGAAAAGAAATTTCTCCGGCACTCCAGACGACTGTATTGTTCTGAGAGATTTAATGAGTGGCCCCTCAGGTTTGTATTGCTACTGAGTTGCAGTAAACGGCGGCACACATGATGTGGATCTCGCAGAATCAAGTATGCCATAGTCAGGTTGCCTCGTAGTCTGCGATAACTACCACTGAACAATCCCAGTCGTCGCACCCTCTCTTGGTAGGAAAGATTGCGCATTCCAATTACGTCCTTAGATGCCCGGCGTTCTGGCTGCTCCAGTGCATTAAGGTCGTGGTTCAGCCATGGATGCCAGGCTTGAATTGCATATTCGACATGGGGGCGAACATACGCACTGAGCATTTGTCGAAATATGGAGCTGTTTATTTGTCCAAACGCCCGTCCTAACAGCCTAACGTGTTGGTTCCCGGTCTTCGTGGCCTTTTCGGATTGCCTGGAGCAACCCAAGTCATCTTAAACCAGGACACCCAAGTCACGTTCGAGAGTTGATTGTTGCAGTACATCCGTTCCGAGTCGGTATGAGTAGCTGCTTTGATGTCGGATGGAAAGCACCTTGCATTTACTGACGTTGAAATCCAATAAGTTTTAGGTCGACCATTGATACACCGTATCTAAATCACTCTGAAGCAAATGTTGGTCGGTGTTCGCCTGGATCCTGCGCCAGATCTTGATATCGTCGGCAAACATTAGGAAGTTTGAAACGATTCCCTGTGCAACATCGTTAATAAACACCAAAAACAAAAGTGGACCTAGAACCGAGCCTTGCGGCACACCACACTCCACTTGTATGAGGTCCGATAGAGCGCTCCGAACTCTGACCACTAATTGCCGTTGAAATAGAAAGTTGGCGATCCAGCTTAAAAGAGGGTCGCCGATCCCGTAATGCTGCAGCTTGGATAGTAGTATCCGATGGTCTAGACGATCGAAAGCCCTGAAAAAATCTAGGTAGATCACATCAACACCTTCTCCAGCGTCGGCTGTCTCGGTCCAACTACTACGTGCAATTAGTAAATTAGTTGTACATGACCGCTGTCGACGGAAACCGTGCTGTTCAGGGGTGCTGAGGTTGCAGTTTTCCAGATAGCACACCAGTGCATCGGCAACTATGGATTCCATGACCTTGGAGAGTATAGGAAGAAGGGTTACTGGGCGGTACTTGGATGGATCAGTTCTGCTTCCACCTTTGTGAATCGGGCTTATTATTCCAAGCTTCCACATGGCTGGAACTTGGTTCTGATCTAAGCAGTGCTGAAAAGACTGAGCTAAAGTTCCTGCCAGTTGGTTTGCTGCTGCTCCCAATGCCTCTGGACGAATGGTGTCGACACCCGGCGAGCTGTGTTTGCGTAGAGAAGTCAGCTTTTGCAATAGAATCTCTGCGGTAAAATTGATTTGGGTTAGTCCTAGTGAGCAGAATACAAAGCTTGGTAGATCGCTTGGTGGCAAGAGTTTTTGAAACATGGGGGCGTATTGCATCTGCAGCGCGTTTGCAGCTTCCATAGTCGTTCTTGTTGGGCCATCAGCCGTCTTAAGTGGAGGAAATCCTTGCCTCACATTTCGCAAGCAATTAACGTGCTTGTACAGCAGCTTGTGGTTAGCACTGAAGGTTTTTGCGACGTTCTGCTGATAAGTGGCTTTGTCTCCTCTTAATAGTTGAGTGCAGTGGTTACGTTGGGCTACGTAGTTGTCCCAAGTTTTTGGTGCTGTAGCTTCTCTGTACACTCGCCATGATGCGTTGCGTTCTGTCATCCATTTTTGGGTTCTGCTTCTAACGAAAGAAACTGATTTGCACTTATTGCAGGCTTTTATCTCTGAAGCCTGTGCAATCAGCTGACTGAATGTGTTGACGAACTCGAGCCAGGCGACTTCCGGGGGTGCGTCTTCGAGGAAAGATTATGTTGTGGCGCTGACTAGCTGGGCGAGTCGGTCGTACCTTGTGATGGTTCGCACAGTCTCATCGTTATCATTCCGATATTCTGCATAGCAGACGAATTTTAAACTGATGACTGCGTGATCACTGCGACCCAACGGGCAGTCTAAAACCAACGCATCAATCATATGCTTCTCGTTGGTAAGCACAAGATCCAGCACCGATGGCCTGTTACCAGTTCTGAACCGAGTGGGCAAAGAGATGTTGTAAAGAGGAACAGTAGTTACTAGATCTTGTAGATCGGTTTTGAATTGTTCTCCGATCGTGGCAGGGGCTTCTAAACAATGTACGTTGAAATCACCTATGATAAGAGTGTGAGTGTACATTTGTTGTAAACTGCACCTTAAAGCAGCCGTTAGATGGTAGTCGGTTTCGGGTGTTGAGTTAGAGGCGCGATACACCAAGACAATAAGGCAAGCGTCCCTGTCTTTTAACTGCAACCGGCACGAAAGAGAGTCGGGGAACTGCGAGTCTGAATCCTCTACGGCTTCGCACTGTAGGTCGTTTCAGTAGTACAGGATTACCCCTCCTCCTTTTGTGAGCCTGTCGCTCCGGATCAGCGACATGCCGGGTAGCGACTCTTCAGCCTCCTTCATTCCCGTGTACAACCATGTCTCGGTGATACCAATGATATCATACGAGCCGGAAGCTTGGCGATCTTTCAGTTCAGCTAGGTTGTTAGAAAGTCCCTGAGCATTTGTATCCAAGCAGGCCAGTTTCTCGGTCTCTAGGAGCCCGTAGAGTGGTGAAGCCGTCAATTGTGGGAGAATGCAGACCGATGGGAGGTCGGCAGTTCCTCGCTTTTTTGATGGGTTAATGATACCTCGTTTGAAACTTGATTCGGCCACGGTGCCTCGCAGCCTTCGTTTAGATCTACGTCAGAGTCAATTAAAGCATCAGTCAAGTTACACTTCTGTACATTCGTCAGCATGCTTGCTGCTCCAGCTGCTTTAATATTTGAGCTGTGCAAAGTGTTTGTGACCTTTAACCGAATTTCGGAAGGAAGATGTTTCCGATTTCTTCGCCATCGATCCAAAACATCCTTTGCTTGTTGCTCTGACTGAACCACAAGTTTTAGGATTCTAGGGCCGCATCCTCTATAATTCGATGAGAGAGGTATCCTAGTGAGCCATAGTGCCACAACATTATCCAAGGAAAGTGTTCCGCGAATGAACCGCCACTGTTCTAAATCGTGCTTTCCGATCTCTTAAACGTCGTTAGAAGGATGTGATGGCACGCCATGTATGAAGATTGTGTTTAGACGGTCTTGCTTGCTGTGCCCCTCTTCGGTGTTTCGTTTTGGTTGTCGCGCGCTCCAAGGGACATCAGGATAGATACGTATCCCATAGGATTCGTGTTTTAGCGCGCTTGCGGAGAGCAAAACGTTTTCTACGTCGGTGGAGGATACTAGAGTTACTCGAATAAGTCTGGGTTCACCATAGTGTGGCGAGTTCGGATGACAGGTATTTCGTAACAAGTTTATGGGCTTGGCTTTGATACTCATCTGCATACACAATGAGTTCCATTGGTCTTGGTCGTCTGATAACTTATCCCGCAATGTGATGGCGGTAGATTCAGGGACATTTGAGCATACAACAATCCGGGTGCTGTTGCTGAATCCCTTTTTCGTCTAGCTACAAGGTATGGTACTCATTTGTCTCGACTTGTTGACAAGTGATTGTTTGCTCTATTTCTCTCTACTTGCGTCAACGGTGTTTACAACAGAACAGGACGCAACGGCTGCCTCTCGGTGGACCCTTGCAGCAATCTCTGCATAAGTAACCGATGTTCTGGGAGGCTTAGTCTCAACAAGAGATATTTCAGCTACAGATACCAAGAGTTGGTGTTTGGCTGCTTCATCCTTGTTAATACTAGATGTCAGGTCTAGTGGAATTTGCTTACCCGTAAGTTTTGAATGGTTCCTGATTTTCGTTGCTGTGAGTAATGTTTGATTCACGTAGGTACAATCTGTTTTGCCCGGCGTTCTACCAAAGTTGGAGAAGACAACGGAGATGGAGACGTTGTTGATTGCGGTGCAGGGGAATCCGATCGTTCAGCATTCCGTTGCTTAGCAGCTGCTACGCTTCTGTGGTCCATTCTCGCTTCCATTGAAGTAAGCTTATTGTTGATCCTCTGCTCTGCTTCTGCGATTAACCGGTAGCATTTCTTAGCTAGGATAAGCAAGCTCTTAACAAGAGGGGTGGTAGTACACGCAGTACCGAACCAAAATGCATCTTGGGAGCTTTTTCGCTCCCGTAACTGTTGTTGGGACACATTTGCACATTTTGTATGTTACGATTCCAAACAGTGCGAACAAGCCAGACCGATTTTTACTACCCGATGACATTCTCCTAACCCGCAAATGCCTTTTGATGGGAGTCTTTTCGGTTTCGCCTTTCTACCATTCAATTTTGTGTCGTTTCCTTACCCAGTGGCTGTGCCTGTAGCAGTCTGGAGATTCCCCGGTTTGCCTGTGTAAAAATCCTAACTAAAATTATTTCATTGTACACTGTAGCGCCTTGACGAATGCTACACAAGAAATTCGTAGCCCAGTAAAACAGAAGACGGAGGGATATAAAGATTGTTTAAGAAAACAGCACAGTACAATTGCTATGTGAATATAGCTTGAGGACAATGGGAGAAAATGGTGAAGCAATGAGTAACACCACGTAGGAGCACAACAGCCGGCAACGCGCGGGCAAGATGGCGGGCCTGGTTCAAACTTGCAGTCCAGTGTATATAGGCTTTGGACGGGTGCAAAGTAAAACAGAATGTGTACAAGTCTGAATGTGATGTTTGATGGAGTAAAATGTCATGGTCACTACAAAGGCTTCCCCTAGAAGGCCGAGGGACGAGGACTTTGATCGCTGCTGGCTTGCAGATGTAAAAAGGCAGAACCATAGGAGTAAGTTAGTATTTAGATTATTTATTCTTCTTGTGGATTGGGATGCATCATCGGTGGGCCGTCCCAGCGGGCACACCGGACTACAAAAAAACTGGATAATCCAGAAAAAGGGCCGGTAGGACTTTTCACCGCTGCTGAAAGACGGTGCGCATGGGAGAGGTCACTCCCGCCCCACCGCATTCTAATCCACTGCCACAAGGAAGCTGAAATCCTGTTCGTATCGGCGAGCCGTGGGGGGCCCAAAAACAACGAGCCAAACACACGAGCAGCCAAAGCCAGGAAGGCGAGCCAGACAAACAACCTGAGCGAGCCAAATTGAGCCAAGCAGACCACGATCCAAAGGCCAACGTGGGCGGGCGAGACGACAAAGCGTTGGGGGTATACCGAAGCATCCAAACGACCAAAACAATTGAGAAACAGCCAACCATTGAACAGACGGACCCAAACGTGCCAGCCTCATGACTTTACCTGATAGATGGGAAAAAACTCGGGGACAGATTCCGATATGTACTCTGCTAACGGAAAAGCGTAATACAGACGATGGGAGAAAATGAAAAAGATTCATGAGGTGTGGATGAGTTCGACAAAATCGGAGAAACGAACCGGTTTACGAACTTTTCTAACGTGACTGGTATTAGTTTGCGGCGAATCTGACGACTAGGTTTGTGGTGGAGCTGAAAAGATGGGCGTCGATACAGGTGGCTCTGTAGATGGAACAAATTGTTGTTCATCAATGAACGCAGGCTTGACGCGATCTATCGAGACGGTATCTCTTTTACCCCCACGGTCAATCATCAAAGTTGTTGAAGACCGTTTAATAACACGGTATGGACCTGTGTAAGGTGCGGAGTGAGGCTGTCTCACTTGGTCGACACGTAAGAACACGTGAGAACATGTAGAAAGGTCTTTCAGAATGTGCACTGTAGTGCGTTGTTCCCTGGGTCTCGCGGGATGCAGCTGACGCATGTGGTGCGTCAGACGAGCTATGTAGCTCTTGTAGTTCCATGCCCACTCCGGGGTTGGGAAGACTAATTGTCCAGGGAGACGCAATGTGCAGTCATAAACGAGTTCGACCGGAGCAGCGTTAATGTCGGTTTTGACAGTATTTCGTAAGCCAAGTAAAACGGTGGGAAGGGCTTCGTACCATACTGCGTTATCATGTGCACATAGTGCAGCTTTCAGCTGGCGGTGAAAACGCTCAGCCATGCCGTTGGCGGCAGGGTTGAATGCAGTCGTTTGGACGTGACGGCAGCAGAGGGTCTGAAGAAGGTTAGCAAATGTGCCTGCGAAGTGCAAACCTTGATCAGTTGTCACAACGGCAGGACAAGCAAAGTGTGAGACCCAGCGCTCTAGAAAAGCGCGAGCGACAGTGTCTGATGAGCAATCTGGCCTTGGGATGGCATCAGGCCATCTTGTAAAGCAGTCTTTGCAAGTCAGCAGGTAAGCGCATCCATTAGATGGGGGCAGTGGCCCAACAAGGTCAACATGAATATGGTGAAAACGAGCATCAGGACGTGGAAATGAACTAAGCGGACTTTTCGTGTGTCGATGAACCTTAAACTGTTGACAACTAAGGCACGTAACAGCCCACTGTCTAACGTACCGGTTGACGTTGCGCCACACGGAGCATTGTGTGACGAGCATAACTGTGGCACGAATGCTTGGATGTGATAAACTGTGAAGAATGTCTAACACAGTGCGTCGGCAAGCTTGGGGAACTACTGGTCATGGTGAATTTTGCGAAACGTCGCAAAGTGTGGTTCCATCCGAAGTAGGCAGTGAAGATGGTCGTATGCGCAAGGAGCTAGAATTACGAAGCTGATCCAGCTCTGGGTTGGTCTGTTGAGCAGCAGCCATTGCCGTTAGATCGATACCTTCAGCGGACGTGATGGAGCTGACGCGAGAAAGAGCATCAGCGACGGAGTTCTGCACACCCGAGACGTGCCGTTTGTCTGACGTAAACTGTGAGGCATAGTCCAGGTGGAGTATCTCTCTCGGAGAGTATCGGTCGGATGACGAGTCGAGGGCGTAAACTAAAGCTTTGTGGTCAGTAAAGACGGTAAAGCTTCTGCCCTCTAGAAAAGGACGAAAATGACGGATGGTGAGGTAAACCGCCAGAACTTCTTTCCCGAAGGTGCGGTAACGTGTCTCAGCTGGCTGCAACCGTTTCAAAAAGAAACCCAAAAGTTGCCAGGTATTGTCAACAGCCTGCTGAAGAGCAGCACCAATGGCATCGTCTGAGGCATCAGTGACGAGAGAAATTGGAGCAGATGGGCGGGGATGTGCTAAGAGAGCAGCATTAGCGATAGCGTCTTTAAGGTTTGAGAAGGCTAATCGCGCCGACTTGATAAAAACAAACGAACGTTGATTGCCCCGAAGCAAGTCAGTCAAGGGCTGCATTATCCTAGCACAACACGGAATAAAGCGTCTATAGTAGTTAACTATCCCAAGAAAACGTTTAAGTTGTTTAAACGATGTAGGTTCAGGGAAATCTTTGATGGCGGTTACCTTTTGGGACAGTGGTTCAACACCTGTAGCTGAGATGCGGTGACCTAGGAACTCGATCAACGATTTTCCTAGTTCGCACTTGCTAGGGTTCAAGGTAACGCCTCGAGCAGATAGGCGTTGGAATAGAGTACGCAGATGCTCTAAGTGTTGCGACTTAGGGGCGCTAGCTGCTAGGATGTCATCCACGTAAGGATATGAGAAGTCCAGACCACGAGTAACGTCATGGATGAACCGCTGGAATGTTTGAGCAGCGTTCCTTAGCCCGGAAGGCTTTCGAAGGAACTCGGAAAAACCAAATGGTGTTAAAACTGCCGTTTTGGGGATATCGCAGTCCTCTACAGGAATCTGGTGATGTGCTCGCGTCAGGTCTATCTTACTAAACACTGAATTACCACCGAGACTACTTGTAAGGTTCTGGATGTGCGGTATAGGATACCTATCTGCAACTGTGCACTTGTTCAGCGCCCGGGAGTCTCCGCAGGGCCGCCAGTCGCCACCTTTCTTGGGCACCATGTGGAGAGTTGAGGCCCACTGACTTTCGGAAGGACGGATGATACCAAGTTCGAGCAGGTGCTCGAATTCCGCCTTAGCGGCTTTTAGCTTCTCAGGGGCGAGACGCCGTGGCCGTGTAGAAACCGGTGGGCCACGGGTCCGTATATGGTGCGTAACGGTAGGTGCGATCGGAAAAGTAGTGTCAGCTGAGTGGACCAGCTGCGGAAACTGTCTGAACAGATCTAAAAATTCCTTATCAGCTTCGGGCTGAATGTAAATGGGAGTGACAGAAACACAAGATGTGCGAACTCCGCATGTGAAAAGCTAGGTCTTTTGGTCAACGAGTTTGCGATGACGTGCATCGACGAGAAGATCGAAGTGTTAGAGGAAGTCGATAACCGATATAGCAAACGGAACAGCATCGATGGTGAAAATGCATCGAAAGGGACGTCGTAATCCGAGGTCAATAAATAAATAAATAAATAGTATATTCTCGGTAAAACGAAACACACCTGTAAAGGCGTGATCACATATGCATACAAGCATATCTTCTGTGGAATGCTAAAACATTTCGTTTTGATGAAAGTTATAAAAGAAAAGATGTTGTCCGTATGAGTGAGCATACTGTCAGGTAATAGTCAGACCCAGGGACATTATGGCGCTGTGGCGCGCAAAAATCCGTCAAAACACAAGTTGGGGGTAATTTCACCAGGTAGTGATCCGTGAGCACAGGAGCCTAAACAAGGCTTTTTGCAACCAATACCCATTGCGAGATAGAGATGATCTGTGCTCCTACAAAACATTGTTCATAGCAGAATTAGTTGCACAGGTAAGGGAGCGTTGACCGAAGACTCGAATAGCAGTGCCGTTAGCGGCACGCAAGTTAGTTGTCTGTGGCTTAGTCGCGTCGCCTGGAACCGGTGGGATCACGCTAACTTCCGCCCCGGGATCAACCAGGAACATGATCACGGTGTTCCTGTCAACGATTTTGAAGAGGCGACTTGAAAGACTTCGGCCGACGACGTTCGTCGCTACTACGTGTCGGCCTATCCTTTTCCCGTTACGGGAAATGAGCATGTTTTAATACAATTTCTGGCGGACCTTCCAAAACCTGCGTGATAACGGCAAATTGGGCGTCGTGTTCGTCTTTGAGATAAGCTAAGGGAACGGGAAGGAGAATCACGTGGGTGCCGCTGTAACTTCAAGCCTTGAATTTCTTGCCGTAGCGCGGCTATCTCTGCTAACAGCTCGCCAGTCGAAGGTGTGGTAGCGGTGTCGATGGGTTGGACCGAAGGGTCAGCAGTCAAACCTACTTCAGGTGAGCGAACAGAACTAGACGACGGACACGGTGGTCCGGTGATACGATCCATCATTTCATCAGCAATATCTGCAATTTCTGACAAAGGCTGGGATTTCGCAAGCGATAGCATAGCATGTACGTTTTCAGGCAAACGCTGAAGCCATAACACTCGAAGCAGCGACTCGTCCATATGGGATCCTTGAAGAAGACCACGCAGCTCTAGCAACATCGCTGATGGCTTACTAGAACCTAGCTGTAGACCGGTAAAAGTTTATGCAGGCGGGACTTTTCGGAGGGAGTAACACGCTTTATTACGGCGTTCTGGAGCAAACTATAACGGTCAGGAGAACGAGATGTAATAATAAGATCACGTAGTGCTATAGTAATATCAGTTGGCAGGCGTGTGAGCAAGTGATTAAACTTTGTAGAATCGCTAGTGACATGCTTAGATGTAAACGCAGCTTCTAAATCATGAACCGTAAAATGGGATCTTTTCAATAAATGGTGGAACTACAAGAGATACCGCTTGCACCGACTGTGAATCTTCAAACTTTTTAGAAACTGACGTCATGGCTTGCGTGGAAAAACCAAAGAAATGGAACGAACTCACCGGAATGCGATTGGGGTCACCAATTATGTAGCGCCTTGACGAATGCTACACAAGAAATTCGTAGCCAAGTAAGACAGAAGACGGAGGGATATAAAGATTGTCTTGCGAAAACAGCACAGTACAATTGCCATGTGAATATAGCTTGAGGACAATGGGAGAAAATGGTGAAGCAATGAGTAACACCACGTACAATGGAACAATGGAACAATGGTATATGACGGGTAAAAAAGCATACACTTAACGAGTCGCGCAGGTTGGCAATAGAAATACTAACAAAATGGCAAACCACATAAGTGGTTGAAGTAAGGAGCGTGAGTGAGATAAAAGGTAGAAGTATAACAGTTTTAGGGGGATAAAGTGGTACGACGCAAAACTGGCTAAGTAATTGTTATCGTTGGTGATGGTAGCAAATAAAAATGGAGTACTCACCGGTTCGCACAGATTTACGATCATGAATTTGGGGTGTAAATCCAAAGAGGCTGGTCAGCCTAATTATATACAAGCGTTTTCGTTCATAAAACAAAGCGCAGGGCGCTCAGTGCGACGTCCAATTGTTTTTTAAATGTATCGAATATGGGGACACAAGCAACTGAGTTTGGAAGGGCGTTCCAGGGCCCGCAGACCCGGAGGGAGAAATAGGTTCTCCGACAGTCTAGACGACTGTACTGTTTGCTCAGCTTTAAACTGTTACCGCAAAGGTTAGTGCTCGGGTTGAGCTTCAAGAGGTGGCGGCATACGTGACTGGGATCGCTCAATATCTGATACACTAGTATGAGGTCTCCACGCAGTCGCCGGTAGCGTCCTCTGAACACTCCGAATATCTCCAGTCATTCCTGGTAAGGAGTGTGGCGCTAGCCGTTGACGATTTTCGTTGCTCGACGCTGTGGGGTCTCAAGCGCTGCAAGGTCACGTTTTAGCCAGGGTTGCCAGGCCTGGATTGCATATTCGACTTCAGGACGCACGTAGGCATTCAGCATCAAAGTGATGGATGGATCCAAAATTCCGAATGCTCTTCGCAGGAGTCCAACGTGCTGGTTGCTCCATTTAGAAGCGTCATCTGACTGTTTGGAACACCCGAGGTCTTCCTGTACCAGCACACCCAAGTCGCGTTCCTGAGTGGTGGTCTTCAGATCGTGTGCCCCAAGCATGTAGACGTGGACTTGTCGATGGCGGATATGAACAACGCGACATTTGTTCACATTAAACGGCAGGGCGTTTCTCACCGACCAATTCCAGGCCTCATTCAAGTTACGCTGTAGGACTTCATGGTCGTCCGATCGTTTTATCGCCCGCCAAACCTTGAGGTCGTCCGCGATGAGTAAGAATTTTGACGTAATAACTCTTACTAGATCGTTAATGAAAAGCAGGAACAAACGAGGCCCAAGTACCGAACCCTGCGGTACGCCGCATCCCACTCGAATCGGATCGGAAAAGGATGATCGAACTCTAACTTCTAACTACCGTTCAGGGAGAAAGTTACCGATCCATCCTAACGACGGGTCTCCGCTACCGTACTGTTGGAGTTTAATGAGCAGCATTCGATGATCCAAGCGATCGAAGGCTTTCGAAAAGTTTAAGAATGCAACGTCGACTCATGTTCCCTCATCGACAGTCTCGGTCCAGTTGTTACGAGCTATCAGCAGATTCGTCGTACATGAACGATGTTGACGAAACCCACGCTGTTCTGGCGCAATTATGCCGTAGATTTCCAAGTATCCCATTAACGCATCTGCTATCACCGCTTCCATGACTTTGGCGATCACAGGCAGAAGCGTTACGGGGCGGTAATTGGCAGGATCCGATCGACTTCCTGCTTTGTATATGGGCGTTATTACACCTTGTTTCCACCTCAAAGGTACGAGGTTCTCATCGAAACAGCGCTGAAAAGTGCAGCTAGTGAATCGGCCAAGTGGATGGCAGCTACCTGTAATGTAACGTAGGATCGCAACAGCCGGCAACACGCAGGCAAGATGGCGCGCCTGGTTCAAAATTGCAGTCCAGTATAAATAGACTGTGGACAGGTGCAAAGTAAAACAAAATGTGTACAATTCTGAATGTGATGTTTGATGGAGTAAAATGTCATGGTCACTACAACACCTAGGCAACCGGTGTGGTTTGTTGAACTGCTTGTTGAGTTTGAATGCTTTACTTGCTCATCGCCAATTTTGCTTGGCGGTCGTTTCGGTTGCAACGCGCAACTGCCCTGTGTGCTGTGATTGCTCCAATCCCCTAGCTAGAGCGTCCACGGTGTCGTCGTTTTATAGCTAGGTAACAGGGAACCTATTACTGTATCAATAAAAGTTTCCCTGCAACTCGATCCGTCTTTTAATAAATAAATAAATAAATACTTTATTCTCGACTATGCGAGGCACGCCCATGGAGGCATGATCAGCTATGTACAAATGTACAAACAGTTTATGGCTACTGTGACAGTAACAGTAGAAACTTGGTCCTATGTCCATGATAATATAAATAAATAGATAGTTTATTCTCAGTTTCATAGAGACGCACCAACTTAGGTATGACCAAGGTTTAAAAACTGTTGTGTATCATGACGATACATCGGGTTCAATCGTGTGTAGTCGAAACGGTGTCGGGAAGAGTTGATATATGAAACTAGTCGACTTGCCATTATGTAGTTGTGAACAGTGGCTATATCCAGTGAGGAGTCACATCCGCCACGTCGCAGTGTTGTTAAACAGACATTTGTGGCTTTTTATAGGGAGAACGCTTGCCAGGCGAAAACCCACCACGTCCTGCAACACTGCCGTAAAGCATTTTGAACATTAATGTTGAACGGGCAAAGCCGCTGGACGACTGGTTTCACCTTCGGTTTTTCGCGGGGTAATGGCTTCTACTTTCCTCTGTTAGTTGGACGGGTATTTTGAGCGGGGTCGCCATTATTTTTGAGGTCGGTGGAGGAGAGAGACACCGCGATTTTTCTTCTTGTAGTATGTCTAGGTTAGCAAAAGGTTCAATTTTTCCACTGTCCAGGTTTTTCAGATGTATAATGTATGGGAGTATGAGGATATGTCCAGTTCTCCATACTGGACAAGGGTTATGGTGATTGTAGATCGGTCCTTGAGGAGTTTTACTATTCTCCATGTCAGTCCTTGTGGGTTGTTGCGTCCGTCTTGGGCCAAAACTGTTCCTCAGTCCGATTCCAGATCTCCAAGATGTCCCGGACCTCAGAGAAAATGGAAAGTGAGGGACAACCGAGAGAAGACCGCAAGAACAGGCATGGAGTTGAACATTGTTAATGTCTTGTGTTATAACATTTGGGCTTGAGACAAGAGCATGTACACTGTGCAAAAATAATTATGCTGAAAATGTCTTTTGAGTAGCCTATAGAATCAGTAGCCGTATAGGTGGATTGCTATCGCCTGCGTAGAGACAAGAGCGTTTCACCAGTTGCATCATAGCAAACGGATCCTGTGTTTCATTTGCTTAACGGCGCAACGCTCTGCATCCAAGGTATACGGTAGCAACCAACCTATAGGGCTTTGCTTCCGATGAATATTCAAAAGACACTTTTAGCATAATCATTGTTACACATTGTACATCATATGTTTCCTCTAAATGTTAGACCATAGGATATAAATAATGCTTGTTTCCACGTCTGTTCTTTGCGGCCCTGTTTGTCTCTCACCTACCCTTTCTCCGAGGTCTGGAACTTCTTGAGGATCTGGGATCGGAATGTGAAAGAGCTTGTGCCTGGGACAGGACATAGAAACCCCCAAGGACCTACATAGAACACGGCTGTACAACAAGTGGATAAAAATGCACTCACTACCACGACCGTCGTCCAGTAATGGTAGCTGGACATGACGCCTTTATACTCCTGCGAAGTATACATAATCCTGTAAATTCTAGAAGCAAGCAACGGAAGTTTTGCTCACCTGGACACGAAGATGACGAAGGTCTAACCCATCCATAGGCCTCAGCCATTATGGCCGCCCCGACCAAAAATAACCCGTTCAGCTAACAGAGGAAATTAAAAGGCAATTGACGGCGGTTAACCGAGGGTTAAATCAGTCGACGAGCTGCTCTGCCAGTTTTACATTAGTGTACAAACGGATTTCTGATAGTGTTTCAGGACGTGGTGGGTTTTCGCCTGGCAAGCATTTTCCCTATAAAAAGCCAAAAATGTCCGCTTAACAACACTGCGACGTGGCGGATGTGACGCGCCACTGAATAAAGTCACTGCCTACAATTACATACTGGCAAGCCGACCTGAATCCTAATGAACTATTTTCCTGACAAGTTTTCTCTACAAACTGAATGCACAGCCTGTTTACACTACGCCCATTAGAACCCAACTTGTCGTCATGTTTTGACGAATTTATACCTCGAGATTAATTTTACAATGTCCAAAGCTTGGACAACTTTCGGCTTACTGGCGATTACATACATAGCAACGTGTTTGTTGCGAAACATAAATTGCTTGTAAACGTTGATCATGCCTGGTCAGGTGTGTCTCGTAAATTCGAGAATATACTATTTATTTATTTATTTAAGTACGAGTATCCGTTTAATATGAGTCGATAGTTGCGTGGGGATAGAGCAAAGAGAGTTCGAATGTTGGCAGTGATTGTCAGGTGCATGAACAGCACGTAGTTAGTGTAATCCGAGAGGGTGCATAATAGGCGGAAATAAATAGGTCGCAGCGTGAGAGTCTTAAAGATCAATTGGTGGCAGGGCAGCGGAGGGACTGGATGCAGATATTCTAAAGGAGTAAAGGTTATTGAGATACGGGGTGGCTACTAACAAGCACTGGATCATCGCATATGCATGGGGCCAATGGCCATTAGCTACGTCTGAAGAGATGCCGAATTTATGACGACCGACAGATGGTGGCGCTAAGAGTGCCTCAGTCGCCAGATGCAGCTATTCTAATCAGACGCTTTGTCACTGGTGTATGTCTATAGGGTCAATGAGTATATCTATAGGTCAGTGAAAGTAAGTGATAGGTCAATAGATCAGCTAAGCTGTGACGCAAACAATCCAAGAGACTGAACGTTGTAAGAGGGAGCGAGCTCCGGGTATCCGCAAAGTTAGACGTGAGCTATAGCGACTTGGTGCTGCTAAGCAGAGATAGTGGCTCTCGAAAAGAATGAATCAGTGGCTGGTGTAGCCATGTCATTAACAAGTTTGACCAATACTGGATACCTACAGTTTCGGTGAAGAAATCGACATGCGAGCGAAGCTTTAAGAAGCAGACGGCGGAAGAGAATGGAGGTTGGAGAGTCAGTGGGTGGCTCCTTGTGATCTACTTGGAGCCAACAATGACTAGCTTTTGTCAAGTGGAGTTGACTCGAGTAGGATTAACGACGCATAACGGCGCGCTAGGAGAGAGGAGAGTGACCAGCAATAGAGTTTAGACTAAGCCTTCAGTTACTAGTGGATACTACGGTGGCTCATAATAGGTCAACAGACCATCTGAGCTGTGATGCAAGCAATCCAAGAGAATGAACATTGTAAGAAGGGAGCGACTCCTACAGAGCTTCGGATATCCGCAGAGTTAAATGGAGGCTATGGCGACTAACTGCTGCTAAGGAGAGATATTGGCTCTGGAAAAAAGTGAATCAGTGGCTGGTGTAGCCATGTCATTAAGACGTTTGCCCAATAGTGCATACCTACAGTTTCGACGGAGGAATCAACATTGGAGCGAAGCTTAAGAGAGGCAGACGGCAAAAGTAAGTGAAGTTTAGGGAGTCAAGGAGTGGCTATTTGTAAGCTACATGGAGTCAACAATGACTAGCTGTTGCCAATAAGAGGTGACCAGAGTAGGATAACGGTGCGCTAGGAGAGAGATGAATGGCCAGCATTGGAGTTCGGATTAAGACTTTGGTTACTAGTGGATCCTACGGTGACACATAATAGGTCAACAAACGGTCTGAGCTGTGACGCAAACATTCTAAGGTAATAAACATTGTAAGAAGGGAGCGACTCCTACAGATCACCGGAAATCCGCAGAGTTAAATGGAAGCTATGGAGACTAGCTGTTGCTAAGCAGAGATAGTGGCTCTGGAAAAAAGTGAACCAGTGGCTAGTGCAGCCATTGCATTAGTACGTTTTTCCAATATTGGATACCTACAGTTTCGATGAAGAAGTCAACATGCAGCAAGGTTTAAGGGAGACAGACGGCAGAAGAAAATGAAGGCAGGAGAGTCAATAAGTGGCTCCTTGTAGGCTACATGGAGCCAACACTGACTAGCTATTGTCAAGAAAATTTGAGGCGAGTAAGATGAACGACAAATATAGGCGCGCTAGGAGAGAAATGAAGGGCCAGCATTGGAGTTCGGATTAAGCCTCCAGTTACTAGTGTATCCTACGGTGGCAGATAATAGGTCAACAAACCATCTGAGCTGTAATACAAAAATCCAAGTGAATGAGTACTGTAAGAAGGGAGCGACTTCTACAGAGCTCCGGATATCCGCAGAGTTAAATGGAGGCTATGGCGACTAACTGCTGCTAAGCAGAGATAGTGGCTCGGGAAAAGAATGAATCAGTGGCTGGTGTAGCCATGTCATTAAGACTTTTGACCACTATTGGATAACTACAGTTTCAATGAAGAGAGCAACATGCGAGAAAAGCTTTAGATAGACAGACGGGGAAGGCAATGAAGGTTGGAGATTCAGGGAGTGGATATTGTAAGCTACTTCGAGTCAACAGGGACTCTCAAATCGCTCCCTGGGCTGCCGGTACCGGCAAACCTCTTAATTGGTGACCCCGACTCCTGAGCAATCTCAGCGGCGAATATTTGAACTTTTATTCTGGTGAGCTTGTTCCATTTATTTTTCATATCTTCCGGTTCATTTTGCATACGGCAGCCAATCTTTCTCGTCCTTTTTTTCAAGCCATGGGATCTGTAGACCATAAGGTAGAGTCCCTACTTAGCGTTGTATCTCTCTCAGTTCCACCTTTTTGGGACATGGATCCTATCTTGTGGTTCGCTCATCTTGAGGCTGAGCTATACAACCACAGAATCACCTCCGACTACGCAAAGTACAGCAAGCTCCTGTCCTATCTCCCCAAGGAGATATCAATGCAGGTTCGTGACGTCATCATTTCTCAGACCGAAAACCGCTATGAGGCTCTCAAGGGGGCCAAGATTAAGCGTATTATGCCCTCTGAGAAAGTTCGCCTGCAACAGCTCTTCAGGGATCTACCGCTGGGCGACAAACTGCCCTCAACCCTGCTACGGGAGATGCAGCAGCTCCTTGGTTCCTCAGCCATGGACGAGACTTTACTTCGCGAACTATGGCTACAACGGCTACCGGAAAACACACAAGCGATTCTCGCTACAGTGAGCTCCGTTGCGCTCACTCAAATAGCAGATTTAGCGGATCGAGTTATTGAACGATCACAGCCACAAGTCGACGCCAGCAAGGTCAAGGCCGCCGCGTCCCAGGGCACTTCTTTCACTGGCTTACAGTCAACTATAAAAGCCCTCCAAGCACAAGTCGCGACAATTAGTCGCCAGGTGCACAAAATCGCCCTGCAAACGTTCTAAATCTTGCAACAGGCAAGGTAGCTGTTGGTATCATAAGCGCTTTGGTACCGCAGCTCGTAAATGTATCAAGCCTTGCAACTTCGCCGAGAAGCAGGGAAACTTCTCGGCCGGTCCGTAACGGCGACGGACGCGACCGGCCGACACCAAAGTCGCCTCATTCGCATTAGGGGTTTAACTTCCGGCACCCAGTTTCTAGTCGACACTGGCCCCGAAGTTAGCGTCATACCCAGTAGATCAGATGAGGTCGTCTCACCATCGCCGACGAAGCTGCGTGCCGCCAATGGCACACCAATCTCAACTTACGGCGAAAAGTTGCTAACTCTCAATTTAGGCCTCTGGCGAACCTTTCGCTGGCCTTTCATAATCGCTGCCGTGCCTTTCGCCACCATAGGCATAGACTTTCTTCAACGCTTCGACCGCATAGTCGACGCTAAAAGAAAGAAACTTATCGACTGTAGGACACAACTCAGTGTTATCGGGAGTAGCGCCAACGTGACTGCTATCACTCCCATTAGTGTCCTACCTCAAGCTTCACAGCCTATTCTAGAACTTTCCAGCAAGCACCATAAACTCGTTTGCGTCCTGAAAGACTTGCCTCCTGTGACGCCAAACGTCATGCATCACAACTGCACTAAGGGCCCACCTGTTTCGGCCCGCCCTCGCCGACTAGCCCCGGACAAGCTCAAAGCTGCTAAGGCGGAATTCGAGCAAATGCTCGAACTGGGAATCATGCGCCCATCCAAAAGTCCATGGACATCACCATTACACGTGGTGCCGAATAAATCCGGTGACTGGCGCCCCTGTGATGACTACAGGGCACTTAACAAGGTTACCCACCCGGATAAATATCCTATTCCGCACATGCACGACTTGACCTCAGCTCTAGCTGGCAAGTCTATCTTTAGCAAACTCGAGTTAGTTCGCGCCTACCATCAGGTACCTGTGGCGCCAGACGACGTTGCTAAAACAGGAGTCATTACGCCATTCGGCCTTTTTGATACCTCAGAATGCCTTTCGGCCTCAGCAACGCTGCCCAAACATTTCAGCGTGTCGTTCATGAGGTAACGCGAGGACTCGAATACGTTTATCCTTAGCTAGATGACATTCTCATCGCCAGCTCTTCTGACGATGAACATCTTCGTCACCTCGACACTCTCTTCCAACGCTTAACACAGCATGGGGTTAACGTCAACCCCGATAAATGCGAGCTTGGCCAAAGTTCCATCGACTTTCTTGGCCACCGCATATCCGCCTCTGGTATTGAAGCCCTGCCAGACAAAATCCAGGCACTGAAGGACTATCCTGCTCCCAGTTCCTTCAAGCAGTTACGCCGATTCCTTGGCCTGGTCAACTTTTATGGACGCTTTAACCCTAACTGCGCCAGCATTGTTCAACCAATGACTGACTTGCTCCGCGGTAGACAACGGTCTTTTCATTTTACAGACGACGTTAGACTGTCTTTCGAGAAGCTCAAAGACGCTGTCTCCAACCTAGCGCTTCTCGCCCATCCAGACACGTCTGCATCACTCTCTATGACAACTGACGCATCAGACACTGCCGTCGGTGCAGTTCATCGACAATTTGTCAACCATCGATGGATACCTCTAGGTTTCTTCTCTAAACGCTTACAACCTGCCGAATCGCGTTACAGCTCTTTCGGTAGGGAACTGTTAGCTATCTACCTAGGTATCAGACATTTTCTTCGCTACCTCGAAGGTTGACATTTTACCGTCCTCACTTAAAACCAGCCATTGACCTACGCAATCAATGGCGCAACGGACAAGTATTCGCCGCGGGAAACTAGACACCTAGACTACGTTTCTCTAATTTACGACAGACGTACGACATGTCTCATGTGCTCTCAATCCCGTCGCTGAGGCGCTTTCACGAATTCAGAAGATCAGCTTATCGCCTGGCATCAACATTTATCTAGCGGCTATGACTGCTGCTCAACAAGCTGATCCCGAAATAGGCACGCAAATACGTTTACCATTGACTACAATGGTAAGACTGAGACGATCAAAATCGATCGACTCAAGCCAGCCTTTCTCGACAAGTCTGACTCTTCGGTGTAACAAGCACCTTAACAGCTTGTGCCATCACAGCTCGCGCCGCAACCTCAGACGAGTCAGCGCGCTCCAAACGTACCGACAACCGCAACCGACAGCACTCCTACTCGCCTTGCTCTCAATCGACGCGCTAGGAAGCTTAAGCCTCCAGTTCGTTTTTCGGACTTTGTTAGCACTCACTATATTACGTAGAACGTGAATTGGAAATATTTTGCTCTTACCAAGCGTTTACGAAAATTCACAAAAAAGAGCAAAACGTTTTGAAATTACCAAAAAAGCGCAAAATCTTTTGAAAACCCAAAAACAGCTTTGCACGTTTTGTACTTTGCACTCTTTTGTGTATTGCTATGCATTTATGCTGCTTTTTCACTTTACTTTCCAAATCCACCGTCGGTTGTTTGCACCACGGTTTTACCTTTCCCTGGATCCCCGCACGTCAATTGGAAGTGGAACGAACTTCCTGCTCAACCACTTACGTGAACTTAACTAACTGTCCCCCTACAAACAGTTTTTACCGTTTCGACACCGTAGGGAGGACACGGGTGGGAGCCCGCTAGGGTACGATTGCATGGTTCTCCCCCAGCAGCTGCATCAGGTTTCATAATCTGGTCTCGCAGAAGGCTGGCCTGCGACGGACAGTCCTCACGTAGATCGAAGGACTGCTTACACAGTCCCTTCTGGAAGAGGGCCATGTAGCAGTCTGGAGATTCCCTGGTTTGCCTGTGTAAAATCCTAAATAAAATTATTTCATTGTACACCTAGGCAACCGGTGTGGTTTGTTGAACTGCTTGCTGAGTTTGAACGCTTGACTTGCTCATCGCCAATTTTGCTTGGCGGTCGTTTCGGTTGCAACGCGCAACTGCCCTGTGTGCTGTGATTGCTCCAATCACCTAGCTAGAGCGTCCACGGTGTCGTCGTTTTATAGCTAGGTAACAGGGAACCTATTACTGTATCAATAAAAGTTTCCCTGCAACTCGATCCTTCTTCTCAAATCGCTCTCTGGGCTCCCGGTGCCTTCAACCCTCCATAAAAGCTACCGACCCATTGGGCACACCCCATTCGTTGTACGGGTGATGGAGAGGATCATCACGGAAGAGCTCCTACTGTTCTTGACACAACGTAATCTCATTAACAACATCCAACATGGATTTCTCCTGTCTTAATCCTGTCAAACATGCCAGCTTGTTTTCCTGAACAATGCTACCGCCATGGTTGATTGCAGGAGAGCACTGGTCATCATCTTTAGAGGGTTGCCTATTCCGGGAGCCCAGGGAGCGATTCCAGAAGACGGATCGAGTTGCAGGGAAAGGTTTATGGATACAGTAAAAGATTCCCTGTTAGCCAGCTATAAAAGAACGACACCGTGGACACTCTAGCTAGGGGTATGGAGCAAACACAGCACACAGGGCAGTTGCGCGTTGCAACCGAAACGACCGTCAAGCAAAAATGGCGATGAGCAAGTCAAGCATTCAAACTCAGCAAGCAGTTCAACAAACTACACCGGTTGCCTAGGTGTACAATTATAGAATTTTAGTTAGAATTTTACACAGGCAAAACAGGGAATCTCCAGGCTGCTACATAGCCCTCTCCCAGAAGGGACTGTTTAAGCAGTCCTTCGATCTACGTGAGCACTGTCCGTCGCGGAAAACTCTTCTACGAGACCAGGTTGTGAAAAGCGTATCCGCGACGGGATTGAGATCACCTGAGACATGTCGTACGTCTGTCGTAAACTGAGAAACGTAGTCTAGGTGTCTAGTTTCCCGCGGCGAGTACTTGTCTGTTGTGCCATTGCTTGCGTAGATCAATGCCTTGCGGTCGGTGAAGACGGCGAAATGTCGACCATCGAAATAGCGAAGAAAATATCTGATACCCAGGTAGATAGCTAACAGTTCCCTACCGAAAGAGCTGTATGGCGATTCAGAAGGTTGTAAGCGTTTATAGAAGAAACCTAGAGGTATCCATTGATGGTCGACAAATTGTCGATGAACTGCATCGACGGCAGTGTCTGATGCGTCATTTGTCATAGAGAGTGATGCAGACGTGTCTGGATGGGCGAGAAGCGCTATGTTAGAGATGGCGTCTTTGAGCTTTTGAAAGACAATTTAACTTCGTCAAAAAGTGAAAACACCTTTGTATACCGCGGCGCAAGTCAGTAATTGGTTGAACAATGCTGGTGCAGTTAGGGTTAAAGCGTCCATAAAAGTTGACCAGGCCAAGGAATCGGCGTAACTGCTTGAAGGAACTGGGAGCAGGATAGTCCTTCAGTGCCTGGATTTTGTCTGGCAGGGCTTCAATACCAGAGGCGGATATGCGGTGGCCAAGAAAGTCGACGGAACTTTGGCCAAGCTCGCATTTATCGGGGTTGCCGTTAACCCCATGCTGTGTTAAGCGTTGGAAGAGAGCGTCAAGGTGACGAAGATGTTCATCGTCAGAAGAGCTGGCGATGAGAATGTCATCTAGCTAAGGATAAACGTATTCGAGTCCTCGCGTTACCTCATGAACGACACGCTGAAACATTTGGGCAGCGTTACTGAGGCCGAAAGGCATTCTGAGGTACTCGAATAGGCCAAATGGCGTGAAGACTGCTGTTTTAGCAATGTCATCTGGCGCGACGTGTACCTGGTGGTTGCACGAACTAAGTCTACTTTGCTGATGATAGACTTGCCAGCTAGAGCTGAGGTCAAGTTGTGCATGTGCGGAATAGGATATTTATCCGGGTGGGTAAACTTGTTAAGTGCCCTGTAGTCACCACAAGTGCGCCAGTCACCGGATTTATTCGGCACCACGTGTAATGGTGATGTCCATGGACTTTTGGATGGGCGGATGATTCCCAGTTCGAGCATTTGCTCGAATTCCGCATTAGCAGCTTTGAGCTTGTCCGGAGCTAGTCGGCGAGGGCGGGCCGAAACAGGTGGGCTCTTGGTGCAAATATAATGCATGAGGTTTGACGTCACAGGAGGCAAGTCTTTCAGGACGCAAACGAGTTTATGGTGTTTGCTGGAAAGTTCTAGAATAGGCTGTGAAGCTTGAGGTAGGACACTAATGGGAGTGATGGGAGTCAAGTTGGCGCTACTCCCGATAACACTGAGTTGTGCCCTAGGGTCGATAAGCTTTTTCCGTTTAGCGTCGACTATGCGGTCGAAGCGTTGAAGAAAGTCTATGCCTATGATGGCGAAATGCACGGCAGCGATTATGAAAGGCCAGCGAAAGGTTTGCCAGAGGCCTAAATTGAGAGTTAGAAACCTTTCGCCGAAAGTTGAGATTGGTGTGCCATTGGCGGCACGCAGCTTCGTCGGCGATGGTGAGACGACCTCATCTGATCTACTGGGTATGACGCTAACTTCGGGGCCAGTGTCGACTAGAAACTGGGTGCCGGAAGTTAAACCCCTAATGCGAATGAGGCGACTTTGGTGTCGGCCGGTCGCGTCCGTCGCCGTTACGGACCGGCCGAGAAGTTTCCCTGCTTCTCGACGAAGTTGCAAGGCTTGATACATTTACGAGCTGCGGTACCAAAGCGCTTATGATACCAACAGCTACCTTGCCTGTTGCAAGATTTAGAACGTTTGCAGGGCGATTTTGAGCGGCAGTGAAAAGGACGGGTCATAATATGCTGTTGCACCTGGCGACTAATTGTCGCGACTTGTGCTTGGAGGGCTTCTATAGTTGACTGTAAGCCAGTGAAAGAAGTGCCCTGGGACGCGGCGGCCTTGACCTTGCTGGCGTCGACTTGTGGCTGTGATCGTTCAATAACTCGATCCGCTAAATCTGCTATTTGTGTGAGCGCAACGGAGCTCACTGTAGCGAGAATCGCTTGTGTGTTTTCCGGTAGCCGTTGTAGCCATAGTTCGCGAAGTAAAGTCTCGTCCATGGCTGAGGAACCAAGGAGCTGCTGCATCTCCCGTAGCAGGGTTGAGGGCAGTTTGTCGCCCAGCGGTAGATCCCTGAAGAGCTGTTGCAGGCGAACTTTCTCAGAGGGCATAATACGCTTAATCTTGGCCCCCTTGAGAGCCTCATAGCGGTTTTCGGTCTGAGAAATGATGACGTCACGAACCTGCATTGATATCTCCTTGGGGAGATAGGACAGGAGCTTGCTGTACTTTGCGTAGTCGGAGGTGATTCTGTGGTTGTATAGCTCAGCCACAAGATGAGCGAACCACAAGATAGGATCCATGTCCCAAAAAGGTGGAACTGAGAGTGATACAACGCTAAACATAGCCTGTACCTTAGGTTCTACAGATTCCATGGCTTGAAATATATTACGCGAATAGTAGGCTACGTATGCAAAATAAACCGGAAAATATGAAGAATAAATGGAACGAACTAACCAGAGGAAATGTCGAAATATCAGGCGTTGAGATTGTTCCGGATCCGGGGTCACCAATTTAGTGGTTTACCTATTCCGGGAGCCCAGGGAGCGATTCGAGAAGACGGGTCGATTTGCAGGGAAGCTTTTATTTGTACGGTAAGGTTCCATGTTATCTAGCTATAAAAGAGCGATACCGTGGACACTCTAGCTAGGGGAACGGATCAAGCACAGCACACGGGGCATTTGCGCGTTGCAACCGAAACGAGCGCCAAGCAAAAATGGCGATGAACAAGTAAAGCATTCGAACTCAGCAAGCAGTTCAACAAAGCACACCGGTTGCCTAGGTGTACAATTATAGAATTTTGGTTAGAATTTTACACAGGCAAACCAGGGAATCTCCAGACTGCTACACACGTTCTTGGACATGAAAGAAGCGTTCGATTGGGTTCCTCATAATGGACTGCTAACTAAATTGGCTTCTTACGGTATATCGGACCAGTTGTATTCCTGGTTCTCTTCCTACCTCCCCTTTCGAACACGGTCGGTGAGACTAGGAGACTTCGAATCCTCACCGAAACCAGTTACGAGTGGTGTGTTCCATGGAAGTGTACTGGGCCCTATACTCTTCCCGCTTTACATCAACGACGTATTGCAAGTCTTTGAATATGGAAAGGCGTACTTGTTGGCCAATGTTATCAAAGTCGTATTCTCCTTTGACCAGGGTAACCTAAGGAGCGGTCTCCTCAATATTCAAAGTGACCTTAAAGCATTAGACTCCTGGTGCAACAGATGGAAGCTTGACTTCTCTCCTGCAAAGTGCAGCGTTCTGTCGTACAGATGCACTGTGCCGCCTAGTGCGCTAACCCTGAATGGCGTCTCAATAGCCATCTGTCAAACCGTAAGGGATCTCGGAGTACACTATTCAAGCTCACTAAATTTCTCGGAACAAGTTAGCTATAGTGTAGCGAATGCCAGATATCTCATCGCTCATATCTGCAAGAGAATGCTTGTAACCGAATCCAGGCTCACTCTGTACAGGGCATGCGCTATACCTCCTCTGGAATACTGCTCAATAATATAAACCAACTCCAGAAAGAGTGACCGAATAGCTATTGAGAAAGTACAACGCTAAATCACAAAGCGTTTGCTTTGCCCTTCTACTATCAAATACCGTGAGCGCTGTAAACTTCTTGGCCTTGAACCTTCATGGTTACGAAGAATGAGACTTAACCTCACCTTCTTATTCCAAACGATAAACAACCCAAATACGAAGCTTGAAGGACATATTCAACAAAATGGTGACTCTCGGTATCCACTCCGAAATAGACCCTTAACCATTACCCTGCCCACAGCCCACAATAACTTGCGTATCAACTTCTTTCTCTACAGATTCGCTAGCGTCTGGAACAGGCTACCATTACAAGTTAGGGCATCCGAGTATACTGGACAGTTCAAATCAGCCCTACATAGACACCTTGCTACCCGGCCTACATGCGAGCTTTTTAACACCAATATACCGGAGGATGAACTTTGGGAACATGGCCCAGAGCACCTCTAAGTCTGAAAATCCCAAAATATCGGACACAGGCCCTATCAAATAACTCTCCTTTACTCTCTGGGACTGTCTACGTCACACAACACATAATTTGTGGTCTGCGCACAGTTGCACCATTGCCGCGCAGGCCTGCTGATTTATACATTGAAACTGTAGGTGTCCAGTAGGGGTCAAACGTCTTAATGATATGGCTACACCAGCCATTGAGACGTCCTTTCCTAGTGCGCCTTATCTGCTTAGCAGCTGCTAGTCGACATAGCTCCCATTTAACTTTGCGGATAACCGGAGCTCGCTAGAAGTCGCTCCTTCCTTACAATGTTCATTCGCTTGGATTGTTTGAGTCCCAGCTCAGCTGTTTTGTTGGCCTATTCTGCGCCACCGTAGGATCCACTAGTAATTAAAGGTTTAATCCGAACTCTATTGCCGGACTCTCATCTCTCTCCTAACGCGCCGTTATGCGTCGTTCATCTTATTCGCGTGAAATTTTCTTTTTCACAGCAGCTAGTCATTGTTGGCTCTATGCACCTTGCAAGGAGCCACTAGTTGACTCTCTAGCCTTCATTTTCCTCTGACATCTGTCTTTATAAGCGTCGCTTGCATGCTGATTTCTTCATCGAAACTGTAGGCATCAAGTAGTGATCAAACTTCCTAATGATATGGCTACACCAGCAACTGATACCTCCGTTTCTAGAGCCACTATCACTGCTCGGCAGCAGCTAGTTGACTGAGCCTCAATTCAACTTTGCGGATATCCGAGAGCTCTCTAGGTGTTGCTTCCTTCATACAGTTTATTCACTTGGATTGTTTGCGTCAGAGCTCACTGGTTTGTTAACCTATTCTGTGCCACCTTAGGATGCACTAGTAACAGAAGGCTTAATGCGAACGCTTTTGGTGGCCTCTCATATCTCTCCTAGCGCGCATTATGCGTCATCCGTTTTACTCGCGTGAAATATTCTTCTTGGCAGTAGCTAGTCATTTTGGCTCCAAATACCTCACAAGGAGCTACCCCTTGACTCCAGCCAGCATTTTCTTCCGACGTCTGTCTCTCTAAGCTTTGCTCGCATGTTGCTTTCTTCAACGAAACTGTAGGTATACAGTAGCGTTCCACTTGTAACTGAAGGCTTAATCCGAACTTTATTGCTGACCTCTCATCTCTCTCCTAGAGTGCCGTTATGCGTCGTTCGTCTTACTCACGTGAAATCATCTTCTTGGCAGTAGCTAGTCATTGCTGGCTCCACGTAGCTAACAAGGAGCCACTCCTTGACTTCAGCCTTCATTTTCCTCTGACATCTGTCCCTCTAAGCTTTGCTCGCATGTTGCTTTCTACATCGAAACTGTAGGTATCCAATAGTGGACAAAAGTCTTAATGATATGGCTACACCAGCAACTGGTACATCCGTTTCTCCAGCCACTATCACTGCTCAGCGGCAGCTAGTCGACGTAGCCTCAATTAAACTTTGCGGATATCTAGAGCTCTCCAGGATTTGTTCCATTCATACGGTTTATTCTCTTGGATTGTTTGCGTCACAGCTCAGCTGGTTTGTTGCTCTATTCTGTGCCATCGTGGGATTTACTAGTAACTGTAGGCAAAATTCGAACTCTATTGATGGCCACTCATCTCTCTATTAGCGCGCATTATGCGTCGTTTGTCTTACTCGCACAACCACTTATTCTTGGCAGCAGATAGTAATTGTTGGCTTCATGCATCTTACAAGGAGCCACACCTGTAGTGGTCAAACGTCTTAATGAAAGGGCTATACCAGCCACTGATACATTCTTTTCTGTAGCCACTATCTCTGCTTAACAGCAGCCAGTCGCCATAGCTTCCATTTAACTTTGCGGATATCCGGAGCTCTCTAGGAGATGTTCAATTCATAGAGGTTATTCTCTTGGATTGTTTGAGTCACAGCTCACTGGTTTGTTGACCTATTATGTGCCACCGTAGGATCCACTAGTAACAGAAGGATAAATGCGAATTCTTTTGCTGGCCTCTCATCTCTCTCCTAGAGTGCCGTTATCCGTCGTTCGTCTTACTCACGTGAAATCTTCTTCTTGGCAGTAGCTAGTCATTTTTGGCTCCACGTAGCTTACAGGGAGCCACTCCTTGACTCCAGCCTTCATTTTCCTCTGACATCTGTCCCTCTAAGCTTTGCTCGCATGTTGCTTTCTTCATCGAAACTGTAGGTATCCAATAGTGGACAAACGTCTTAATGATATGGCTACGCTAGCAACTGATACATTCTTTTCTATAGCCACTTTCTCTGCTTAGCAGCAGCTAGTCGCCACAGCTCCCATTTAACATTGCGGATATCCGGAGCTCTCTAGGAGTCGCTCGTTTCCTACAATATTCATTCTCTTGGATTGTTTGCGTCACAGCTCAGCTGGTTTGTTGGCCTATTCTGTGCCACCGTAGGATCCACTAGTAACTGAAGGCTTAATCCGAACTCCATTGCTGGTTACTCCTTTCTACTAGCGCGCCGTTATCCGTCGTTCGTCTTACTCGCGTCAACTTGACAGCAGCTAGACATTGTTGTCCCCATGTAAGGATGGAGTCACTTTTTGCTTTCCTACCTTTTACTGGAAAGCTTTTCTCAGTAATCGCTCGCCCGTTCAATTACGTTTCGAAACTGTAGGGATCCAGCATTTGGTCAAACCTCTCAATGGTATGGTCACACCAGTCTCTGATACATCTTTTCCTATAGCCACCATCTCTGCTCAGCAACAGCTGGTCGCTGTAGGCTCTATTTGCGAACACCCGTAGCTCGCTAATGACTAGTCCTTCCGTAGAATGTTTATGCTCTTGGTATAGTGCTACATAGCTCATCTGGTTTGCTGTCCTATCCTTTGACCCTGTACTTATTCCCTAGTAACTAGAATGATCAACCCAACAGGCACTTTTGGCCACTGAATCCCGGTCCATTATCGCTATCGTTTGTTCGTCTTACCTTCAACACATTGTCTTCCCTTCATATCCATTTAACCTTAGCCTGCTTCTGGTATGCTCAGCTTCCTATCTTCCTATACCCATGTACATTATAGCTGTTGTGTCTTAGGTATTCCTAATCCCGTTCAGCATATATAAATACGGCCACATCATCACTGTATCTTTTGGTTTCAAATAACAACCAATCGTGACTACACACCGACCTTCTAGTCCCAGGTAGAATTCGAACATCGTTAGCTTATACCTCATGAATTTCTTACCGGAATCATGCTCTTTATCCTTATGCACATGAAATTATTTTACCCATTAGGCCATGCCTACTGCGTGATTAATAACAGCTTTAGCGTAATATCTGTTACACATTGTACACCAGTTGTCTCAAATAAATGTCTTAAAGTAGGACTTTGAGCTAATGCTAGGTACATTGACTGTCCTTTTCGGTCTTCTCTCGGCCTGTTCCTGTCTCTCTTTTCTCTGAGGTCGTGAACATCTGAGGGATCCGGGATTTAACTGGGACGGGACGAAATAACCAACAAGAACTTACCTGGACCAAGGCATCACTTCCATTCTAACCATCTGCACCCAAACACCGATGTCCAGTGAGGGTAGCAGGACAAGAATTCCTCGCTCTCCGGCAAATATACATAATCGGAGAAGACTTCACGTGGTTCTGCAATGGATCAACACATCATACTTAAAATGAATGTTTAGTTCCCGACCTACCAATGGTCAGGACCCAGGAACGCAATAGGCAACCAGCCAAGGCGTCATCCAGCGGAAAATTGGGGCTGCCCGGTAGTCGCAGTCCTAGAAGGGTACTTTAAAGATGGTGACGTTTGTTGATTGGTCGGACGGGAGTGAAACAATTGACCTCTAGACTCTGGCATTCTAATCTGGTGTAACCTTAAAACTGTGTTTTAGTGTGCTAAAAAGCTATCAACCGTTTGCCGCCGATTCGAATGCTTAGCAATACGGTTAGCAAAATGCTGTAAATTTGGTAAATTAATTAGACAAAGAAATTTCCACAACCTTATGTCTAATATTGCACAGTGAGCGCATTGTAATGCTAAAAGTCAAAATAAGGTCGCCTGTTTTCATGGATGCTGCATTTAACTAATTAGCAGTCTTGGAAGTCCGTTAAAAACATTGGATTTCCGAAACTTATACCGTAAAAGCTTTCTTTTGTGACAAGCTTGTTGTCACGAGCGTCCGTTATTAGTCCGTGGGTTATCTTTTATGCGTCTTCTTGGCGTCATGTCTAGATGTTGTTAAACGCAAAACAGAACACAGACGAGATGTGCAGCAAAACGGTTTTGAAATGAATGCAAACTGGTGTCCACTCAATCAGCTGGGCCCGCTGTGTTGCAAAATTGCTAATATCCAACTGGCGTTACTATGCGTCCACGTATCGATGGAGAAACATCGAAGTGTGTAATGCATGCAGCTATATTTGCCTTAAATATGCGTAACAGTAATGCAATATTGGCAACTAAAGTAGAAATCATTCACTACAAGGTATAAAAGACAAGCATACCGTTTCGGAGCCCATTTATTAAAAATTCAAGCCGTCCAATTTTAGTTTCGTCCTGGACTATTTAATTAGTCTGCTATTGTGCCGATATTTTTAGCCTCGGAATTTTAATGTGAAACGCATTATTAATATAATGAAATAAGTAACACTTGGGTTTTTGTGAGTTTCATAGCAGTGCATTCATCATAGCAGACATAATTAAGTGGCTTCTTTAACAGCGAAGATTTTGTAAAATCATAGGAATCTTATGCAGCATTATTGTAGCTATGAATTAGCATTTTATCCAAACATATGTACAGCAAGCCCTCCCACTGAAGCGTGCTTTTGGCCACTCGCGTAGAAGCAAAAGGAGATAAAGATAAATGTCTTTATATGTCCATGGATATTGTTAACTAATGTTCTAAATAATTATCGGCGCTGTTTAGTGCGTTAAATCCTTCTTTTAAACCGTACTTTCGGTCAGCACAAGTGACTTTTAGCGCGCCATGTGTGACGAATAATTCGTCACTGTGTTAGTACGTACTTACTAGTCTGTACTCGATTAGCGCGTAACGTTGACGGAATATGCATCCCTTCTGCGCGAGCAGCGAAAGCGTGTGCCGTCGTGTGAGTGTTGTAACTCCCTAAATGACCAGACTTTTGGCCCTCAGCAGTGCAAATGTACACCTTATGGACGACCTTTTGGTCACCCAGTATATCTTCCAACGCCGCTTGAACTTCAGCAACGAAAATTTCATGGTAAAAATATCGTAAACACGAAGCGGAAAGCCACATATTAATTATAATTACGCAATGCAGTAGCCGCAAACCCAAACCCTAAATTGATTTTGAATTACCAATTCTCGTCCAAACGACCACGAGACTTCGAGCGGTGTGCTATTACAACCCACTTGTGTCCTATTACATCGGCACCAAATGTGCCACTGATGGAGCCTATATACAACGACCACAAGACTTCGAGCCGTATGCTATTACAACCCAACTGGGTCCTATTACGTTGACACCAAATGTGCCACTGTTGGAGCCTATATACAACCGACCTGGGTCCTATTACACTGGCAACAAACGTGCCGCTAGTCCAGTTCATTGTTCAAAATGCTGTAATCCCAAATGAGCGCAGAAACCGATATAAAAACTGTGCATTGTATTTAACAAAAGGCAGCGAGAGAAGGTTCAGCGTTGTTCACTATATTCGTGCCTTGGACGCGCATGTCCCATGCAAGGTATCTTTACACAAAGTCGTATTCATCGGCTAAAATATAATAGTAGTGCGAACATATAGTCTACTGTCGGGTAATTGAATGAGAGTTTTTATCTGAACAAGATTTTTCCTTTGCGTTTTCTTTACTGGGCTGGCATCCATGTCGACGCTACAATGAAGTGAAAATGGGAGTTTAAATTGCACCGAATAGCTTACTTTGGCACTCTATTCTGCACAATACCTCTGTTTGAGGGGAACTCCACGGCTCCTTTTCGACAAGCTATCGATGAAAGGTAAGGAAATAGATCACCAGTACCAAGTGCACGTGCAATATGGGGTACGGTTTGTTGACTTGTACTCGGATTGGCGGTAATCTCATCCTGACTGTCTGCGCAGGAAATAGTTATACTAAGCTGTCGCTTACCTTCGTAAGCGGGGCAGGTTGATGGGGTAGAGGCAACTGTGAAATCCGGTGAGGGTGAACGGCCAACAGCTAAATATCGAGGTAAAAAGTTGCTTTCTTACCGGTAGTACAGCATTGCACTGCCTTCATGGGCACAGATAGCGTATTTGAAGCGTTGACACAAATTGTACAACGGGCTCCTGATTGCACACGCAAACACTTTCGATGGTAAAGTAACCGATTGTGCGCACAGCGAACTGCGTCAATCACAACAGGCTTGCTGCATGTGAAACACAAATCTGTGGGCGCCATAATTTTCGGCCAACGCGGTTGTTTCTTTGCACGTTGAAAGTCTGATGAATCACCAATTACTTCGTTAGTCCTTCGCAATAGCTCTTGATACAGTTCCGAAAATCCGGATGGATTAACCTCTTCAGCACTTCTCAGACGATGTACAAGATGTGCAATTTTAGACGTAGATGGTTTCGTAACGGGGACTTTCAACGTCCGCCAGCCAGCGGATGCAAATAGGTATTTGGCCTGTAAATGGATGCACATATCAGAAACGGCTTACTTGTCGGATACGCGTGCTGCTTGTATGCCGTCATTAAATGCACACACGGAAGCCACATGGTTTCATAAAAAGGACAGGTACATGTTCCCAAGGAGCAATCGATGGTGAAGCGGTTTCCCTGGTGCGATATCTCAAACTGGAAGCGTCAGAAATTTTTATTCACATACCACTCCATCTCCAAGGTCCGAGTAAACTGCTTGTAACATGGGTTGTGCTAAATGGCGCATCACTAAGTTGCATGCGTACGTAGTACGCAGTTAGTATCACGTGAGCTGAAAGATGTAGAATAATAGAAGCGAAATCCTACTAAACACGTCTCACTCCTGTACTTTTTGACTTCCGCCGAGCGCAGCGGACACATCGATAAATCACCTTGTCGTACTTCACCCGTGACAGGTTACATTTTCTGCTGCTGTAGCGTACGAAATTGACGTAATGAAAAAGCATAAAGTCTGAAAACAAACTATTAAACTCGTCAAAACTGTCAAAAGAACGCCCAAAGAAGATTCTCCGGAAATCAGACTCCATGGCGTACGATTTCGAAATACTGTTTCTACCGCGTATCTGGTTTCCGACACATTCAAACAATTGCAATAACACATTTGCAGAGATTTAAATAAAACTGCAAAGGCAGAAAGATAGCCGGGAATAATGCCATAAAATGACCATAAACTATTTATTGCGCACTAGGTTTTGCGGGGTAACGGTGCGTATCTGACTTCTGACACATTTAAACAAATGCAATATCACATTTGCACAGAATTGAATAAAACTGCAAAGCCACAAAGATAGCCGGGAATCATGCCATAAAATGACACGAAACTATTTATTGCGCACTAGGTTTTGCGGGGGTAACGGTGCTGCGACTAAGTCGCAGCAAAAATTAGACACAACCTGACTGCGAATAACCGAGCAAACAAGCGTTCGACAAGAAACATAGCCAGTTACAATTTGCCATTCAATGGATTGGCGGCAGTGTTCCAGGACGTGGTGGGTTTTCGCCTGGCAAGCGTTCTCCCTATAAAAGGCCACAAATGTCCGTTTAACAACACTGCAACGTGGCGTATGTGACTCGCCACCGAATAAAGTCACAGCCCATAACTTCACATTGGCAGGTAAATAGCGTCCCAATTCTAGATAGGTTCGTTACACTGGAACTTCTACATCTGCATATACTCTCGTCTTTTTACCTTCTACGATACGTTGACTTTGCGTTACTTGTGCACCAACTCACTCTATCGGCATTTATCTAAAGTGTGCTCTTCCATTACCTTCCAATGGATCATTCAGGATTGGCAATCTATTACTAGCTGAGGTCCCGTATCTCATGACAGCCGAATTATTGTTTCGCATTTTCGCCATTTTACTGTTCCAAACATGGACATATGAACAGGTTTCTACTGTCACTGTTACAGTTACCATAAAATGTTTGTACAGTTGTACATAACTGATCACGCCTCCATGGGCGTGCCTCGCATTGTCGAGGTTAAACTATTTATTCATTTATGTGTAAATGGGTGAGCGATAGAAATGAAGTAATAAAGCTCAGTTAAAGGAAAGCGAACGTGCGGAACAAGTGGATACATAGCATCGCGCAGAGAAACGAATTATTCGAGGGTGCTAAAAATTGGTACTATTTTATGTTCACCTAGAAAAAGCCAGTGAGTCTGTTGGCCTCACACGTGGATAAGTGTCGCAAACAGCAGCTATTAAGTTAGAAATACACACCTAGAAATGAAAAGATAACGGGCGTCTCTGTGCTGAACGGATGATAGAAGTGATGAACTAAAAAGTTAAGAAGGCTTAATTGACTGGAGGGCAGCAAATAGCCGGAATGCAAGCGTATATTAAGGTTACTGAAGATAGCAGAACATGAGGCCCAACCGCAGCAGCTAGTGTGCTAAGATAATAGTAACAGGCAGGCTAGAGCCAGGGGTTGCTAGCCCGAGAGCTGCAGGATTGCACGTAAGAAAGTGTAATAAAATACAGCAAGTAAGTGATAAACGGACATCTAGAAATCTGGGACAAAACAGCAGCTTCCGCTGCAAACATGGATATCTTTGCGCTACAGAAGAAAGCTAAGGAGGATTTCGTGATGGAAGGACAGCGGACGGGAAAAGAGCAAGCATACAATGAGGTTGTTACTTATTTCAGAGCATAAAATGTTAATGCGCATCGACGCGCAGTCAGTCAAATCATGCTTGGGTGCTAATGGAATATAACTAAGGAAGCCTGCGCCAGGCGATGACAGGGAGAGGGCTGAACTACAAGTAAATATGTGTCGCAGACGAGTAAGTGACAGCTGAGCAACTAACAGAGAGTAGCGGTGCACTGAGAGCATGAGATAAGAATGGTCGCCAGAAGAGAGCTAAAAATTTTGCATAAGGAAAGGACAGCAGCCAGGATGGATGTAAGCTTATATTAGTTTACTGTGGGTCACACCATATAAGTCTGAAACACGGCGGTGCGTAGGTACATAATTCATGCTAGGGTGCTGGGGTGATACTACTTTGGATAAAGCCAGGGTAAGCTGGTCCAAGAGCTGGACGCTTGCTGGTGAAAAGTCGAAGACGTTACAACAATTACGAGATACGAGAAGGTCTAGAATAGAGAGACTAAAGAGCAACTCTTCGCTGACTTGCAGAGTTAGGAGGGCGTGTAGTTAGGAAGCTGCATAGGTTACGTGAAAGAAGTACAATAAACAGGCAGAATGCATGCATCCATTAAGTTTACTGAGGACGTCGCAGCTTGTGGGTCAGAGGCGCGGAGATACTGAGTCCTCTTACGGTGCTGAGACGTTATTGCCAAGGTAGACTGAGCCGAAAATGCCAGTGAAATATCTGGACTCTTACATGAGCAGGTTGCACACGCGTTGCTACGAGCAACGGATAAGTGAAAGTTTAGAATGGAGAGGCCATGGAACAACTGTGCTCCGATCACCTGAGTTATGTTTGTTCAAGAGAAGAGAGCTAAGAAACTGTTTTTATGCATAAAGGACAGCGAACTGATGAAGCGCATGCATACAATATGGATTTTAAGTAATTCAGAGCGGAAATGATTAAGGCGCAGCGACGCGCAGACAGTGGAATCATGCTGTGGTGGTAATGGACTAAAACTAGGGCAGCCTGAGAAGGGAAAAGCCAGTGAGAGAGCTAACCTGCAAGGAAATAGCTGTCAAAGTCGAGTAGGTGACGGCCGAGCATTAAGCAAGCAGTGAGTATTAATTAAATATAAGTCTACGGAGGAAAGGTTAAGGAACAGCTTTGTAAAAAACACATGCATGTTTGCCCTGCAGAAGATAGCTATGAAAGGTCTCATGATGGAAGGACAGCGAAAGGAAGGAGCCCAGGCCTACAATGAGGTTGTTAATTAGTTCAGAGTATTAGAGGCTAGGGCACGTCGACGAGCAGATAAGAAAATTAGGTTAGGGTGCTACTGGAATATAACTAAGGAAGCCTGAGCCGGGAGAAGCCGGTAAAAGAGATGAACTACAATTAATTGTGTGTTGCAGGCGAGTAAATGACAGCCGAGTATCTAGCAAGGCGCAAATGTGCGCCGACTGGATGACATAGGGAACGTCGCAAGAGCATAGCTAAAAAGATAGAATGAAGCAAAGACAGCAACCAGGAAAAATGCAAGCTTGCCTTAAGTTTACTGTGGGAGTCATATCACCTAAGGCTGAAACACGGCGGGGCCTAGGTACACAGTTCATGCTAGGGTGCTGGGATAACACTACTTTGGATAGAGACAGGGAAAGCTGGCTCAAGTGCTGGACGCTTGCAGATGAAAAGTCAAAGACGTTGCAACAAGTACGAGACATGCGAATATCTAGAATAGAGTTTAAGGAGCGGCTGTGGGCCGACTTGATAAGTTAGGAAGGCGTGCGAGAGGAAGCTGAATAGGTTACGTGAATAAATAAATAAATAGTATATTCTCGGTAAAACCAGACGCACCTGTAAAGGCGTGATCAAGTAAGAATAGCACGTAAAATAAAGGCAGGATAGGGTCCGCAACAATAGAGGTTGAGCGAGTCAAGCAGAATCTCCGGGTAGGGGGACAAGAGCGCTAAGTCTGAAGGAATAACATTAAACAGGTAGGATGCATGCATCCATTAAGTTTATTATGGACGCCGCAGAATATGGCTCAGAGGCTCGCAGATACCGAGTCCTATTAACGTGCTAACGTATCAGTACTAAAGTAGACTGAGCCGGAAAATGTCAGTGAGATAATTGGACTTCAACATACGAGCTATCACAGATGTTGCGGAAAGCAAAGGATAAATGAACGTTAGAAAAGATAGGCTAGGGAGCAACTGTGCGCAGAAAATTGAGTTAGGTTTGTTCCACAGAAACGAGCTCCGAAACGTTTCATGAAGAAAGGACAATGAACGGATGAAGTGCAATCATGCATTACGTCTGTTAGATAGTTCAGAGCATGAGGATAAGACACACCGACGTGCAGACAACCAAACCACGTTGGGGCGCTAAGGATTATAACTATGGTAGCCTGAGCAGGAAGAAGATAGTGAGAGAGCGGAGCTACAGTTAATTAAGTGTCAGAGTCGAGTAAGTGATAGATGAGCATTTAACGAGGAGCGAGTACTGGATAACTGAACAGCTATAATGGAGAGTTTTAGAGCCGCTCTGCACAGACCACACGCGATTGCTCCACAGAAGTGGCGAGGTGCGTCTGTCGCGTTTCCGCACTAGGCTCTGCTAGGTAACTTAAGAAATACGGGTTTAATCCATCCTCAGAATTACAACTAAAACCCTGCTAGTCGTGAGGAATATACAATAAATATGACCTCTCCTAGGTTCAAAAGCTGTGGATATGGCGTCCATTGCGAACAGGACATTACCATGTAGGCTAATCACTGTTAGTAGCAGTGGAAGGTAGGTGGTACAATATCTCAAATAGCATGCCAAATGTATAACAAGCCAGCGTCCCTATTGGCTTAGTGGCTTAAGCTGCTGGCTCGTTGACATCTGTCTCTAGCCGTCATGGGTTTCAGCTTCTTTGAAGGACCGAGGGAATGTGTATGACTAAAGAGCTCCAATAGATGGAAAAGCATCCAGTGCTTTTCTGGACTAGGCTGTGTTATATAAATTGTGAACTACTGGGACGAAAGCCTTATCAGAATTGCAACTAATATCCTGCCACTCTTGAGTAAAATAAAACAAAATAGAGCCTTATACTTTGAAATGCTAGCGATATAACGTTCAGCCGGTGGAGGTCTTCACCTCGCAGGCAACCCAGCGTCATTGACTGTGGAAGGTAGTTGGTGCTTCATCCGTTGGTTTGCAAATTAGGTAGAAAAGCAACGTCCCCACGCCACAGTGGCTTAAGCTGCTACCCAGTTGGAATCGGCCCCTAGCAGTCATGTGTTAAAGGCTCCTTAGAGAACTGCGAGAATGCGCAAACCTGACAAGCCGCATTACGGCGTAGCTCATCTGGTGCTTTCCCGGAATAGCCTGTGCTATGTTGCTTGTGAAATAATGGGATGGAAGCCTTATCAGAATTAGAACAACGTTCTGCTAATCGTAAGTGATATAAAATAAATATAGACTCTCCTAGTTTCATACGCTATGGAGATGACGTCCAGCAAAAGGACGTCAGTAACTCGCAGACGAACCACTGTCATTGACAATAGGATAGTGGTTCTAGTTGCTAGTTAGTTTGCAAAATATGTAGCCCATCCAACGTCACCAATGGCTCAGTGGTTTTAAGTGCTGTCTAGTTGGCACCTGCCTCTAGCGGTCGTCTGTTCGGTCCTCCTTGGAAGACCGAGGCAGTGCGCACCACTGACCAGCCTCAATCGGGCGAAAGGCTTCTGGTTCTTCTTTCAACTAGGCTCTGCTTGTAGCATATGACATTTTGGGAGGAAATCCCAATCAGCAACACAACCAAAATCCTGCTGCTCGTAATAAACTGCAATAAAATTATAGCTCCGTTGACCTTGAAACAGTGTGTTTTCGTGCTGGCCACTAGTGGCAGGACAAATGGTGTGAATACAAGATGGCGATGATATCCGATTGGCTGCATAGACTTGAATAAAATTGCGTAGAGATGTGCATTTTCTAGTCAGCTTAACCTAATAAGGTGTGTTTGAATGCACCAATATGATGCTTACTATTGTTAACCGTTGGCACAAAAATGAACGATGTCAACAAAGGAGAAGGACGTTGAGTTACTATCTGGTAGGTAGAAATCACACAATATCATTGTTCCTTCTTTGGAAAAGGATGCCATTAGCTGGTATATCTCTGGCAGCTGTGAATATCTTATTGACAGTCAAAATGATTGTTGCATTGGTGGGATCCGTTTCGCATTGAGAAGGTTCTGATCGATATTCTGGAAAGCTCTGTGGTTGTATTATGATGCCTAAAAGGGTTATAGAAGTTATCAGGTTACAGTGAAATGTTAAGTATTGAAAGTAATACGTCTATGAGCTCATCAGTTTGTTGAATGAGGCTATCGATAAACCCGGATACTGCACCGGGGGTTCACGTCTTCCAGGCACTTAATCCGAGCAAGCAGTTTTGCTACGTTGGAATTCGGCTGCCTTGAGGTGGCTACCTTCAAACTCCGAAGCAACATGGAATCCTCCGGCATGTTGTAATTCGCTAACCATCGACTACGGATAGGGATGCTTTCTAAAAAGGGAATGAAACATAATCGTTGTTTTACCCACCGGATGTTGATTCTCCTTATATAAAATCAATAAATGGACGCACGGTAGCCACATGTGCCCGTAAAATGCGCAAGTGCATGTGTCATTTGTGCAGTCGATGTCATATCTATGGTTGTGGGAGAGCTGGAACGTTAGCACATTTAGCCTACGGCCATCCCGAGCAACATTGACACGAGCACTGCAATCGGTGTCTCTGGAACTAAATTTGACGGTTAACAACATTATAAACCACATACTAGACTCGCCGTATTCCTTTGCTCCTTGTTTTCCGGCGCTTACAGCGCACGCGTTTATAAACGATGCGATCATACCTCATGCTATGATACTTGCTTCTTTTGCTGCTACAGCAAACAAAATTGAAGTTGTTCCGATGCATAAATGAGGTAAAAAGCGAATAGAATTCATCAAAGCTATGAAACGAATGCCCAACAAAGGTGCTCCTGAAGTCAGCCTCCATGGTTGCAATCCGAAATAACAGCTAAATACGACCTTTTTCATTTGACCTCACTTAAAGTAGCAACTAACATCATGTGCAGACATATTAGCCGTTTTTTGGAAAATACCAGACATAGTCGTATTTTATGCCGTAAAATTGAGGCCACTTATTTTTACATTGCCCATATTTCTTGCAGTTCTATGGTTGCCACTACGTGACACCGTGTTTTCGTTGCGTATTGTCACGCTGTTCGTTGAACTGTATATCGCTGAGCTCTAGTTCGGTTTGTGGTACACTAAAGTAACACATTAACTGTTACATACCTTTTGCTGTTTTTGGACCGTTGTCCAAGCCGTTTTTCTAATGCCGTTTGTTCGTGTCTCGGGTTCATATTTTACCCCACCTTTTTACTCGATTTTTACTGATTATTCGTATCAAGGTAAAAAAACATATGTCACCCATATCTGCCAAAAGGAAAACGCTTGCAAAAGCTGCCTATGACGTCGGTGAGGCTGGCCCATCTCAAATACGAGATTGCAACTTAGCGCTTGTAGATCCACTGGCTGATGCTCTGCAAAAGGTCCGTGTTCTTGAGAGTCAGGTCAGCTCACGGGAAGAACAGTGTAAACTCTTGTGACGCTAGTAAACAAAGTCATGCCTCTGGTCGTTCTGGATAAGGTCCCAACTTTGTCTAGCCAACCTGATATGCTAGCTGCGAGTGCAATATTGAACAACGCATGAGGTCAGCGAACGCATTCGTCATGCCAATAACGCGGTAGTTTTCAACGTAGCTGACAAGCTGCCGCTTAAGAAGGTGTTGCGTACCCCTATCAATGCTTGTAAAATACCACGTGGTTGCTGTACAATCGCTCGTCTACGCAAGGTCCCCGGCAGAGCTTGCCCAATAGTCATGAAATTTGCAGCCCCGAGCTTGCTAAACGATTCCTTGACGGCTGATATGTACTGAATCAGCACTCGAACCTCAGGCCAAACCTGATAAAACCGGACAGAACCGCGCTGCGGTGCTCAACTTTGCTTACAAGTTCAGTTTCCCAGAATAAAGAAACCCATGTGACATCATTCACAGGATCCCAACACACAAATGCGCAAAAAATTCAACCCATACGGCCTCTTCCATGACCCTGTGTGATGTTGACCTGGATCCCTCACAGAGACTAACATCCCGCGATGCATAATATCCCTCAAAAGACAAAAGACTGCCAAAAATATTGTTGACAAGTCTGTAACATCAGCCGAAAACTCGGCTGTTGTCGTAGACACCACGGAATACAGTACACAGGTTGTTGAGATGTCCGACTAGAGCGACAAAGACTCTGAAATTGAGAGTGTGGGCCTTCTATCTGTATATACTCCATTGGCCAGCGTTGTCGATGACCCAACGCAGCTCTCTATCGACACAACGCCAGCGACCAGCAGCTCAAAGAAACGGTGGTCTGCAGGTTTCCCCATCGTCTCCCATCAAAGCCACCTCAGTACAAAGATGGATTATACCCAGACGTTCCGATATGGCTAAAATATACTCATTGCCAGCTCCAAAAGTACCCGGCCACCAGATGGCTCGCTCGCATATAACAAGACTTACAATTCCCAATTTTGGAAGGAAGTCCATTGCGAACCAAGCACAGTCTCTTCGTCGGAACTACCAACTCAACATCCCAAACCCAATAAAGCACTTCCAAATTTGCAACAAATCCCGATACATCACGGACCGCGTCAACCTAACACACCCGCAACCACAACCGATGACTATTACAACTTCTGCTACAGCTTTTCAGGCCTTACCCTGGGTTGTTGTTCTGCCCAGCTCCAGCCAGCCATTAAAAAAACCAAATCTATTCGAACCAACAAATCAAACTACTCAAACTCCAACTTATCAACAACAGTTCAAAACACAGTGCTATATGACGCCCAGCCGAAGACGACAGTACGCTGATATTGACAACTTGCCATCTAACATGAATACCACAGCTCCTTTTACTTCGACTAAAGGCTCTCATACATCAGGACTTCTACAACATGTCTGGTTGCCGAAAAGTGCCACACCTAGTGCTGCCCCTATTTTATGGAATACATCAGGGTATTGTCCACCACGCCCAGTTCTCCAAGCACTCGCGCCTGCTCTACATCATATACGGAGACACATTTATACACTGCAGTCAAACAAAAACGGCTGGTTCCAGGTCTACGCGTAACCCCTTTGTCCTCAAACGGACAATTGACACTTCAGCGGCCGACTGCTATTAATGTAAGAACCCGCCACCCCTGGTACACATATCCGCTGCACTTAAAGCACCTATTCCAAGCACCTCCAAACGACCCGGTTACGACACCACTGCAGAAGCTGGCGACCAGACGACAGGACTCTGCGGATACTACATTTATATATTCTTCCTCCTTAATGCACGATCGATCAAAAATAAAATGCACTTCGTAGGCCCGCATCTGGTGCTGGTCACAGCAACATGGCATTCGGCCGACGAATTTGACACACCACTACACATTCCAGTGTGCACCATTTTTTGTAGTGGATGCGCCAATCACCGAGATGGCGGATGTCTCATATACGTCCGGAATGAGTTTCATGCAACATCTTTCCAAACCGTATCCTTTGGCAATTCTGAAGACTCAGTATAGATTCAGGCCGCTGGAGGTCAACTAGAATTCTTGTACGCTGTTTACACAACGCACAGCGCTGCTCTTGTGCTAGCGTTGCCAAAATAGTCAAGCTCTTCCAGGAAGTCTCATTGCTTCCTGCACGCTAGAAAAGTATTGCTGGAGATTTTAATAGGCCTCTTGACTCGTGGCTTAGTCAGTCAGCCCCAATCAAATATAGAGCCCTGGTAGACACTTTTATCACACACGGTTGGAATACGCATGTGGCTACACCGACTAGAAAATCTAACATATTGGACCTATTATTTAATAACGGCGTTTCACACGCATGCGCCAGCGTGTTAGACACCCTACACGGCAGCGACAATAAGGTGGTTTAGAAAGTGAGTCGCCTGTACCTGTAGCCAAGAGCGATTGAAAAAAGCCAGATCGAGTTACAGGGAAACGGTTACTGGCACAGTAAAAGATTCCCTCTCATCTAGCTATGAAAGAGAGACACCATGGACGCTCTACCTGGGTTACGGCGCATGCACAGCACACAGGGCAGTCGCGACGTGTAACAAAAACGAGCGTTAAGCAAAATGGGCGATGAGCAAGTCAAGCATTCGAACTCAGCAATCAGTTCAACGAACCACACCAGGTGCCTAGGTGTACAGTGAAATAATTGAGTTAGAATTTTACGCAGGCGGGCCGGGGGATTTCCAGACTGCTACATAGCCCTCTCCCGGAATGGAATGTGTAAGCAGTCCTTCGACCTACGTGAGGACTGTCCGTCGCGGGCTGCCTTCTGCGAACCCAGGTTGTAAAACCTGGAGCAGATGCTGGGGATAACCATGCAATCGGACCCTAGCGGGCTCCCTCCCGTGTCCTACCTACGGTGTCGAAACGGTGAAGCCTGTTTGTGTGGGTGGCGGGAAGTTACTAATTTTCACGTAGGCGGCAGAGCAGGTAGTTCTTTTCACTTCCAGTTGACCTGCGCGGATCCAGAGAAAAGTGAAACCTAAGTGCATCCAACCGGCGGTGTACATGGAAAGCAAAAGGAAAGGTCAGCATAAATGCATAGCAATACACGAAAGAGCGCAGAGCACAAAACGTGCTAAGCTGTACTTGGTTTCTCAAAAGCTTTTGCAATTTTTTGGTAGTTTCAAGACGTTTTGGTCCCTCCTTGTAGAGTTCCGTAAACTTTCGGAACTACCAGAAAATTTCATAGGCACGTGCGATGTAAAATTGTAAGTGCTAACCAAGTCTGATTAAGGAACTGGGTTTGAGCTTCCTACCGCGTCGATTGATAGAAGGGCAAGTGGGTGCTCTCGGTTGTGGTCGTCGGTTCTGCTGGACCGGACTGACTAATCTGAGGTTGCGGTGCGAGCTGTGATAGCGAGGTTGTAAGGCGCTTGTTGCACCTATGAAGCAGACTTGTCGAGGAAGGCTGGCTTGAGTCGATCAACGTTGATCGTCTCAATCTTACCATTGTATTCAATGGTAAACGTCCTGTCGCATCTGCCTACGACACGGTACAGACCAAAATAAGGAGTTTGAAGTGGTCGGCGTACGCTGTCAGTGCGAACGAACACGTGCGTGCAAGTACTTAAGCGTTCGTCCACGTTCGTATGCAAGCTCTGTGCTCTGGGTTTCACAGGGTGGAACTGTCGCATGTGATGAGATAGGCGAGCTGCGTAGTCGCCATAGTCGAAGGTTGTTGGCGCTTTTGGTGAGACGAGTTCACCAGGTAAGCGTTGTGTGCATCCAAAGACTAGCGACGACCAAATGGCGTACAAATGCGCTTTAATCGTGGTACCTGTGCGTAAGAGAACGAGCGGAAGTACATCGTTTCAGAAGGTACTAGATTGGGCAGGGCGAGATGCATTGAGTTGCGGGTGGAACCTTTATGCATACGCGTGCCCAAAGGCGGACATGACAAGTGACGTTGGGCCATTCGAAGAGTTCAGTTGCGAGCTTCTGCGAAGCACAAATGCCGGGATGATACAGGTGGTGTAAAGCGTAGAAAACTGGTCAACGAGTAGAAGAAGGAAGCACGGGTTGATGAGAAGTTTGTGAAACGTCACAATGAAGGGTCCCCTCGGATGAGGCTAGTGGAATTTCGCGTAGTTGCAATTAGGTGTTTCGCCGTAGCTTGTCCATATTGGGATCAGCTTGTTAGGCAGCAGCCCTGGCGGCTAGATCAACGTTTGTGTCAGGCAATAACCTGATCGGCTGATTGTTTGAATGCGCATCCGCAAAGGGGATTGCGAACACCTGAGGCATGTCGTACGCTGGTCTTTACCCCGGAAAACATTGCGTTGTTGGCTAGTTTCCCGCGGAGATTATTGTCCGTTGCGTCTTGGGCTGCGTAGATCCATGGCTTGTGGTCAGTGGAGACTGTAAAATATCCACCTACGAGATAGTAGCAGAAATGTCTGATACGTAGGTAGATAGCTAACAGTTCCCTACCGAAGGGGTTGTAACGCGATTCGGCAGGTTGTCAACGTTTCGAGAAGAAACCCACAGGTATCCATCGATGGTCGATGAGTCGTAGAAGACTGTACCGACGGCAGTGTCAGAGGCGTCAGTTGTCACGGAGTGTGGTGCAGATGTGTCTGGATGCGCGAGAATTGCTAGGTTGGAGACAGCGTCTTTTAGCTTCGCAAAAGCCAGTCTTGCGTCGTCTGCAAAAGAAAAGACCGTGGTTTACCGCGGAGCAAGTCAGTCATTGATTGAAAAATGCTCGCGCATTTAGGAATAAGGCGTCGATAATAGTTGACCAGGCCACGGAACCAGCGTAACTGTTTGAAAGAACTGGGAGCAGGATGGTCCTTCATTGCCTAGATTTTGTCCGGCAGAGTTTTGATACCAGAGTCGGATATGCGGTGGCCAAGCAAGTTGACTGAATTTTGGCCAAGCTCGCATTTATCAACGTTGACGGCAACTTCATGCTGTGCTAAGCGTTGCAATAGAGCGTTGAGGTGATGAAGATGTTCCTCGTCAGAAGAGCTGGCGGAGAGTATGTCATCTAGATAAGGGTAAACGCCTTCGAGTCCTCGCGTTACCTCATTGATGAAATCCTGAAGAGTTGAGGCAGCATTATTGAGGCCGAAAGGCATTCCGAGTACTCGAATAGACCAAATGGCGTGATGACTGCTGTTATAGCAATGTCGTCTGGCGCCACAGGTATCTGATGGTAGGCGCGAACTAGTTCGACTTTGTTAAAGATAGACTTGCCAGCTAGAGCTGAGGTCAAGTCGTGCATGTGCGGAATAGGATATTTATCCGGTTGAGTAACCTTGTTAAGTGCCCTGTAGTCACCACAGGGGCGCCAGACACCGGATTTCTTCGGCAACATGTGTAATGGTGATGCCCATGGACCTTTGGACGGGCGGATTATTAACAGTTCGAGCATTTGCTCGCATTTCGCCACAGCAAATTTGAACTTGACCGGGGCTTGTCGGCGAGGACAGGCCGAAACAGGTGGGCCCTTAGTGCGAATGCCATTCGTGACGTTTGACGTCACAGAAGGCAAGTCATGCTGGACGCGAAGGAGTTTAGAATGCTTGTTGAAATGTTCAATAAAAGGCTGTGAAGTTTGAGGTAGGACACAAATGTGAGTGCTAGCAGCCACGTTGGCGCTAGTCCTGATAGCACTAAGCTGTGTCCTAGGGTCGGTATGCTACTTCCTTTAAGTGGTGATGATGAGGTCGAAGCGTTGAAGAAAGACTACGCCTATTATGGCGAAAGGCACGGCAGTTATTATGAAAGGCCAGCGAAAGGTTCGCCGGGGGCCTAATTTGAGCACTAACAGCGTTAGGCCGAAAATTGCAATTAGTGTGCATTTGGCTGCACGCAGCTTGGTCGGCGTGGGTGTGGCGACCTCTTCTGGGTACGGGGTGTAACGCTAATATCGGCACCTGTGTCGACTAGATATTCTGTACCGGAAGTTAAATCCCTAACGCGGCTGAGGCGACTTTGGTGTTGGCCGGTCGCGTCCGTCGCTGTTACGGACCGGCCGAGAAGTTTTCCTGCCTCGCAGCAAAGTTGCAAGGCTTCAACTTTTATGAGCTGTGGTACCAAGACCTTGATGGTGCCAACAGCTAGCCTGCCTGTTGCTAGAATTAGAACGTTTGAAGAACGATGTTGAGCGGCTATAACGACGAGGATTCATAGTAAGCTGTTGAACTCGGCGACTAAGTGTCAAAACTTGGGTTCGCGACGCTTATATAGTTGACTGTAAGACAATGATAAACTTGCCCTGAAACGCGACGGCATTGATCTTGCTGGCGTCGGCTGGTGGCTGGTATCGCACAATAACTCGATCCTCTAAATATGCCAGTTGATTGAGCGAAGTAGAGCTCACTGTAGCGAGAATCGCTTGCTTTATTCCGGTAGCTGCTGTCGCCATATTTTGCGAAGTAAAGTCCCGTCCATGATTAAGGAACCAAGGAGTTCTTGTATCTCTTGTAGCAGGGTTGAGGGCCATAGCTCTCCTAGCTGCAGATCCCTGAAAATCTGCTGCAGGCGAACTTCCTCAGTGGGCATAACACGCTAAATCGTGGTCTCCTTGAGAATCTCTTAGCGATGTACGGTCGGAGAAAGGAAAACGTAACAAACTTGCATTGGTATGTCCTTGGGGCGATAGGACAGGAGCGTGCTACTCTTCGTCTAGTCTACAGTGATTCTGTGGTTGTACAACTCAGCCTCAAGATGAGCGAACCAAGAAAGATGACCCACATCCCGAACAGGTGGCACACAGTGAGATACAATTCTTAGCAGAGGCTCTACCTTAGGGTCTACAGAATCCAAGGCTAAAATGATGACGCAAAAGCAGGCTACCATATGCAAAAATTTAAAAAAAACGGCAAAATATGAAAACTAACTGGAACCAGCTCGCCGGAGAAAAGTTCGAAATATTCGCTGCCGATGTTGTTCCGGAGTCTGGGTCACCAATTTCGTGAGCGAGTCGCCTGTACCTGTAGCCAAGAGCGATTGGAAAAGACCGATCGAGTTACAGGGAAACGGTTACTGGTACAGTAAATAGTCCCTGTTATCTAGCTATGAAGGAACGACACCATGAACGCTCTGCCTGGGTTACGGCGCATGCACAGCACCCAGGGCAGTCGCGACGTGCAACCAAAACGAGCGTTAAGCAAAATGCGCAATGAGCAAGTCAAGCATTCGAACTCAGCAATCAGTTCAACGAACCACACCAGGTGCCTAGGTGTACAGTGAAATAATTTTAGTTAGAATTTTGCGCAGGCGGACCGGAGAACCTCCAAACTGCTGCAGTTATAAAGCTGTCTTTTGCACTGCCAAAATTCTCTTACCAGGAGGGTGACTAATATGAGTATTCTTGCCTCCTCCAGCGCATCAACTGGGAAATAGTTTCCTCTTTTCTCGGAGCATCCCCATGGGACATTTTCTTCCATTCCGTAAATATAGATACCGCGAGCAGGGAGTTTTATAAAAGCTGCACCAACTACTTAACCTACTTGCCTCCAGATGGAGGAAGCTAAGAATGCTGCAGACTCTTGGTTATGTGTCCGCACGCAATCTTGCTACTAAGCTTGAGAAAATTTGCTTCCGCTACAACGAGACCAAAGTCTTTCATCTAATCCTGCACATAACCGAATTACTAATCGACCGGAGAAGTTCATAATGCAATGCTTGTACATTAGCTGAGCACGCAGCGCTTGGAACTGACAACAAGGCAAAGTCTCTTATTTTAATAATGAAACAGCGGGGTGGCAGCAAAGGTATACCGATCACTGCTCTTCTGCTTCCTGATAAAAACAGTCACTAATGCGATCAAGCACTGCGACTGCATTAACATACACTTCTGTAACTTCTTCACCAGCAATGAAGGCACTACCAAGTACGATTCACAAGTTTACTGAATAGCAACTACACACCATTGACTCTGACTTACATAACGTCAAACTTACACTGCTCCTTGAAAATATCACACTACCCAGGTTTTGATGGTGTACCATCTTCTGTATTAATACTTGGAGAACCGGACATTCCAGTCCTTCCCCTCAATCTCTTCACCATCGCTATGAAGAGCGGACAGCACCCGTCTAAATGGAAACACGCAACCATCGTAACACGACACAAACAAGGCTGCCGACAAAATATTGACGCGTACCATCCTATTAGCCACACCCATTGCGTCTAGAAGCGTGGAAAGAATAATAACGGACAGGCTGCTTCGTTTTCTGTTGCAACGCAACCTTGTTTATAGGTCCTAACATAGGTTTCTACCTACTATACCTTGTCAAACTTGCCAGTTTGAACTCTTAAACGACTTTACACACTCCGTAGACCTGGGTCAAGCACTGGTCATCATCTTCCTGGATATAAAAAAGCATTCGACCATGTTCCACTCAATGGTTTGTTGACAAAACTTGCTGCATTCGGAGTCTCTGCCCGCCTCCTTGCTTGGTCTTCTTTTTAGGTTTCTAACCGCACGCAGTCAGTGCTACTAGGTGATCTCATCTAAAAAGGCATCTGTAACCAGCCGAGTGTTCCAAGGCAGCATTCTAGGTTCTTCGTTCTTTTCACTGTACATCAATGATGTATTCCAGGTCTTCCAACAAGGCACTCCCTACCGCTTTGCTGATGATGTAAAAGTGGTATTCTCATTTTGTCCTAGCTGCCTACGCAATGGCCTCTCCAGCACCCAAAGCGATCTCGGCGATCTTGAAACATGGTGTGACCTGTGGAAACTAGAGATCTCACCAGCGAAACGTAGCGTCCTTTTCTACCGGTGCTCTATACCGCCCAACATATTAACTCTTAAAGGAATACCACTAGATAACAGAAGTACCGTGCGCGATCTCGGTGTGCACTTCTCAAGCTCACTGAGTTTTGCGGAACAAGCCAGCTATAGATCGGCAAAAGCCAGGTCTATCTTGGGCTATATACTAACGTCAATGAGTCTGTTAGAGACGCGACTCATGCTCTACAAGTTGTGTGTCCGACCTATAGTAGCGTACTGCTGGATATTGGTTATTATTTCACTCAAAAGTGATAGGATGACCGTCGAGAAAGTCCAGCGTTTATTCACTAAACGCCTTTTACTATCAGCAACGCTGGCTTGCCGAACTACCTCCTCGTGATGCCAGCTTGGTGGTTCGGGTGTACCCCGTTCCAGCAGAGTGTTGGGCGACAATGTTCCAATTCGGTGAGACATTGTATTACAGCAGGTGTGCTGACTTCATGGGGAGTATTGGGCCCCCGTTTGGTAATCCACCAAACAAAGACGCATGAACTGAAAATTCAGTCAACGCCTCCCAATGAGCGCGATTCCCTAAATTCGCGCCGCTGCCTTGCGCGTAGGTTATATAGCCAAAGGCTCCGGGTGAAGTTCCCTAAGTCAACTCCCTACTTCGGCTTGGGCAACCGGGTAGTATCAAGCCCTCTTGCAAAACTATGGACTGTATTACAACGTGCTCATCCGCTACTGTCTCTGCTAGTCACTTTCACGCTACTTCGTCAAACCCCAAATGTTTCTTTGTTGACAATCCTCACTTTCCGTTACCCGATTCATGGGTTCAACAATCTGGCTGCGACTCCGGTTGCGCCGCAGACCAAGGAATTCAACCTATGGCTCTCCTTCGTCCCCGCTCCTCGTTACGTCTGGCGTGCTTCAACGTCCGGACACTCACGCAGATTGGAAAGCAAGCCGGTCTAGCGCGCACTCTAGATTCCCTTGACATTTATGTCTGCTGCCTTACAGAACCCCGATTGCAAGATCCCAGCACTGTACTCACATTGACATCCCCACTGACCACGAAGCCAGATATTACCTGCGTATTTCTGGAGATTCAGAAGCAGCCTCGGCGTTTTTGGCTGGTGTAGTTATAGCACTGAGTGGCAAGGCCGAGGCGGCACTACTGGACTGGTACCCTATTAATAGCCGACTATGTGCAGTTCGGCTTCGGGTTGCATGTAGAATCAATAGACACCGCGAAGAGCGACACAACTTGTTTGTGATCTCCGTGTACGCTCCAATTGACTGCAGTGGCGACTCGGTCAAGGACGAATTCTACCGGGATCTACAACAGCTCTGGACTAATGCTAAAAAGTCGGATGTCGTTATCCTTGCTGGAGATTTTAATGCACGAGTTGGCCGCCTGTTACCATACGAACGCCACCTTGGTGGTCATCACTCGCTCGATAAGAACCGCTCTGATAACCGTGAGGGGCTTCTCATATTGTGCGAAGACAATGGTCTGTTTCTTTCGAGCACTAACTTCAGGTGTACGAAGAAGCGTTCTGCAACGTGGCGTCCCCCTTCGCCAACACAACCGTGGTCTCAAATTGATCACATTGCATTTAGCTACAGATGGCGCGGCAGCGTACTGGACTGCAGGTCCTTTTGGTCCACCTTCGTAGACTCAGCTCATGCTGTGGTCCGCGCAAAAATCTGTATGTGTTTTGGAGGATCCCGAAACACGAAGCACCACAAGATTGATGTAAACAGATTAACTGATTTCTCTGTCCAGACGAGCTATCAGTTTTCACTGGCATATGCACTCAGTTGCAATCCACCGCAAGAAGTGGAACAACACTAGACTTGTATACGGAAGGGAATGACCATTTCCGGCCAGTCATGCTGCGGCCTAACTCGACGACCCTTGAAGGCTTGGATATCTGCTCGTTCTCCGGAGCTGTTCGAACGCCGCAAAGATATCCCCGCGGAATCAGATTGCAACGAGCGGCGCCGTTCTTCCAACCGACTGCTCAAGCAAAGCCTACGTAAGGATCGCGTGACATGGTGGTCTGAGCGTGCATTAGAGATGGAGACCGCTGCCCTCTCTGGCAACACTCGCAGGCTTTTCCAAATCATTCGGTCCACTGGCCTCAGGAAACCTGGTGTCAGTGAGGTCATTTGTGAGGTGGATGAGTCTCCGATCACCAACCAACAGAGGCGTATGGATCGCTGGGCCGAGCACTTTTACTCGCAGTTCAACTGGCCTCCACCATCCATCAGCACATGCAGTACACCTTGTTGTCCACCCTGGTCGTCCCTCTGAATCCACCCAGCGAGGCGGAAGTCTGCCTCGAGATTCAGCGATTGAAGCGCTTCAAGGCTGCCGGCTTAGACGGACTTCCTCCGGAGCTGTTCAAGTACGCCGGTGTGGCGATCATTAACCAGCTGACCGCGCTGTCCGCAAAAATCTGGCATGAAGAGAAAGTGCCTTTCACTTGGGGCGACTCCGTTCTTGTCCCGATTTTCAAGAAAGGCGCTCGCACTTCATGTGCAAATCATCGCGGGATTAGTCTTATTTCGGTTGCCCCTATGCTATTGGCATCCATTTTGCTTCGTAGGCTATCCACAGTACGTGAATCATACTACCGTGAAGAACAAGCTGGTTTCCGTCCTGTCCGCGGATGCGTGGATCAAATCTTCACGCTTCGCCAGCTCCTCGAACATCGTCACATTTATCACAGGCGCACTATCATTGCATTTCTAGACATACGTGCCGCTTTTGACTCCGTTGATCGACCTGCTTTATGGCGCTGCTTACTAAAGAACTGGATGCCAGGGAAATACACCGCCATCTTACGAACACTTTACCTTCATACATCCGGCAGAGTGAGGGTCTATGGCAAGCTTTCCTCGCCATTCACTGTCAATAGTGGTGTGCGACAGGGCTGCCCTATGTCCCCATTTTTGTTCAACTTCACAATCGAAGACATTCTGTCGAATGCCCTAGAAGCTTTCCAACATTTTGGCTTAGAGCTTCTACCGGGTGAGCGCGCGACCGACTTAGGTTATGCTGATGATATCGCCTTACTTGGTGACGATCCTCAGAGTATGCAACTCATTCTGGACCGTTTGGCGGTTGAAGCATCTAAGTATGGCATGAGCTTCGCCCCATCGAGGTGTAAAGTACTGCTCAAGGATTGGCTTTCACCTGCTCCCGTGCTCACTCTCAAAGGTGCACAACTTGAACAGGTGGATAGTTTCGTCTACCTTGGGAGCTGTGTTTCTGTTGACGGCACTATCAACAAAGAAGTTTCTCTTCGTATCGCTAAAGCTCCATCAGCATTTGTCAATTTGAGGCACGTGGCGTCGTCGCGACGTCTCATTTTCACTAAAAGGCCGCGTTTACAGCGCATCAGTTCGCTCAGTATTGTTGGATGGGTGCGAGTCCTGGCCGATTCGCGTAGAAGACATGCGTCGTCTTTCTGCGTTCGATAACGGTTGCTTAAGGAGGATTGTTCGTGTTTGATGGCAACATCGTGTTAACGGTAATGGCGGTCGACCTCGCATCTTGGGGACTACGGTTATTCCTTTCAATAACCTGGTTTTGCTGCGCCAGTTCAGATGGCTCGGTCAAGTCCTACGCATGGCACCTGAGCGTCTACCGCGTTGCGTTCTATGCGCTCGTCAACAACTTGGCTGTAGGCGACTGTGTGGAGGTCAACCTTCCGTTTGACAACGGCACATGAAATCGCTGACGTCGTGTCTAGCCGCTGTTGGATCCGTACGTCTTCCAGGATGGGGACCCAAAGATGAGGAGTGCCAATGGCTTAACACATTAGAAGACATGGCCCGCAACCGGAATCAATGGAAGAATTGTGTACAGTATTGCATTGATTCACGTGTTTGATACTACAAACATTAAACTGACAAAGAAGAGCAAAAACGGCGTGTGAAAACAAACTAAAAACGTTTCGTTCTACTTTTTGTCAAAATGTTCTACTCTTCCTACGGCATATTAGTTGAAGTGTGTCGCTCACCTTCAACTAACATGCCACGGTGATTAGGACGCGATGATTCTTGCTTATCCCCTAATCTCCATGGTTTTATTCTGGCTCTATGTCTAGTTAATAGACGGTTGAGGATGGTTGATTGGTTGGATCAGCTACGCTCAGTTAGCAAAACCGTTGCAAGCAGCTTGGTCTGGAAGCACTTAGGCTGCCGCGACTTAAACCAAATAGCTTTTTTATATAAACTAATCAAAACAGCGGACTCAAGTATCAAAAGATACTTTCAACCGCTGGGCGACACGCGTTATCCTCTGCGCTAAAAGCCACATTCATTCACACTACCCAAAACCCGCTGCTCTATGCGCTTTAACTTCTTACACCATAGATATGCGCATGTGTGGAACAAGTTACCTGAAGCCATCAGAGCATCTGATATTATCCTGCGATTCTCCACGGCCATAAATAGTCTACTAGGATTCCCCAAGTTGGCGGACATCTTGGGCACCTGCATGCCTGAGGACGAGCTTTTGGAGAACTGCCCCGATCACATACAGAATTTCATACAAAACCTTAATTGTGCGAAATAATCCCAGTGCGCCAAGAGCCTTGTGAGCCTATACACACAGCACCAATAAGGCTCCTTACAAACCAACCCTGTCCTCTCCTTATCGCGCTCTTCGCTTTTAATTCCTCTTTTATCGGACTACCGTTTGTCAGTGCCTTACCCTGACCTAGTCTCATTTGACTAGCCCTCTTCTCTCTGACTTACTCCAGACTACCGAAAGGTAAATGGTCACGACTCTGTAGACTTCTGGCTACGCCCCTATTCCCGAGAGCCTGCTGGTCCTGCTCATCCTATTTTTTAACATAATCACCTCCATCTCTAACCCGTCCATTTCTGCAGACCTTCTGTGAATATCGTGACGGTACCGCTCAGTGTTAAGAAGGTTGATCACCCTGTTCCACTCACTCGTTGCCTTTCCCCACCTTACCAGTAACCCAGCGCTTTGTGCTGACCTAGTTACCTCTGACCAGTCTTCAACTTTCTGACTGCCTACAGCGTACTAAGCTGTAACGGTATAGGCTTGGCACAACCAAAACAATATTTCCTTCAGCCCGAGTGCTTATACCTAACTTATTTAAACTCACCTATTTCTAACTTGTTCATTTCTGCTGACACTCTCTATTCTATCTTCCCAACTTAACTGTACTACTAAATCTCAATGCGCCGATTAATACAGCCTCGTGTAATTTGGCTCCTGCTTTCTGCCCTCTCTGAATATTGTGATGTTACCGGCCAATATAAAGCAGACCAAATACACTGTCCAGATTACTTAGAATCTCGTTGGGTTCCCTAATCCTAATCAGTAATGCTTTTTCCAAACTGACAATGTTCTTTCCTAACTTCCCTCTTCATTTCTCCATCCATCGGACTGCTAACGCACAGTACCCTGCCCTGACCGAGCCTAATCTGACCAGTCCACTTCCCTCTCACTGCCTTTAAAACTACGAAGATACAAACCGACTAGGCTCTGTTGACCCAATTCTATGTTCTCCTCAAGTCAAACGCCTGCAGGAACTGAATAACCTTTATTAACTTATTAACTCTGTGAGCCCCATAGACTCATTCACCCTTTAATGTTACTGCTCTCTGCTTAGCTTTATTGTGCGCCCTAATCCTAACACGCCGACTAATCCAGGCTTGTCAGATCAGCCTCCTGTTCTTCGGAATTATTCAGACTGCTGAGACGTTGCCTCCCTTGGTTCTCTTGACCTAATAACTGTTCAAATTCCTTTGGAAGCCGCGTTAACTTTTACACTCTATATCAATAAAGACGTTCTCATTACTATCCTGCCCTACCATCGTCGTCGTGTGATTGCATTTCTTTAACTAGGCAGTCAACTCTGTACCTTGTCTTAATCTAACCTCATCTGACCAGTCTCGCTTTCTGACAGCATCCATACTACCGAGAACTAAATAATCTGGACACTACATATTCAGCGCACCGATTCGTTTACCCTGAGAACTTTGCTGGGTTAGCTTACACTAGTAGTATAGCTCCATTTAATCACTAAAGCTCTCGATTCTGTCCTTGCCATTCTCGTACTGCGCCTTCTGTCTTCATTGTACGCCGATTAAACACGTATCGCCTGAAAGATCTTTTACTCTCCGAACTCTCACAAATCACTGATACGTTAAGGATCAATGCTTGGTTGACGGATCGCTATGTGTGCCTCCTATGTATCTTCACCATTTACCTTGACACAGTACTTTCATGCTCGCGCTCATGGTATTCCTTCCTGCCCTAATTGGACGGCCACCTCTCAGTGCCCTGTCAAGACTCCATTTCCTTATCTCAGACTGCTTTAATGCTACAAAAACCTAAACGGTCTATGCCCTATGGACTTGACGCTGTTTCGCTCCGCACTAGAGCCTGCTAGATTTATGCACTCCTGATGGGTATAGCCTGTTCAAGCACTTTAATAGTACTACCTAATATGACCGGTTTCCATTCCTTCTTCAAGTGGATGATCACCTCGCACTGTCCTGCCTTGGTCAAGTCCCGCTGATTTGTCTCTTTCTTTCTGCTTCCTCCAGTGCTACTAAGACTTAAGCAGTATACACTTCGCAGATTAAACAAGATAGTTCCCTAACAACTTGAGCGTGCCAGGCTTGCCCACCAAATATGGTCAGTTTTCGTCGCACTTTTACTATATATCCTTATGCAAACGCGACGGCTAATCAAGTCTTACCCGATCGGCCTCCTGCTCTCCGGATTCATTCAGAATTCTAAGGTGTCACCTCTCTTGGTTCGGCTGACTCACTTACCCGATTACATTACCTGGAGGGCCACGTGGGTTTTTCACACCTTTCGTCAATAAACCCTCCTCATCCTGACCTTAACCTTTATTATCGCGCTCTGCCTGCATTTCTTCTTCAACTGGAGTTCCAGGTCTCACTGCCCCGTGCTGAACTAGTCCCACTGACTAGCCTCTTTCTCTCTGACTTCTCCTATGCTACCCAGACTTAAGCGTTATACGCTATGCAGACTCAAGGCGATTTTTCCTGTAGTTGTGTGGCTGCTAGACTCCTTCAGACTCTATTGTTGCGGCCATTTTTTCAGCCTTTATTCCACGTGCTATTCCTAAGCCAGTCTCGTGAGATCGGCCACTTGTTGTCCGATTTAACTCAACGTTCTTCGACGTTACAAATCCTGGTTCGACTGACCCAACGTTTTGTTTACCTCAATTGGAAAGCCTCGTGGGCTACTCCACTCTCTACCAATAAACCCTTTCCATCCCGACCCTAACGTTTTCTTATCCCGCTTTCTGTTTTCCTTCACTATTTCATGTGGGCGGCCAGCTTTACTGCCCTGCCGTGATCTCGTCTCACCGGACTAGTCTGTTTCCGTCTGACTGCTCCCATGCTAACGAGGCCTAAAAGGTATAGGCTCCGCAGACGTAACTCTGTTACCCCTTCTCTGCGTGACTGCTCGACTTGTTCCAACGTCAGTGCTATAGCCTTTTTCTTACCTTCATTGTACGCCCGAGTCCCAAAGCGTTGATGAATCCGGCCCCGCTTAGTCGGCTTCATTCCCAGCGAATTCATTTGGACGCCTGTGACATCACTTCTCTTGGTTCGGCTGACTTATTGGTTCTGCCTACATTGCATGGATAGTCTCGTGGGCTTTTCCACTGTTTATCAGTAATCCCTTCTGACCCCTACCATAACCAACTTTTTTCTCGGTTTCTGTTTTCCTTCCTTCTTTTAATCGGACGGTCAGCTTTACTGCCATACCGTGATCTAGCTACATTTGACTTGTCAGCCTCCCTCTTACTACTCTTTTGTAACTGAAACTTCAGGGGTACAGGCTCTGCGGACTCGGCTAAACATTTACCCTTCCTCTAGTGTCAGCTAGCTTTGTCCACTTTATTTTGCTGGCTTTTTTCTTACCTACATTTAAGTACCAATCCTAACGAGCTAACCACTCTAGTCTCGCTTGATCGGCCCCCTGCTGTCCGAATTTAGGCAGACGTATGAGACGTCATCTTTCCTGGTTCGGCAGTCCTTCCGGGCCGCTTACTTCCTCGATAGACTCGTTGACTTTCCACTTTTTCAATAAAAGCCTTTCGCAATCCCTAGCTGTCTTTTCCTTATCTCGGTACCTGATTGCTTTTCAACTGGATAGCCATCTCTGTGCTTTGCCTCAATCTGTTCTTTTCTGACCGTATTTGTGGTTTCTTACTGCATACCTACGACTGAGACGTATATGATCTAAGTGCTGCATATCCGACGCACTCTTCCTCCCGAGAACCTTGCTGAACTTGCTCATGCTTTATTATCAGACCATATTGCATTCCTAACCTTGATATTCCCCAATCGTCTCCTCTACTTAATTAAACGTATTAGGCGCAACCCACGAACCAATCCGAACCCTTAGGATCGGCCTCTCCCTCTCCCAAATCGTGCAGTTCACTGAGCTGGCACTGTTCACGGTACGGCTAAGCTAAGTTTTTATGGAACACGTGTACTTGAGATTTTTATTTTATAAATAAATAAAGGGTATATTCTTGGTGAAACGAGACACACCTGTAAAGGCGTGATCAAATATGCATACAAGCATAGGTTCTTTGGAATGTTAAAACATTGCGTTTTAATGAAAGGTATAAAAGAAAAGATGTGGTCCGTAGGAGTGAGCATATTGTCATGTAATCGTCAGACTAAGGGATATTATGGCGCTGTGGCGCGCAAAAATCCGTCAAGACACAAGTTGAGGGTAATTTCGCCAGTTAGGGATCCGTGAGCACAGAAGCCCAAACAAGGTTTTGTTGCAACCAACGAGCATCACGAAATAGGGATGAACTGTGTTCCATCAAAGCATTCTTCATAGCAGAATAAGTTGCACAGTTTGGATGTAGAAGGCTGAGGACGGCGTCAGTGTGAAATGTTTGGCTGTGACTTTATTTTATGGCGGGTCACCTCCGCCACGTTGCAGTTTGTTGGGCGGGCGTTTGTGGCTTCTTATGGGGAGAACGCTTGCCAGGCGAAAACCCACCACGTCCTGGAACACTGCCGTAGCTTACGTTGGACCGTGGTGCTAGCCGGCTATGCATCGTACAGACCGATTTTGCACTGTAATATTCGCATTCGGTTGACAGCCAAAATTCTTCGTTGGTTAGCCGAATGGCTTAGTACTGTTGCGGCAGCAGTCGTTGAAGCCGTTCCATGATGCAAAAAATTCGAAGAGTCGAATGATAATATTGCAGGTGAGTAAACACTTTGTTAATAGAGGCCGGCTTTTATATCATATCCTTGTTCGGCTCGCAAAACGTGTCCAGCTATCCACGCTGGTCCTCCCATGGGGCCAGTGAGTGAAGTTGTTTCTTGTGGCTGAATATGTCCATAACAGATGAAAATGCCATTCTCCGCAGAGTGGATTGGGATTCCTTCAAATGTAAGCAAGTGTAACTGTCTTCATAGCCAAGTGAAAACACCATGAAGGGATATAGGAAAAGCCACGTATACTAGCGCAATGCTGTCCGTGAAATAACATCAGAATAGCTCCAGGAGACTGGCGAATAGGAATGTTTGCGGCAGTGAAGGTAATCACGCCAGAGTTGTTTGTCTTGGTGAGGGAACGGGGTTCCATGTGGGGTTCCTTAGCGAAAGCAATTTTGCGACTGCTCTTTTTTTCTGAGTTTCGGATGCATCGTAGTTCTCTGTTAGTGTGGCTGCTTTTGTTCGCCTTTTGCTCTGAGACTTCCACAGTGCCGGTTGACAGAAACCGAGGATACCTCCACTGCCTTGACTACAGCAATTCAACGAAGTACAATATTCCCTTTTTAGGAAATGGATGGATAATTATTACGCCGCCTTATTACTTACCGGATGGACAAAACACTTTTTGATATCTTGGATGGATGCCACTATAATGAGGTCTGAACAACTGGGTTCAGCTCACTTCTTTCCCACAATTCTTACTTGGAGTTTAAATGCTGACAATTAATGCCAACTCGAACATTTCAGCTGACCGAATGGCAGATTTTCCTGCCTGTGCTATGCAACTTAGTTGGAAATATCTCAACACAAAACTTTCAGTGGCAAGAAAAATTGGGTCGGCAATTTAAACTACTGAAATGCTATTCACTTACTACATCTGGAGCAGCCCACACTACTTTTACCGTCCGTATGGTCGTAGAAGCCAGGGTCTCCAGACAACATAACCTAACCTGGGAGGATTTCCGGTACATTATTCCGGATAACTTGCAGCTTTTTCGGGCCTGAGCGATTGCCCTTGACCATTCTCTTTCCTCTACTAATTGTTTCAGCAACGTATTATTGGATACCCCTCGGAAGCATTACGCAGTTATTCAGACGACAAACACAAAACATGCTAGCATGTTCGATTTATAGTTTACCTACCGTACAAGCCTTGCCATTCCGTCTGGAAATGACAGGAACTATGAGTGATACAGTCCAGCTCCCATCCTGCATCAGTGAGCGAAAATTATGGGTGCATCTTGAATGCGACTGACAGAACCAATAATCGGTCAATAAGAAGCATTGCCAATTGCAGCTTGTCGTTCGAATGCATGGATGGAAGTGTTCCAGGACGTGACCGGTTTTCGCCTGAAAAGCGTGCTCCCTATAAAAAGCAACAAAAGTCCGTTTAAGCATGCTACAACGGTGCGGAGGTGACTCGCCACTGAATAACATCACAGCCAATCAGTCCACACTGACAACCTGACCATGACTACATACTACCACGCTTGATACGCCCCGACACTTGCTTATCTGCATACTTCGTCGCCACGTATTTTCTGCGCATTCGCCATTGTTCTTCACGCCACACTCACATGAACCCAGCTTATCGTGTAATCGCGATTGGGCGTGTTCTTCACCAGCTCTATTCTAACTGAGCACTTCTAATTCTTGATCTATTCCTGCCTGAATTGTTACTGCACTTTAAGGCAGACCGACTGTGCCCACACGAACATGCCCGAACTCATGGCACTGGGCTTTCTTCATTTTTTCTGTCCTATTTGTACAGGTTCAAATAAATAGGAACGTATGAACAACCTACGATTGTCGCTGTTACAACTGCCGTGATATGTCTGTTTGATTGCACTTATTTGATCAGACCCTCGCGGGCATGCCTCGCGTATCCGAGCATAAATGTTAATTTATTTTTTATTTATCAAGTTATTCACTTCTTTTTAAATGCCATGGATATAGCTTCTAGCAAAAGGAAGCCATTTTATTGCAGGCCCACCACCATAATTGACAGGGGAAGATAAGTAGTATTTTTCACAATTAGTTTGCAAATTGTGCTACCCAACCAGCGTCTTCCATGAATCAGTAGCCTGAACTGCTGACCATTCCGCATCTGCCTCCAGCGGTAATGGCTTAGATCCTTCGTAAAGGACCGTAAGAATGCGCACAACGATCATTCATCAAGACGGGGAAACGCTGGTGATGCCCTATTGGACTAGGCTCTGCTATGTAGCATGAGAACATTTGCGTTGAACGCCTTATCAGCATTGCAACTAAGATCCCTCTGCCCGTGTTTGATTTAAAATAATACTTGCCCCTCCTAGATTCTATTGCCATAGAGATAGAGCCCAGCTAGATGACGTCCTCCACTCGCAGACTTATCACTGTCAGTGACAACGGCAGATAAGTGTTGCGATGTCCCAGATATTTTGCCAATTTTATCCAAGACAACGTCATCAATGGCTCAGTGGCTTAAGCATCTGGATTGTTGGTGTATGCCGCTAACGATCATGAAATTGGTTCCCATTAGAGGACCGAGGTAGTGTGCACCACTGACGAGCTCCGATAAGGCGGAAGGCTTCTGGTGACTTTCAGGACTAGGCACTGCTATGTAGCTTGTGAACTAAAAGGATGAAAGTTTTATCAGAGTTACGACTGAAATACTGCTACTCGTGAGCAATATAAAATACTATAGCCCGCTTGTTTTAAATGCTATGGATATAGCGCCTAGTGAGAGGACGTCCTGACCTAACCGGCTAAGAACTGGCAATAAAACTGGAAGGCAGGTACTGCTATATTCCCGTTAGTTTTTAAATTATGTATCTAAGGCAACCCCTCCATGGTCGAGTGGTTTAAGTTGCCGGCTTATTGGTACTTTTCTCTAGCGGTCATGTTTTCCATGCTCTTTAGAGGACTGTCGGAATGCGAGTTGCTGACGAGCCCCCATATGGTCAAACGCGTCTTGTTCATTTACGGACTAAACGCTGCTAGATAGATGTGAACAATTTGGTTTAATCCGTTTTCAGTTTTATAACTAATGTCCTTCTATTCGTGGTTAATATAAAATAAACCTAGCCTCCTCCATTTGAATATGCTATGGATAGGGCGTCTATTTAGAGGACGTCACCAGCTCGATGGCTAATCAGTCAGTGACAGTGGAAGACAGGGCTTTCTATATCCCAGTTCCTTTGTAAATTATATAGCCCAGCTAATGACCCTCATGGCTCAGTGGCTTAAGCTGCCGGCTAGTTGGCGTCTTCCTCTAGCGGCCATGGTTTCGATTCACCTCAGAGGACGGTGGGCACGCACATTGCTAACAAGCTCCAATACGGCGAAACTTGTCTGATGATATTACGGACTGGGCTCCGCTAGGTAACTAGTGGACTCCTGGGATGTAAACGTTACCAGAAATAACCTAGCTATACATATATTTATCTAATTACTTAAAATCCATGTCTGATTTTTTCAGACGTGCATGCTTTTAACCTATAAGGCTCGGAGAATAAGCGGTACGAGAGACCTGTATCCTGTCACTTTTGCGTGTCAGGACAAAAATATCACAAATAAAGAATAGATAAATATATATGCTTTTCTTGTTAGCAAGCAGTTCGTATTATTCGGCGTAATCAACGTTTTCCAGACAAATTTTCGCAGTACGCACTGTGTGGCATGCATAAATGGGAAACCTACTTGTGAGGAAACTATCAATGGCGAACTTAAAAGCGTTTGCCTCCGTGTGGATATATCTTAAGGTAGAAATGTGTAGGCTTGACTTTGTTATGGTTTGTAATCGTATAAAATATGTCATGTTAACCAGTAACATACTTGATTTTTTTGTCTGGATACATGTACTGTATTTTTTAGTGGGCATGGTGAGTGGAATGTGAAGTGTGACGAACTGCGTGTGTTTGTTTGCCGTGTTCAACGTTGCATGAATGCATCAATGGAATTCTTCTAATTGAACGAAGGTCTGAACTTAGCATCCACCAGACTGGAAAGATGCAGGGACTTTACTTAGTGTAGGGTCAAATCCGTTATCTCACGGTGTTGGTAAACGGACACTTGTGTAATTTTATACGAAGAGATCATGGCGGGCGGAAGCTCACCATATCCTGGAGCACGGCCGCCGAACTACTCGCTAGAACTGGATTAACCTGAAGCACCCAGCTGGCACCACCTGGAGGTTGTTTGACTCGCCAACGGTGAGCAACGTTTTCTCATCCGTTAAGCCTACTAGTAGTAAATGAGGAAGTACGATGTAGCTACAGTTATTGAAAAGGATGGGAATAGACCACAGGTTGCCTACTAAGATGTGGCAACAGCGCCTCAATGGACTAAGTGCCCATTGGTAGAATTCTAGGGCGAGGGGACAAAAGGTACTGAATTAAGAACACGGTGGATAAGGTACTAGAATGCATACCACCGCTACAAAGTTACAGGGCCAGAGAGCCAGCTCAATAATAGGTCTGTGCTTGTGGAAAAGATGGGCAGCAACACAGAAGGAGACTAAATGTTCTACAGCGTAGCGCAATTCCGCACTTAAGGGGCAAGGCAACCCTACAGCAGAACAAAGGGAAGGCAGCAGCAAGATTAATAACGAAACTGGAGAAGTTTGCTAAAGTAAGATGAGGGCACGGACTAACAAGCACACAACGTTGCTAGCAATAGCTTTAAGGCAAGGCATTACGTAATTCACTACAGTAAAAGTAGGATGACAGCTATAGCTCTATGCTGAAGCTGGGTTTGCGGGATAAGATGTGCGGCGGCGCCGAAACATAACAAGCACTCCACAAGCAAAGTAACTTCTTCAGTGTAACAGGGAATTCAAGTGAACAGAAGAGAAAAACTGGTATTCATCCAAAGTTTATTGCGAAGCGGTAGCCGCTTACTATAATGTGATAAAGGCATAGAATAAAACGTATTCAGAGTTAAGAGCCAAAGCGTTACGTGATAGGACGACGTGCCACAGCTGCTGCCAATGCAGCGATGCAGAGCCACCTGTGGAAGGGATCTCGGGTAGCCGTATAACTTGGGCAGCATCACTAACGATGGCTGTGTTCAATAAAATAGCGCATTTCTACAGTTTAAAATTCAAAAGAGATGGACAGCAGCAAAGTGGAGGTTAATGATCCTTCGTCTTACTCGCATAACGCTTATTCTAGGCAGTAGCTAGTATTTGTTGGCTCCATGCAGCATACAAGGAGCAACTCCTTGACCCTCCAGCCCTCAGTTTATTCTGACGTAGGTCTTTCTAATCTTCGCGCCTCTGCTTATTTATTCATTGAAACGGTAGATATCCAGTAGTGGTCAAACACTTTAATGATATGGCTACACCAGCCACTGATACATCTTTTTCTATAGCCACTATCTCTGTTTAACAGCAGCTAGTCGCCATAGCTCCCATTTAAATTTGAGGATATCCGGAGCTCTCTAGGAGTTGCTCCATTCATACAGTTTATTCTCTTGGATTGTTTGAGTCACAGCTCACTGGTTTGTTGACCTATTCTGTGCAATCGTAGGATCAACCAGTAACTGAAGGATTAATCCGAATTCTATTGCTGGCCATTCATCTCTCTCCTCGCGCTACGTTATGCGTCGTTCGTCTTACTCGCATAACCGCTTATTCTTGGCAGCAGATAGTAATTGTTGGCTCCATGCATCTTATAAGGAGCCACACTTGTATTGGCCAAACTTCTTAATGATATGGCAACACCAGCCACCATTTCTAAGCCACCATCTCTCCTTAACAGCAGCTAGTCGCCATAGCTCCCATTTAACTTTGCGGATATCCTGAGCTCTCTAGGAGTTGCTCCATTCATAGAGGTTATTCTCTTGGATTGTTTGAGTCACAGCTCACTGGTTTGTTGACCTATTATGTGCCACCGTAGGATCCCCTAGTAACAGAAGGATAAATGCGAATTCTTTTGCTGGCCTCTCATCTCTCTCCTAGAGTGCCGTTATCCGTCGTTCGTCTTACTCACGTGAAATCTTCTTCTTGGCAGTAGCTAGTCATTTTTGGCTCCACGTAGCTTACAAGGAGCCACTCCTTGACTCCAGCCTTCATTTTCCTCTGACATCTGTCTCTCTAAGCTTTGCTCGCATGTTGCTTTCTTCATCGAAACTGTAGGTATCCAATAGTGGACAAACGTCTTAATGATATGCCTACGCTAGCAACTGATACATTCTTTTCTATAGCCACTTTCTCTGCTTAGCAGCAGCTAGTCGCCACAGCTCCCATTTAACATTGCGGATATCCGGAGCTCTCTAGGAGTCGCTCGTTTCCTACAATATTCATTCTCTTGGATTGTTTGCGTCACAGCTCAGCTGGTTTGTTGGCCTATTCTGTGCCACCGTAGGATCCACTAGTAACTGAAGGCTTAATCCGAACTCTATTGCTGGTTACTCCTCTCTACTAGTGCGCCGTTATCCGTCGTTCGTCTTACTCGCGTGAACTTGACAGCAGCTAGACATTGTTGTCCCCATGTAAGGATGGAGTCACTTTTTGCTTTCCTACTTTTTTCTGGAAAGTTTTTCTCGGTAATCGCTCGCTTGTTCAATTACGTATCGAAACTGTAGGGATCCAGCATTTGGTCAAACCTCTTAATGATATGGTCACACCAGCCTCTGATACATCTTTTCCTATAGCCACCATCTCTGCTTAGCAACAGCTGGTCGCTGTAGGCTCTATTTGCGAACACCCGTAGCTCGCTAATGACTAGTCCTTCCGTAGAATGTTTATGCTCTTGGTATAGTGCTACATAGCTCATCTGGTTTGCTGTCCTATCCTTTGACCCTGTACTTATTCCATAGTAACTAGAATGATTAACCCGACAGGCACTTTTGGCCACTGAATCCCGGTCCAATATCGCTATCGTTTGTTCGTCTTACCTTCAACACATTGTCTTCCCTTCATATCCATTTAATCTTAGCCTGCTTCTGGTATGCTCAGCTTCCTATCTTCCTATACCCATGTACATTATAGCTGTTGTGTCTTAGGTAATCCTTAGCCCGTGGAGCATATATAAATACGGCCACATCATCACTGTATCTTTTGGTTTCCGATAACAACCAATCGTGACTACACACCAACCTTCTAGTCCCAGGTAGAATTCGAACATCGTTAGCTTATACCTCATGAATTTCTTACCGGAATCATGCTCTTTATCCTTATGCACATGAAAGTATTTTACCCATTAGGCCATGCCTACTGCGTAATTAATAACAGCTTTAGCGTAATATCTGTTACACATTGTACACTAGTTGTCTCAAATAAATGTCTTAAAGTAGGACTTTGATCCAATGCTAGGTACATTGACTGTCCTTTTCGGTCTTCTCTCGGCCTGTTCCTCTCTCTCTTTTCTCTGAGGTCGTGAACATCTGAGGGATTCGGGATTGAACTGAGGAACTGCCTCCGTCTGGGATGGGACGAAATAACCAACAAGAACTTACCTGGACCATGGCATCACTTCCATTCTAACCATCTGCACCCAACCACCGATGTCCAGTGAGGGTAGCTGGACACGAATTCCTCGCTCTCCGGCAAATATACATAATCAGAGAAGACTTCACGTGGTTCTGCAATGGATCAACACATCATATTTAAAATGAATGTTTAGTTCCCGACCTACCAATGGACAGGACCCAGGAACGCAATAGGCAACCAGCCAAGGCATCAGCCAGCAGAAAAATGGGACACAACCTGACTGCGAATAACCGAGCAAACAAGCGTTCGACAAGAAACATAGCCAGTTACAATTTGCCATTCAATGGATTGGCGGCAGTGTTCCAGGACGTGGTGGGTTTTCGCCTGGCAAGCGTTCTCCCTATAAAAGCCACAAATGTCCGTTTACCAACACTGCAACGTGGCGTATGTGACTCGCCACCGAATAAAGTCACAGCCCATAACTTCACATTGGCAGGTCAACTAGCGTCACCATTCTAGATAGGTTCGTTACACTGGAACTTCTACATCTGCATATACTGTCGCCTTTTTACTTTTTACGTTACATTAACCTTTGCGTTACATGTGCACCAACTCACTCTATCGGCATATATCTAGAGCGTGCTCTTCCATTAAATTCAAATGGATCATTCAGGATTCTCAATCTATTATTAGCTGAGGTCCCGTATATCATGACAGCCGAATTATTGTTTCGCATTTTCACCATTGTACTGTTCCAATCATGGACATATGAACAATTTTCTACTGTCACTGTTACAATTGACATAAAATGTTTGTACAGTTGTACATATCTGATCATGCCTCCATGGGCGTGCCTCGTATAGTCGAGAATAAACTATTTATTTATTTATTTATAACGCGCGAATTGGATGCCGCATACTGGCGTGGGATGAATGCATGGACTAACAAACATTCCAAGTTAAGGACAAGCGGGTTAAGGGAATAGATTACATGCATAAGATACGGCAAAGCTAGTGGCGCAGAACCAGCTTTGCAATGGAGCTGCAGTTGCTGTAAAGGTGGGCAGCAGGGTAAATAGAGGCTGAATGTCCCGCAACAAACTCGGAGGGACAAAAGAGAATAGTAAACTAATAATTGAATATTTTACTCGAATTCATTGAGGCATAACGATTCAGGTATGATTAAAGTTTAGAAGCAGTTTTGCGGTGAAACATTCATGCTACAACGCAGGTCGTTGGCAGTGGCCAAAAGTTTTACAGTTTACAGAAAGCCTCGACGCACTCACGAGGAGCAAGAACATTAGTGGAGTGCCAATAAAAGGGTTGCAAGTAAGCGTAGAGTAAGAAAAATGCACAGTAGGTGGAGCGGGGTCGGTATATGATGACAGCATATCTTTGTTGTACGTGACAGTAAAATACTGAAAAATGGCTAATCGATATTCCAATGTGTAACAGTCAGCGGTACCTTTATTCAGTGGCGAGTCCTATCCGCCACGTCACGGTGTTGATAACCCGACTTTTGTTGCATTATATGGGGCGAAGGCATGCCAGACGAAAACCCGCCACGTCCTGCAACACTGCGCTCGATTGCTTTGAACGGTCATTTACAACTAGCAAGGCTTTTTATGAGACATTTGTTCATGCAGTTATTCGCAGTCGAATGACTCTTCTGTTGCTTAACAAATGGCTCAGTCAGAATCCAACATGGACGTTAAGGTCAGTCGAGGAGGACGTACGATTTTGCGATAAGTAAAATTTCTAGTGTATGAGGTCTCACCTTCTCTGACTGTGTATAATTGCCTACCTGTGAAGCATTTGTGTCCAGCTACCCACACTGGACATCGGTGGTTGAGGTAGTAAGTGCAGATGGTTGGTATAAAGTGCAGTTGTGGTCCAGTTAAGTCATCGCTGGCAACTTCTTCCTACCGCAGAAGGAGGCAGTTCCTCAGTCTAATCCCGGATCTCGAAGAGATACACGACCTCAGAGCAAATTGAACGAGAGGGATAGGCCGAGAGAAGAACAAAAGGGACAGTCATGGTACCCAGCATTGGGGAAATCATACTTTAAGATAGTTATTTGAGACAACTCGTGTACAAGGTGTAACAGATTTTAGGCTGAAAATACTTTTTGCTTATGTAGCAGAAGGCATGGCTTAATGGGTAAATTACTTTCATATGCATGAAAAAAGGAACAGGTTTCCGGTAATAAACCCACGCGGTATTAGCCTACGGCATTAGAATTCAAAATGGGACGATAAGTCGGCTATGGAATCACCATTGGTCGCACTTGGAAAACAGAAGGTACAGTGACGATTTAGCGCTATGCAATAATACTCCACAAGAAGCGCAGTATCTAAACGCAGATAATAACTATTATATACATGGGTATATGAGGATGGGAAGCTGAGCATAGTAGAAGCCGGCTAGGTTTAAACGGATGTGTGCGGAAGACTGAGTGTCGAAGGTAAGGCGATAGAGAAATGACACAAATGGACTGCGTTTCAGTGGCCATAAATGCTAGTTAGGTTAATCATTCTAGTTACTTATTGATAGCTACAGTATCACAGTGTAGGTCAACAAACCAGCGGAAATATATGATGCAATCAGTTTACAAGCACACATTTGGAAAGCTAAGGAGTGGCACGTAGCAAGCCCCTAATATACGCTGGGATGTGAAGAGCGTACGCCAAATCTGGGTCGCTAGAAATTTGACGTTGGGACAACCGAGATAATAGCGTTGGTGGACAGATCATCAAAGGCTAACTGTAGCCACTCGGTTAAGAAATTTGCGTACCTACTAATAGATACAGTGTCACAGAATAAGCCGCCGAAGCAGCCGAGTTGAGATACGAGAGCATAAACCTTATAGTGAAAGAGTGATGCCTAGCGAGCTCCGTATATGCGCGGCATATCATGGAGCCTACGGCGGCTAGCTGCTGCCAAACAGAGAGAGTGGCCCTAGGGAAGGTAGCATCAGAGGTTGGTGTAGCCATCCCATTAAAGGTTTGGTCCCTAATGGACAACTGCCTTTTCTCCAAGGTCCGGAACTTCCTGGGGATCTAGGCTTGGGCCGAAAAAGAGTTGTTACCCTGGACAGAACGTAACCCACAAGGACCTACAAAGCCCATGGCTGTACAACAAATGGATACAAATGCAATGGCTACCGCGACCGTTGTCCAGTAATGATAGCTGGACACGAGGCCTTCACACTCCTAAAAACTATACATAAACCTGAAAAATCCAGATGCAATAATTTGACGATTTGCTCACCTGGGCACACAAAGTTGACTAGGGTCTCACCCTCCATGGGCCTCAGGCATTATGGCCGCCCCGACCAAAGATACGTGATCAGCTAACAGAGGAAATTGGAAGTAAATTGACTGCGGATGACCGAGGGTGAAATCAGTCGGCGAGCTGCTCTGCCAGTTGTGCATTAACATACAAACGGATTTCGGACACTGTGCCAGGACGTGGTGCTTTTACGCCTGACAAGCGTTCTCTCTATAAAAGGCCACAAACGTACGGTTAACAACATTGCGACGTGGCGGATGTGACTCGAAAATGAATAAAGTCACTGCCCAAGACTACATACTGGCAATTCGACTAGAATCATAATTTAATATTTTCCTGACACGTTCAAGAATAAGATATTCTATGCCTACATGTATCCCTTTCTCTACACATGTGATGCCCAGACTGTTTACTCTACGCACGCTAGATCCCAACGTGCCGTCATGCATTGACTAATTTATTCCTCATGATTAATTTTACAATTTCCAAAGCCTGTACAACTTTCGGCTTACTGCCGATTACCTACATGGCAACGTGTTGACTGCGAAATCTGATTGCATGTAAATGTTGATTATGCCTGGTTTGGTGTGTCTCGACAAATTCAAGAATATACTATTTATTCATTTTTTTACAGTGCCAATGCATATACCATCAAGCTAGTGAAGATTAGAGAGACGGACGTTCGAGGAAAATGAAGAATAGAGAGTAAAGGAGTGACTCCTTTCAAGCCGCAGAGATGCATGTTTCAACAACGAGTAGCTGCTGCCTAGCATTGTTTATGAGAGTAAGGCGAACGACGGATAAGGACGCTAGAAGGGAGACGTCAGTTGACAGCAATAGCATTTAGAGTAAGCCTTCAGTTACTAGTGGATCCTACGGTAGCACAGCGTAGATCACCAAACCAACTGAGCTGTGCTGCATACAGTTCGAGAGAATAGAAGTTGTAGTGAGGTATGACTCCCAGAGAGCTCTGGATATCCGCAGAGTTAAGTGGAGCCAACGGTGACTAGCGGCTGCGGCACAGAAAAAATGGCGCTAGAATAGAGCCTAACACTTGGCGGGTGGAGCTGTTATATTAAGGCTGATAACTAGTGGTTACCTACATTGTCAAAGAATATGTCACGGAACCAGCTGATTTGTGGTGCAAACGGTGCAAGAGAATAAGAGGTAGGAGCCAGATAAACTACAATGCGGCCGCCGTTCGCTAAATTGAGTTAGGAGCCTGAAATAAGCAACGTTCAACGACAGACGCGTTAAAGGAAGGAGCCACATACCACAGCTAAACAGAATAGAAGATTGTAAAGCCATTTCTATAGCAAAGCTAAGATTGCCGGGAAGGTTAAGTGATGGTGCTAAAATAATTAAATAAATTAATACTTTATTCTCGACGAAGCGAGGCAAGCCACTTGGGCATGATCAGCATATTGCAATATTGTACTTGATAGCAGGATTAGCAGCACCAAGAGCGGGAGTAGTACAGTTGGAGACAGTAGTGTTGGTCCATATGGTCCAAAGGTTGTACGCAGCCTGTGTCCACAGAATGCGAGATGTATAAATAAGAATCAAAGCACTAATTTGGAGTATGTTGATGAGGAAGTAGTTCGATAAGGTTGTGTTCACTGTGCGGGCCAGGTGAGTGAAATATGAGGAAAAATCGGAAAATGCATTTAAGAAGAGCGGCAGGTCACTATGCAAATATGTAGGCGTCTTTTTGCGACAGCAGGAATGTGCATAGCATTTGTAAACGTGGAATCGGTCAAATTGCCAAAGTGCGTTAGGGCGGTGAACTTACTGAGCGGCGAGCCTCAACAGCCGCGTCGCAACGTCTTGAAAGATATTTGTGGCTTTTTGTAAGTAAAAACTTGCCGGACCAAGACCCACTACGTCCTGGAACACTACCGGCTGGTGATATGATATTGAAAAGATGGCATCGGACAGCTTACCTGCGCGAATATACGCAGTCACGTTTCGCTCAATTGTTTCCCATGGTTGCGTAGTCTGCTTCCGAGTCCACCGCAAATGGTTGGAGCTGTTGATGTAGGGCGACTCGGGTGAATTCTATTGCCTTGCATGGTCTTCTAGGTTCCTTTATTGTGTCAGGTTTGCAAAGTGCGGGTAATTTATTTGTTCCGTATTGCTTCCGTGTCCATGGGTGAGCCGAGGTTATGTCCTTAGAAGTGCTCCTTGCAGGCAGTCTAATCCTTTAGAACCAGCGCGAGATAAAAACGGACCGGGCAAGCTGCCAAGATAATTGAACAGGACTATGTTAATGTTAGTATGAAATTTATGGTAACGTTTTGCTAGTTGAAAGCAATGGAATGACCGAAGATGTTATGCATCATATCCGTAGCTTTAGGTGCAAGCACGAAACCCAGTATTTGCTGAATGTGAGAGAAAAATGCTGTCCGAATTGGCCTAGCGTACTCAAAAGCAGTCCTGTGTGGAAACCGCGAGTATCAGGCGTTGTTGACTGGTAAATGAGTTGAGGGAATCAGAAGAACCTAGTGAGTGGTTTAATATGCGCTTAACAAATAGCTTGAACTTTCGGTCGACAGTGGTAAAGCTTATCGTTCAAACATGTATGGGAGCCGGTTGAGTTACTTAGCCGGGTTTGAGACCCATGAAAATAATAACGTAACATGTTCAGTAATCGGTTGCTAGAGAAGCAGCTAGGTGAAAGGGTGAGGCGGAGTGCCAAAGTTGTGAAGAGCATGGGATTTATATACTATAGCGGTGGCTAGAATACGGTTGGAAAGCCAGCCTTAAAGGGACCTGGAATAACGGAAAATGATAGGGACTTCTACAGTGCGGCAAAACCGTCAAACGGACGACAGGAAATGGCGATAATAGGAGGCAAGGTAATTATGAGGAAGCGACTGCCCGCTGCTGGGCCCTCAACGATAATAACTAGAGAGAAGGGCTTGAATACCGCGGTTTTAGCGAGAAAATAGTTGTAGAGCCAGCGCTGAAGAGGACCAGGAATATCGTTACTTTGAGCATCGGCCCAAAAAGATTCTAGGTGTGCCACTCTATGGTGGACATCTACGGCGGAACGTTGAAATCAAATAGACTGCTGTTTATGACTCGGTAATTAGTGAGTTGCTGGCAGCCTAATTAATTAATATACAGGAAAGGCACGCTTTAGTAGGCCCGCAATCAATTTCGGTAAACGGTACCAAGCAAACAGATAATGCATCAGACGGAGACAACTATCATGTGGCTGGTACTTATACCGGTGAGAACGTTATTCGATGGTAGCCGATGCTAAAATGATGAGAGTCCCTGTTTTGAGGCCCATAGGCATTTGCAGCCTCAGAGGCCGGACTGCTTCCCAAGCTTTAATAATGAGAGGCACCGTGACAAAGAGAATCTAGCGAGGCATGGGATGTTGCGCTTAAGCCGGTGATAACTATACCACAATTGAATTAGTACCATTATCAATTCTTCGTATTACTTCTGGCACCTGTCTCCATTGGCTCCAACCATCTCTGCCCTTATTCGGAGTCTGCTAAGGGCCACTCTTCTACTCCACTCTGAGACTGTGTGCGTTACATATATTTGCTGTCTGCTGACTTATTCCGGGACACGTTAAATAGCCACTAGCAACTTTAAGGTTTCACCTTAATGCCATTGCTAGACGCCGATACTCTCTCTCCCCTAGTACTATTATCAATTCTTCGTATTACCCATGTCACCACTCTATAGCTGCATCGAGTCACTGTAGATAGCAATGATCTTTGCGCCAGGAGTAACTTCTTATCCCTCCAACACTTACTCTTTTGAATTGTTTGCATCACACCTTCGCTGGTTGTTGCCTTCTTCTGTCACTGTAGGTATCCACTGATAAATAGAAGGCTTAATCCGAATGCCTTTGCTGGCCACTGAAACTCTCAATCCTAGCGCCACTACATATCACTCTTCTTAGCTTTTTCACTACCGCAACAATTAGCCGTATGTTCGATGTCCCTTCTGGCCAGAGCTTTAGCTTGCTAGGATACATCCCTTGTCTCCATCATACATTCTCCTGGAATGTCTGTATCACTTACCTCTGATGGCTTGTTGATGCATTCAGTGACCCTATAGGCATAAACTGGTGACCAAGCGTCTGACTGGAATCGCTACATCTAGCCACTGATAGTCTTGCCTGGCGCCACCATCTGACGGTCGACTCAGATTCCACACCTATCTTTAGAAGTAGCTAGTGGTCATCGGCTCCATGCAAATGTGGTTATCCAGTGCTTGTTAAGAGCCAACCCTTATCTCAATAACCTGGATTCCTTTAGAATATCTGCTTCCAATCTTTCCAGTGCCCTACCGCCAATTGACCCTTAGATCTCTCTCACAGCAACCTATTTATTTTCACTTATTCTGCGCTCCCTATTGTAGTACGCTAGCTACTGGCTGTCCATGCATCTTGCAATCACCACCAATATTCTAGCTCACTTTGCTATCTCCCTACGCCACCTTTAGCTCACAAAAATCGATACTTCGTAGTTTACTTACTGGAACAACGCTCTTGTCTCTACTCAGGCGTTAGCAGTCCACCCATACGGCTATTGATACTAAAGGATATTCAAAAGGCACTTTCAGCATAATTATTGTTGCACAGTGTACATGCATTCGTCTTAACTCTAAACGTTATAACTTAAGACTTTTCGATTGCTCTCGTCAGTCGCAACGCAATACAGGCAGAGAAAACACACAATATATAGGGTCCACACTTAGTAACATAGATAAGCAGATAAAAATGATGGGAATGACGTAATCAGGACCAAGGCAATCTAATTGATTGTCTCAGTTGTTTCTGAGCACAGAGTACGGGACACTTCAATCTTATCAGTAGCGCCTCGCCAATTGCCAACAGTGTCGGGTTCCTGTTGCGCAATAGCACCTTGAATGAGTCGATTGGGTTCACCTGGTGACGAGTCAGCAAGAGGTGTTTGGAGATAGACGAGGCAGGGTTCAAATTCATTCTTTGTTTCGCTCCGCCTTGGTTAGACAACAACTGCCTTAGCCACAATGGGAAATGTTCCGCCACCCTTTGAGCTAGCCGGCGACCAGTCTTGCCTATGTAAGTGTCACCGCAACTGCAAGTGAACTGGTAGATGATGTTAGAGGCCGAACTGATTGGCGCGCTGCTAGAACGGATGTGGAGAGGAATCCTTCGTGTGGAGTGAATAAGTCGTAGTTGGGCGGTAGGGTAGGTGCGTATTAGAGCGGACCTGAGCTTGTGACCAGAACAGTTGGAGAACAGTTGGAGGTTCTTTCGCTGGGATTGAAATACCGAATACCGCCGAGGAATGTGGACAGGATCCACACACAGATTAATTTCGAATATCTGTTCGATCAACTCAGCGACCTATCGCCGAAATCAACGGATGATGCAGGATGGTTTCGGGCAAAATTAGTGGATATCGCGCACCAGTTCCAGAACGCGCCTATTAGTCAGAGGTGTTGCTTGGAATCGGAACACTATGTTGCAATCAAGGAGCTGCAGAAAAGGGAAGATGTAATTTTCCTGCAACCGGATAAAGGCACGGGTGTAGTAATAATGGACAAAGCGGATTACACCGCAAAAATGGAGTCGATTCTCGGAGATGGACGCAAGTTTCGTATTGACAAGACGCTGGACAACAATATCTTGGTGGAGAAACAAATTACGAGACATCTACAAATTCTTTTGCTTCATGGGTATATCTCCGAGTCACAATATCGCCAGCTAAAACCGACAGGGACAGAAACACCAAGAATGAGGGTCGCGCCGAAGCTGCACAAGACGGGAATTCCACTACGCCCAATTATGTGTATGAATAACTCACCCTACCACAAATTAGCCCGGTGGTTGGCAAAGCTCCTAGAACCCGTGCGTAAGCTCCTGGGCACGCATTGTTTGAAAGACTCCTTTGAATTGGTAATTATACTGGAGCGAGCGACACTTGACGCGGAGCTCATGTATTCAATAGACGTGGAATCACTGTTCACGAATGTGCCCCTGCGTGAAACGGTTGAGGACCTATGCCAATTCCTTTTGAGTCGGAACCTCTCTGTGGGCATCCCTCTAGAGTTCCTGAGAGACTTGATATTGGTGTGTACTGAGAATGTGCGATTTGAGTTTGAAGGGACGGCATACAAACAGATTGACGGCGTCGCTATGGGCAGTCCTTTGGGACCAGTTCTGGCAGACATCTTCCTAGGTCTGCTTGAAAGGAAAGTTGCTACCTGCATAGGTGAAGCCAAGCTGTACAAGCGTTACGTAGATGACATTCTCGTCTTCACTGATGGTGAACATTTTGATCGTCTTGCCGCCCTCCTGAAATCAATTCACCCGAACCTTTCTGTATCACGGGAGAAGGAACAAGAAGACAGACTGCCGTTTCTTGACGTGCTCATCAAGAGAAGGACCGATGGCACATTGCAGCGCACGGTGTACAGAAAAGCGACCTGGGGTGGACAATACCTACATTTTTCCAGCTTCGCCCCAGTTGCATACAAGCGCGGCCTTGTAAAAACTCTCTTCTACAGGGCCAGGCGGATATGCAGTCCGGAATTACTCGAGGCTGAAGAAGAGTTTTTATACCGGACTTTGCTAGCTAATGGGTATCCGGAGAAATTCATTCAGACCCATAGCAGACCCCCAAGGAGAAGCTCCCCGTGCAAACTGCGGAGCAGAAGAATGTTTATCTGTTCTTACCCTTCAAGGGGGATCACTTAGCAAATGAAGTTGGTCACAAGCTCAGGTCCGCTCTAATACGCACCTACCCTACCGCCCAACTACGACTTATTCACTCCACACGAAGGATTCCTCTCCACATCCGTTCTAGCAGCGCGCCAATCAGTTCGGCCTCTAACATCATCTACCAGTTCACTTGCAGTTGCGGTGACACTTACATAGGCAAGACTGGTCGCCGGCTAGCTCAAAGGGTGGCGGAACATTTCCCATTGTGGCTAAGGCAGTTGTTGTCTAACCAAGGCGGAGCGAAACAAAGAATGAATTTGAACCCTGCCTCGTCTATCTCCAAACACCTCTTGCTGACTCGTCACCAGGTGAACCCAATCGACTCATTCAAGGTGCTATTGCGCAACAGGAACCCGACACTGTTGGCAATTGGCGAGGCGCTACTGATAAGATTGAAGTGTCCCGTACTCTGTGCTCAGAAACAACTGAGACAATCAATTAGATTGCCTTGGTCCTGATTACGTCATTCCCATCATTTTTATCTGCTTATCTATGTTACTAAGTGTGGACCCTATATATTGTGTGTTTTTTCTGCCTGTATTGCGTTGCGACTGACGAGAGCAATCGAAATGTTAACATATCGCAACCTCTGTCTTCTTACTGCGTTAATGAAGTGGCTGATGGGGACTCAGTGTTTCAAGTTACTTAAGACTTTAACAATGTTTAACTCCATGCCTGTTCTTGCGGTCTTCTCTCGGTTGTCCCTTAGTTTCCATTTTCTCCAAGGTCCGGAAATTCTTGGAGATCTGGGATTGGACTGAGGAACAGTTTTGCCGAAGACGAACTAAACAACCGACAAGGACTTACATGGAGCATGGTTGAAAATGAAAAGGACCCAACTACAATCACCACAACCGTCGTCCAGTATGGAGAACTGGACAAAGCTTCATACTCCTATACCTTATAAACCTGAAAACTCCAAACAGCAGGAAATTTGAACTTTTGCTCACCTGGACACACAACAAGACGACTAGTCACGATGTCCCTCCCCTCAACCGGCCTCAACAATCGCGGCCACCCCGATCAAATTACCTGTCTAACTAACAGAAGAAATTAGGGGCCATTTGTCTGCGAATAACCGAATTTGAAACCAGTCGTCACGCGACTTTACCTGTTATACCTTAACGTTCAAAATGCTTTACGGCGGTGTTGCAGGACGTGGTGGGTTTTCGCCTGGCAAGCGTTCTTTCTATAAAAAGCCACAAATGTCTGTTTAACAATACTGCGAATTGGCGGATGTGACTCGACACTGAATAAAGTCACTGCCCACAACTACATACTGGCAAGTCGACTAGACTCATATTTCAACTCTTCCTGACACATGTATGTATATGATACTCTCCGTCTATATGCATCGTTTCATTGCACTTATTGTGCCTTGACCTTTTCAACTACACACAACTGAACCCGAAGTATCGTCATGATACACAAATGCGTATAAACCTTGATCATGCCTGATTTGGTATGTCTCTATTTGTTTAAGAATAAACTATTTGTTTATTAATTTATTTATGAATAATTGAAATATGGACAAAAGGAAATGCCAAACCAGAGAGGGAGATATTATATGTTAGCCAAAAACCTTGGTAGTGGAGCGGAGAGGCAAAATTCAATCAGAGACCGGAATTTTCAGCTTCGGTAGGCAAGACCAAGCGTACAGATAATGACTCAGGCGGAGCGTAGTATCATGAGGCTGTTACTTATACCAATGGGACCTTTAGTCTATGGCAGTTGATGCTCACTAGAACAGAGGCCTTGGTTTGAGACCTGTAGGCTATTGGAGCCTCAGAGGCCAGACTGGTACAAAAGGTTAAAGAAGGAGAGGCACATTAGCAAAGGGAATCTAGTGAGGCCTGGGATGTTGCGCTGACGTTAGTTGTACCCACAGCACCAAAGAACAGTTGCGATAGGACCAAAGGAAATGCAAAACACAGAGGGAAACGATAAAGTGAGCTGAGAGGCATGATAGTGGAGCCGAGATGCAAAACTCAATCTGAGACCGGAAGTTTCAATTTCGGTAGAAGGACCAAGCCTACAAAGAGTGAAACAGGCGGAGACAAGTCTGAAGCTCCGTTTTACCATTGATCATTTTGGTCAATAACAGCCGATGCTCAAAAGAAGCGAAGACTTGGTTTGAGACCCATAAGCAATTGGAGCCTCAGAGGCCGGACTATCCAAAAGGTTAAAGAATAAGAAGCACAGTAGCAAAGAGAATCTAGCGCGGCCTGGAACGTTGCGCTGGCTTCCATGGTACTTATATCACCATTGAACAGTTGCAATATGGACCAAAAGCGATGCCGAACTAGAGAGGCCGAAGTTAATTTGAGCTGAGAAGTAAAATATTGGGGCCTAGGCAAAGCTCAAGCGGAGAGTACTTAGGCCCTAACTGAAGCTTTGCCATATGGACTAAAAGAAGTGCCGAATGCAATATACACGGCGAGGGGATGTAGCATGGTGCTGCAGGAGACCTGAAAATTTACAAGTGGTCATAAGCTGGTGCGGATGAAATAGTAAAGAAATCGGTCCGATAAACAAGAGATGTGAACACTACAATGTACGGAGTTGTCAAGGCGTGTTAGTAGAGTGGAGCCATTTAGCGTATAGGATAGGCAACGATGATGAGGAGGATGTAAAACCTCAACTTTCTAGAGAGAAGAGTAAGCGAAATATTTGGGTCAAAAGGATGGATGTCTTGAGGCAGTCTCGTCTAGGTAAAGATAGGAAGGCCAGAAGCATGCAGACTTGCGAATGACCTCAGAAACAGCTGTGATGCGAGGTTAAAATGAAGTAGGAAAGCGTTGAAAAGAAAGAACAAACAAGCGGATGTAGGCTAATTTGCTAGAGGTTGTTCGATCTAGTCTCCAATAACTCGTCTTCCGGCACTTTGTGCCTTAATAGTTCGGAAACTGTGTTTACGTCGAGGGAACTCCGTATAGCATTGTTGAAGTGTGTACGGGTCACAAGTGATCGGATTGGCAGAGATAACTTGTTTCTTGTTTACGCGTAGCTGTGAAGGAAGAAAGCATGGCGTATGCCGCGACGAGCAGCAGGCAGGCTGAAAGAATAGGTCGCGTTACGCAGATGATATGGGCATCCCCGTCCGTTCGGAAGTGTCGTATCAAGTTCATTTCCGGCTTTTATTTAAGCTTGTATATTGATGTAAGTTTTATCTTTAACCTCCTTAACCACAGCGGGTCCAATCCGAGTGGTTTGCATCGACTACGATAGTTCAGCATGTTTGAGCCTAGTAGACGTTTGGTGAAGGAACGCTGTACGTTCTCGAGTGCAATCTTGTCGCACTTGCGTGAGTTCGTAAGGACTATAGAGCAGTATTCAAGACTAGGCCTGGTGCACGCTTTACCCAGTGTCAGTAGAGATACCAAAAGCAACATGCGTTTGAAGATATAGCTAGCCGATTAACGACCTGGATTTAGCTGCACTATAACTTACCTGTTCCGCAAAGTTGAAGAAACTAGAGTATTAACCCACAGCTCTCTAACAAGACGGCTAGCAGTGAGGGGAGCGCCACTGAGTAAGGGTACTAGGTGACACAGTGCATCTATAAGAGAGAATGCTGCTTTTCCTAGGGAAAACTCAAGTTTCCGTATTGCGCATCCGTTTGCTAGACCCATATGGTCTTTGTGTATTGTGGATATATTATCTCTCATATTATCAAAGACGAACTAAAACAGACTTTGATGTTGTCCACGAATAGGTATAGCGCTCCCCAGCGAAAGACTTGGAAGACGTCCTTGACGTAGATTAAGGAGAGCATAAGGCACAGGCCACTTCCTTGAAAGACTCCACTGCCGACAGCTTTTCTTAAGGACGTCGTGCCGCTCAAGCATCCCGATTGTGTTTAATTTGATACGTAGGATGTAAACCTGGAGAGCAGCTTCGCGGTAATGCCAAATGAGGCGAGGTTTATCGGAAGTTTCAGAAGTGAAACGTGGTCATATGCTTTCTTCCCGTCGAGGAACATGACGACCACTTTATGTCCTAAATTTACCGCGTCAGTGACGTTGTTTAAAAACTCAAACATACTTATCTGGCAGGATTACGCTGGCAGGAACCCGTGTTGAGACTTATTAATAAGATTACGATGCAACTGAAAGTTGAGAATTTCTGCTTTTACTAGGCCCTCCATTAATCTTGATGCAGTGCGTGTGTGGCTGATAGGACGATAATTGTCAATGTCAAGACGGGTTCCCCCTTTATGTTGTGGTAGGCTTACCGAATGCTTCCAAGCAGCGAGGAAGGTGTAGTTTGTCATGGAGATTGTATTAAGGTTAAGGAGAAGAACTGAAATGTCTGGATCTCCTAGTATCAGCGCTACCGATGAAACGCCATCGAGACCGTGGTATTGAAACATTTTGAGTGCACGACTATCTCGCATGATTACGCGTAAGTTGAATTCGATGCTGGTTAGCTTGTCATCGGTTAGCTGGGTTGTTGTACGCGGTCGTAGAATCAGTGACCAAAAAAGAGTTGCAAATGTGCTTGTTGATATAATCGCAATTTGGGCGGGGTCAGTAACAGATTGCCATTAGGAAGTGATAATGAGGCAATGGTTGGAGCTCTATTGTTTGCTATGCGTTTTATCAATTAGGTAAGTGCTTTAAATTGTTGTTACCGCTGAGTGCAGCGCGTTCCGCTGATGTGGCAGACGTGGCTTCCCGAATTCTCCATCTTGTTATTGTGTCCTTTATCGGCATTATTATGTGGAAATCCTTTGTCCTGTTGCAGCTGGAGCGCATTATTCTCAGTTTGTCTAGGACTCTATGGATATCAGCTACACACTTCGGTTTCGCTGGTTTCTTCATATTCAGCTTGGGAACGACCACGTCGACAGAACATAATGTGCTTGTATAACTTGGGCCGCCATATCTGTGTCTGCTGCCAGAAAGAAGCCATCCCAGGTAAGGGCTCGTAGAAGAGTGGAGAAGCTTTACTAATAGACGTGTAGTAGAGGACGGAAGAAACCGCTGGGAGAGGTTGTAATGCTTAGTTGTTGGCAGTCTGAATGCTAGCTTTACGGCCTTATGGTCAGGACCAATAAGTTTGTCAAGCAAACAAAATTGTGCTTGGTTGATAACTTTCGTGAATATTAATTCAAGGACAATAGATTTCGTGGTATGTAGGTTAACGTTTTTGGACCAATCGTATGCGAACATCAGGTTGACAAACGCTGTATATTTGGGGATGAGGACTGGGTAGACTAATCAATGTGCGGCACATTAAGGTCACCTCCGATTATCTTAAGGCGTGTAGGTAACAGCGAAACTCCGGTGTAGCACTCGACCAACCTTTGATTTCATCTGTTGCGATATGTGGTCCGATGTAGACGCAGCCGATGAAGATGTCTAGGTGCTCACTAGCAGCCGTGATCCAGAACAAAATTAGCTTCTCTATTGTAACTTGCAATCCTAATGCACAGCGAAAATAGGGAGGATAAAGACAGTTTGAATGCGAAGCGGACACCTCGCGCTATCCTAAGGTAGGAGAAGATACTATAAAGAACTCAAGGTTAAGAGCAAAAGGAAAACTCAGCAAGGTACATGCAAAAGCAGTTGCGAAAACGGCTTTACAGAATTAGCTCTGGAGAGGCACTAGAGTTGCGAGAAACCATGTGCAGCGGCGCCTTTAAGAACACCAGGGCGCCATAAAAACCGGCCGTGTAATTTTGAGGGTGCGGTAGCTGATATCGGTCCAGAACTGTTACCTTGTTAAGAGCGCGGTAGCATCCACAAGGTCGCCATTCTGCTGGCGTTTCCCATACCATGTGAAGTGGCGTAGCCAAAGGGATGTTGGACGGTCAGACAATCGCAAGTTGGAGCAGGTGTTCGGATTCCGCACGGGCGCTTCTATGCGCGCCCGAATTCAGTCTTCCTGCTTTATCGGAGACGGACGGATCTATAGTAACTATGTAACGTGGTGTAGCTACAGCGGCGTTTGACAGAAGTGGCGTAGGTCGTTAGACTTCTGGAACACTGGCAAGTAGCGAGTTGCAGGTGTGTGAGTTAGCGGTAGCCTAAACCGGGCTGCGCTATGTTTCACGGCTGGATATTCCATGGACGGAAATTTACGTTGTCTGATGGATAAGAAGTAGTCGTGTAGCGTCCACATGCAAGTCGCAATGCAGACGCCTACCACCCGATAGTAAAGTTCTGGACATCAACGCCAATGGATACCCAACAAACAGAACTTCGCAGATCGAGGTTGAGCAGGAGTGAGCGCTGACTGCTTATCTGAATGCTGGTTCCCGTGGCTACGTTTAGCGAACCAGTCAGCTTTGCGGCTATTTCAGGTTGTGTTTGTGAAGGAGTAGGCTGCCTTCTGCGCTGACGTCTACGAGGTAGCGAAATCACGTTTGTTGATCGGCGACGATGGATAGGCGACTATGTTGACCAACTAGTTCTGCCGACACTGGGTATTGATTGGCTTGTTTCTCTGCGCGTTCTGATTTGAAAATCACGGTAGGCGACGCAACCTGCCCCGTAGGTCAAATATCTGATGAGTGCTAGAGGGGTTAGAGGTTCTGCGCCGTGCTCCCGACAGAGGTTTTGCTTGAGTTGGACGTTGGCGACTTGAGGAATGGCATGGACAGATACTAGCAGATGTAGTGCAATCGGTACATTTCTTTGTGAGGGCGGCGGTGCGCTTCCTTTCTGCCCTGTCATCATTCGGCATTCAGCGGAAGTGTGCAATTTGTTCTGCGATTCCCAATCTCGATCGGCGATATCAGCCATCCTGGTCAGTTGCGTGCCGGCGTTTGCGTGCAGTTCGTTGCATGTTTCATTCGGCAAACTACGCAGCCACGTTTCCATGCGAAATGCATCGTCTACCATTGCAAGTTTAGCCAAACTTTGCATCTTTTGCAATAGCTACGATGGCTTGAAGTCACACCACCCTTGTCGTCATATCAATGCTAGAAATTGATTTATAAACCCTGCATGGATGAATATCCAGCTAAAACACACCCGATCTCAACAATGTAAAACAGCAAATCAGGGGCAATGCAATACGACAATGGCCGGGCAGAAAAGGACAAAAACACAAGCGGGTCGGAAGTCGATTGTTAAGTCAAGGATGACAGAATTGAAGTCTCGCAAATGACGCGAGAGTTAAGGGATGACCGCTGAGCATTAAGCTCGTGTGCGGGCCTATACCGTCTTGTACTTCTGTTTATTAGATGAAGTCGATAAATCTTCAGCCAAGGCAGTATGTAGGGGATGAGTTATACCGGTCAGTATCTCGGAGGCCAGCATGTTGCAAGATATTACGTGTGTAGAAATAAAGGAGTTGGTAAAAGTAAACCTCTGAACACATCTACATCGGGCTAAGTATTTTAATTGTTTGTTCATTACCTTAAAATGTTTACCCACAAGACCGGGAAGTATCAGAGAGGAATAGTACGTCGAATGAGGACGAATACAGACCTTGACCTAGAGAACGAGCATCTCGCAAGGAATGTTAGAGACTCTGAGCTGTGATGCATAGATTGGCAGCTTTCTGTCTTTTGTGCAAGTCTCACTTACTTGAAGTCTTCAGACCCAGGTATTTACTGTTATGGTGGACGGTAGTTCATCGCCAGCAGTATGTAACCTGTTGCGCCGTGTATAGAGATCCTCGTACCTAGCTCTTACGTTTAAGGAAAAAGGAAAGCTGTGGCATTCCTTACGAGAGAGACCACGGGGTTCTGAGTAGCCATTAAGATCCTACGGAAGCGCATGTTGTCTGTATGACCAAGTAGGTCCTTGGTGATTGATGCCCAGGAAGAATGCGTTCGCATATTTTATCAGAGATGCTTCGGTTGGAGCTAACCTGGGGCTGACGTTAGTAGAAACGAGAGAAGGCGATTAGATTGCCGCTGAAGGACACCTGCACTGAAGAGTAGTGAGCAGGAAGATCTGCCACTGAGTCGGGGGATGTAAGTGATTTCAGAAAAGTAATCACTCAGTAACTAGGTATTGGAGGGGTGTACTACTAGACAAAGCAGACCTAGCCGCAGTTCGTGGTTTCCACAGAGTGGCGCATTGCTGTAGTCAAACAAACACACCCCAGTGTCCATATAATTATGGTCAAGTGATGACAGTACCGAATGTAGAAGGGAGAATACAACATCCAGCCTGCATTTCGAACTACAACAGATGAACTGCAGAGATTCCATAGATCGTGTTCTGGGAATGACTTTCTCCAAAGCCTTTAAAGCGACGGAGGTGCACGCGATAGGTCGATATTTATTGTAGCGCTTTTTCGGCAGTGGAGTAATGTTGACACATCGCCAACTGTCGGCTATTCAGTGTTGCTGCATATACAATGAGTATACACTAGCAAGAGGTCTGACTAAACAAACGGCACCTGCTTTTGGTAAGGTAGGAGATAGCACGTCCGGTCCATAAGTACATAGTTATATTTCTAAACCGGCTAGAGGCTGCATCCTTAAGGGTTCAGATCAGTCTTTACATTAATCCTCTGCTCTTGCATGGAAGTGGGCAAATTACGAGTATAAAAATAAATAAATAAATAAATAAATGGTATATTCTCTGTGAAACGAGACACACCTCTAAAAGGCATGATCAAATATGCATACAAGCATCGCATCTTTAGAATATTAAAACATTTCGTTTCAATGAAAGGAATAAAAGAAAAGATGTAGTTCGTGTGAGCGAGCATATTGTCAGGTAATAGTCAGATCAAGGACCATGATGGCGCTGTGGCGCGCAAAATCTGTTGCGTCAAGATACTAGTGAAGGGTAAATTTGCCATGTAGTGATCCATGAGCACAGGAGCCCAAACAAGGTTTAATGTAATCAATGACCATTACGAAGCCGGGATGATCCGTACTCCACTAAAGCATTCTTCATAGTAAAATCAGTTGCACAGGTTGGATGTAGGAGATTGAGGACTGCGTCAGTGTGAAATGCTTAGCTGTGACTTTATTTTGTGGCGAGTCACATCCGCCAAGTCGCAGTGTTGTTAAACAGACATTTGTGGCTTTTTGTAGGGAGAACGCTTGCGAGGCGAAAACCCACCACGTCCTGGAACACTGTCGTAGATTCCATTGAACTGTAGTGCTAGTAGGCTATGCATCGTATAGACCGATATTTCACTCTATTATTCACAGTCGGTTGAAAGCCAAAAATCTTCCTTCGTTGGCCGAATGTCTTAGTAATGATCCGGCAGTAGTCGTTGAAGCCAGTCAATGATGTAAAAGAGTCGCAGAGTCGAATGACATTGATGCAGGTGAGTAAACACATTGTTATTTGAGGCCGGCTTTTTACTTTTATATTATCCGGCTCGCAATCCGTGTCATGCCATCCATGCTGGACATGTCATAGGGACGGTGAGTGCAGTTGTTTCTTGTGTCTGAATATGTCCATAACAGGACAAAAATGCTATTCTTCGCAAAGTAAACTAGTAATTCCTTCAAATGTAGGTGTAATTGTCTCCATGGCCAAGTGAGAACTCCATGAAAGATCATCGGAAAAGCCGCTTATAAGCGTGCAATGCTGTCTGTGAAATGACATCAGAAAAGCTCCAGGTGACTGGAGAATCGGAATGTTTAAGGCAGTGAAGGTAATCCCGCCAGAATTGTCTTCCGTTGTGGAACAGTGGATCCATGTAAATATATAATTTCAGGTGAGTAAATTGTTCTACTGTGAGTACGAGGAGAGCTAAACCCATTTGTTTAGAACCTTAGGAGGTAGCATCTCCAGAATAGTGAAAAGTGCTCCTTTTGCAACGATGTGTGGGTTCTTCATCTCCCGGAGAATAGATCAAGCATATAAACCAGCTGGCTATAGAGGGTGGGTCGACCAGTCCCAGTGGATAAACCTTCTTGTTTTGGCGGATGTATCTGTGGAAATCTCGGGAGAAAACGGGCAACGGACAAGAGGCAGCCAAACAGAAAGACAGCAATGAAGCAAGAAGCACAAACACAGACTGGTGGCGCGCAACGGTGCCTATGATACATTAAAATTTTTGTAATTTTGTTTAGTATACACGATTTGCAAGCGCGTTCTTTACATCCCGTTGCTGGTGTGACTCAGACTACAACTATTAGGTAGAAAGAAGGATCTGCACGCGTAGGGTCAAGAGACGGATATAACAAAGCGGTTTGACAAAGTTAAGCGATTAATATGATTGTTGGAGTGTAACCGGTAAACCGATGATGATGACAGCAGTCCGAATGAGAGCGGCATCTTACGTAAAAGTAAGTACAACTAGGTTGAGACTGAATGCGGGAGCAATATAGGTAAAGCAACGTTCCAAGAAGAGAAGGAAATTTAAAAAATCAGCCATGAGCGGAATAATGCGGACGGCAGTGCGAAGAGTAATTCGTGAGAGCAATTAGGAGACGATAGGCAGGATGAAAAATGATTACTATTAAAGTGTGGTGAAGCCAAGGACGCTCTCGTGCGAAGTATGATTCAATCAGTTCTGAAAAATCACCGGTAATATCCCGGTAGTCTGAGAGGACTCCAAAAGCCGGAGACCGAACAGACGAGACTTGAATAGTCGACACACCCTTAGGCCTCGTAGTAGTCCCAGAGAATTTCACTGATCAGCTGATGACAAAGAAGGGCATGGCACTAAGCGTCGGTCGGCCGATTGAAGGTTTGTGGGTACAGGGTACTGATGGAAGTGCCTATATTAATAAAGGTAAACAACACTACCTGACTGTCAATGTAAACAAAACATAGGTTTGAGTCTACAGAGATTAGATCGGTATATCTCGCTAGTCTGGAAAACGTGAAGGGAGCATAACGGTCAGGGGAGACTAGGTTATTACAGGGCACTGAGAGTTGGCAGTCCGATTAGAGAAGAAATAGTAGTAGAGGACGCCATAAGGAGGAGAGACGGTCCGGATAGAAAGAGGTTTACTTATAAGGTGTGGAAAAGTCCATGGGGCTCGAGAGGTAATGGGGACAGAGCGTTCGGACCTCTCTTCAAATGCCGGTAACGGCACAGCAGTATGAATGAATTCGGAGAGCAGGGGACCGATCAGACGAGACTGGATTAGTCGGCACATTGAGAGTAAGTCAAACAGTTAAGGTGGGAAGATACATAAAGAGCCAGCGGAGACGGATATTTTTCGGGTGCAAGTGGCTACATGAATACAAGCTATGCAAGTCAGGCAGGCTCGCCATGTGAGAGAAGTTGTGTGTTGGTGATACGGAAACTAAAATTACATTTCGCTAGTTAAGAAGCAGTCAAAGGGGATAATAGGGCAGTGCTCTGAGAGCGCGCTATGCGGATGAAGAAGGAATAAATACAGGTCGCGATTAGGAGAAGACGGAGTCTAGAGTTTACGTTTACGGATAAGAAATGCGACAGTTAACGTGGCTCTCGAGGTAATGGTGACAGAGCATTTAATCTTCCGAGCATGGCAGGCAGCGTCGCAGAAGTAGGAGAGAAGAAGACCGGTCTGCCGAGGTTGGACTTGGTCGGCGCATTGTGATTGAGTCCTATGGTTCATTCGGGAAGGTAAGTGAAGTCAGTAGGATTGGACTGGTCAGAGATAGAAGTGGTTGTATTAACATAGGGCGAACAAGTTCAGCAGAATATCAAGGTGAGGGAGGAAGTGCTTTGGATCGACGGAGCCTAGACCGCTAACATCCCGGTAGCCTGGTAGCAGTCCCATAGAATTTGGCTGATCAGCTGAGTCTGAGTTACGGATGACAGAGACCCAATCGTCCGATTGAAGAATGATTGAATACGAACGGCGCTCAGTCATCTGAACGATGGCTAATAATGTCACAGGAGTCTGAGAGAAGTTAGAAAGCAGGAGACCGATCAGACGAGACAGGATTAGTCGGCGAAACTAGATTGAGTCCAACAGCTGATTTTTGGAGGGCAAATGGGGTGGGTCGATAGGTGGAGGTGCCTATATAAATAGAGGGTGAACAAGTCTAGCAGGCTGTCAACGTAGGTGCGACATAGCTCGAGTCTACAGAGTCTAGACCGTTTGAATGTTGCTGGTCTGGAAAAGGTCAAAGAAGCAGACCGGCCAGATGAGACTAGGTTATTACAGGGCACTGAGAGCTGGCAGTCCGATTAGAGAAGAAATGAAGGTAGAGAATGCCATAAGGAGAGGAAACGGTCCGGATAGAGGGAGGTTTACTTATAAGGTGTGGAAAAGTCCGTGGGTGCCCGCATACTGCTGGACGGACGTATTATACTAAATTGTAACATATGATCGAACTCAGCCTTCGCCACGGAAAGTTTATTTAGAGCTAGTCGCCGAGGACGATGAAATACTGGACTGCCTGCTGTCGTTATCCGATGAACGATCTCATGTTTAACATAACCAGGAGGATATCCGGGCTTTGTAATGCTGGCAAATTCGCGCAACGGATCCAAATACTTCAAAGAAGCTTAAGGCGGGACAAGCTGCGGACTCATAGACATTGCAGAGCTCTCAAAACCAGCCTGTGATAGTTGCGTTAGGCAATCCATGATCTGAGAGCGATTAGGACCTACCATAATGCCATATTGCTGAAAGAAGTCAACGCCTAGAATTGAAGTAGGCACTTTAGCTATGATGAAAATCTAAGGAAAAGATCTACGGAGACTGAGATTTAAAGTGATAGAACGTTCTTTATAGGATCGGATTTGTGTGCTATTAACTGCTTGGAGGCTCTTTATCGAGCAGTGTTTCAGGTCTTCTTGACGCGGGGTACTACAATGACTTGGGCACCTGTGTCTAAGAGAAATCGCATACCGGATGTTACGTCCCGCAAGTAGAATAGACAACATGGCTCGCATATGCCAGCTTGCGTCGTCGCCATTACATGCTGGCGTGGTCGTTTCCCGAATCGGAAAATCGACACGGTTTCGCGCGCTTTTTCGCCGTGTTGCGAAACCTACGGTGGTACCAGCATATGCCACGGGGACGACTAACACTCCGAGTACGCCGTTGATTAGATCGGAAGTTGCACCTTCGCCTGGTGATGGTAATGGAAGACAGTTGTTATTGCAAGGAGCGTACGGCTTTAACGAGTTCGTCGTCAGGTGTACGAGGTGATAAGTTTGAGATTGTTGACGTTTGTATCTCCATTAGCTTCTCAGCCATAAGGGCTAAATCTTTTAGTTCGGTATCCTGGTGGGCGTTAGCCAGAATCTGTTGTACATGTACAGTGAGCCGTTGCATAACTATCTGCTTAAAAATGGACAGAGCCTTGCGGAAAGCCGCTAAGTACAGCTTGTCGAAACGAAAGACAGCTTCCCACACGAATATACTGTCCCCGTCCATCCAGAAAAGCTGAGACTCACTGGAGAGCGCGACCAGCTATTCCATACGACCTCAACTTCAATGAGAGTCGCGAATGGGGGACAGTGTCAAAGGCCTTGGCGAAGTCAATGAACACCACATCCAAAGCATGTCCACTGTCTACGGCTTCAGCCCAGCTCTCACGAGCTACCAGCAGGTTCGTCTGACACGAAAATCCTTTGCGAAAACCATGTTGCTCGACGCAAAACAGGTTAAACCTATTTAAATGGTTCTCCACTGTATCGCGTACTAATTTTTCAAGTAACTTAACGACCACGCTAGTCAAGCTGACAGGCCTGTAATTAGCCGGTAGGTCTTTGTCACCGCACTTGAAAATCGGGCAGACAACAGCCTCCTTCCATTCGGTAGGCAAGATACAGCTGTTGAGTGACTTCTGAAACACACAAGTCAGAGGTCCACTGAGTTCCACTGCCAATTCATGCAACAATTTTGGATGAACGGAATCTGGCCCGGAAGCCTTAGTTGGGTTTACCTCTCTTAGCAACCGGAGAACTTGGGACTCAGTTATAGGAATTTCATCCAGACAACAGTCCTCAGAGACTCTTGAAGCTAACTCTTTGCATGGCGTATTTGTTTCGCGGACAAAGACGCTTGAGTACTGCTTACCAAGCACGCATGCCTTGTCATAGTCGCTATAGGCATGGGTCCCATCTCCTCGAAGCAATGGTGGTATGGGCGAGTTTGCACCACAGCGTCGTTTAACGTAAGCGAAGAATTTCTTGGGATTTTTCGAAGCAGTATTAGCTAAGCCCTTTTCATACTGAAGCCGGGCCAACCTAAGATGCAGCTTGCACTCATTTCGAACCAACCGATACTTGTCAAACGTGCTGTTCGACGGAGCTGTTCGGTATGCTCGCCAGCATCTAGACCGCCTCTTTAGCAAGCCCTTCCCAGCGGAATCTATCCACGGAGGCTGCGCTCTCGATTCCCTTCTTTTTACCAGTGGGATGTGAGGTGCAGAAATGTCCACGAGGTGAGCCTTAAGTTTTTCCCAGGCTATGTGAACAGTATCGGTCTCAGATATCACACAAGGCGATGACCTAGCTTTATCCCGCATCGCTTGGAAGTCCGCGGCCCAAATGTTCGGATACCAACTGGTAGTAGCTTGGCAAGACCTGATAAGAGCACACTGGAAAGACAAGCAAACGTGATCGCTAGCGCCAAGAGGCGAGTCATATTTAATATCATTTACAAAGTCAAGTGACTTAGCAAAAACAAGATCTAAAATGGACGGCTGCTGATTGCTCATGTACCTAGTGGGGAGGTCCACGAACTGGTGTAGTGGTACCTGCAGCGTCAAGTCCAGCAGTTCTGTACCGAACGATTCCAGCGTCGAACTGCAAGATAGATCATCCCAACAAACATCTGGGAGGTTAAAGTCTCCCAGCACCAGACACTTGTTCGCAGAGTGAGTGCGTATAAAGTCAATGATTTCATTGGAGGTGCTCATAGGGCTTCTATACACTAACACCACCGTAACCTGAACCGAGGAAGCGCAAATCAAGACTGCGAGAGCCTCAACAGATTTGTCGAGAGATTGAAAAACGCTGGTCCTCAATACGTCGATGTGATAACTCACATAAAGAGCTACACCACCCCCTTGACGGCCAGTGGAGCGGTCAGCGCGGAACAGTGCGTAGCCAGGCAGATATACTTCGCCATCTGCGATTTCCTCAGACAGCCACGTTTCAGTGAAAGCAAGTATATCTGGACGAGATTTGTCTACGAGCAGACCCACCTCGCACATCTTGTTCCTCAGGCTACGCACGTTACTAAGTACTACTTGGAGGGTTTCGGCCCGACCAGCCCTGGGTCGTGCGCAAGTAGTATAGGTTCTGGCAGGGCGGAAAAGGACCGCCGGCTGACCACCTGAAAACCCACCAATCGGAGACCTTGCTCGCCAGCTGCACGCCGGGCTTTTAGGTCTCTGATGGCTTCCTTTAACTTTAACCTATCCGCTAACGGAAGGTCTGGTTGCACACTAACGTTGGTACCTTTGAGTTTGAAGGCAAATCTCAGTAAGGCCCTGCGCTCTTCTGGGGTGGAGAGGACCACCCTAAGCAGACGGGGTCGAGGATTTGGTTGACCAACCGGAACGTTCCCCAATCTGATGAGCTTCCTGACAGTAACGCCAGGGAAACCTGGTGGTAAAAGCCTGGTCACACAAACTTTAAGCCAATCAAGATCCTCAAGCATGCGCTCGGTAGGAAGAGCTGCAGTGGATTCAGTGACGTTTCTGAAAATCACACTGCTATCTGTGTAAGAATCACCTCGACGAGGTGTGTTTACACCACATGCTCTACCATCCAGGCCACATGGTTGTTTGACAGGAATCGGTGAGACCGAAGGCGACGGCACCTCTTGTCTCACTGAGGGAAGTGCAACACCAGGTGGTGTTTTCAAAGCAGGCGCTTGTTTCTTGAGCATTTTGTCATCTTCCGGTTTGGGGGCGGAGGGTTTGCGCGCTTTCCTTACCCTCTTACGCTTATTCTTTAATGGCTCAGGAGCCCGTGATTCGCCTTCCATTTGGGGCGGGTCAACAATGCCGTCCGAGGCATCTGTGTCTGTTATATCCACGTGAACAGGAGCGTCCGGTAGGATGAACTCCTCGTCAACAGTTGGACTATCAGCAGAAGGACAGTCCGTTACAGCGTCCACATTCGCAATATTCAGGGATTTCATAATCAAATCCACTTTAGAATTCAGCGAGGCAAGTGAGGCAAGCTCGGCTAATGCCTTCTCGACAACTGTGAATCTGGACGCTAGTGCTTTGAATTCAGCACAGGTGAAAGCCGGGAGCTTCGCTTTCTGAGCGCAACAATCAGCACATCTAAACAGAAGGCTTTCACTGGATGATAGCATCTTGTACTGATTCGCTCGGAGGCCGGTACAACTTTTGTGATACCAACGAGAGCAAATATCACACTGCATACCACCAGATGAATCTGTGACTGGCCTTGAACAGGCAGAATTGCTGCAAGGTGCATTTGACTCATCAAACGAAGACGCGAGGGCTTCATCCGCCTCGGTTTTTCGCGAGACGACCATATTGAAGTGGAAAACAACGCAGGATTGCAAAACACGTATACGACCGTAAAACTACCACAATAAAAAGGCAAAACAGGGTGTAAAACGGGATTAAAAAGGTAACAACCGCAAAATTACCAGTAAGCGTCAGGAAGACGCTTTGGCCAGTACCACTTTATTCGATCCAAGATATCTTGGATCAGATGAAATTTGACAATAGTCAAATTTCGTTTGAAGTGTTTATTCAAACACTGTTTTCCACGTTATTTCAACTAAAAATCTCGATCAGTATGGCACGCCAAAAAACCTATAGCCTATGGGTCTCAAACCAAGGCCTCTCTTATTCTGAGCATCAGCTGCCATCGGCTATGGTTCCCATTTGTATAAGTTGCAACCTCATGATACTCGTCTTTGTCTGAAGCATTACCTCTATGCTCGGTATCGCCTACTGAAATTGAAATTTCCGGTCCCTGATTGGGTTTTGCCGCTTGGCTCCCCTACCAAGCCTTTATCACACATACTGTCTCCCTCTCACATTCTGCATCTCTCTCGTTCTATATAGTAACACTTTTATATTGGTCTATGTACCTCCATGGCGCCAGCACAGCATCCCCGTTTTACCAGGTTCGCTTCGCCGCTTTGCCTCTTTTTCTCAAACCTTTTAGACCAGTCCGGCCCCTCAGACTGCTAATGCTCACAGATCCCCAACCAAAGCCTACCTTTTTTCGCATCCGGTGCCATTGACCAATATGATCAATAGTAAAAACAAAAGCTTTAGGCTAGTTTCCGTCTGATTCATTGTCTGTATGCTTATTCGCTCCATACGGAAATTGAAATTTCCGGTTTCTGTTTGTATTCTTCCTCTCGGCTCCACAACCAAGCTTTTCGGTCCACGGTAATGTCTTCATTTCTCATTCGGCATATCTTTCGTTCAATATCGTAACAGCCTCATGATGCTCGTCGCCGTAGGATTTATTATCTGTATGCTTGTCCCCCTACAGATATCGAAATTTCCGGTCTCTGATTGAGTTTTGCCTCTCGGCTCCACTATCATGCATCTCAGCTCATATTAACGTCTCCCTCTCTTGTTTGGCCTTTCTATTGGTTTATACCGCAACCATACAATGGTGGTATGGGCACCAATAGCCTTGTAGCAGTCTGGAGATTCCCCGGTTTGCCTGTGTAAAATTCTAACCAAAATTCTATAATTGTACACCTAGGCAACCGGTGTGGTTTGTTGAACTGCTTGCTGAGTTCGAATGCTTTATTCGCTCATCGCCATGTTTGCTTAGCGCTCGTTTTTGTTGCAACGCGCAACTGCCCTGTGTGCTGTGCTAGATCCGTTCCCCTAGCTAGAGCGTCCACGGTGTCGTTCATTTATAACTAGGTAACAGGGAATCTTTTACTGTACCAGTAAAAGTTTCCCCGCAACTCGATCCGTCTTCTCGAATCGCTCTCTGGGCTCCCGGTACAGGCAACCCTCTAAAGCGTCAGCGCATCGGCTACCATACCCAGACCGAACTAAGCATGATAATATACGCAACATAAATCGTCAGAACACCATTTTCACCTCAACACCCTCGTTAGGAAGCAAAATCTACTACATCTACAGTCAGGACTGAGCGGTCACAACGTAGGAATTACTTACTTAGAACCCCAAGCCCCGCGACGCACAACCGGACCCCGCATACACTTCGCTCCTCTACCGGCCGAACTGCACTGCTGCGCGGGCAAAGTCCAATAAGATATGTCGTCCAGAACAACCATACAGCTATAGCCAACATAACTCATCAGGGCAAAACTAGGCCTTCAACCCCACGACATGAGGCGAAATTTCCTACAGCGACAACTGGTATTGAGCAGCCGCAACGTAAGATTTGCTTACTCAGAACAGCAAGCCTCGCCGTGCGTCTCCAGACCCTGCGCAAAACCCAACACACTGTTGACCAAACAGCAAAATCACCGGGACGAAACCCACGTGGGCGCAACGAACCGATGAATTCTGCACATGCCCCGATCCCCCATCCACCCATCCCCTCACGCCAGCCAACAATCCTTCAACAACACACCATAATGCCACAAATCATGACGACACCTTCCGCGGTCCCTTTTTTGTGGCACGCCGCAAGTTGCGGGCCTCCTCTCCTAGCTCGCGAGGGTCAAGCGGTGGCTCTTTATCACCTGACCAGATTCCTAGACATAACACAACTGATTCCAACCAACATATCTCAGGCATTCAAACGGTTCCACTAAACGCCAACCTCATGACCGACTTCGGGCTAGATTTCTCGGCTCGTATGCATCAGCAGTTACCTCCACATCCTTCCCCCCACGGATTCGATACTCCATGCTACCTCCAAACTCTCCCATTAATTTCCACCAACCTACCCGGCATGCACCTCCACGCATGCATGCAAACAAGCCCCTCACTTCATTCTGGATCGCCTGTGATGCTGCTAGAAGGTACACTCAATTTCATCAATCCAACCAATAAATATCAACCAAGAGATGCTCCAACACTCCCCACCACATCCCACTTCGACGGAGCTAGTAAGCTGGGGATCCACAATATGCTTCTCATCAACGCCAGGTCTATTAATCAGAAGAATCACCTTCTGGGTCCGATAATTACAATGTCCAAAGTACAAATGGTTCTAATCACAGAGACATGGCACTCAGCCAATTCTTCTGACTCACCCATCCAAATACCTGTTTACTCTTCATTCTGCAGTGGACACGAAAAGAGACGAGGCGGAGGATGCGTCATCTACGTCAGCGAAGACTTTCATGCATCCTCCTTCCAAGTAATATCTTTGGGTAGCCCGGAAGACTCCATATGGATTCAAGCAGATGGCGAACACCTAAATCTCCTCATTGGTTGCATCTATATCTGACCACATATCTCAACAGCTGATATCAACAAATTTGTATAGAGCTCTTCACCGAAGTTTCGCTGTTACCTGCATGCCTTAAGATAATCGGCGGCGACTTTAATATGCCGCACATTGAGTGGTCTACCCAGTCCTCACCTCCCAAATATAGAGCGTTTGTCGACCTTATCTTCGCGTACTACTGGATCCAACATGGTAAGGTACCTACCAGGAAGTCTAATATCCTTGACTTAATATTCACGACAGGCATCAACCAAGCACAGGTTTGTGTGCTTGATAACCTTCTTGGTAGTGATCATAAGGCAGTAAAGTTAACATTCAGACTGCCCACTACTAAGCAGTACAACCACTCCCCCAGCGAATCCTTCCGTCCCCTGCAACGCGTTGATTGGGAAAGGTTTTCCACTCTTCTACGATCTCTTAACTGGGATGCATTCTTTCTGGCAACAGACACAGATATGGCGACCCAAGAGAATACACAACCACATTATGTTCTGTCTTGACGTGGTCGCTTCTAAGCAGAACATGAGGAAACCTACGATACCGAAGGGTGTAGCGGATACACATAGTCCTCAATAAACTGAAAAAATGCGCTCCAACTACAACAAGACAGGATTTCCACATAATAATGCGCATGAACGACACACTAACAAGGTGGAGAAACCAGCAAGCCACGTCTGCCACATCAGCGGAACACGCTGCACTCAGCAGTAACAACAAGGTTAAAGCACTCACCCAACTGATGAAACGCAGAGCAAACAACAGAGCTCCAACAATTGCCTCATTATCACTTCCTAACGGCAATCTCATGACGGACCCCGCCCAACTCTGTGATTATATCAACAAGCACTTTTGCAACTCTTTTTCGGTCCCTGATTGGGCAACTTCGCTTAAAGCACCCGTGCTCACTGACGTTAGACTGACCATCATCGAATTTAACCTACGCGCAATCATGCGTGTAATTCGTACACACAAAATGTCCCAATACCCCGGTCCTGATGGCGTTCCACCCGTAGTGCTGATACTAGGAGGTCCGGAAATTCCAGTTCTCCTCCTTAATCTATTTACACTATCCATGACAACCCATACCTTCCCCGCTACTTGGAAGCATGTTGTAGTCCTACCACGACATAAACGAGGATCCCGTCTTGACATTGACAATTATCGGCCTATCAGCCACACACCCATTGCATCAAGAGTTATGGAGAGACTGGTGAAAGCAGAAATCCTTAACTTTCTTTTGCCTCGTAATCTCATTAATAGGTCTCAACACGGGTTCCTGCCCTCGAAATCCTGCCAGACTTGTATGTTTGAGTTTTTAAACCACGTCACTGACACGATAAATATAGGGCATAAAGTGGTCATCATCTTCCTCGACATGAAAAAAGCATTCGACCGCGTTCCACACCTGAAACTACTGACCAAACTCGCCTCTTTTGGCATCGCCGGGAAGCTGCTCTCCTGGTTTGCATCCTACCTATCAAATCGAACACAATCGGTGAGCCTGGGCGGCACGCAGTCTTCAAAAAAAGCTGTCACCAGCGGAGTCTTTCAAGGAAGTGTCCTGGGCCCCATGCTCTTCTTACTCTACGTCAATGACATCTTCCAAGTCTTCCGCTGGGGAACGCCATACCTATTTGCAGACGACATCAAAGTCGTATTTTCCTTCGTCTCCGATAATATGAAAGATAACCTATCCACAATACAAAGAGACCTTAAGGCGCTAGAAACTGGTGCGCAATATGGAATCTCGAATTTTCCCCAGGAAAAAGCAACATTCTCTCTTACAAATGCACCGTGCCACCGAATACCCTTACTCTCAATGGAGCTCCTCTTACCGTTAGCCACTTTGTTCGTGATTTGGGGGTTCAATACTCCAATACCTTTAACTTTGCGGAACAGGTAAGCTATAGTGCAGCTAAAGCTAGGTCGTTAATAGGCTATATCTTCAAATCCATGTCGCTTTTGGAATCTCGATTGACACTGTATAAAACGTGCGCTAGGCCTATTCTCGAATACTGCTCTATAGTCCTTACGAACTCACGCAAGTGCGACAGGATTGCACTCGAGAACGTACAGCGTTCCTTCACCAAACGTCTATTGGGCTCAAACATGCTGAACTATCGTAGTCGATGCAAACAACTGGGACTGGACCCGCTGTGGCTACGTAGGCTAAAGATAAACCTTACGTTTCTATACAAACTTAAACAAAAGCCGGAAACGAACCTGACACGACACTTCCGAACGGAAGGAGATACCCGATATCATCTGCGCAACGCGACCTTTTCATTCAGTCTGCCGGCTGCTCGTTGTGGCATACGACATAACTTCTTCCTTTATAAATACGCGAACACCTGGAACAAATTACCTCTGCAAATCCGATCATCTATGACCAGTACACACTTCAGCAACGCTATACAGAGATTCCTCGACGTAAACACAGTCTCCGAACTATTAAGCCTCAAAGTGACGGAAGACGAGCTATGGGAGACAGGACCAAACAACCTCTAGCGAACTAGCCTACATCCCCTTTTTAATGCTTTATTACCAACAGTTTCCTACTTCATTTTAACCTCGCATCACGACTGTCTCTGATACCTTATTCGCACGTCTGCTCTCTTTTGTCCTTCCTATCCCTACCTAGACGAGACTGCATCAAGACTTCCATCTCTTTGATCCAAATATTTCACTTACTGTTCCTTCTAGAACGTTGAGATTTACATCCTTAGCCGCATCTTTGCTTACTCTACTCCTCCCTTATGCTTAACCCGACTCTGTGTATATTGTATTCGGCACCTCTTCTGGCCCTTATCGCAACTCTTCAATAGTGGCCTAAGAACACATAACGCCTGTGACAAATCCTAGGCCTCGCTAGATTCTCGTTCCTACTATCATGCTTCTCAGCTCACTTCAACGCCTCCCTCTCTTGCTTGGCCTCTCTTTTGGTCCATATCGCAACTGTTCAATGGTGGCATAGGTACCACTAGCGTCAGCGCAAAATCCTAGGCCTCCTTTGATTCTCTTTGCTACTGTGGCACACATTCTTAAAACTTTTCGACTAGTCCGGCCGCTCAGGCCCCAAATGCCCATAAGCCTCAAACCAAGGCCTCTTTTCATTTGAACATCGGCTACAATTAACGAAGGTTCTCATTTTTAAATGTAACAACCTCATGATACTCGTCTCCGTCTGATACATTATCTGCATGCTTGGTCCCCCTACCGAAAACGAAAGTTCCGGTCCTTGATTAGTTTGCCTCTCGGCTCCACTCTCATGCTTCTCAGCTCACAATTACGTCCCCCTCTCTTGTTTGGCCTCTCTTTTGGTCCGTACCGCAACTGTTCAAGGGTATATTAGGTTCCCATAGCGTCAGCACAACATACTAGGCCACATTTGATCCACTTTCCTACTGCGCCTCGCACTCTTAAACCTCCTGGACCGCACCGGCCTCCGGCTCCGAATGCCTATAGGTCTCAAACAAAGGCTTCTCTTCCTTTGAGCATCGATTAAAGTTCTCATTGGCATAAGAAACAGCCTCATGATACTGGCCTCCGTCTGGCTCATTACCTGTATGCTTGGTCCCCTGCAAAGTTGCAATTTCAGGTCTCTGATTGACTTTTGCCTCTCGGCTCCACCATCATGAATCTCAGCTCACAATTACGTTCCCCTCTCTTGTTTGGCCTCTCTTTTGGTCCATATCGCATCGGTTCAATGGCGGTATAGGTATCACTAGCGTCAGCGCAACATCCTAGGCTTCCTTTGATTCCCTTTGCTACTGTGGTACTCAGTTTTAAACCTCTTCGACTAGTCCGGCCTCTCAGTCCCTAAATGCCCATAGGCATCAAACCAAGGCCTCTCTTCTTTTGAGGATCGGCTGCCACCGATTAAGGTTCCCAATGATATAAGTGACGGCCTCATGGTTCTCCTCTCCGTCCGATTCACTATCTGTATGCCTAACCCCAGGCGTCGCTACATATTCTTGCTACTGTGGCTCTCACTCCTAAACCTTTTGGACTAGTCCGGCCTCTCAGGCTCCAAATGCCTATGGGTCTCAAACCAAGGCTTCTCTTCCTTTCAACATCGATTAAATTCTCATTGACACAAGTAACAGCCTTATATACTCGCCTCCGTCTGATACATTATAATATGCTTGGACCCCTGCAACTTGCAATTTCATGTCTCTGATTGACTTTTGCCTCTCGGCTCCACTATCATGCATCTTAGCTTACAATTACATTCCCCTCTCTTGTTTGGCCTCTCTTTTGTTTTATATCGCATTGGTTCAATGGCGGTATAGGTGCCTCTAACGTCAACGCAACTTACTAGCACCCGTGTGATTCTCTTTGCTACTATGGCACTCATCGTTAAACCCATTGGACTACTCCGGCCTCTCAGGCTCCAAATGCCTATAGGTCTCAAGCCATGGCCTCTTTTCCTCTGAGGATCGGCTGCCATCGATTAAGGTTCTCAATGGTATAAGTAACGGCCTCATGACTCTCGTCTCCGCCCGATTCATTATATGTATGCCTAATCCCAGGCGTCGCTATATGTTCTTGCTACTGTGACTCTCATTCCTAAACCTTTTGGACTAGTCCGGCCTCTCAGGCTCCAAATGCCTATAGGTCTCAAACCAAGGCTTCTCTTCTTTTGAGCACCAATTAAATTCCCATTGACACAAGTAACAGCCGCATGTACTCCCCTCCGTCTGATACATTATCAGTATGCTTGGACCCCTGCAAATTGCAATTTCAGGTCTCTGATTGAGTTTTGCCTCTCGGCTCCACTATCATGCATCTCCGCTCACAATTACGTTCCCCTTTCTTGTTTGGCCTCTCTTTTGGTCCATATCGCATCGGTTCGATGGCGGTATAGGTGCCTCTAACGTCAGCGCATCTTACTAGCCCCCGTTTGATTCTCTTTGCTACTGTGGCACTCATCGTTAAACCTATTGGACTACTCCGGCCTCTCAGGCTCCAAATGCCTATAGTCCCAGACTATGGCCTCTCTTCCTCTGAGGATCGGCTGCCATCGATTAAGGTTCTCAATGGTATAAGTAACGGCCTCATGGTTCTCGTCTCCGTCCGATTCATTATCTGTACGCTTGGTCCCCCTACGAAATCGAAAATTCCGGTCCTTGATTAATTTTGACTCTCGGCACCACTGCCATTCTTCTCAGCTCACAAGTATCGTTGTAGCGATTGTAAATATTTTTCATATTTTCATTTTCACGTTTACCTAATTCGCTGCAGTCATCGTACAGCTTTGTTTTAATTAACTGTTTATACACACACTTGGTTACGAGCTCGTCTTCCGTGGTTATTCCTTGGTTGCCGCTGGATTGTTGTGATTGTGCGCATCGCTGCCTGCTTGGTTCACGATCGGACTCCACGTACATGTACATTTCGGCATACCTCGGGATTAATGGCCGTCCGAAGCTAAGGTGCATCAGAATAATTTATATGTGAGGTAAACTTGACTGACTTGGTATTCTCCTTTACCGGTTCCTCCATATCGTCTCCATCTCTTCTTTGGCCCCTCTTTTGGTCCATGTCGCATTTGTTCAAAGGTGGCGTAGGTACCAATAGCGTCAGCAAAACGTCCTAGGCCACAGCTGATTATCATTCCTAATGTGGCATTCACTCTTAAACCTTTTCGAATAGTCCGGCCCCTCAGGCTCCAAATACCCATCGGTCTCAAAACAAGGCCTCTCTCATTCGAGCATCGGCTGCCGTCGGCAAATGTTCTCGTTTGTATAATTAACTGCCTCATGTACTCTCCTCCGTCTGGTACATTACCGGCATGCTTTGTCCTTCTACGGAAATTGAAATTTCAGGCCCCTGGCTGTGTTTTGCCTCTCGGCCTCACTCTCATGCTTCTCAGCTCACAATTACATTCCCCTATCTGGTTTGGCCTCTTCTCTGGTCCATATCGCATCGGTTCAATGGCGATTTATGTTCCCATAGCGTCAGCACAACATACTAGGCCACATTTGATTCGCTTTCTAACTGCGCCACGCACTCTTATACCTCCTGGACCGCACCGGCCTCCGGCTCCAAATGCCTATAGGTCTCAACCAAAGGCTTCTCTTCCTTTGAGCGTCGATTACAGTTTTCATTGGCATAAGAAACAGCCTCATGATACTGGCCTCCGTCTGGCTCATTACCTGTATGCTTGGTTCCCTGCAAAATTGCAATTTCAGGTCTCTGATTGACTTTTGCCTCTCGGCTCCACCATCATGAATCTCAGCTCACAATTACGTTCCCCTCTCTTGTTTGGCCTCTCTTTTGGTCTATATCGCATCGGTTCAATGGCGGTATAGTTATCACTAGCGTCAGCGCAACATCCCAGTTCTCTTTTGGTTACCTTTCCTTCTGTGCGTCTCAATCCAAAACATTTTGGCCAAGTCAGTCCTCTGAGGCTCCAAATGCCTATAGGTCTCAAGCCAAGGCCTCTCTTATTTTGAGCACCGGCTGCCATCGACTCAAGTTCTCATTGGTATAAGTTACAACCTTATGATACTCTTCTTTGTCTTAATCATTATCTCTATGCTTGGTAACGCCTACCGAAATCCGAATTTCCGGTCTCTGATTGAGTTTGGCTCTCGGCTCCACTATCATGTATCTCAGCTCACATTAACGTCTTCCTCTCATGTTTGGCGTCTCTCTTCGTTCATATCGCAACTATTCATTGGCGGTATAGGTACCACTAGCCTCAGCTCATCGGTCACTCCATTGATTTCAGCCAGCACAACTTTACCATAAATTTTATATTTATACAATAACATAGTCCTGTTCAATTTTGTTGGCAGTTTGCTCGGTCCGTTTTTCTTCTCACCCTTGTTCTACAGGATAACATTACCTGCACCGAACACCGCTGAAGACGTACCAGCGACGCTCCCATGGGCACGGATTCAATAAAGAACAAAGAAAAAACCCGCACTTCATAATCATGACACACTAAAGAACCTAGGAAACTGATCAATTCAATACAAGTCACCTGAGTCGTCCGACTTCAACAGCTCCAACCACTTGTACTGGACTCCGAAGGCGACTACACAGTCATAGGAAACAAATTGGCGTTACGTGACTGCGAATATCCGCGAGGGTAATCGGTCAGATACAATCTTGCCAATGTTATATCAACAGCCGGCAGTGTTCCAGGACGTGGTGGGTCTTCGTCTGGCAAGCGTTTTCCCTACAAAAAGCCACAAATGTCTGTTTAACAACACTGCGACGTGGCGGATGTGACTCGCCACTCAATAAAGTCACCGCCCCTAACACATTGGCAAGTTGACCGACACCACATTTACAAGTTCTGTGTATATATCGGCTCTCGCACGAACACGCCTACATATCTGATTAGTGACATACCACTATTCTTAAGTATTTTTCACCCGTTTCCTTATACTTCACTCACTGACTTACATTGCTTACGGGACCTCATCGGACTAGTTCCTCATCAACATACCATATAAGTGATCTGATTACTATCTTTACCTCTCGCATTCTGTGTACATAGACTACATACAACATTTGGGCTCTATGGGCCCACACTACTGTCTCCAACTGTACTACTCCCACTGTTGGTGCTGCTTATTCCGCTATCATGTACAATAACGCAATATGCTGATCATGCCCCAAAGGCGTGTCTCGCTTTGTCGTGAATAAAATATTTATTTATTTTTAGTTTTTACATCCCCGTCTATTGGACTGATGGTTTTCTTATTCCATCAGCGCCAGATGCTTAGCATTAGAATTCTTCGGGTCTCATCCACTCCCATGTTTATCCATACTCTACTGTATACTCCTCCTGTATACACCTCCTCTGGTCATCGCAAAGCTTGGGGGAAACTTAGCAATTGGCGGTGCTGTCTGTATTATTCCCTTACCTTTGGTCACTTCCGGAGCCGGCACCACTGCCGTTTTTTTCTCTACAGCCGTTAAAAGTCTTGCTCTCTGTTCTCTCTCTTGTATTCCACACTGTACACTTAGCAGACTATGCTGAGCCTAATAAAGCGTGCCGCTTCTGTATACAAACTAAGCAGGCTGCCAGTAACTCACCAATTAGTGAGTTAAAACTAGCAGTCTATTTGAATTCAACGTTCCACCATGGATGTCCACATCAGAGTGGCATACTTAGCACCCTTTGCGGCTGCTGCTCACATTACTGATATTCCAGATCCCCTTATGCACTGGCCCTACAACCATTTTCTAACTAAACCTGTAGTATGCAAGCTCATCTCTCTCCTGGTATTAAAGTTGAAAGCCTGTCAGCAGGCAGTTTCTTCCACATAACCAACCCGACTCCCCGTATCACCCTTTCCTGTCGTACATATGACTTGTTTGCTGCACTTTAGATGACGCTATGTTTTTCCGCTATTCCAGGTCCCTTTAGCCCTAGCTTTGCAACCGTATTGTAGCTACAGCTGTAGTATATAAATCCCATTGTCGTCACAGATTTGACACTCGGTCTCACCCCCTCACTCAGCTGGTTAGCATCTGATTCCTGAACATGTTACGTTATTATTTTCATGAATCTCAAACCCGGAGTATTAACTTCACTGGCTCTCGTGCATGTTCGAACGATAAGCTCTAGCACTGTCAACAGATCGCCCAACCTATATCTTAAGCGCGTATTAAACCACGCACTACGTTCTTCTGATTCCCTCAACAACGCTTGATACTCATGGTTTCCAAACAGGACAACTTTTGCGTACACTAGGTCACTTCGGCCAGCAGCTTCCTCTCGAATTCAGCAAATATCGGGTCTTGTGCTTGAACGCAAAACTACGGATATGATGCATAACATGTATGGTCAATCCATTGCTTTCAACAAGCACAACTTTGCCATAAATTTATATTTAAACTATAACATGGTCATGTTCAATTTGTTGGCAGTTTTCGTGGTCCATTTTTCTTCTCTCCCTTTTTCAACAAGATAACATAACCTGCACGGAACACCGCTGAGGACATACCTGCGACGCTTTCATGGGCACGGAAACAATAAGAACGAAGAAGAAACCCGCACTTATTAATCCTAACACAATAAAGAACCTAGAAAACTAATCAACTCAATACAAGTCACCTGAGTCGTCTGACTTTAAGAGCTCCAACCACTTGCGGCCGACTCCGATGGCGACTACACAGCCATGGGAAATAAGTTGGCGTTACGTGACTGCGAATATCCGCAGGGGTAATCGGTCAGATGCAATCTTGTCTATGTAATATCATCAGCATGCAGTGTTCCAGGACGTGGTGTGTCTTCGTTTGGCAAGCGTTTTCCCTACAAAAAGCAACAAATGTCTGTTTAACAACACTGCGACGTGGTGGATGCGACTCGGTACTCAATAAACTCGCCGTCCTTAACACACAGTGGCAAGTTGACCGCTATCACAGTTACAAGTTCAGCGCATATATTTGCTGTCGCACGAACACGCTTACATATTTGATTAGTGACATGTCACTATTCGTTAGCATTTTTTAGCCGTTTCCTCATACTTTACTCACCTGACCCACACTGCGTACGGGACCTCATCGGACTATTTCGTTATCAACATACAATATTAGTGATCGGAGTATTATCGCTACCTCTCGCATTATGTGTACACAGACTTCCTACAACCCTTGGGCCATATGGGCACACACTACTGTCTCCAACTTTGCCACTCCCGCTGTTGGTGCTGCTTATTCTGCTATCATGCACAATATTACAATATGCTGACCATGCCTAAAATACGTGTCTCGCTTTGTCGAGAATAAAATATTTATTTATTTATTTATTTATTTATTGTGTCTGCGTGGTAATTCATGAGAGCTTATAATTAACCCACGGTTAAAAACCTCAGCATACAATTTTCAGTGGATACTGAGCCAACTAAACTACTAGGAATATAGCGTTTAGTACTTTTTAAGGCTCTAAGTGGTTCTGAATTTTATATCGCGGCCGCATGAGCCTGGTGTACCTGAGTAACACAGGAGACCCTTCGGGTCAGTTGACACATTTTGGCCTGGAAAATACACACCTTTGTTAGCTAAACGTGGCAAGTTTTCTCTCTTAGAGCCGATTTTCTATATTAATGAAGCTAGGGCTCCAAACATCGGTTAGCTGAAGGAGCCTGTCACTAAAAATAAAGAAAGGAGTATGGTGAAAATTTAACGAATTGCTTTTGGGTGTGAAATTCATTTTGGCCTGCGTTGTTGGGGCATTACTGCTCTACCTCGGGGGATTGAGCATGCTCGAACATGAGGGATTGATTTGCTTCATGTGTTGATGCAGCTCCTTGATGAATTACGAGTTATTTCTCTTCAATTTTAAGTTCCGAAGCAAGTGCCAGTGATTTAAGTGAGTCGTCTATACCGCCAGCCTGAAGCGATTGAAACGGAGAGATCGGGTTACAGGGAAGCCTTTATTGGTACAGCAAATGATTTCCTGTTATCTAGCTATAAAGGAACGACACCGTGGACGCTCTAGATAGGGGAACGGCGCCTTCACAGCACACAGGACAGTCGCGATTTCGTACAGAAAGGAGGGCCAAGCGAAAATAGAGATGAGCAAGTCAAGCATTCAAACTCAGCAACCAGTTCAACAAACCCCACCGGTTGCTTAGGTGTACAGTGAAATAATATTAGTTAGAATTTTACGCAGGCGGACCGGGGAATCTCCAGACTGCTACATAGCCCTCTCCCAGCAGGGAATGTGTAGGCAGTCCTTCGACCTACGTGAGGACTGTCCGTCGCGGGCCAGCATTCTGCGACCCCTGGTTGTGAAACCTGGTGCAGATGATGGGGATAAACAATCAAACGGATCCTAGCGGGCTCCCACCCGTGTCCTCCTTACGGTGTCGAAACAGTGAAACATGTTTGTGTGGGTGGGGGAAGTTACTAATTTTCACGTAGGCGGCAGAGCAGGTAGTTCGTTTCACATCCAGTTGACCCGCGCGGATCCAGAAAAAATTGAAACCTAAGTGCATCCAACCGGCGGTGTACATGGAAAGCAAAAGGAAAGGTCAGCATAAATGCATAGCAATACACGAAAGAGCGCAGAGCACAAAACGTGCTAAGCTGTACTTGGTTTCTCAAAAGCTTTTGCAATTTTTTGGTAGTTTCAAGATGTTTTGGTCCCTCCTTGTAGAGTTCCGTAAACTTTCGGAACTAGCAGAAAATTTCAAAGGCACGTGCGGCGTAAAATTGTAAGTGCTAACCAAGTCTGATTAAGGAACTGGGTTTGAGCTTCCTACCGCGTCGATTGGTAGTAGGGCGAGTGGGTGCTCTCGGTTGTGGTCGTCGGTTCTGCTGGACCGGACTGACTAATCTGAGGTTGCGGTGCGAGCTGTGATAGCGAGGTTGTAAGGTGCTTGTTGCACCGAAGAAGCAGACTTGTCGAGGAAGGCTGGCTTGAGTCGATCAACGTTGATCGTCTCAATCTTAGCATTGTATTCGATGGTAAACGTCCTGTCGCATCTGCCTACGACACGGTACAGACCAAAATGGGGAGGTTGAAGTGGTCGGCGTACGCTGTCAGTGCGAACGAACACGTGCGTGCAAGTACTTAAGCGTTCGTCCACGTTCGTATGCAAGCTCTGTGCTCTGGGTTTCACAGGGTGGAACTGTCGCATGTGATGAGATAGGCGAGCTGCGTAGTCGCCATAGTCGAAGGTTGTTGGCGCTTTTGGTGAGACGAGTTCACCAGGTAAGCGTTGTGTGCATCCAAAGACTAGCGACGACCGAGTGGCGTGCAAATGCGCTTTAATCGTGGTACCTGTGCGTAAGAGAACGAGCGGAAGTACATCGTGTCAGAAGGTACTAGATTGGGCAGGGCGAGATGCATTGAGTTGCGGGTGGAACCTTTATGCATACGCGTGCCCAAAGGCGGACATGACAAGTGACGTTGGGCCATTCGAAGAGTTCAGTTGCGAGCTTCTGCGAAGCACAAATGCCGGGATGATACAGGTGGTGTAAGGCGTAGAAAACTGGTCAACGAATAGAAGAAGGAAGCACGGGTCGATGAGAAGTTTGTGAAACGTCACAATGAAGGGTCCCCTCGGATGAGGCTAGTGGAATTTCGCGTAGTTGCAATTAGGTGTTTCGCCGTAGCTTGTCCATATTGGGATCAGCTTGTTAGGCAGCAGCCCTGGCGGCTAGATCAACGTTTGTGTCAGGCAATAACCTGATCGGCTGATTGTTTGAATGCGCATCCGCAAAGGGGATTGCGAACACCTGAGGCATGTCGTACGCTGGTCTTTACCCCGGAAAACATTGCGTTGTTGGCTAGTTTCCTGCGGAGATTATTGTCCGTTGCGTCTTGGGCTGCGTAGATCCATGGCTTGTGGTCAGTGGAGACTGTAAAATGTCCACCTACGAGATAGTAGCAGAAATGTCTGATACGTAGGTAGATAGCTAACAGTTCCCTACCGAAGGGGTTGTAACGCGATTCGGCAGGTTGTCAACGTTTCGAGAAGAAACCCACAGGTATCCATCGATGGTCGATGAGTCGTAGAAGACTGTACCGACGGCAGTGTCAGAGGCGTCAGTTGTCACGGAGTGTGGTGCAGATGTGTCTGGATGCGCGAGAATTGCTAGGTTGGAGACAGCGTCTTTTAGCTTCGCAAAAGCCAGTCTTGCGTCGTCTGCAAAAGAAAAGACCGTGGTTTACCGCGGAGCAAGTCAGTCATTGATTGAAAAATGCTCGCGCATTTAGGAATAAGGCGTCGATAATAGTTAACCAGGCCACGGAACCAGCGTAACTGTTTGAAAGAACTGGGAGCAGGATGGTCCTTCATTGCCTAGATTTTGTCCGGCAGAGCTTTGATACCAGAGGCGGATATGCGGTGGCCAAGCAAGTTGACTGAATTTTGGCCAAGCTCGCATTTATCAAAGCTAACGGCAACTTCATGCTGTGCTAAGCGTTGGAATAGAGCGTTGAGGTGATGATGTTCCTCGTCAGAAGAGCTGGCGGAGAGTATGTCATCTAGATAAGGGTAAATGCCCTCGAGTCCTCGCGTTACCTCATGAATGACATCCTGAAGAGTTGGGGCAGCATTATTGAGGCCGAAAGGCATTCCGAGGCATTCGAATAGGCCGAATGGCGTGAGGGCTACTGTTGTTAGCCAGGTCGTAGGGCGCGGCGGATATCTGATGGTGGGCGCGAACTAGGTCGATTTTGTTACAGATAGACAACCAGTTAGAGCTGAGGTCAAATAAATAAAAAAATAAAAAAATAAATAATTTATTCTCGTCACTGCGAGGCACACCATCAAGGGCGTGATCATGGTAGTACAGACATGTATGATCAGCGATTGCACAAATTAGTACATTTTGACCAATAGCATGGGAATTTATAAATAAATAAATAAATAAATAAATACTTTATTCTCGACTATGCGAGGCACGCCCATGGAGGCATGATCAGATATGTACAACTGTACAAACATTTTATGGCAACTGTGACAGCAATAGTAGAAAATTGGTGGTATGTACATGGTAAAATAAATAAATAGATAGTTTATTCTCAGTTTCATAGAGACGCACCAACTTAGGCATGATCAAGGTTGAAAACTGTTGTGTATCACGACGATACTCCGGGTTCAATCGTGTATAGTTGAAACGGTGTCAAGAGGAGTTGATATGTGAATCTAGTCGACTTGCCAGTATGTAGTTGTGGGCTGTGACTTTATTCAGTGGCGAGTCACATCCGCCAAGTCGCAGTGTTGTTAAACAGACATTTGTGGCTTTTTATAGGGAGAACGCTTGCCAGGCGAAAACCCACCACGTCCTGTAACACTGCCGTAAAGCATTTTGAACATTAATGTTGAACTGGCAAAGCCACTTGACGACTGGTTTCACATTCGGTTTTTCGCGGGGTAATGGCTTCTAATTTCCTCTGTTAGTTGGACGGGTATTTTGCTCTGGGTCGCCATGATTTTTTGGGGTCGCTGGAGTAGAGGGACATCGCGATTTTTCTTCTTGTTGTATGTCCAGGTGAGCAAAAGTTTCAATTTTTCCGCTGTTCAGATTTTCCAGATGTATAACGTATGGGAGTATGAGGATATATCCAGTTCTCCATACTGGACAAGGGTTATGGTGATTGTAGGTTGGTCCTTGCGGAGTTTTACTATCCTCCATGTCAGTCCTTGTGGGTTGTTTCGTCCGTCTTGGGCAAAATTGTTTCTCAGTCCAATCCCAGATCTCCAAGATGTCCCGGACCTCAGAGAAAATGGAAAGTGAGGGACAACCGAGAGAAGACCGCAAGAACAGGCATGGAATTGAATATTGTTAGTGTCTTGTGTTATAACATTTGGGCTTGAGACAAGAGCATGTACACTGTGCAACAATAATTATGCTGAAAATGTCTTTTGAGTATCCTATAGAATCATTAGCCGTATAGGTGGATTGCTATCGCCTGCGTTGGGACGAGCGTTGCACCAGTAAGTAAAGTACGAGTATCCGTTTGCTATGAGTCGATAGTTGCGTGGGGATAGAGCAAAGAGAGTTAGAATGTTGGTAGTGATTGTCAGGTGCATGAACAGCACGTAGTTAGTGTAATCCGAGAGGGGGCATAATAAGCGAAAATAAATAGGTTGCTGCGAGAGAGTCTTAAAGCTCAATTGGTGGCAGGGCAGCGGAGGGACTGGAGGCAGATATTCTAGAGGAGTAGAGGTTATTCAGATACGGGGTGGCTACTAACAAGCACTGGATCATGGCATATGCATGGGGCCAATGGCCATTAGCTACTTCTGAAGAGAAATGCCGAATTTATGACGACCGACAGATGTTGGCGCTAGGAATGACTCAGTCGCCAGATGCAGCTATTCCAATCTGACGCTTTGTCACTAGTGTATGCCTATAGGGTCGAAGAGTGTATCTATAGGCCAGTGAAGGTAAGTGATAGGTCAACAGATCAGCTAAGCTGTGACGCAAACAATCCAAGAGAATGAACATTGTAAGAATGGAGCTACTCCTACAGATCTCCGGATATCCGAAGAGTTAGATGGAAGCTATGGCGACTAGCTGCTGGTAAGCAGAGATGGTGTCTCTAGGAAAGAATGAATCAGTGGCTGCTGAAGCCATAGTATTAAGACGTTTGTCTACTACTGGATATCTACAGCTTTGTTGAGGAAGTCAACAGGCAAGCGAGGTTTAAGAGTGACATACGGCCGAAGAGAATGAAGGTTGGAGAGTCAAGAAGTGGCTATTTGTAGGCTACATGAAGCCAATACAATACAACGATGTCTACCTATTGTCAAGAAACGTTGAGGCGAGTAAGATGAACGATGGATAATGGCGCGCTAGGAGAGAGGTGAATGGCAAGCATTGGAGTTCGGATTAAGCCTCTAGTTCCTAGTGGATCCTACGGTGGCATATAATAGGTCAACAAAACATCTGAGCTGTGACGCAAGCAATCCAAGATTATGAACATTGTACGAATGGAGCTACACCTACAGATCTCCTGAAATCCGCAGAGTTAAATGGAAGCTATGTGTGTTTTGAGATGTAAAACTATGTTTAACTGTGTATTTGGAAGGAGACATGTTGTGTAAGTAAGTAAATGTGACTGTGTGGGCATTTGTTTGTTGTGTTCGCCATCAAAGAGGGAATCAATGGAAAGCTTTGAATCAGAAGACGTCCGTGATGTGTGAATGATCCTCCGGAAAAATGAAGAGGCAGTGACTTTATTTAGTGGCGAGTCACTTCCGCCACGTCACAGTGTTGTTAAACGGATACTTGTGGCTTTTTATAGAGAGAACGCTTGCCAGGCGAACTCCCACCACATCCTTGAACACTGCCGCCGAACCATTTGCTGGAACGGGATTTACCCGAACCACCCAGCTGGCACCGCGAGAAGGTTGTTCGGCTAGCCAGCGGAAACGGGTATTTATCCGGGAGGGTATCTTTGTTAATTGCCCTGTAGTCACCGGATTTCTTCGGCACCATGTGTAATGGTGATGCCCATGGACTTTTGGACGGGCGGATTATTAACAGTTCGAGCATTTGCTCGAATTTCGCCACAGCAAATTTGAACTTGACCGGGGTTTGTCGGCGAGGACAGGCCGAAACAGGTGGGCCCTTAGTGCGAATGCCATTCATGACGTTTGACGTCACAGAAGGCAAGTCATGCTGGACGCGAAGGCGTTTAGAATGCTTGTTGAAATGTTCAATAAAAAGCTGTGAAGTTTGAGGTAGGACACAAATGTGGGTGCTAGCAGCCACGTTGGCGCTAGTCCTGATAGCACTGAGCTGTGTCCTAGGGTCGGTATGCTACTTCCTTTAAGTGGTGACGATGAGGTCGAAGCGTTGAAGAAAGACTACGCCCATTATGGCGAAAGGCGCGGCAGCGAATATGAAAGGCCAGCGAAAAGTTTTCCGGAAGCCTAAATGGATCGTTAGCAGTTATTCGCCCAATGTTGCTATTGGTATGCTATTGGCCGCACGCAGCTTGGTCGGCGTGGGTGTGGCGACCTCTTCTGGGTACGTGGTGTAACGCTAATATCGGCACCTGTGTCGACTAGATATTCTGTACCGGAAGTTAAATCCCTAACGCGGCTGAGGCGACTTTGGTGTTGGCCGGTCGCGTCCGTCGATGTTACGGACCGGCCGAGAAGTTTTCCTGCCTCGCAGCGAATTTGCATGGCTTTAACATTTATGAGCCGTGGTACCAAGACCTTGATGGTACCAACAGCTAGCCTGCCTGTTGCTAGACTTAGAACGTTTGAAGAACGATGTTGAGCGGCCATAACGACGAGGATTCATAGTATGCTGTTGCACCTGGCGATAACGTTTCGCCACTTGGGGTTGCGATGCTTATATAGTTGACTGTAAGCCAATGATAAAATTGCTTTGAAACGCGACGGCATTGATCTTGCTGGCTTCGGCTGGTGGCTGGTATCGCTCAATAACTCGAGCCGCTAAATATGCTAGTTAATTGAGCGAAGTAGAGCTCACTGTAGCGAGAATCGCTTGCTGTATTCCGGTAGCCGCTGTAGCCATAGTTCGCGAAGTAATGCCTCGTCCTTGGTTTAGGAATCAAGGAGTGCTTGCATCTCTCCTAGTAGGGTGGAGGGCAGTTTGTCGCCTAGCTGCAGATCACTGGTAAGCTGCTGCAGGCGAACTTCCTCAGTGGGCATAACACGCTTAATCGTGACCTCCTTGAGAATCTCATAGCGGTTTACGGTCTGAGAAAGGATAACGTCACGAATCTGCATTGATATGTCCTTGGGGCGATAGGACAAGAGCTTGCTATACCTCGCGTAGTCTGAAGTGGTTCTGTGGTTGCAAAACTCAGCCTTAAGAAGGGCGAACCACAAAAGGGGATCCACATCCAAACAGGTGGCACACAGTGAGATACTATTCTTATTATTACTTACCGGATGCCTTCGTGCTGGCGTCTACTCTTTCCATAGTGCAGTCATAAGGCGGAACTGTCCGTAGGAGAACCCAAGTAGGTCAGGAAGGGATCGCTGAGGAATAAGATCATTTGTATTCGGTTTGCTATTCCTAAACACTAGAGAATATGTGCAACGGATACCGCTAAAGTCGCTTAGGTGCTAAGACGGTAACGACAATGAATGTGGATGAGTTGTGAGCTCAAGGTGCTTAGATGTCTAGCATTACATCGGAGCGTCCTCAAGCTATATCAGGACCAGTTTCGAAGATTTGGTCTCGCGAATCGCAGTTCTGGGAGTTGCTTTGCATATTGCCAAAAATTAGGAACCCTTGTATCACCTTCCTAAGTAGGTTTTAGATTTCCCTTATTCTTGAAGGCAGCCTGTTCCATGTGTTCGCGTACACAACTGCGAAAATCGAGATCGCAGCCTCTTCTTTGCCTTTAGAGGAGTAATGAAAGTGCCCTTGTTTCGGTGTTTAGATTCAGATGCGCTCCTTAGTTTAAGACAAGTGATATTACTGCGCAGCCTTCTATGAATTAGCTTAAGAAGCAAAGGTTAAGGACGATGCACCTTTGCCATAGGGGCTTAATTTTAAGGTGTTCAAACCTTTGTCGGTAACTCCGCGCTTGCTGCGATGGAGTCAGCGTCTTCGTAAAACCTCGTTGAGACTTTTCAAGCAGAACACGGATCGAATCCCGTGAGTTGCCGAGAATATACTATTTATTTATTTATTTATTTGTGTATATCCCGGATGCCGCCTGACCTGGCCCTTATAAACTTCTAGATGCATCTCCGGTTTTTGTGTCAAGGCATACGTGGAACTATAATCCCCTTACTCGTGCCAGTTGATAATGAATCTGGTCTGCCAAGTTGATGCTCATGGAATAGTGCGAGCCCAGCTCTGTTGTCATAGCACTCTGTTTGATAGTAATGCCGTTTATGGTTAGGGACCCAGCAGGTATAGAAAATCTGTGGGTCATGACATAAGCTTTTTGAGCGGCGAAGTTCTTTGCCAGTGTTTGCACCACTTTTCAAGTGCTTTAAGCTCCTCACTGATGCTATTAATTGCAGATAATTCATTACAAGGGGAAGACGTTTACAACCTTTACGTTGTCAGCAATAATCAAGGAGCGACGGAGCTGCAAACTCCTGCCGCTAAGGACGGCGGTCTGGGTGGATATAGTTTGATCAACCTTAACAGACTGCGTACTTTCTAGTAGATAGGAACCTATACAGTCTAATAAAAGATTGACTACCCCGTAAGCCTTTACCTTAAACATCAAGAGCATGTGAGGTACCCTGTCAACGCCTTTTGCAAACAGTGGTAAAGAATGACAACTGAAATATTAGAGTCAATGGCCTACGGGAACGTTACTGTTTTGGTAGATTATTTGCAACTGCACTCTCGAGTCTGTCACAGGTACGGCGACACGCACAGAAGGAATTGTCCTCCGTTCCGACAACTATACAAGGCACACAGTTCCCTTACCTGGACATGAGCGGAAGGTTATCAACCCTTTCACAACTTACTAACCGGACAAATCATTCAATATCTTGCACTGATGCAATTCGTCCGCGGCGTGAAACACTGAGTTCAATTTACCTAACAATACCTCTTTCACATATCTCTTGACTGGAGGACTTTCGACTACGGGAGGCACATTCTCCTGCCAATACAAAGCTTGAACAATCGGCCATTCTAAGCTCTTCAATCCGCTCTGACCGCTCAAATGGTCGTGGTTTCCCCTATTTCTAATCAATTTCACTACATACCCCGGAGGATCTGCGAGTATTTCTTCGGAAACTATCCTATCCTCTAAGACTCCAACATATTTCAACGTATATTCTTCGAGACTTCACGTGGTTCTGCAGATGATCAACACATCATATCCAGAAAGATGTTTAGTGTGCTGATCATGCCTAAAAGGCGTGTCTCGCTTTGTCGAGAATAAAATATTTATTTATTTATTTATTTATTTATGGCCTACCGATCTGGCATAGGAGAGGACCCACGCACGCAATGGCCACTCGCATAACGCATCAGTTTGCAGAAAATTGGGACCCAACTTGACTGCGAATAACGGAGCAAAAAACGTTCAATAAGACACATAGCCAGTTACAACTTGCCATTCAATGGATTGGCGGCAGTGTTTCAGGACGTGGTGGGTTTTCGACTAGCAAGCGTTCTCCCTATAAAAAGCCACAAATGTCCGTTTAACAACACTGCAACGTGGCGAATGTGACTCGCCACCGAATAAAGTCACAGCCCGTAACTTCACACTGGCAGCACAATTAGAATCACCATACTGGATAGCCTGCTCTTCAATTATCTTCCAATGGATCACTCAGGATTCTCCATCTATTATTATTCGAGGTATGACTGCGATATATGGCAGAGCGATTATATCCAAACCTATGGATAGCCATCCCACTACAACCAAATCCTTGTTTCGCATGTTCACTATTACACAGTTCCAAGCATGGACATATGAACAATTTTCTACTGTCACTACAGTTCTCATAAAATGTCTGTACAGCTGTACATACCGGAACATGCCTTAATGGGCGTGCCTCGCATAGTCGAGATTAAAATATATATATATATATATATATATATATATATATATATTTATTCAGTTTAGCAGTCGCTAGCACTGACAACGGAAGGCTCTGGAACTGTAGTAGTTTTACACTTGCAGAATTCCTGGTTCGATTTTTCTACTTCTACGTCCATGTAGGGCTAACACCGAGTAACTTCGCTAGCTTTTTCAGCACTCTCCAGGATTCACCACCATTTCTCTTCCCAAGAACAGACTGGACATAATGTTTGTGGAGCCGGCGTAGTTCTACTTTGATACGAATTGTGAGAAGGCCCACTGTGGTGCCGACTGTATATTTAAACGCTTTCTCCATAAGGCAGTTTAGCTGCTTCTGGTGGAGGAGGAAACCCTGTCAACGCGGGCATCAATCGCTTCCACAAGACAACAGTTATCAAAACAGAAGGTTAAATCGCTTCCCATTTTATCACAATACATGGCTACAGCAGGGTCAAAGAACAAACTAAATTTCATCGATGCCATCATGTAGCGAAGTCTGTCGAGATTTTGTGGAGAGAAAGGCTTCAAGCTGACCTTTCGATCATTGCAGCGGGTGATTGATGATGATTTCTCTTGCCATAGATGACAGGCAAAATCCCGCTGTTTGGGTTATAAGAATTACGGAGAAGCACTTCACGTTATTAACAAGCGCCAAGTTCAAGTTTGCTTTTGACCTGGTAGGCAGCTTGCGAATGTTTCGCAACGCGGAAGCAGTGAGAAAAGTAGTATCACCTAAATAGAAATCTCCACTGCAGATATACTGATATTGTAACGTCCACCGTGAACGTTGAATAGCGCGTAGCCAAAGATCCCGAAATCAAAACAAGTCGGATCACAAATACTGCGGTACTATTAAAATGTATACAGTTGATAATTGGGACATACTTCAATTGTTCAGTATCCCTGTGTGTGCAAGTTGACAACAAGGTGTCAGTAAACAATAGGAGGGACGAGTTGTCTACGCCGGACAATAAAGAAAACAAGTCACCACACCTGAGCGCTACGAGTATTAAGACTAATGGCGTTGACCAATCAAGGGATAGTCCAAGCACAGGGTGAGAGTTTAATGGCACGCATAAACATGGTATTTGGACAAGCGACCAGTGAACCGGGGAGGGGGTGTGACACGCTCCGGACTGAATGTGTCATGTTCGGCGAAGAGTAGGGTTGGAGGTCCAAGGTCGTCGGTAGTCACACACGCACGCAACCAGTGCCGAAGATTAGCATGCACACACAGACACACCTACAAAGCTAACAATGGGAATGTAGGGAGGCGCACGTGAAAGCTGGTCGAGATCCCTCAACTATCGGCCAAGGTCTGTAGACTAGATCACGAAACGAAGAGTAGCAGAATTTCATGGGTAGATAAGCGCGGTACAGATATCGATCAATATGTTCTATGACAGCAGTAATGATTTTCTCATACAAATTCTCTGCTGCAGTTTTGGGACAGGTGGGAGATATGTAGGTGGATACCAACAATATGAGGGGTAGCTATGCAAACGCATCGGCTTACATTTTGTGAAAGCACTACTGTTAAGGGGTAAAGAGAAGCAGAACGCACAGTTTGCTTCTATACACCAAGACAGATTGGTGTAAAAATTACTTCGCCAGTTGGGTTTGGGTACGCACATTGACGATCAACCCGATAGCAAATAAATATTCCAACGGATACAATTGAATCATCCACTTATTCATGGAGCCAGAATCCTTATATCCGAATGATACCAATCAGAGAAATTATCCCAGCGACAACAGTGTTCGCTAGTTCCTTTAATTTCCTAATGAGCCAGCGGAGGTTGGCGCTATGCAATACTGGGACGCTCAGATCACTCAGGTTTTCCTTCGATGAGCAATACACCATCCAGAGCGTTGTATTCTAACCGAAACGTTACTCTTCTTAAGAATTACTTTCAGTCTGTTTCTGATAACACAACCGTTCCAAAAGGCACTGGTCACGAGTGTAGAAATACGCAGAACTTGTAAATTATCGCATGAGAATTTTTGCATCGCATGTCGAGTAATGAATTGACGCAAGTACCGATAAAGCATAATGTAAGATGTGAGAAGGAGTGGGTTGATATACTTCAAAAAGATGGATCCTAGAGCATGGCCAACTTTGAAGGTCTCGCCAGGAGTTTTGGCTCTAAAGCTTTATGCTAAGCTGACAGTCTGAAAGACCAGCTATTTGAGAATCTTGCTTTAAGGTCCTCGCACGTTGTCTTATCAGCTGACAGATCAAGGATATTGTCCATGTCGTCGACGACGTGCTGAGGAAGCGCGAAGACGACGGCGAAGTATTTGATCCTTACAGACCTGATGCCACCTAGTTGGAATAACGCATCTAACTGAGCTAACCGATATATTGACTAGCGTTAACGAAACGGCAGAGTGGCGCTGGTGACATTTGCGACCTGGCCCCCGATAACTGGGTTACACGCATCCATGCAAAAAGGGCTAACAATTAAGCGGTGTATAACCAGAAATGTGCGTAAAAGTCAAAAATAAACGAAAGCCATCTGTGTAAACGAAACGGCAAAGCGAAATTAGCAAGCGTCGTACCAAATTTTCGGTCGCGGGCACCAGTTTTGGCGGAATCGTTCGGTCGCTCTAAACTCAGGTTTGTCCCTCCTCAAGGAAAAAGGTGAAGAATATGAATATACGGGCGACGTAGAAGTATATTGTCGAAACGCACAATCCAGTTAGCATTAGGCGCTGCCCAAATTGTCTAGGTACACACTGATCTAACATTTTATTAATAGTTGACAGTTGAACAGAGAACTCGCTAGATCACTGCAGACATTGTTACGGATGTTGGTTTCCGTTGAACAAATAGATAAAAGTTTATTCTCGTATATTTCGAGGCATGCTAAGCGGAGCATAATCCAAGCTGGACAAGCATTATAGTTTCACCAAGTTCAGGATAGCTTACACAAGGAAACATGAAAATGGAAAGCCAAGTTGTGTGCAGCAGCCTAGTTAGCGCTGGGTTGAAAATAGAGGACGATATGTGTTTAACAAACTAACTAAAACATGTGTGAGCATACGTATCTGATTTAGTGGTGTGTGAAGTATAGAGACTTCCCAGTGTGAAGCAATGGGCAGTGAATTTATTCGGTGGAAAACCACATCCGCCACGTCGTAGTGTTATTAAGCAACGACCTGTGAACTTTCATAGAGAGAAAGCTTACGAGACGAACTCATACGACGTCTTGGAACGCGGTTCCGAAAATGCTTTACAGGTTTTATGAAAGGGATTTTTAAAAATTGTAATTTAGCATCAAAGGAAAGTAACATTTTATCCTTTACATTGAGCGTCTTCACCCGCCCACTAAATTCAAAACTTTCGGTCACTGTGTGGAAGGACACTTTCTTGCAGCTTGGTCTGAGTAGTTCAACAAGTTATTTGCCACTAGGTGTACGGCGGAGCTAGAGTTGTCGATAACCGGACGTAGTGGTGTGTTGGACTTATGCATTTTGAGTAACTCATATAGACTAGGTGGTTGTTAGCCGAATGGAGTTAACCGTTCAAGCAAGGTACGCTCTATGTGGTTGGCTAACTACAGTTCTTTAAGCAACTTGTTGAGCTTGATCTTCTTTCCTGCAACTTTATCCTTTTATACTGGGTTCAACAAGCATTTACTCGTGTCGCTCAAATTGGTGTACATTCTTGCCCATAAGTACCCAACCCCACCATCTACCAGGCCAGAATATATCACATCAAGTGTGCAGGTAAGTCCTTTAATGGCTTTTCAGTTTTCGTTAACAGGTATGTTTGTAAACCGTGGTCTAAAGTTCTGATAACTGAAATGATGCACTAACGTGGTCCTGAAAGTGTCGTTGACGGGGGAAGATGTAGGTGTCAAAGCAGTTAGCTGGCGCAGCAGGCTTTTATAATGCATCGCTCTATGCAGCTCCTTCGAATTAGGTTGCGAGGCATAAAATTTTTGTACCCAAATTGAGGGCTTCCACTTACAATTTGTAAAATTGCACTCCGGGAATATTGGCCGTCGCTGTGGGTGTAAAGGAAATCCGGCATCAAAACCCTCGGCCTTTTCCTTCGTTCCAGTCCAGCTGAACTGGAAGTTAAATTTACAACGCTGGAAGCTCCACCTTACTGGCAGATAAAATGCGATCATTACGCGAAAACTCGCTTTCGTGAACTCTTGTTCCAAGGCTTTCGAAATCTTCAAACGTAAGGCTATTAAACAAGATAACCGTTCTAAACATTATTAACTTACACTGCTAACTTATGTATGCACAAGCCTGTTTGTTTTATATAATGGGCATATTAAATAAATGCTGGTAACTGATTAGCTGATAGATTTGCGCACTTTCAAAATTAGTTTGTACGGCTTTACTCAGTCACAAACTTCATTTTGCATCCTGATCGTTTACTGCCTTGTTTGTATCAAAACGCGAATACGCAACATTTATTAAAGTGATGTTTTATTGTTGTTCTTGCTTCATTCCATTGCAGAAGCAAGAAGAGACAATCCAAAGTCGAAGTGCCGTGGGTCGCTTCACTTACCGGCACAAGAACTGGACGCTCGTTAGGCGGAAGCCTCTATCGTCCATCTGACCTGACCTGACCTGACGTTATATGGGTATTTGGTGCTGAAGGTTTTATTATTGCGCCAAGTTCCCATTTGTTTACTGGTGAAGTGTTAACACTTCAAACACAATCGTGTCGCAATTGCGACACGTAAGTCTCAACTAAAACCTGATAGTAATGGTACACGCTAAGTTTCCAGGACTATTTAGGACTTATATAAAATTAATTTCGCCATATTATACTGCTTATGAAATATTGTATGTGTCGTGAATATGTGTTGTTTTATCTGCATCAGATTATGACGGGACGATCGTGCGCTAAATATCAGGAAATTTGATTTGTACGGCCATCCAAACGCGTGCGGCCGTACCCAGAGAAAGAAACTAATCAGGTCTAGTTGTAGGTTTCTAGGCAGAAGGTTAAAAATAAAGCACTGTAGGAGGTAACTAGCTAGTGAGGATGTAGTAGTATAGCGGAATCGTTCGGTCGCCGTAAACTAAGTTTCGTCCCGCCTCAAAGAAAAGTAGGAAAAAGACTAATATTTGGATGAGGTAGATGCCTATTGTTGAAATGCACAATTCTGCTAGCTGTAGGTAGCATAAAACGGATCCAGCTAGGGGAAAAATTATAGCCGCCAGTCGGAGAAGCAGCAAACGCTCTTCGAAGCCCAAGAACCGGAGGCAGGCAAACTGCGATGTACCTGCTTGGATTATACTCATGCACACATCATTCCAACAGGAAAGCTTCCTAAGTGGTCTGGGTACAACATGATATCATATTTTAATAATTCACACAGACAAACATTGGAATGTCCAGGACACTACAAGCCCTCACGTAGAAGGGATAGGTGGGTAACCCTTCCATATACGTGACGACGGTCCGTCGTGGGCCAGCCTGCTGCTAGACCAGGCAGTGAAACGTGATGCAGCTGCTGTGGAAGAACCAGCGGGCTCCCATCCATGTCTTTGTTTAAGGTGCCGGTGGAAGAAAATGAAGCAAAGATACGTAGCGTACGATCACTTGGGTTTGCGCACGAATGACTGTTCACCGGTCTGCCGTCTGCAAAGTAAAAGAAACCTGGGTAGTTGGGCATGCAAAGCTGTGACTAGGACAAACGGGAAAGACGCTTACCGTGTGTTAGCAAAAAGTGCAAGAAGCAACTCCTTTTAGCGGTTTCCAAAAGGTTTTGCACTTAATTGTTTCCTTCAAAGTGTACTAATACAAACCGAAAGATTAAAATCCTATTGAAGGCAACCCTACTAAGCTAACCTTTTATGAAAATTGTTGGCCAATTAACCAGACGGACCCACCCAGTAAGCTTTCTAAGCTTGGCGGAGTCGGAGGTTTCAGGAGGCATGATTTCGTTTGTGGTGTTGCTGTCTGCAGTCAATCATCTACCATTGGTTGGGACGATTCATAGGAGGGCAGAGGATTGTAGTCGTCGTTCGTCTCTGCTTTCAAGTAAGCAACTTTGAGACGGTCAATCAAAACATTTTCAACCTTACCGTTGCATTCTATGATGAAGAAGCAATCTGTACCTTGTAGTAGTTTGCATGGACCTGCGTAAGCTCGAACGAGTAGTCTGCTTAGCGCGTCGGAGCGAATGTAAACAAATGAGCAGTGTTACAGGTCATTGGGAACAAAAAGCTTGCGATGCTGTTCCCGCATTTTGGTCGATTTATTACGGTGCGCGATCTTAGCCATTTGCCGAGCGTAGCGCGTTGTAGCGTAGAGTGTTTGGGTTTTCGGAGAAGCAGTCGCTTTGCGATCATAACGGTTTTACATAAAGCAATTTGGCGCTGGAGGTTTTGAGATCGGTGTTTGGTGCTGATAAAATTCCATGTAATACCATTGGCAAAGCTGCTGTCCAAATAAGGTGATTGGGAGTACTTTTTAATGCAGTAAGCTGTCAGTGGAAGCGTATCGTAATTTCTTTCGTCTGAGGATGTTAGGCAGCTGTCAGAATATGTTTACCTCTGAGGACCTTGAGTTGGTCTTTGAACGTCGACGATACAAATTGTGAACCACGGTGGGTAGACAGAGTGGCTGCAAAGTCATGTGTGGCAACCTAGCACTCAGCGAATGCGCGCGTTGTGATCTCAGCAGAAGCGTTGGGAATTGCGACTGCTTTATGCCAATGGGTGGCGCAATCTACCATGGCCAGCATGTAGACCATTCATTTTGCTGGCGAAAATGGTCTCACAATGTCACAGTGGACGTAGATGAATTGCGTTGACATTGAGGGAAAGAGACCCATCAGAGCGGCAACGTAACAAACGTTTGCCTAATGGCAAATCAGACAGTTGCTTGCCCAAAGCTTGACGTCGCGCTGCATGTTGGGATGCACATACCTGTCGGCGATCATCCTTACTAAAGCGCCGATGTCAGAATGCACGATATTGTGCAGCATAGCGAAAACTATTTGGCGAAAGCAGTTGATAAAAGTAGACAAAGTAGTCGTGTGAATAACGTTAATGGTTGCCCGTTTTCATAGAAAAACTGCGGTAGAACTGCGTCAATTTTGTTTTTTGTGGCTTAACCTGCTACACTGATTGAAGCGTTGGAGTCAAAGTGGTGCAGCATAACAGCGGAATCTAATGCTTCGTCGTTGACGTCCTATGCGTTTTGTGCTTTAGGCCTTGTTGCGTCCATGCAGTAGATCTGTGAGCTCGGTGCAGCGTGATAGGAAGCGGCCATAGTAGTTGACCACGTCGTTGCAGTGAGAGTGGTTGGACAAGGGAAGTCGCGAGTTACTTGAACATTTGCTTGCAAAAGGTGGATACCCTCGGAATCGAATAGATGTCCAATGAACTCGGCGCGTGTACATAAAAATACACTCCTCAAGTTCAACGTTGACGTTGTGCGCTTCCAACCGTTCAAACAATAATTGCAGCTGCGTTCATGTTCCTCTTCTAATGAACTGGCTATCAATATGTCATCGATGTACGGTGGACGAAAGCGAATCCACGTACGACTGAGTCATTGGAGCTTTAAGATGTCTGCACAGCAGTTGTTATTTCTCCGTCGCCGACCGGGATCTGATGAAAAGCTCACAATAGGTCGATCATTTAGTGCCCACGAACGCCAACAAGACCGGCCGTGATAACTTGAATGTGAGTTAGCATATATCGGTCCAGAACTGTTACGTTGTTAAGAGCGCGGTAGCCTCCACACGGTCGCCATTCTGCTGGCGTTCCCGATACCATATGAAGTGGCGTAGCCAAAGGGAGGTTGGACGGTCAGACAATCGCAAGTTGGAGCAAGTGTTTGCATTCCACACGGGCGCTTCTGTGCGCGTCCGAATTCAGTCTTCCTGCTTTATCGGAGACGGACGGATCTATAGTAACTATGTAAGGTGGTGTAGCTACAGCGGCGTTTGACAGAAGTGGCGTAGGTCGTTAGACTTCTGGAACACTGGCAAGTAGCAAATTGCAGGCCTTTGAGTTAGCGTTAGCATACCCCGGGTTGGGCGATGCTACCTTGCTCTATATTCCATGGACGGAAATTTACGCTGTCTGATGGACGAGAAGTAGTTGTGTAGCGTTGACCAATAAGTAGCAATTCTGAAGAATATCCACCCGATAGTAGGGTTCTGGGCAACAACGACAAGGAATACCCATCAAACAGAACGTCGCAGAGCGAGATGGAACGTGCGTGATCGCTGACCGTATGCACAAAAATTTGTCCCTTGGCTGCCCTTAGAGAACCAGTCAACTTTGCGGACAGTGTCTGGTTATAATTACAAGGAGGGACGCTGACTTCAGCGTCAGTAGCGACGAGATAGAAAACTCCTGTTTGTCGTTCGGAGACGAGGAATAGATGACTGTTTTGACCAGCTAGTTCTGTCAATCCTGCGTATCGATTAACCCGTTTCACTGCACATTCGGATTTGATAGAACATGGTAGGCAGAAAGACCTGTCCAGTAAGCCAAATCTCTGATGATACTAGCATGGAGTAGAGGTTCGGCGCGGTGATTTCGATAGTGATTTTGCTTGAGTTGGACGTTGGCAACTTGATGAATGGCATCGGCAGCTACTCACAGAAGTAATGAAATCGGTGCACTTCTTGGGGAGTGCGGCGGTCTGCGTTCTTATTTCTACAACATCATCATTAGGCGTCTAGCGAATGTGTAACACCTATCCCAGGATTCCCAAAGCTTAATGAAGGCGCGTGTTACGGTTTTCACGGACGCGTCAGGAGTGGGAGCTGCTTCGGGGCGCCACTTACAACGGACAAACCTTGCAAAAAGATAGACGGTTTTCTTAAACGTTTCTAAGGGTTCATCTTGATTGATATGGACGTGGGCGAAATGCATTAAAACTGGTAAGCAACGACCAAGCAAAGCAGACATGTGTCACTGTACCTTGACTCACTGGTGCGTGAGACGAATGCGTGCCCAAAGTTTAAGCTCACGTTACATCCATAACTATATATATCCATGGCAGATGAGCTCGACCATGGCTCTAACGCCCAAATAGAAGATGTGATGGAGCGTGGCGAACATAAGGCGACGGTACTTTTCAGTAACGGCGGGTCAGCATGGTCCTGTGCAAGTGTCCCATGCGCCTGTGCCATCGGTTGATGGCAGAAAATGTGGAGATATCTTCGAGAAAGAACCACTGAGTGCTGCAGTACTGCAGTCGGTTATTTGCGTAGCAGCCATGGAAGAGATATCGATTAGATTCTTGGCAGGGTTGATTGTAGACAAGCAAACGTCACCACGAGACTGGACCTTAACGTGGTGCGACCGTTTGCGGACCTCATTGACCCATTGAGCTATACTGGGTGATTTGTCCGGGCACTTTGAGAGTTACTCCTACCAGGTTAGTCAATGGTGATAGGTCGGACAAACTCAGTCTCCTGGTCCTCCAATTTGGGGGTTTGAAATGGGATGGCGTCCATTTCTGTACAACTGAATCAATGCCACCTCCCCGCTGCGTTGCGGACAGGCTTTTGAGCCAAAGGCATTTGATGAGGACGCTAATCGGCCTCCTGTCTAGGTCTGGACGCCTTGGCATTATCTCAGCCCACATACAACCATGACATTTTCTTCAAACATAAACTTCACCCTGCATCGGCCGTCGCGCCGATTATCAAGGGTCGCCTTATCTGCTGCATACAGTAGGGCGGATAAGCGAAAACATGCTACTGCTGGGGCCTTCTTTCTTTTCCATCTTTTCTCTTACTCCCATTCCGACCCCCACTACTAACCTACCTTACATAATTCTCAGCTTAACTGACAGCGTGAGAAGTGCCATTGGAGTAGAATCAACTGCAGCCACCATCCCACCATAACTATTGGACGCTTATCGGCAAAAGTCCCTTATAAGCCCACGCTATCCCGTTTCCATGGCGACATCCAACTTTCGCACTCTAAGACAAGAAGGTCAGCGGGCTGCACTTGCACGCAACTTGGACACACTGAGTATTGATGTATGTTGTGTGTCTAAAACTAGGATCAATGACTCTAACGGGGTAATTGAATTAAATACACCCGGCTTATCCTCTCGATATTGGTTGCACGCATCCGGAGACGCTGATGCAGCACTCACCGGTCAAGCTGGTATAGGTATCAATCTAAGCTCCAAGGCTGAACCATTGTCGGATGATGGGATTCCGGTGAACAGCCGTTTATGTGCAGCCCGTTTGACTACATCAGCTAAGGTTGATTAACCAAGTAGTAAAAGACGCGGTATGTTTGTGGGTTCCGCTTATGCTCCCACCGACTGCAGTTCTAATGCTGTGAAGGACACATTCTATCCCAAACTGAACGCGCTACTACGCAGTGTTACTAGTTCAGATATTATAGTATTTGCATGGGATATGAATGCGCAAGAAAGGCGTCTGAGCTCTTCGAAAGCTCAGCTGGGTGGTAATTGTGGGCTTAACTCCGAACGGACTGACAGCAGTGAGCGTCTGCTGCAACTGTGTGCGGAGCACCAGTTGTTTCTTAGTAGCACTGCTTTTAGACACAGTGGGCGCCGAATTGCTACTTGGCGTTCACCTGTAGCTGACCAGCGATGGACCCAAATTGACCACCTAGCCATAAGTTACAGGTGGCGTGGTTCCATCCTAGATTGCGGCTCATACTGGAGTATCTGTGTCGACTCTGATCATGCCTTGGTACGCTGTCGTTTCTCCATGTACTTTACCGGGAGACGCACTAAGTGTCTCCAACTATTGGTAACGGAGAAATTGTCTCAGTCCTCGGTCAGGCAAGCCTATCAAGAAGCACTGTATGCCAAACTTCCGCTTTTTGGTCCTAATAACACTGAGCTTCAGTGGAGTAGGATCTCGGCCGCCATGCATAACGCAAGAGCATCCGCTTGTGGCACTAACCATCGTCACCGCACCAATCACTGGATATCTGCGAGGTTGGTGAACCTGTTGAAATCTAAAAGACATCTCCCGGCTGGCTCTGAACACAATATGACCAGACAGGTTATTAGGCGTGAACTAAAGCAGAGCCTACTTGCTGACAAGGAGGCTTGGTGGATCAGTAGGGCTCAAGAAATGGAGGAGACAGGAGCAGTAGGCAAGTACCGCAAGCTCTTCCAGCTAATTCGCATCACTGGTCCCAGAAAACCAGGCGTCAGTGAGACAATCAGAGACAGCGCGGGTGCGCTGATACACAATAATGTGTGCCGTATTGCTCGTTGGGCTGAACACTTGTAAGATCAGTTCAGCTGACCCCTTGCTCCCGGACTTCTTTCTACTCAGGTGATGCAGGACGAGTTTAGTTTAGCAGGACGGTTAGTTTAGAGCCTTCGTCAGAATCCGAGGTCCGAAACGCAATCACAGCCCTTAATCTTTTCGTGCCGCCGGCCCGGATTTCCTTCCACCTGCACTATTTAAGTAGGCAGGTGGGGTCCTCCGCAAAGCACTGACCTCCTTATTCGAATCTATCCAGAAAGAAGAACGTGTCCCGGTTAATTGGAGCGAATCAATTACGGTGGCAATGTACAAGAAGGAAAGTCGCACAGACTGTTCTAACCACAGGGGCATTAGCCTAAAGTCAGTTGTGACAAAAGTACTGACATCGATTCTTATTCGTCGCCTCACTGCGGAGTCGGAATCTCGAATTAGAGCAGAGCAGACCGGTTTCCGCATAGGACGTGGCTGTATAGACCATATGTTTACTTTGCAGCAGGTGCTAGAGCAGCGCCACGCATACCGCAGACCGACAATAGCTGTGTTCCTCGAGTTCAAGAGTGCGTTCGATTCAGTCGATCGATCGATTCTGTTCGAATTACTTGCGCGGACAGGTGTTCCCACGAAATATGTAAAGGTCCTTCATGCTCTCTACGCGAACACTACAGGCTGCGTCAGGGTTTACGGTGTCCTATCATATAGCTTTTCGACCACAAGTGGCATTCGTCAGGGTTGTCCGATTTCCCCATTTTTGTTCAATTTCGTTGTGGATTCTATCATGGAGTGCTCACTTGCGGAATCTCACGGTGTAGGCGTTAAGTGCTGCCTAGTGAATGGTTAGTTGACCTAGATTATGCGGACGATATCGTCTTGCTTTTCGACAATGTTGGAGCGGCACAATCATTCCTGAATAGCCTGACCATAGTGGTCCCATTATTTGGTATGCACTTCGCACTTTCAAACTGAAAAGTGTTGTTGCAGGCCCACCAGCCACTTGATGACTTCTTGACACTTGCTAACGAGGAACTCATGGTGGTTGATCACTTCACTTATCTTAACAGCTGCATCAGCAATGATGGGCGAATAGAAACTGACGTCAGCTCACGCATTGTTAAAGCCGGAGCTACTTTATTGAACCTGCGGCATCTTCGGCGACAGAAAGGAGTTCTCCTCCGTCGGAAAGGCCGAGTATACAAGGCCACAGTGAGGGATATTCTGCTCTATGGTAGTGAGACTTGGCCTGTTTGGTCTCAAGATCTGAGGTGCATTCAAGTCTTTGATCATTATTATCTGCGAAGCACTGCTGGTGTCGGATGGCACCAGTGTGTTCGCAACGATGATTTGCGTAGGCGAGTACTAGGTAATGATAATCATACTAGCTCCATAGAACAACAGATAACACTGAATAAGCTGCGTGGGCTCGGGCGCGTGCTACCTATGCCTGGTCACCACTTACCTAGAAGGGCCTTGTTTAGTCTGCCAGGTGTAGGGTGGCACAAGGCTCGAGGTGGACAGAAGTTGACTTGGCAGCGGGAGATGAAGTCACTGACGACCAAACTGGGTGCCGTTGGTCCGTATCATCTTCCAGGCTGGAGTCCACGTGACTCGTCTTGTGCTTGGCTCGAGACTTTATAGGACATGGCTTGCAACCGACACCAGTGGCGCGTCTGCTGCCGTTTTCAAATCGGATTGCCTGTTTAAAGTGTGTTTGGGGCTGCGTTGTCTGCGGGGTAATGGCTGATTATGACGCGTGACAATGAAAGTCGCAAGGAAGCTGTCTCGCCGATGCCGCCTTATCTTTGCACGATAGCCAGCTCTTTGTGACGATATGTTGTTTACCTAAGGTGTGGGCGCCTTGACCCGGAATGTTTGCTTAGGGCATTAAGGTTTTCAGGTAAGACCCCTTCTCTCCCTCTTCTTATTCATTCTTTCATAGGTCCTCATGGTTGTATTGCAGCGAAGCATCAGTACAAATAGCTGATGTACTGCTGTTGTTGGTTGATTGCTTGAACCGGAATGATTTCGGAAGGCGAAGTTTAATGGCTTGTGGTCGGTGAAGGTGACTAAACGTTTACCTACGATGACATCTCGGAAGTGCCGGATCGTCAACTAAACTAAGCGCTGTACTTAAGCTTTGCTGATTGAAAGCGTTTCGAATAAAAGGCAACTGGCTTCGAACATCTGTTCTTCATCTGCTGCAAGATGGCGCCAATAGCGGAGTTCGTTGCACCGGCGGCAATGCTAGGCGGCGCTTTGCCGTCAAAATGACAAAGCATAACTGAGGTAGCTAAGGTCTTCTTACTGTTAAAATGTGCTTCAGTAGTAGCGGGGTAAGTTCCACGTCACCGTACTTGCAATAACGGATTAGGCTGGTCAAAAGCATGAGTAACTCAGCGCAATCTGAGAGAAAGCGTCGATAGTAGTTGATGATGCCTTTGAAATGACGAATGGCAGTTACCGTTTTTGGAAGCGGAAAGTTATGGATAGCTTGGACCCTGTCATCTAAAAGCCGTATGTCATGTTGATTAATGGGATATCCAAGGAAATCTATAGACGACTGCTGAAAGGTACACTTGTCTAGATTGACCGTGATGCTACTGGCTTTGATTCTTTCAAAAAGGATTTTGAGGTGCTCGCTTGCGCTAGCTTCTAATATGTCGTCTACATAAGAATAGACGAAGTCTTATTCACAAATGGCGGAGTCTATAAAGCGCTGAACTGTTTGCTTTGCGTTACGCAGACCAAATAGCACGCGAAGGAATTCAAACAAGCTAAAAGGGGTAATTGACGGTGGATTTGGCTATGTCTAAGTCGGCAACCGGTATCTAGCGCTAAGCGCGTACCAGAGCAATGTTTGAGAACAAACAAGGGCCTCTTAGATTAGCTGTTATGTTCTGAATGTGCGATATGGGGTACCGGTCGAGAATGCTTGCGTTGTTCAGAGTGCGGTAGTCGCTACATGGACGCTAGTCACCCAGCAAATTAGGCACCATATGAAGCGGAGACGTCCACGAGCCCATCAAAGGCTTTACGATACCTAGTGCTAGCATGTGCTCTAATTCGGCTTTAGCGAGGTGAAGTTTGTCCGTTCTAAGTAGTTTGGTCTTCGCGAAAACTGGCAGGACTTTCGTAATGATGTGATGTTTTGCGGCATCGGTTGCGGAAGGCATGAGACTAAGTACTCTAAAAACCTGGGGGAATCTATCAAGGAACATTTGTTCGGTGAGCCAACTCCTCTGATTTTCGTACATCGGTCAATGTCCCGATGACAGCAAGGCTGTCTACAAAGTCGACAAGGCGGTGTTGCTTTGTATCAACAAACAAGTCTTATTGCTTCAGAAAATCGAGTCCGACTATGCGAGTCTGGATATCAGCGACGAGTAACACCCATTTAAAATGTTGTCTTGGGTCAAGGTTTAGTGTGCGCCATCTTTGACCATACTCGCGAATGATGGTTCCGTTGGCCGTGCGCAATGAGTTAGTCAACCTCACAGTAACGTCAGTGAGAGCAAGTGGGATAACGCTAAATTCTGCGCCTGGTTCAAAGAGATGACGTACTTCCGTTCGCGGCTGGTCAGGCATGTTTACTATGTCATCTAGGTCGTCGATAACAAACGGAGGTAGAGCGGTTACAACATGGTGGGAATTAATGTAATCCGACTTAATACGATGTGAAAGGAAATGAGAGTCTAGCTGCGCGACCCAGGCCTTAGGATTAGTCTTGCGGAAGGGAAGTGCAGGGTGAATAGTTATTAAATTGGGCAGCAGAATCTGTATGTATAACCTTCAATATGAAAACTACTGAGCCAGCAGAACCAAAACCCGAAAATAAAATTATAGAAAATTAGAAAAGTAGACAAAAAGTGTGGCCGAATCTAAAAAGCAAAATTATTAAAAGACGCACTAATTCTATGTGGGTCATCAATAATAGCGCGACTGTCGTGCACTGTACATCAAAAACTCCGATTAAATCCGTCAACGAAATGCATGCGGCCAAACACACAGTAAGAAACTGTCCCGGGTTTCTACGAAAGAGCACTGCCGGAAGTATCAGAAGTTCCAGCATTGAACATCTGGTTCAAAGTAGACACGAAATTCTGACCATTGATGATTTTAACGTTTTATACACGGTGTCAAAACGATATCTTAAGGGGATTAAGAGATTCCTCTTTAAGATTGTGAAGTTAATAGCGATCCAGTTAACGCAACCGGAAATTCGCAAGCAGATGATGCTACCGCAATCTCACGCTGCTGTGGTCTTGATAAGTATCCATCCGCATGGAACAATGATAAGACCAAAGGTAGCATCACTTCTCGGCTGACCCAATTTATTTCGCAAAGTGGTCAGCGAACTGTGTCAATTGGGATCAAATAAGTTCAGCATTCATTGACAACACAGGCTTTACTAATTAGCCCGATCAAATCAACTAGAGAGGGAATGACTTAAGTCCTATTAAATGGCTGGTTGAAGCATTGCTACAGGTTGCCTACGGAGATTAGGCTAATGATAGCAGGCGCACGACTACTAGTTATCAGCACTTCAATGGAACATGAAACTGCAGTAAAAGATTTGCCTCCACCATCCTGCAGAGTTGTAGACAACATGGCATTAGCGACACCTGATGGGACAGGAAGACACACGATGGACATCTCGATCTGGGATGGTTCACGCTACCATGCAGCTTCACTGAAATTCAAGAACCAAAGATCCACGCAAAAGACGATTAGCGGCCAACAGACGAACGGTCGGATTAAAACTAAACACGAATTTGTTGTCCACGTACACATTTTTAACATAAAAACAGTATTATTTCTGTATACTAACGCCCAGTTTCTTCTTAGTATGTTGGCCGAACTTAGAGAACGCCAGGCGTCACAACCGCGGGATCACATTATGATTACGCAGACATAGTTAAGCCTTCAGATTGCAGATTCTAAAGTCAATTTACCTGGTAGGTCGCCGCTGCGAAATGACAGAGCGGGAAGAGGTCGTGGCGTAATTCCGTATTACAAGGCCAACCCCCGATGTGAAGTTATTGACCACCCAGAGATCCGTGCCCCAGATTCGCTTTGACGCCGGCTATGGTTACGGAATAAAGATACATGTCTTATAGATGTGATTTACCATGCACCCAACTCTACATGTGAAATGGACTCCAAACTAAATCACCTTCTTCAGGTTGCTTTGAGCAAAACATACAGTCACATTCTCATCGCAGGCAACTTTAATGTGCACAACCTGAAAATAGCGGCGACCGATAGCATGTAGTTCAAAGCCTGTGTACAAGAGGTAATTTTCAGCTAGTTCCTGTACAACCACGTGATCATTCCCACCAGATTTCGAACTGCTAACAAGCCGTCTATATTTAATCTTTTGCTCACCAACAAAGAACTCATGGTAAAAGAATAATTACAAGCACAACACTGGGTCGCAGTGACCGTGTGACTCTACTGTACAATTATGTACGTTATACGGAATATCCTGAGGAAGAGGACGAGCAAGTATATATGGTCACGCACTATAACGTGTTATTCCCGCTTGTTAAGTAGGTATCTTGGACCTATTTAACCGAAAGCCCCCCCCCCCCCAGAAATCGCCTGGGACGCTTTTACAAGGACATTCACCACACTTGTAATGCAAGCGTCTGAGCAGCAATTCTTCCATCGTTAAAGTAGAATGCAGTCACTTCTGAGGAGCAGAAAACGCAAATGCATGTCCTTGAGGGACTTAGCATGGAGAGATCATAAGGACCCTCCGAATTCCAAAACCTCGACTGCCTATGTAACATAGCCTAAATTCTGTGTGAGTTTGATCCGCGAGGACAAGGTAACGAATTAACAGGAGTTAATGGAGAGATCCTGGGCAAACAGCAAACTCTTATACAGGCATGGTAATGACCTTCGTAAGGTGCAACGTGGAATTCCAACACTGATCACGACTGATGGATGTAAGCGATCAGCAATGGAAGCAGCCGATCTCTTACGGTTCCATGACAAACGTTCCAGAGAGTAACAGTCCCAACTGTTATCCCTGTTTCTATTGTCCCACCATCAGATTTATCCAACATTACTTCTACTGCAGAAAGTGTTTCAAAGAAACGGTTGTTCCTGAGTATCCACAACTCTGCTGGTGTCGATAACATTCGACCGAAGGCTTAACAAGCAGCAGCCAGGGATCTGGCGGAACCTCTGGCAATATTCTATCAGTGCTGGATGGAACAGAACCACCTTCCAACCATTTGAAAGCATGGGTATATCACTCCTGTTCATAAGGGAGGTAGCCGCACTGACCAAACCAATTACCGTCCTATAACTCTACTCACTGTGCTTTCCAAGCTTATGAAGTCTACCATCGTTGATGCACTCATGCAGTATCTGGAAAATCACAAGATGATAGCACCAGAGCAACATCGCCTCCGACCAAAGCGCTCATGCACTATGAACTTGTTAATTGCACGCAACAGCTGGACTGAAGTCTCTGATGGTGGATCGGGAGTTGACGTCATTTAATTGGACTTCTCAAAAGCGTTTGATGGCTTAGACCACTGAATACTTTTCTATAAACTTTAGCTCTATGACGTCGGTGACCCACTGCTGCGTTGGATAGGCAATTTCCTGTATGAACGTCGGTTGGAATTGAGGGTACAAGAATCCCTGTCCGGCGCAACTGAGGTGGAGCGCGACGTACCACAAGGCTTGTTGCTCGGTCCCGTCTATTATTGATTTTCATAAACGACCTATGGAGGGAAATTACTTCCGATTTTCTACTCTTCTTGCAGATGATATCAAGTTATCACGAGCAATCAAAACCGAACGAGCATGAAAAGCTCCAACCTGACCTCAACAAGATTTCAACCTGGTCATTTTCGAATATGCTACCGTTCAATGTGGAAATATGTCACGCTGTTCAATTGCGCCATAGACATGACTACATGTATAGGCATATGTCACATGTATTGCAAACAACTTCCCAAGGACGTAACCTTGGTGTGCTGTTTCAAAGTGATCTTAACTCTTCAAATCAGTCAGAGGTGGTTGCGAAGAGAGCAAACAATCATGTCGGCTTGCTGCGGAATGCATTCGGAAGATTTGACCCATCCAGCTTCCCCATGGTGCATAATTCTTACGTGCGCCCTCACGTTGAATATGCCATCCGAGCTTGGAAACCATGGTTGAAGCGCGACTTAGAAGTACTAGAGAAACCTCAACACAGGGCCACAAAGAACATCAAGGGTCTACGAAATATATCCTGCCATCAAAGGCTGAAGTAAGTGGGAGTTTTCAGTGGCCGTTACGGAAGGCTGCGCGGCGATCTCATATTAGTCTACCAAATATTGACTGACCCTAATCACGTATGCCGTCACTTGCTGAAACTCAGCCATAACACCAAGCTCAGAGGTAACCCTCTGAAATTGTGTGCGCAGTTTAGCCGCATGGAATGCCGGCGGAATTATTTATCACTTGGGGTTTGCCAACCCTGGAACTCTCTCCAAAACTTCGTTGTTTCCTTTACCACCTTGGATATTCAAAAAACGATTGGAACTTGCCGTTGGCCTCCATCACTTCGTTGCATAAACTGTGCAACTTTGGAATATATTAATTATCCCACCAAACCTGCTTAGCATGTTACGTAAACCTGAGGATGCGGGACAGAAGTGAGTATCCTTCATTTTAGTTTTCACATGTAATACATCAACTATAATTGTCCCCATATTGCCACGTCGTTCACATACAATGCCCACTTTCACTACTAATATTCAGCAGCGTATCTGCAAGAAAACTGCTCAAGCAGACAACCCACCTATTGTTTGATAATTGTCGTTATACTCCCACCATCCTGCGGGGCTTGTCAAGCGACTGTTACTTTATCCGACAAAATCCTTGTTCTAATCATTGTTTATCTAGCCGATAGTAGGAACTAACATATGCCAGCAACTACGGACAAAAGAACTTAAGCTAAACACAGGCACACGGAATAGTTATGGGCGATTGAAATTATTTTACTCTGTAGAGTGTTAAAAATTCAATTGCAGTAGAAATTTGATTATTGCAACCCTAGAAAAGCAATACCAGCGACGAGGTCAAGACGAGAACCCATAACGTTATACAACGTCTTGTAGCTTGTCATGTTTACCATCTTCAGAAACTTCCTGCTAGACTTCCCAAACGGAGGTTTGCTAAAAGCTGCCGTTTGGCATTCGGCTATCTCTTCCCCAATTCACGAACATCATCCAGTTCGAAGAGTTCTTTTGATCCCTTCATACGATGGTGTACACAGCAAACAAACTCACTAATTCAGTCACGTCTCACAAAGTTCGCCCAACATGTCCACTAACACAATGGTTGGCGGCATCTGGTTTCGGATTTGCCTGTCAGTGCGGTCAGCCACAGGACGCATGCAGCTACAAAAGGACCATGAGTGGCTTGCGCTGCACCACCCACACCTCCAACCGCACACCCCATATCCAGTGTAAACCTGAAGGCATAAGACCGGAAGGCATGTGGATGGGAGCCACGTTTCATCAACGGAACTGACCCACACTCCTTCACAAGCGAACACGCGCACACAAGGCAGGGGCTGTACCGCAGTCCGCTCCACACTAAATGCATGGAACCACTGTTCGAGCCTAGCACGGTCACAAGGACCGCACACCCCGTCATCATCATCATCTTCATCATACACAGAAGCTAGAGGCGGGAAACAGCTCGACTACTGTGCTGCAATACATAGAAAAATATGCCACTGGTGCAAGCCGGCTGAGCTACCGGTAACGGATGGGCATCGTTCCGGTAAGCTATCTGCCCGCTACTGTGCATTAAAAAATTACTACGCAAAATTATGTAGGGCTAAATAGTGAGATCGTGGTTGGAGGAGAGGGCCAAGTGGGATGGGGTGGGTCAAAGAAACTCACGGCACGAACTCCACTGAGGTCGGCTCATAGCCATATCAGCAAGTGTATCCAGCCAAACGTGTTCATCGTCTTTCGGACCCCAATCAGGGAGCCGAAACGCTCCACCCGAGGTCAGCTCAGAAGTGAGGGCCTTCATTCCTCTGGACCAAGTCATCGCTTGGCCACCCCTTCTCCTCTTCCATCCACACCCCCGGCGCGCAAACAACGCACGTCGTGGAAGTCAGTGGGCTAGTATGCGTAACACGTGGCCGAGCCATCGGAATATGGTGCGTGAAATGACGGTCCTGAGCGGTTCAGTTCCTTTTCCCGCTCCGTAAACAAGGCGTCGAACACACTCGTTGCTGACGCGATGTTCCCACAGATGTGAGCTAAATTGAGAAGGCACCGGTGGTCGAACGTAACTAGCCTCTTCAGGTCCGCTGCTTTAAGGGGCCAGGTTTCATAACCATACAGTGGGGTCGAAGGTACCACTGCATTGTACACTCTATCCTTCAGGGCGACAGTGATGTCACGCCGGCGCTATAAGTGGTGAAGGTTAGCAAAAGCGCACAGCGCTTTTTCTATACGATCCATGAACTTTTCCTCAACCCAGGGACGCTGATACAACTTCCCAGATAGTTGAACTTCTCAACGACTTCTAGCTGATCCGCAGAAAGGGTTAGCGTAGGAGGCGGTCAGGGCCAATCTTGGAGGAACGCTTTGAATTTCGATAGTGCAAAGCTAAGCCCGAAGCGGCTGACAGCCAGTGCTAAGCTGTCTGGTGCCGCTTGGCACGTCTTGGAGTTGTCACAGATTGAGGTAATCTCGTCAGCATACTCTAAGTCGAGGTCTTTCTCCTGGGAGCAGATCCACACCTTCTAAGTCGTGTCCTGTGAACGCGATTTCTATGACTTCACCAATAGCGAAGTTGAAGAGGAAAGGTGACAGCGGGCATCCTTGTCTCACACCTCTGGAGATATTAAAGGGTGACGACAGTTTGCCGTAAGCCCTCACTCTGCCCGAGCTACGCGCATATAATGCTCGGGTAATATTAACATATTTCTCAGATACACCTTTCCTGAATACACAGTCCCAAAGTGCAAGTCTATCCACCGAATCGAATGCCGCTTTGGTATCTAGGACCAGGACAATGGTGGGCCGCCAATATATGTGACGGTGTTCCAACAACTGATGCAAGATGAAGATGTGGTCAATGCAGCCACGACCTCGACGAAATCCCGCTTGCTCTTCACGAATCTGGTTTTCACGAGTGCCAGTCCGTCTGTGAAGGATGGCAGAGGCAAGCACTTTGTAGGAAATAGAGATCAGACTGATTCCTTTTTGGTTGCTGCATTCCGATCGTGAGCCTCACTTGAAAATTGGGACTATGACGGAGCGGCTCCAGTCGGTTGGGACAGTTTCCTGCTCCACAGTTTCACTAGGAACTCGTACAAATCATCTACAAGAGCAGGTCCCCCGAATTTGAAGAGGGCTGGAGGAAGATCATCTGGTCCAGCGGCTTTATGTAATTTTAACAGTCCTATCTCACGTTCGACTTCTGAGAGAGAGGTGGATCCAAACGGACAGCCCACGGAGCGGGGCGATCGGTGGCCAGCGAGAAATCTAACAATTCCGACCAATTAAATTGCCTTTCAAACTGCTCAGCCCAACGTTCCAGGCGTTTTGATAAGTTGTGGATAGGCTGTCCACTCTCACCACGTATAATTTAACTAACACCAGGTCTCCTGCTGCCCGTTTTCCGTATCAGACGGAATAAGTTACGATGGTTACCAGATGTAGCGGCCATTTCCATCTCTGATGCACAATGAGACCACCAAGATTCGCGGTCTCTCTTCAGGCTAGCACGGAGTTTTGCCCGGAGCTCTTTGCGAGTTTCATTGCGTTCGTTTCCAGCCAGAATATGCCGACGAGCATCGATAAGTTCCAGAGACTGTGAAGAGACCCAATGTCCAAATTAGCGATTAGACATACCACATGAGGATTTTCCTGCTGCTAGTAAGGTCTAGTGAGTATGAGACCAGTGAGCTTCAATTGCATCCAGTGAGCGTTTATCCAACTCGCATGACAGCGTGCTTTGATAGACACCGCACACCTCGTCCCCTCCAGCAACCATCAGCTGTCTCCTGGGGCCAGTATGGAAGTGGTACTGGGTAATACACAGGTAGGCACTTCGTCAACATACACATTAAGCGCAACCACAGCGGGGATATCGACCAACAGTCAATCAGTTGAGAGGATGATATCAAATAAAATAAACCAAATAATTCATACAGATATAGTGACATAACTCTGCACCAAATGAGCATATAAAATAAACTGGTTACGAACCAATCCGCGATAGGTTCAAGACGTCAGGAATTATATTTTAAGAAAATGCCACAAACGCGAAAATGCAATGGAAGTTAACCACAATTAGCTTAAAAGACATGTGTAACATAATAAAAGATAGCTCAGGTACGAATTAATGTGGGATAACAAAAGCATTAGGACAATATAGCAAACCCACCGCCTGAAATAAAGAGACAGCATGCAATCGCGAGGTTAGTAAATCGAGTGCAGCATACCTACAAACGCTGCGCCGGTCCTGTCTGCGTTCGCCGCATGACTCATCGTAGTTTCCGTGGTTGCTCCGAGTGGCCTGACTCATGGCTCACTAGGCCTGCCTGACTCAGACACTCGCGACTGTAAGTGCAACGGCACCATGCGCTCCATGTCGATGGAGTACAACCCATCATCGCCTGCCCCTTCCGCAACTGCCACTTCTTCGTCGTATGCTTGAGGGTTTTCTGCTGCACTTTGGCAACTGCGTGATCAGATCGCATCATTCACGCCGATCAACTGCCTTCGATTCCCAAGACTTTGCTCACATACGCATACATATATACATACACATAAATCCAGTGTCGTACTAGTTAACTTGCAATAATATTATAAAAGTACCGACAATACCTGTTTGTACTATCATAATCATGCCTTGACAGGCGAGCCATGCACTTCGGTGAATAAAACAATTATTTCTGATAAGGCTTTCATCCTAATAGTTCACAAGTTACCTAGCAGAACCCAGTCCGGAAAAGCTCCAGACGCGTTTCGTCCTATTTGGGCTCATCAGTGGCGCGCATTCCCTCGGTCCTCTACGGATGAGCGAACCCATGACCGCTGGAGGCAGATGCCAACTAGCCAGCAGCTTAAGCCACTGAGCCATGCGGGACGTTGCCTGGGCTACATAATTTGCAAACTAACTGGGATATAGCACCACCTATCTACCACTGTCACTGACAGTGGTTAGCCAGCGGGGTGATGAGGTCCTCTCACTAGAAGCTATATCCATAGCATTTGAAAATAGGAGAGGCTGTATTGCTTTTATATTACTCCCGAGTAGCAGGATTTCAGTTGTATTTCTGATAAGGCTTTCATCGCAATAGTTCAAATGCTATGGATATAGCGTCTAGTGGGAGGACTTCATCACCCCGCAGGCTAACCACTATCAGTGACAGTGGTAGATGGGTGGTGCTATGTCCCAGTTAGTTTGCAAATTATGTTGTCCAGTCAACGTCTCCTATGGCTCAGTGGCTTTAGCTGCTGGCTAGTTGGCATCTGTCTCTAGCGGTCACGGGTTCGATCCTCCTTAGAGGACCGAGAGAATGCGCACCACTGAGGAGCCCGAATAGGGCGAAACACGTCTGGCGCTTTTCCCGACTAGTCTCTGCTATGTAACTTGTGAACTATTGGGATGAGAACCTTAACAGAAATGCAACTAAAATCCTGCTACTCGTGAGTAACATTTACTTATTGATTTAATTTTGACAACTGACTACCAAATTCCGTAGATGGTCCGTTTTACCAACTGCTGATTCTTGACCACGGTATTTGCCATCCGGATATGCAGCAGATCAACTAAAGTAACAGCACACAATGTAATTAGTAACATCTTTTGCTCTAAGGGTGAGCTGGGTTTAAGACTGCTGCATGAATTCGTAGGTATGCTCATTAGTAGCTTTTAGAGTAGCAGCCTGTTTCCTGTCGATGATTGGGGACAATCGCTTTGATGTGATGTTGTAAACATACAGAGGCAGGCCCGACATCTGTATGTTGCGAGGCGCCGATACTAGTAATTCATGTTAAACTCTGAAAAATTTCACCTACATTGGTTTTAAGTTGACGAACACAGCTTTGCTCCTCAACTTGTACCATAAGCCTCAATGAATTCTCAGTATGGGCTGAGTACCCTGATGGCCTAAACTTTTCCACTGTGACCACGAGGCACAAGTTTAAGTCAATTTGGCCTTTACAAATTCTGTGATGTTGCAATCAGGAATTTGAAGATGGGGAACGCAAGACCTGCTTTAATCAAACATGAAAGTAGTCTCACCGGTACTGCCTGGTGCTATATAGTAAGGCCTGAAAGAACTATGACTGACGGTTGCATGGTAGAAGAATTTTATTTTCCCACAGTCAACCGATGCCCTGAGTGTAGTTTGTAGCGTGCTAAGTAAAGGGTTCTGCGCACGCGCACACACAAACTTGCATATATCATTTACAACCTCAACGAATAGGTTTTTGACGCTTCAAGGTCGACATATCTATTTACATACCAATCACGGACGCTGGTGAGTTCTTACGATCCTATTACACATGCACTTCCGTCCATCCATTGGTTGGCGAGGGTATTCAGCCAGGAAGCACCGCATGCATGTCCGTGTTAACAAATCAGGCGTCTAAATATACTGATTAAATTTGGCTGATATATTCTATACAAATTATCAATGACACGCATTTGGTGTTATCAGAGTCGGCCAATCATCTAACACCAGATTTGTTACTTGAGTACAAAGCCATGAAGTGTGGTCACTAGACTGACTGAGGTCCGACATTGATGGCCATCTAAAGACAGACTAACTCAGAACTATCCTGAAGAAGACGTTATAGATAAATAAGAGGCCAGGTATTGAAATCTAGTGGAATAAAACACACTAATCTCCCTCGACCAACTACGTCGGGTCAAGTGACGTGATTCAAATTCCAAGCAGTAGAAGTTAGGGTTAAAATGGTGTATGCGGATCTTACCCATCACGTACTACATGGATAAGGCATATTTCTGTCCGCTTTCTTTGAGGATTGCATGAGGGAAAGCTTCAAATGCAGCACTGATATAAAGAAATCGAATCCGTTCCACAAAGACTAACAAGTTAGTTGACTATTTGACCAAAGCCCATGACGCATGAGCGAATAGCTAAAAATCTCGAGTTAAAGGAAACTACTCTAACTCTTAATTTTCTCTATTTGCTGATTCCAAAAGGTTTTGATCTTTTGCCTGCCTACTGACACTGCTGAATATGGACGTTACTTAAAGGGAAGGATTACCGGAGTATATTAAGTGCTTAGCCTGTTATCTCCTTGCAACAGGAATTGATTAAGCGAAGTTAATGCGATAAAAATTTATGGCGTATTCAGCTTCAGTTTGATCATGAACTGATTTGTCTGTCTTATGTTATTTCACTTCGACTAGATGCTAATTTTTCTCCATTTCAGAACTCCGGATTTAATTCCGGCCTTAATCGCATCCGTATCCGTTACAGAAATGCCAAAAGTTTTACGAGGCAAATGCGTTGTTCTGGGTGAGTGTCAATAACAATTCTTTAAATCTTCAGGAGCTTCAACTGTCGGAAAGTCTGCTATTGTACAGTCATTCGCCAGTGATGGAGCAGATTTCCCACGAAATTATTGCATGGTAAACACATGTTTAAACGGTTAATTGACAAATTATTAACTTACTGCTTAGTCAGTATCCGCTGAGTTGGTTGTAAAAAATGTGATCATTCCCGAAGTAAATGACACCGTTGTAAGTTTTTTTCTTTGGTTTCTTAAATTTATTTGTACAAATAGGAACTATTCATATATACCCTGCCTGGCAAAGATGTTTTCAGTACTTTAGCTGACGCATATGTAAGAGCTTTTCCCAGTGAATTAATGTGCACCCCAGGTTGATCACATAAACATGCTGATCGTCGTTTTCGACCTGACGGATACTTCAAGTTTCAAGAACGCGAAATCCATCCTTGCAAAATGGTTAACACCCTCGCGGGTGAATTTACCACCAAGTAATTTGCGTTGAAGACGTTTAGATTTTGAAAGCTGTTCTAATTGGAAATAAGTCAGATTTGCAACTAAGACGCCGTATTTCCACCGAAGAAGCTACCGAGCTTGCCAAATCTTTTAACATCACTTATTACGAAACGTCCGCAGTGAGTCAAACTTTTACTTACTTGGGAGACTTAGTGTAACTTCCAGGTGCTATATTTTATACTATAATGTTTACCAACTTTTTATGTCCTTACCACTATTATAACATATTATTTAGTTATCTTTTTTTCAACTATAAACCAATTTCACCTGATAGGCAAGAAAATAATGGACAGCAGTCATTTGGAATAGACATCGGTCCGTTCAAAACCATAGAGTTGGAATAAGCGAAAAGGAGCGAAATAAGCTTCATTTAGAAAAAGGACCAGTAATTAGGTGAAAAAGAACATTGGTATTTGCTCACTTTTCACACACCACTTTTCACCTTTTTTCTAGCTTTCATGCGATTGATTGTTTTAATTGAGAAGGCACGCAAACTTGGTTGCATTGCTTCCATTGTATCTGGTTTTTCGCCATGGACCGTTTCGAGCCGATTGCATTCTTCATCTTTAGGTTCCCAACCGGCTAGACAAACTGGACCGGCGATGTCTAGACAAGATGTAAGTGTTTTCATGCTGCGTCGACAAGCCGTCGACTGGCCCCACCGTAGACTCATCAAATGTAGCCCTGAGAGCACGAATATAGCAAGACTTGTCAAACGCTCCTTAGGCCTGCGTAAGATGCGACCTATCTATCAAAATAAGCGAAGCAGAGCCAGCTCACATGGGGGAACAATGAACAATGGACAAAGAGCGATGATTTATCACGGGATAAAAGCAAGTGCGTGACACGTCCCGTGGGATGATTAAGGTGAATATGATGAGCACAAAATATATCCGAATCATCAACAGAACGTCTGCCTAGATGGATACTTCGAGAAATTATTAGTGTAAAATTTAAAATAAAATCGAGCGTAAACGTTCAGAAAGACACTGGGGTGCAGTGGTCGTTGATATAAGGCGTGAGAAAAGTAAAATATGACCGCTCACTTGGGTCCACTTGATGCATAAATACGGTTGAAAAGCAGGCTTGGCGTAATTCACAATAAAGGAGTTTAGGTAACAAAATGCTAGGATCTAAGAGCAACATCTAATCGTTTTTTTGAAAACATCCAAGGTAGGAGAGGATACAACTGAGTCTGGGAGTGCGTTCCAGGGTTGGCAAACCCGAAGGGAAAAGTAATTCCGTCGACACTCTAGACGGCTATGTTGTTCCTTCAATTTTAAGCAGTTACCCCTGAGCTGCGTGTTGTGGCTAAGTTTCAGCAAATGGCGGCATACGTGGTTGGAGTCACTCAGTATCTGATAAGCTAATATGAGATCACCGCGCAGCCTTCGATAGCGTCCGCTGAAAATTCCCAGCAACTTCAGCCTTCGGTGGTAAGAGTGATAGCGCAGGCCCTTTACTTTCTTTGTTGCTCTTCCTTGTGGTGCTTCTATGGCTTCTAGATCGCGCTTCATCTAAGGATGCCAAGCTTGGATAGCGTATTCAACATGCGGATGCACGTAGGAATTGTGCATCATTGTGAAGATCGATGGGTCAAATCTCCCGAATGCTCTTCGCAGCATGCCGACGTGCTGGTTGCCTCTTTTCGCAGCTACCTCAGCCTGTTTTGAACAGTTGAGGTCGCTCTGTACGAGCACACCAAGGTCACGTTCCTGGGAGCTGGTCTGCAATCCGTTTGTCCCAAGTAAATAGGTGTAGTTATGTCTATGGCGTAATTGTACAACGCGACATTTGTCTACGTTGAATGGTAGGGCGTTTTGAACTGACCAGTTCGACACTGTGTTAAGATCGTGCTGGAGCCGTTCGTGGTCGTCCGCACCTCTGGTCCTTCGCCATAGCTTGATATCATCAACGAAAAGTAGGAAATCGGAAGCAATTGATCTCGCCAAACCGTTAATGAACACCAAGAATAGACGAGGTCCAAGAACCGAGCCTTGTGGTACTCCACACGCCACATGGATTGCATGAGAAAATGATTCTCGGACTCTCACCACTAGCCGTCGTTCGTGTAGAAAATTGCTAATCCAACTCAGGATTGGGTCGCCAATGCCGTAGTTCCGAAACTTCTGAAGGAGAATGCGATAGTCTAAGCGATCAAACGCTTTTGAAAAGTCCAGGTAGATGACATCGACTCCTGCTCCATCATCAACACCTTCAGTCCAGCTATTACGTGCAGTTATTAGGTTAGTATTGCACGAATGCTTTTGACGAAAGCCATGTTGCTCTGTAGCTATTAAGTTGTATCTCACCAGCTTTTTCATCAGCGCATCTGCGATGATTGATTAAATAAGTTTGGAGAGCACAGAAAGTAGCGTTATTGGACGGTAGTTGGAAGGGTCAGTGCCGCTACCTCCTTTATGGATAAGAGTGGTGACCTCTCGCTTCCATACTGGTGGAATACGGTTCTGTTCTAAACACCGCTGATAGAAAACAGCCAGGGGCTCTGCTAGATCACTAGCTACCACCTGCAGAGCTTTTGGTCTGATGTTGTCGGCTCCGGGAGAACTGTGGATACGCAAGCATAACAACTTCTTCAACACAGCTTCCGCAGTGAAGGTGACGCTTTCTAAACCAGATGGGGGAGTAATAGAAATGAGGAGAATGTTATTGCTCGTTACCTGTTGGCAAGTTCGGGAGTAATGAAGCCGTAGGAGATCAGCTGCTTCCAATGCTAATCGCGTGCACTTATCAGCCGTGACTATTGCTGGAATCCTCCGCTTCACCTTTCGAAGACCATTAAGGTGCCTATACAGGAGTTTGCGGTTCATGCAGAATCGTTTCATCAACTCCTGCTGATGCGTGCCCTTGTCCTCGCAGATCAGTTTTACGCAGAAGTTGCGACGTGTCACTTATGCAGTCCAGGTTTCGGCATTCGAACAGTCCTGTTGATCTCGACATGCCAAATCCCTCCGGAACATACATTTACATGTTCTACCCCTCAGAAATGACTTATGCTTGTTTTTGGTCTGAAGGAATTATGTTCCGATGCGTGCACAACCAGTGTGCTAAACGTCCTTGTAAAGATTTCCCAGGCAACATCTGGGGGGGATTCTGTTAAGAAAGTCCAAGATGTATCCTTAACATGCTTAGGTAACACATTGTAATGCATGACAGTATGCACTTTATCATCCTCCTTTTCAGAGTACTCCGCATAGCATATATAGTCAAAGAGTAGAGTAACTTGATCACTACGACCCAGTGATGTGCTCGTAACTATCCCGTCAACCAAGTTCTTTGTTAGTTGGTACACGATCCAGTATCGACGGCTTGTTAGCATTTAGAAATCTGGTGGGAATGGTTACGTGGTTGTACAGAGGGTGGCTAGCAAATAACTCTTGCAAGCAGGCTTTAAACTGCGTACCGTTTGTTGCCGGTATTTCCATGTCGCGCGCGTTAAAGTCTGACAACAACATTGCGCAAATGACATTGCCATCATACAAAGACGATCCTCCGCAAGCAGCCACACTCAAAGACTGTGAATCTACGCATTTCGTTTACACGGAGCCACCAGGATTCGTAGTCACACAACAGCACCGTGCAGACACTGACATGGTAGACCCTGCCCTTTAACGGCAACGGAATGTCTCGAAGACTAGATAAATACTGCAGGTTAGCAAAAGCTGACTGGACTTTGAGATACCAAAGGATACATCCTGTCCAATATTGCCGTCGGTAAGAATGCAGCTCACTAAGTAGGCAGAGATGTCCACGCGTTCGATCAGTATACTTTTGATAACTAGCTTTGTAGGGTCCATTGTTAGTCCTGTAACAAAACGGTACACTTGGAGGGGTAGCAAATACCATACCGAGACGCTTCAAACACCAGTCGGTCAAGGAGCAATTGCAAACGCAGCAAAGCAATATCATCTGTGTAGTGTAAGTCGGTTGGGCGATAACCTGGGAAGAACTAGATGCAAAAACTATGCAACACTTCTATAGCTCCTAACAGGACATCTTTGATCGCAAAGTTGAAGCGGTCCAATGTGTTTACTAAACACTGTTTTTTAGCCAACACCGCAATATAAGTATACAATAATGATGATCTGGCACAACGTTCATAGTGGGTATCACATGGTAACTGTTGTCAATCACATTGATATATAAAGTAACTGAACGGGCAGAATTGAACACCGGTGACCTAACTCACTGCGCGTTTAATTATCAAACAAGCCCAAAAAAGCTATACAATACTATACGATACTATACAATGTGAATCTATTCTCCACATTCTGGAATGTGTTTTTCGATGATGAGAACAGTTGCCTAAGACCTCCGCCATCGTTGTATGCTAATAACATTTAGTGGACTGTCTAATCAGGAAAAGTGTGCCCGAGAAGTATGCAAATACTATCCGCGCACTATATGCGCGTAATACGGGCAGAGTGAGAGCTTACGGCAACCTGTCGCCTCCATTCAATATTTCCAGCGGTGTGAGACAAGGATGTCCGCTGGCACCTTTCCACTTCAATTACGCTAATGACGAAGTAGTGGAGATTACCTTCATAGAACACGACTTAGATGGTGTGGAACTACTCCTAGGAGAACCTTCTCTTGAGTTGGAATAGCCAGACGACATTGCCCACACTTGTGACAGACCCCGGACGTGTCAAGCTGCACTGGACAGATTAACACTGACTGTCAGCCGCTTCGGGCTTTGCTTTGCACCCACCAAGTGCAATGCTTTCCTCCAAGGTTGACAGGGATTGCCTCTTGCGTTGAATATTTGTGGGGCTTAGCTAGAAGTCGTTCAGAATTTTAACTACCTGGGAGACGTATCAGCGTCCGTGGGATCGAGGATGAGATCAAGGACGGCATAGCAAAAGCACGAGGCGGTTTTGCTAACCTTCGCCACTTATGGGGTCCGCGGGACATCACTCTGGCCCTGAAGGGTAGCATGTACAATGCAGCGATATGTTCGACCCTACTGTACGGTTGCGAAACCTGGCCTCTTAGCTCAGCTAACTTAAAGAGGCTAGATGATTTCGACCACCGGCGTCTTCGCAGTTTGGCTCACAACAGGTGGGAACACTGCATGAGCAATGAGCGTGCTCTACGCCTTGTTTACGGCACAGGAAAAGGAAAAGAACCGCTGAGCACCGTCATTTTACGCACCAGGCTCCGATGGTACGGCCACATGTTACGCATGTCAGCCCACCGATTCCCGCGACGTGCGTTGCCTGTTCGCCGGAAGTGTGGATGCAAGAAAAGGAGAGGTGGCCAAAGGGATGACTTGATCGAGAGGACTGAAGGCCTTCAGTTCGAATCTAGCGTCGCTGGAAATTCATAACTCCCTGGTTGAGAATCAAAAGACAATGAACACATTTCGCTGGATACACTTGCTGGCATGGCTGGTTGCCGATTTCAGTGGCGTTCGTGCGGTGAGTTTCTTTGTCCCTCCTCATCTATCTTAGCCTCCCACTCCAAACACGAGCACATTTCGTAGCACAATTTAAGTTTACCTAATCTTTTTTGTTGCCCGTTAGCCGGCTGGTAGCTTTCCGGAACGACGGCTGATGGCCCAACAAGAATATCTATGGAAGCTGCAAACGCACTGCAGATGCAATACGCCCCCCCCGTTTCAAAGAGTCTTGCCACCAAGAGATCTATCATGCTTTGTATTCTGTTCACCAGGACTAACCCACCTCACTTTTACCGAAGAGGCTGTATTGCAAAAGCCGACTTCTCTACGCAAACACAGCTCGCCGGGTGTCGACACCATTCGTCCAGAGGCATTGGGAGCAGCAGCAAACCAGCTGGCAGGACCTTTAGCTCAGTTTTTTCAGTGTTGCTTAGAACAGAACCAAGTTCCCGCCATGTGGAAGCTTAGAATAATAAGCCCGATTCAAAAGGTGGAAGCAGAACTGATCCCTCCAGCCCAGTAACCCTTCTTCCTATACTCTCCAAGGTCATGGAATCCATAGTTGCCGTTGCACTAGTGTGCTATCTGGAAAACTGAAACATCATCACCCCTGAACAGCACGGTTTCCGTCGACAGCGGTCAAGTACAACTTATTTACTAATTGCACGCAGTAGTTGGACCGAGGCAGCCGACGCTGGAGAAGGTGTTGATGTGATCTACCTGGATTTTTCCAAAGCTTTTGACCGTGGCAGTACCCACGACGCCGCGTAATTTTCTGCTACCACGCGCTGGATCCTGCTTTTTCTCTGGAATTACTGTATTTTAGGTGTGTTGCTGTGTTAGTTGTGCACCAAACTTTTTAGTTTCGTGTGTTCACCAATCCGTGAAAGTTTCGTGGAATTCCGCTTGATATCTTCGGAGATCTCAATGATTTACGGCTGCGCCCGTCATTTTGGAATTTGTGATCGACATCAGGTCTTGTCCTCGTGCTAGAAAAAATACAACAACTATGCCGAATATCATGCAACGACGTATCTGCTCTTCAGCTAATTGCGGCAAAGCCCATAAAATGGGTATAACGTGCCGAAACTGCAGTGGCTCGTTCCACCCGAGCTGTATAGGAAAGTCCGCCCAAGAAGCAAGGCAAATAAACAAGGCAGCTGACGCATTTCGGTTTTGTCCAACTTGCCAGTTAACTCCAGTGGTCGGTTGTTTATGTGCACTCATGGAAAGGTGCGACACTTTGAATGCGACAATCGCTTCTTTGTTGAACGCCAGGCTTGCACCTCCGGCCGCGAATATGGTCATGATTTTACCACAGTCGGTCAAAGAAAGCTCCACTTCGAGGCCGAAGAAAAGTGCTAGACGCCCAAGCCGTGCTGCAGCCTCAGTTTCTCCAAATCCCCTGCCTCACTCAACTCCAAAAAGCGGACGAACATCCAGAGTACTGATGTCCACACCTTTGAGTCACACGCCCCACCTCCATTCAACAGCAACCGCGGAAGCTCCGGGGCAAACCTCTTCCGCCGTAGAGAAAAGTCGCGCGTCGTACGCCTCAGTCGCCTCCATGCATACACCGGCTAAATTACCGCGGACTCCGGTGGCCTCACCAAGCAACAGTAAGTTCACCAGACTCCAACAACCAAACAATCCGTTTAACACCGTGTCTGTAAGTCATGGCAAATCTACATCCAACGCAAGGAGCCAAGGCGCGTTAACCGTTCTGTGTACAAATGTTCCTGAATCACAGGCGAGTACAATAAAGGGGAAGCTGTTGGATGATCGTAATCAGTGGAAGTCTATATGTACTGCGACTGGCATTTCGGTTGAACCTGCAATGCTGAGACGAGTCACACGTCATCCAAATTCAGCGCACTACGGTGAACCACGACTTCTCTGGGTGACATTAAACTCCACCAAGGACACAGAGGTAGTTCTACTATCGTCCAATAGGCTTCGTCATTCATCACTCGAAGCGCGCATACTTCCTGATACCCCTTGGAACGAACGTCCGAAAAAGATGAGCAACCGTGAGGAAGTTCCTAAAGCCGAGGCGAAACGGACGATAATTGTGTACGGGTTCCTGAGCTCCAAAACTCAACCTCTGATGCAGCGGATACACGTGACCGGGAGCAATGGAGTTACATCCGCCACGAAATCTCCCACAATAATATCATCGCTAAGCGGTTGACCAGGATTCCATTTTCACCCAACTACAAAGGGAACGGTCCCAGACTTATGAAGGTGGTGCTTCAATCTGAGTTTATGTTACCGCTCGCTTTGGGAAACTGGTCCAAATTCCGCGTGAAGCTGCCAGCGGAAATTCGGTTAAAGGCATCAGGTACGCTGCCACGGATTAGCAACGACTCACGGGGAGCGATCAAATTGTTGAAACATCCACTCATGCAACTTTGTGAAGGCATGGATTTATCGACAACCACAATGTCCCACGAAACACGGCTGAACACGGGGGACCAGCAGGGCCCGGAAGGCCACGATCAGTCGTCTAACCGAAAGCAAACTCAAAGGCAAACGTCACCACAAAAAAACGCTTAATGGCCGACCCGTTAACGGTCGGCACAAACTCCATTCTTACCACAACCTGTGCTAGCTCACTCTTGGTTACAAAAGCACTATCGTGCATGTATACTAATGCACATTGCCTCATAAGTAAGTTGGTAGAACTCCGTCACCGTTTGGCTTCGGAGCCTCGAGACATCATAATGATCGCCGAAACCTGGCTGAGCGGCTAAATCACAGACGCTGAGATTGCCATACCGGGTATGTCACTTCTCCGGAACGACAGAACGGGCAAGGGCGGTGGCGTGCTCATTTATTTCCGAACGAACCTTCGTTTTGAGCTCATAGACGATCCCCAGACTTGTGTCACCGACATCCTTTGGTGCAAACTGTGGTTGGAAAGCAACGACGTATGCCTTCTCTCTGTGGTTTACCGACCACCGAAATCCACTCCGGAAAGAGACAACAGACTTATCTCCGCTTTTTGTTTCGTGTTTAATCAGAAGTACAGCCACATCCTCGTTGCAGGAGATTTCAACACCCATGACTTGGAAAATCCAGCATCCGAGACAGAAGTGTTCAAGGCAAATTTGCAAGAGCTACTCTCTAGCACCTTCTTGTATAACCACGTCACCGTTCCAACCAGGTTCAGAACAGGAAACAACCCATCGATATTAGATCTAGTGCTCACTACCGAAGAGCTCATGGTCGATAGACTAAAGGTGTGCAGTCCTTTGGGCCGTAGCGATCACGTGACTTTGCAGTTCGATTACATCTGCTACGCCGAATATCCAGCTGCGGAGCTCGAAACGAGGCAATCTGTTACCCATTACCACGTTCTGTCTGCTCTAGTTGAGAATACCAGTTGGACGTTTCTAGCTAACGGCACCCCAGAACCAGCCTGGGAGACATTTGCGAACACCATCACGTCACTGGTCATAGAAGCCTCAACACCAAAAGTTTCCCAACATCCCCACACAGCGAAATCATTCTTGCGAAGCCGGACGCGAAAGTGCATAACTCTAAGGGATCGGGCATGGCGCATGTATAAAAGCAACCCCAACGCAGAATAGTGGACGGAATACGTTTCGCATCGCAACTACTGTGTGCTTTTGGTTCGCGAAGACAAGAGAACGCATCAGCAGGAGCTAGCCAAACGATTCTGTTCGAACAAAAAGCTTCTTTACAAACATGTGAATGGACTTCGCAAGGTGCAACGGGGAATCCCACTACTTAATACGACCAATGGGTATACGCATAATGCGAAGGAGGCGGCCAACGCATTACGGGCCCAGTACTCCCCAATCTTCCAAGGTGTACAAGCCTCGACGTATATTCCGCCACTAGTTACCCTACCGTCCGTTTTATCCAACGTCACGTTCACTGCAGAAATGGTGCTGCAAAAGCTGCTATCCTTGCGTCCACACAGCTCTCCCGGGGCCAATAACATTCACCCGAAAACATTACAGGTAGCTGCCATCCACTTGGCCGAACCACTAGCTGCATTTTTTCAGCGCTGTTTCGATGAGAACATCGTACCTTCGAGGTGGAAACAAGGTGTAATAACGCCCATATACAAAGCAGGAAGTCGATCGGATCCTGCCAATTACCGCCCCGTAACGCTTCTGCCTGTGATCGCCAAAGTCATGGAAGCGGTGATAGCAGATGCATTAATGGGATACTTGGAAAACTACGGCATAATTGCGCCAGAACAGCATGGGTTTCGTCAACATCGTTCATGTACGACGAATCTGCTGATAGCTCGTGGCAACTGGACCGAGACTGTCGATGAGGGAACAGGAGTCGATGTTGCATTCTTGGACTTTTCGAAAGCCTTCGATCGCCTGGATCATTGAATCCTGCTCATTAAACTCCAACAGTACGGTATCGGAGACCCGTTGTTAGGATGGATCGGTAACTTTCTCTCTGAACGGCGGTTAGAAGTTAGAGTTCGATCATCCTTTTCCGATCCGATTCGAGTGGGATGCGGCGTACCGCAGGGTTCGGTACTTGGGCCTCGTTTGTTCCTGCTTTTCATTAACGATCTAATAAGAGTTATTACGTCGAAATTCTTACTCTTCGCGGACGACCTCAAGGTTTGGTGGGCGATAAAACGATCGGATGACCATGAAGTCCTACAGCGTGACTTGAATGAGGCCTGGAATTGGTCGGTGAGAAAAGCCCTGCCGTTTAATGTGAACAAATGTCGCGTTGTTCATATCCGCCCTCGACAAGTCCACGTCTACAAGCTTGGGGCACACGATCTGAAGACCACCACTCAGGAACGCGACTTGGGTGTGCTGGTACAGGAAGACCTCGGGTGTTCCAAACAGTCAGATTCCGCTTCTAAAAGGGGCAACCAGCACGTTGGACTCCTGCGAAGAGCATTCGGAATTTTGGATCCATCCATCACTTTGATGCTGAATGCCTACGTGCGTCCTGAAGTCGAATATGCAATCCAGGCTTGGCAACCCTGGCTAAAACGTGACCTTGCAGCGCTTGAGACCCCACAGCGTCGAGCAACGAAAATCGTCAAGGGCTTGCGCCACACTCCTTACCAGGAACGACTGGAGATACTCGGAGTGTTCAGCGGACGGTACCGGCGACTTCGTGGAGACCTCATACTAGTGTACCAGATATTGAGCGATCCCAGTCACGTATGCCGCCACCTCTTGAAGCTCAGCCCGAACACTAACCTTCGCGGTAACAGTTTAAAGCTGAGCAAACAGTACAGTCGTCTAGACTGTCGGAGAACCTATTTCTCCCTCCGGGTCTGCGGGCCCTGGAACGCCCTTCCAAACTCAGTTGTTTGTGCCCCCACATTAGATACGTTTAAAAAACGATTGGACGTCGCACTGAGCGCCCTGCGCTTTGTTTTATGAACGAAATCGCTTGTATATATTTAGGCTAACCAGCCTCTTTGGATTTACACCCCAAATTCATGATCGTAAATCTGTGCGAACCGGTGAGTAATCCATTTTTATTTGCTACCATCACCAACGATAACAATTTCTTAGCCAGTTTTGCGTCGTACCACTTTATCCCCCCAAAACTGTTATACTTCTACCTTTTATCTCACTGACGCTCCTTACTTCAACCACTTATGTGGTTTGCCATTTTGTTAGTATTTCTATTGCCAACTTGCGGGACTCGTTAAGTGTATGCTTTTTACCCGTCATATACCATTGTTCCATTGTTATCCAAGCTGCAACATTACGGGATCGGCGACCCTCTTTTAAGCTGGATCGCCAACTTTCTACATCAACGGCAATTGGTGGTCAGAGTTCGGAGCTCTTTATCGGATTCCATATAAGTGGAGTATGGTGTGCCGCAAGGCTCAGTTCTAGGTCCACGTTTGTTTTTGGTGTTTATTAATGACCTTGCGCAGGGAATCGCTTCAAACTTCTTAATGTTTGCCGACGATATCAAGATCTGGCGCAGGATCCAGGCGAACACCGACCAACATGTGTTTCAGAGTAATTTAGCTACGGTGTATCAATGGTTGACCCAAAACTTATTGCATTTCAACGTCAGTAAATGCAAGGTGCTTTCCATCCGACATCAAAGCAGCTACTCATACCGACTCGGAACGGATGTACTGCAACAATCAACTCTCGAACGTGATTTAGATGTCCCGGTTCAAGATGACTTGGGTTGCTCCAGGCAATCCGAAAATGTCTCGAAGACTACGAACCAACACGTGGGGCTGTTGAGGCGGACCTTTGGACAAATAAACAGCTCCATATTTCGACAAATGCTCAGTGCGTATGTTCGCCCCCATGTCGAATATGCAATTCAAGCCTGGCATCCATGGCTGAAACACGACCTTAATGCACTGGAGCAGCCACAACGCCGGGCATCTAAGAACGTAATTGGAATGCACAATCTTTCCTACAAGGAGAGGCTGCGACGACTGGGATTGTTCAGTGGAAGTTATCGCCGACTACGAGGCGACCTGATAATGGCATACTTGATTCTGCGAGACCCACATCATGTGTGCCGCCCCTTACTGCAACTCAGCAGCAATACAAACTTGAGAGGTCACTCATTAAAACTCGCAGAACAATACAGTCGTCTGGAGTGCCGCAGAAATTTCTTTTCCATTCGTGTCTGTCACCCGTGGAATGCTCGCCCAGAATCGGTCGTCTCTGCACCGACACTAACAGTATTTTAAAGACGGTTGGCGATGCACTCATCCACTTACACTTTGTTACTTAACACTACGTCTCCGTCCTACACCTGGAGTTTACCATGGAATTATTTGTTGTTAACTGTGAGTGCTGTGAATCTAAGAGGATCGCAGGACTACAGCGGAGCAAACGATAAGTCCTTATTTTCATATTTAAAGTATTAACTATTCTACTTTCCTTATCATTATTATTGTTATGTTGACATCCCCTGCAACTATCCAACGGGACTTGTAAAGCAACGCTTCTTAACCCGTATAAATTCATTGTTCATTGTTACCGGTAGCTCAGCTGGCTTGCACCTGTTGCATTTTATTCCCCTTTTACGTATTGCGACACAGTAGCTGTGTTTCCAATCTCTAGCTAACGTATAATGATGAGGAATGATGTATGGCATTTAGTCTAAAGGCTCGATGGAAATTTTCCAAAAGAGTCTGCTGCAAATGTGGGACGGCAGAAAACACGCGAATAAAACATGTCGAGACGTTCTGTGGGTAAACATGCTGTGGTTTTCCATCAGTAAGCTTGCATAATTGGGAACGTTGTCCATGAGGAAGCGACTTTGCAGAAGACCGTTTGGTCTTCATCTCCATTTTTTAATTATTCGCTATTTTATATTGTTCCATCCTTTGTGTCATCCCCTTGCAAACTACGATGTATCCAGAACTGGTAAGTGGTAAACCTCGTATCAGAATACTTCTCAACCATTTTAGCTGGTTAACACAATGACCGTCTTATGTATGTATTAACCAACTCATTTCACCTACTCTACCGGATGACTGTTAAATTCATGTCTTAAGATGCAACGTTATTATGATTTTATCGCAACTAAAAATCAGTGCAACTTTTCGCATTCATTGGCATGCATTTATACACTTCGTGCTTTCATCCAATTGCAGAAGGAAGCCATTGCTATTGACAAGCCGTTTGTCCACGTTGCAAAAGAATATCACAGCCTTTATGCGAAGAAGATAGAGACACTCCAGAACCTGATTTGACTGACCGTGTCAGTTTGTTTCACAATATAGACACCTACGTCCACCAATTGGAATCTTTTCCTCTCAGTCGAAAGTGGCAGTTTAGATTATTATTTCTGCTGTTAGTCCAGCGCAGTTTAACATTTAGTGGAGTGTGAAGCGCTTACAATTTGATTACCAGTTGCTACCAGACCGTTTCTCAAAGGTCTTTAAGAAATCCCCAGTGCCATTTGGAATTTCATATGATGGTGAGTAATCTATAACTGCATAAATCTCATGAGTTGAAACCTTAAACTTTGTCTAATTTGTCAACAAATTCCTCGACTCCCGGGCGATGTGGATATTTCTACTGCCTATTGTATAATTACATCCATCTGTGTAGTATTACCGATAGCAAAGTATATGAGCGAAGAACGGACGCAAAGTAACACACACTGGTTGCTTTGACTTGCATACTGAATAACGTAAGCTCCAGGCGTTTTTGTGTTGGATTACCTTTGAAGATTCAGCAGCTCTTAATCCTATGGCCTCACACATAGATAGGTAATTGTACGGCGATCTTTCGTGCTGAATACCAAGCTGGCAACAACAAAAACCAGTATCCCTACATATTTTCAACTCGCATAAATGCCAAAGCCACTTTAGCCAAGTAACAATCAGCTAGAACTATGGATTGTCTGCCATCCAGTTTGTATCTATTTCTATGTACCTGAAAACAATCAGATAACCACCAGGACTCTTATACTCTCGTCCTTAGCAAACAGTTATCACACAAGATTTGCTATTCCACGTTCGACATACAATGATTTTGTAATATTAAAGGTTATGAAAGTATTCCTCACTGAGGTTTTGTTTGCATATCAAGAATAATATCACATAATAACACTAAAATGGGAGAGTCTCTGTCAACAGTGGACAGTGGATTATATAGTTGCAACGAACTTGAAGATCTTAAAATTATAGCCCATATTATTTTTGAGCGCTGTCCTCATTATTTGGACTAAGATAACCTCCTTAACAGTTGTCACAGCTATAGAAGTAGAATTGGCATTCGCTCGAAAGATTTCTTCTTCTTCAGGTGCCGCTGCATGTGCGGTTGCTAATCTTACTATACGATACTAGTCAGCTCGAAAATGAAACCTATAATTTTAAGTAATAATACTGTGTCTTTTCAAATTCTTTTGGCAATCCCAACATGTAAAGGCTACAGCTTTCAAAACCATCTTAAACGATGTCAGAATATTGTTGGTGTTCAGAATAAATGATCACAGCTTTCCTTGGCAATACAACCGGAGCATACCATGGCGACGAGACTGGACGTTAACATGCTGCGATGGTTTCTGTGCCACAGTGAGCCACTGAGCTATGCTGGGTTGTGCGTTTTGCATAATCAGATCCACTGATACCAGATTGGTCAATGGTTAGAGGCAAGACAAACTCAGTCTCCTGGCCCTCCAGTTTGGGTGCTGGAGTTAGGGTAGCTCCATACTCCATAAAACGAGCTTTCTGTAGTCCAGTGCCAAAACCCAGCTGCATTTCGGTAAGGTATATGAGCCAAATACTTTGGTCGAGAACCCTAATCGTTCTCCTGTCTAGGCCTGGGCAACCAGACAGTATTCTGTCCAGCCAATACACCATGACCTTTCCTTCTAACAATTACTTGATGTTCTGGCCGTCGCAGAGGATAAATAGCGGTGCACTATCTGCTGCATCGAGCAGAGTGGATAGGCGTTTGGATGCTAATTCTCAGTTCTTCACGTGTTCCTGTCCCCTTCTTGCGCTTTTTCGTCCTTATCGTCCCGCTCCAACTACACTTTTATTCCCGCGTTTCCAATACCCCAATTTTTAGCCCTCCCTAATCTTGACTGATTAGTCGCTTGTCTTTGAGTTGCAACTCACACACAGTCGCAGGGCGTCGCTGCGATCCAGTCGACAACTCCGTGTTCAAGCAAGCGGACAACGTCAGTTCATTCGTTTCCCTTTGGAGTCCTCGATTCTCGCCAAGACTGGAATGTCCCAACTTGCGCACTTTCCTACAGATTAGCCAACAGGTAGCGCTTGCCGACACACTACACAACCTATCGCTCGATATTTGCTGTTTATCAGAAACCCGCCTGAAAGATTCAAGCTTCGTGGTTACTCTGCGATCTCCCACATACTACACTGGCGGCACATTCTCATTGCACCTAACTGGCGATGATGCAGCTTCAAATGCCGGTCAAGCTGGCGTCGGCATTGCTTTGAGTCCCCGGGCTGAAGTTGCCCTTATTGATTGGATCCCAGTCAACAGTCGGGTGTGCGCCGTTAGATTACTGATTAATGATTGGAAACAGCAAGTAGAATTTGCTCTGTGTAGCTGCATCTAATATCACTCAGGGACAACGACCCGTCATGTTGTGTTGCGCTCAATATATTGTGCGTCGGCAAAGTTTTTGTCCAGGAACTTCTTATATTCCGACACCGACTTTGCCTCAACTATTTGCTGCGACAGGCCGTTCCATACCTTCACCACTCTGCGTTCGAAACATATTTGGTGAGCGACCCGTTTCAAATCCGGTACGACAAGCTTGTACCGGTGTCCTCGTGTGCTGCTTGGTGTGCGTAGATAAATCAGTGGTCTCAACATGGGGCAACCCCCCAGATGTAATATCCGGTGCGTCATGAAGAGGTCAAACCTCAGTCGACGATAAGCTGGGGTATACAGCCCTAGTTTCTTACACCGGTCTTGGTAAGGCACACCTCGTAAGATGGGAGTCAACCTGGTGGCTACATGCTACACTCGCTCAATCTTTTCTACCTCACCCCGGGTGATAGGACAATACGTGGGCGAACCATACTCTACACCATTTCCCTGCCAACCTGTCCTCTTGGGCAACAGAAATAATTTGAGGGAGCATTCAACATGAGTCTACTCACTGGTACAATCCATTGAATACACTGGCCGTAACGTAACTCGGATTACATCATACACTGACCGCTGCTGAAAGTGATCATCGGTCTACGTGCCCGTACTTTGTACGTGTATGTGTGCCGGCGCACCTCATGGCGTCCATCATCTAAATAAATTGTCTGAATGGTTTAGCGACTTTATAAAACAGTCAAGCGCATCCCATGATTCCGCTGGCCTATCCCTTCTTCCCTCAAAGTTTAATTGTAGTAGCCGGAAGCAAATTCTTAAAAGGGTAGTGATCATAGTAAGTATGCTTCAGACACTTTAAAAATGATTAAACTGCCACGTCCTTCACTGACCTTATGAAAGTATCTGAAGTAGAGCCTGAAGATGCACAAATTTTATAGGTTTGACCACTCAGGTTTAAAAGGAACTTGATGCGTAATCTATGGTGCCGAGATGATGGACCAGGGTCAAAAACACCTTGTCGGTCGAGTAAAAGTATACTTTTCACTTCCTCCACGTGGCAATGAAGCAACTCGCTGGTGGCGTGCTACAACCTTACATGTATAGAAAACACACGTGGAATGGACCATACCTGAATTTTCACAGTTTTGTACTGCTGAAATTTAAGCGGAACCTGATCTTCAGTCTAATGAGTCGAGCAGAAAGAATTTACTCGGACAAAATGTTTCCCGATAAGTTGAAGCGCATACGTACGACGCTGAGGGAAGATGGTACCCTGACAGTTTCCTGAAGGCCAACATGGGGCAATGGAAGAAAGCTCCCGTAACCATCGTACTCCAAAGAATACCCCTATTTCCCAAACTACAACACAAGGGAGTAATCGCTGCTGAAATCACAACTCGTCGCCTTTCTAATGCCCTCAGACACGCTTTCCAGCAGCTGGAATGCACCTACCGTTCGTTAGTAACCTAAGAGAAGAAGCCCTTCCAAGCCAAATCAATGTGTATTGATTTTTTCTCCTCTTTCAGTGGGGCAGGGTACATAGGCCGAAGGATGAGGCGCTTGTCTGAAACGGTGAAAGGGAGCCATCCGGTTTTGTTCGTGACCGCTTGTCAAAAACAGAACGACTCATCCATAGCCACGCATCTCACCAACATTGGCCACACCACCAAATTGGCTTTCATTCAGAGTGATCTATCAGGTGCCAGACAATCGGTAAAAGTGGATTCGTAAGCGGTTGCCTGAATCGGCGGAAGCCATCGCGATTTGATTATACGAGCCAGAGTCCTGTGTTCAGTAGCGGCTCGTTCAGACGATAAAACTGCCTTGGCCCACCCGAACTGGGACATCCTACTCACGAAATGGAGTGTACGCGGCATTTGTGACCTAACGGATAGTGATGTTGCATGATTAACGACTTCCAACTGAATTTGTCTTTGAAAGCTCTGTTTGTTTGTTTTGTTTATTCACATATAATTTTACAAGCCTGAGGAGGACGCATTGAACACATTTTTTTCTTTTTCTTCATGTTTTATTCATAAAATGGATATTTTCTGTTTTCCTTGGGCTGAGAAATCATCCAAGATTCAAACTAACTCGGTTGCCTTTTATGGAAATTTTATAGCGCTTTAACCCACCAAACATCTCCTAGATACTCAATGATTTCTCAAGACATCATTATAATGCACATTTCGTAACTCTGCCCTGGCCTAAGCAGGACCTCACAGCACTTAACTGCCACAACTGGGGGCGTCCAAGGAAGTACATGTTTGCATTTCCTCCGTTACCAACTTAGTTTGAAAATTCTTGGGATCTTGATTGAACCACTTTAAGGCCTGCTGGGCGGCTTTATAATGTTATTTTTAATCCCGAGTACTTCAAATCATGCTTCGAGTCATCTAATGCTGAATCATGATACCACACGGAGGGCTCACAAGCTAATGCTTGCCACAGCGTTTAGCCGTATGGAACACCGCCGGAATTCTTATGTATTTTGCCTGTGCCAAGCATGGTTGCTTCCCCCAAACTAACCGTATATAAAAACGTCTCGACGATGCTCTCATAACTTTACCTCACTTCCTATAACCCACTGTGTCCGTAAGACAACCGAAAGGTAGCAATTAATGTGTTGAATTTCTCTTTCTGCACCCCATTTTTTAAAGTATACGGCTGCGAAAACTGAATTTACTTTGTCCCGACGGACCAAGAAAGCAGCATAAGAGTAAGGGTTGCCGTTGCCCACTTTTACTATTGCTCACTGGTTACGTTAACTAAAACCGCTCTCCATCTGCTTTTCATGCGGACTTTCAGTCCGAATTTCAGACTACTGAAACCAAGACACCATCTCACTGGTTACAACAGTTAAACCCACAACAGCCTACCAGACTCATGCTAGTGAAATTTGTGAACATTATTTCTGCGTATCCTTTAAGTAAGATAATTACCTTCCAAAATTGGTTGTACTACCTTCCACGCTTGAGTAACTCACTTGTGTTCAGTTTGAACACCGTGAGGTATAAAAGCTTTTAAAATACACAAAACTATTCAGTTTCGGCGGACCAGATAATGTAACTCTTGCACTTATCAAACACTGAGTTGTCGAAATACCCTTACTTCTATTGTACATGTCCACCATATCCAAAATCTCTGACACTCTACCAACACAGGAGAAGGAGGATATTACCGTAACGTGACACAAATCAGGCTCCGTGTTCAAAATAAAGAATTATCGCCCAACTAGCCGCTGCATCTATCTTCTCCAAATTGATGGAGCGACGTAAGAAAACTGCAACGGTCGCCTTCCTACTGTCTCGTAAGTTAACCAAAGACTCAGCGCGGTTTCGTGAATGTTCGTTCAAGCATATCCTGTCAACTCGAATGGCTGCATCATACGACTGGCTCACAGGATGACGGCAAGTCTGCAATTGTTATTTACCTTGATACGTACAAAGCTTTCGAACAAATACCAAATGAGATACCAATATCCAAACTGATGTTGTATGTGATCGGGGAACCCCAGCTTTCATGATTGAAATTTTATCCAACAGCAGTCACAAGCCGTGGGGTGCAGGGTGCTATCTTTGGTCCCATACGGTTTCTGCTGTATGTTTCCAATACATTTGATGCTGTGAAATTAGGAACAACAAACATATTTGCCGACGATATGAAAATAATCTACACTTTCACCCCGTTGCCATAAATGGAGTTGCCAATATGATCCAACCCGACCTACAGTCGCTCTGAACCTAGTGCTTGAATTAAGAAATGTTATTAACAATTATGTGTGTGATGGTATTATCGGAGCAGAGTGAGCAGATGGACCAACCGAGAGAGCCAAACAGCCAATGGGAGGCGGATTCGCTTACTGGACTCGGATTGGACAATATTCGTGCGAGTGATTCACCGTTTGTGTAACTGAAACAAAGGAGGAATCTCATGGAACCAGAAGGGTCGTTAGCTATGGACTTGGACCTGCAACTTTTATCGAAGAGTTTGACTTGCTAAATATGCTGTAATTTTCGCTTAGCGGTCTTTACTGAATAAACGTTTGTCCCTGAAAGACTAAATTCTGAAACAATGTCTTAAGCCATGTCGCAAAAATGCGACATAACCTTTAAAAGTTTAAGCATTTGTGCTAAGTAATTTAATACTTACCATACTCACGAGCAGGGGATTTTGCTGCAAGTATGTGAGGTTCTTCGCAGCCAGTTTCCATATCAAATAGTCGACCACATACCCACATGGGTTCGAATCCTGATGGATCCAAACGATGCGCACAACTGACGATGCCTAACAGGCTGAAATTGCAGTCTAGCACTTTTCCGGGCATGTGAACGACCATCTGATTTGGAAACTGGCTGCGAAGAATCTCACATAATTATACACCATACTTTTCGGGACCTGGGACCGAGATACCTATGCTAGCTCAATTTCTCCAAACAAGTTACTTACGTTACTGCAAAGCCTAGGCAACCATTGTTACGTTAGTTACAGATTCCAAAGAAACCGAAAGGTAAATCTCCTCCACTGCGCCTTACTTATAACGTTATTTTCTGGGTTACAGAACCTTCTGTAATGGACGAAAAACTAGCCTGGGTGACGTATCAGTTATGTATCTTAATGAGGACTTTCATACCTTTAAATTTGAAGTCTTGTCCATTGTTAACCCCAAAGAAGCGACCTGGATTCAGAGCAGTGAGGAACACCTAAATCTCTTAATTGGTTGTATTCATAACTCACCACACACTACCAAGGAAGGTACTACGGAATTTGGCAAACTGTTCCGCCAAGTTCCAGAACGACCGCCCACTCACTAAGAAGCAGGAGGCGAGTTTAATTTTTTAAGCTTCAGTTGGGACTGTCGGACAACAGCACCAAAATATATGGCTCTATTAGACACCATCATGGCATGAGCAGGCCATTTTCGAAGCGCCACGTATAACAATGAGTATTTACACTTTATTTTAATTTTATTTCATTCAAATGGAGTCAGCATGTACGCGCACCCAGTAGACAAGAAAATGTTCGTTACCTATTTCTGACAACTGCAACCTTCCGTTCATTCGCGAATGCGCTTAAAAGCATTCAAGGCAGCTACCGTAAGGTAGTGGCGCTCTTGTTTGAGACAAACAGGTTGGAAGGCTGCCTTACGAGTCCAGTGTCCATCTACCTACAATTTCAACGTTTTAACTAAGATCGCTTATCCAGTCTTTTCAGATCCATGGATTGGAATATGTTGTTTCTGGCAACTGTTATTGATGTAGCCACCAACGTACTGTACAACAATGTTGAATTCTGTCTGGATATACTAGCAGCAAAACAACTCGGACGTAGACTACACTGTGAAATAACAGCAGCGATTAAAAACGGCGGTCAAACTCCATAAGTGCGATTCCATTACAAGAAGATAAAGGTGTTCCATCTTCTTATGCTCATCAAAGAAACCATGCTACAATAAAGAAATAGCCCTCAGTGAATTTAGCGCAGGAAAGAACTGTGATTTTGAACGCAATTCCGTCGAAATCGCTTGCTAATTTATTAAAGCATAGCGGCACTCGTAATGTGACCCCCCAGCAGGTCACTAGTGCTAACGGATAAAACTGTGGCTACTGACCAAGATGAAGTGTGCGAGATTCGAAACACATTTAGGTAACTTTTGCGCTGATGCTAGTATGACACCCACAGCTCAGGTAGCTAAACTTACAGAAGATGAACTATCCAGCATTACCTTTTATCTGCGCACAATCGCTAGGGTGATAAATCCGCTCAAGCTGTTCTACTATCCTGGCCCCGATGGCTTACCTTCAGCAGTCCTAAATCCTAACATTCCCCTCAAATTTCCGAACGTTTTCACTCTATCAATGGGAAGTAGCATGTTCGCTGCCTCCTGTAAGCATGCTGTTGTTCTACCGAGACACGATAGTTGGTGTCATCAGAACATTGACAATTACCGTCTAATAAACCACATGTCTAACGCATCACAAGTAATGGAGTGAATAGTAAAAGAATAAGTTTTTGAAGTCACACAAATTAAGTACCAAGTTCTAACATGGCGTTTATCGGATAAGTTCTGTGGGAACTGTTAATTCATGTGCTGAAACCTCGAAGCAAAAGAAATCGATTCAGGTCATGCACTTGTAATTGTCTTCCTTGACATGAAGAAGGCATTTGACCAAGTCCTGCATGTCACTCCGTTGACTAAATTTCCGTCCTTCTGTACATCGCATCAGATGCCATGGTTTTAATCCCATTGACTGGGCGTACCCAGTTGGTACGGCTAGATAAAGCGGAGCCACATATAGGCTAGCCACTAGTGGCGTTTTCCGAGGTAGCGAACTTTATGCACTACTGCTCCTTCTGTGCGGTAACGACATATCTGCTTGCTTCCCTCGCGAAACGCCATGTTTCTTTGCTGATGATAACAAAGTTGTTTCCTCTCTTGATGTAAATGGAACAGTAACTAACATACCTGGTATTCAAAACGAACTTAATGCGTTGGGTTAGTGGTGCGCCCATGGGAAAACGGAATTCTTATCAGATAAGTGTAACGCCATCAACTATCGTTGTAGTCTTCTGTCAAAACGCATTGAAAACGAACGGATTATTAAATGCCAGCTGTTTTACAGTACGTGACCCCAGAGTACACAACTCCAGTCTACTAAACTTCATCGTGCACGCGGGATACAGCTTAGCCAAGACCAGATATGGTACCGGCAAAATCTGCAAGTCGATGCTGTTGACGGAATCCAGACTTGCTGTATACTGGTGCTGCGCTGGACCAATCCTAAAATACTGCTCCTTAGTGTTAACTTACTGGCGGAAAATTGAGAGAATATTAATTGAGCGAGTGCAAAGGTCGTTCATTAAGCTACTACTGGAACCATCCTACTAAACTCTCGTGGTAGAGGCAAAAAGCTCCCGCTAGACCCATGGTGGATGTAGAGGCCCAAACATAATTTGGTATTCCTCATCCAGATACTGCACGATTCAAAAGCCAATACCGAATTTTGTTCGACAGTATGTGAACTAGTGTTATTTATCACGGACTAGACCCTATTGGATCACCTTACCGTAAACTAGTAGGTGAGTAGTCTTTAGTTTCTTTCATTTTAGATTTGCGTTCGCATGTACCTGGCTGTCAATGGTATCCGGATCGATACCATTGGCTGCAGCATTTCGCACTTATTTACGCAGGTTTCTCGATTTAATCCCTTTTGTGGAATTCCTTCGCCTAGACCAGTCGGAAGATGAGACATGGGAACGAGGCCCATATCGATTCTAACCTAAAAATCTGGCAATGTAGTTAATCGAGTAAGCATCCTCATCGGCAGCCCAACTGAGCGTATCTGGCCCCACCTCTTGCATGCCATTACTTAGTCTATATGAGATTTCTTTCCATAGAAACCTAGGACGACTTAATTGACATGCGCGATGCAGCGCCTTAGCGCTGCATTTACTGATGCTCTCGGGCCATTTACAAAATACAACACATTGGGTTGTACTCTGTAAATGGGCGTCCGGTCACAACACCTGTGTTCCAACTTCTAACTGTCTTAGACCATTGACGTTAGCAAGCTAAGATGACTGAAGCATCCTGCGCGACGCATCACCTTAGCCTCTAATGTTTTATTATTCACATAAATAACTACGAGCTCCAACCAGTTTGGCTCTTCGTTGCAGACAGGCATCAGCCTCAACTCTTGTTTTCATTGCTCAGCCTGTAGGACCTGGCTGCTCCCAACAAGCAAGGATGAGTGAATTACACTGCGCGACACAGCGCCTTAGATTCGCACGTAATTTTTCTCACGGACCCACATACTTGCCTTAATCTATTTGATTCCTCGTTGTAAACTAGTTTTAAACGCCACCACTTGGTTTCCATCACATTATTTGCACTAGCACTCGTCTTTTAGTATGATAGCACTAACGCTTCACCCTAGGCAACTCAGTGCCTTAGTATCGTGTCCATTGGTGTTCATAAAGGTTTTAAATTATTAAATGCCTATTTAATTTAATGTAAATGCGCATACAACTCACACCACTTGCTTGACATTACTCAGTCATCAATATCTATTTTCCCAAGGAAGGTTAGGACAAGTGAATCATCATGCGTGACGCATCACCTTAGCGTATTATGCACTAATGCTTTCGTACCATTTACAAAAAGCGACCCATTTGGAGTTGGGCTGTAAATGGACGTTCGGCCACAACACCTGCATTTCATTCTCTTACTGTGCTAGTCCTTTTTCTCTTAGCTACCTAAGACGACTCTACCACGCTGTGCGACTCAACGCCTTAGCCTAGTATGTTTTATCACTCATCTAACCACCTACTGGTTCCAACCGCTTTGGCTCTTCGCTGTAGACGTGCATCCAGCCCTACCACTTGCCTGCAATTACTCAGCCTGCATTAGCTATCTTCTCCTAGAAATCTTGAAAGACCTAATCATCCAGCGCGACGCAGCGATTTAGCCTCGTATTTACAGACACACGCCTACACTTTGCACGCTGCAACGCACTCCTCTGCTTGCTGTTATAGGGTGCCTAGTCTCAACTCGCGTCTCTTCCCGTTTTCTGCTGTTTACAATATCGTTGGAACTCACATACATTGCATTTGTAGCAACGAAGATACACAGTACATAATGTATCAACGATTAACCATTTGTCATATGTTGTTCACTTTTCTTGAGTGCTTCCACCACATTTACATCTGGCAGTCTGTTTGGCTGCTTGTTGTCCGTTGCAGAACTTTCCGAGGTTTTCAGACATGTTGGCCAGCACCTGAGGAACCTTGCAATAACTGCGACTGGTCCATAAACACCGATACAGATCAGCCTTGCCATGGGACTCGCGGTTCCCTCAACGGGATAACGATAGGAATTAAAAGCGCTGCAAGGAAGTCTGATGTTACAGAATATGACAAGTGGGCAATAATCGGAGACAGGTGTCTGCGGATGGCGGTGCAAGTAATCGGTTCAAGGTGAACTCATTCCAACTTCCCAAAACTCAATTAAAGTCACTTCTTCAGCATTTACTTGAACTAAATAGCTGGACCATTATTTGTGTTTATCGACACAATTGCATTTACAAAACAATTTGCAATTTCAGTATGGAAACATTTATCCCAGCCACATCCCATGTATTGGATCTCATTAATCTACACAAGTTGGCACACTTATTTGTTGACCAAACAGCATTTGTCGCATTTCTGCTTGTGAAAAACTGCTCATGCCTTCATTGGTGAACCTCATGTAACATTGACAATACACATTTGCATTTTATTATTTTATTTTATTTATGCAGCACTTTCACGTTCACTTTTGGAATACTGCTCGATGGTGTACAATAATGCAAACAACCGAGATCATATCGTATTGGAAAATTTACAGCGAACATTCGGAATGTGCTTAATAACACCCCCATCAAAATGAGAGTCTGCAGGGCCATGTGCGAAACTGAAGCATGATTCCACCTGGTTGAGGCGAATGAAGCATAAGCCAAGCATGTTTTATAACATCCTGCACAAGCAAATGAATGTTTGCAACCTTAACATAACAACAATATAATCGCCATTATAAAACAAATGAAATAAGGAACATTATTTAGTTGAATGAAGGTCGAAGACCACCAGATCCCCAAAATTCTTCCTTTACAGATATGTAGGAATCTGGAACAAATTGCCAACCAATATGCCTGCTAGCAATTCAGAGCAGGAGTCACAAAAAAGGACCAGCAACCACTTGACCGTACGAAATGTGATCCATCTATTGGGATGTCAGATAACAACCAGCCAAGCATACCAAAAGGGCCAGGATTTGTACGTTTCAGAAGGCAGTATAAAACAGAAAGCAACTATTGCAATAGTAAGGACCCTATGCTTACAGTCTTTATCTTCTTACTGCCTGTTTATAATAAGGACAAATTTAGTACCAATAAAATCGTTATGTTAGAAGAGGTTAATCATACACATATCCACCTTCTCCGTCCTCAGTGTAATGTTCCTACTATTTTATTGCGGTTTACTCCTACATTTATCCATTCTAGATGCTCCTCTTTCTCAAGTTTCACGTGATTGCTACTGCCAGAATTCGGTACTACGATATAGCCTTAACCAAAATAGCGATGCAAATGGGCTTAAAGAAACTTGTTTTATACTATATCCCTTTGCATCTTAATGCTCTCAAGAGACCTACCAAACCCGACATAGATATCCTGCGAAGCATCAGGTAACACACTGAAGCAACAGACAACTGCTACCCCAGCAAAATTGAAAAGCGATTTTCAGTGCTGTTGTATAATTTTCGATCCTTCATGGGCGTTGAACCAGAAAAGGCTTTATTTACCTGAACGTACATTCACAGGAGTATCTGGCGAGAAGTAGCAGTGCAGTTAAAGCTGCAGTCGCTTACGCCGGCGATTCACTTATCCTTTGATCAGTTTTTTCTTAGTACAACCGCCCTACCGGATTTATCAAGCACCTGCTTTTGACCTGTGATAAATCTTGTTCATTGTTCTATGATACCCTAATAAACATCCATCCTTGACTGCGGTATCACAACGGTGCTCACCACATTCATCATTGAAATCGAAAGCCACGACCATTTAAGAAATGAAACCAACAATAACAATAACAACAAATGTAGTGGGTGCAGAAGGAGTACTTCACAGAAAGAACTCACGGAGTAGATACAGCCTTGGGATCAGTTTGAGTCCTGGTGCGGTTGGACTCGAGTTCGCATTAGCAAAGGCAGCAAATAAAAATTCGAAAGCTCTGGTTCACCTGCTGGTAAGAGTCGGATAAGTAAAGGCGGACAGCAGTGGCCTAAAGTACGATTTGCATACGATTAGAGGAAGAGCCAGCTAATTCAAAGTCGAAGCTCAACCCACATGTTCATGCACTGTTCTACATGGCAGCAAACGGTATAGGTCAGAAGAAGCAAAAGTCAAGTTTTATAAGTCATGTAGTCAAGTAAGGTTATTGGATTCATGGACGCATAGAGTTAGCTTGACAAAAAAGCTTTCGAATGGTTAGTGGCCTCAGTTGACGTGTTTTCCACCATCGTTTGGGCCAATCCGGAAGAAACCGGAAGAAGGGAGCCTTTGTTTAAATTCGGTTGAAGTTAAGCAAATTTGAGAAGAAGTGTGATAACTTTTGCTCGCTGTTTCAATTAATGATAAAGTCACTATTCCTATGCTGGAAGAACTTGAATGAATTTCGTATGTTCGTTAGGCTAACGTAGATGTTATATATATATATATATATATATATGTTGGATACTAGTCGGGGTGGTTAGCGTAATGGAATGCGAATAACAGAAGGCAAGTAATGTCGGACACAGCGGACTGTATTTGATGGGCTACAAGAAGACGGGGACAGAAGAAGCGGGACAGGAGAGAATGTCAACACAGTAACTCACAGAGTAGAAGAGTGTGAGTATATAGGACGGTAGGTGGGGATAAGTGAAACAAGAACAACTATTGCAAAATGCATCAGCGATACAACTTTACGTAAAAGACAAGACTCATCTTTTGAGACGCTACAGAGCTCCTTCCCTAAAAGGCTTAAGCAAAGTAGCTTTCAATGTCCAAAAGGGTGGATGTATTTGGCCGGTAAGACAAACCCGTGCCGATTGAAAAGGAGTGACCGATCTCATCAAATAGGGGTTTGGCGGAGATCGGCGCCCCTGTACCGTTTGTCATTTCTTATTTATTGCTTACAGAACAGGGCGAGCCACTGAAGTGGTCTTGTCGGACGCCGAAAACAGGTTAGCTGAGAAACTAGACCGATAGTACCACAAGCTACGCTGCTGCAAAACGGTGCGTTTGGGAGTGGCCTACCATCCGTCTCACGCCGCCGCGCGCCAAGACGAATTACCCGGATTATGGCGATCCTCAAAACTGTTGCTCATGAGAGCCAGTCAATAAAAAGTGGGCCTGACGCAGATGCGAAAAGCAAAGGAATATAACACACGTACAAAAACACCAAAAATAACGAATGAATGACGTGTGAAAATTTGTTCAGGTTTCTCTGTGTCCTCATTTCTAACTCTTTTCCGGAGGTTATTTATTCGTTGTACTTTTAAAACGCTAATTAACCAAAAAGGTTGCGAATATATACAAATTTACCAACCTACGCTTATTTTTGTTTTTCATAATCTACGAACCGAACTGGTATAGAAACCTCTCGATAACGGAGGTCGATTATGGGAGTCTATTGTTAGGTTCTAAACATATCTGGACGGTTGACGTCTGTCGGTCGTGGTTGGACGGCACTAAACTGCCGAAAACCCATGCGATTAATTGGAACATCTCACGATGCATTGCTAGACGATGGATGTAAGGTGGTCTCCAAAATACCTGGTTTTAGGCGGTCGACGGTGAGAACCTAGCGTCGGCCACCATGATCGGTTGTAAGTTCCTCACTTGTCTGGTCGATAACTTTGATAGATCCGATGTAGAATGAATGCAGACTGCGAAGCGTCAATTGTGAGCAGGTATGCAGTTTTCAATAACCTACGCAGGTGTATTTGGCAACCGTGAAACGGGAGTTAGCAGTTCACTTATCTGGTGAGCCAACTGCTCCTTGTAACTTCCATGTTCGAAGGCGGCGTGGAACAATGTTGCTGCTACTATCTTTCCGGGCAAAAGCAGTGTGTAACCGCAGACTAGCTGCGTTTGTGTTGCGTTGAAATCGATCTTCACAGATTTTTTAAGCTTAGGGGGGACGAGTGGATGGATGGTTCACCGTGAATGGTCAGCGTGCGCTCGGAGCGCCGCATTAACTTGGCGATGCAATGACCCCATTATACCGTTAGTAATCAGAGGATACTCCGTCGTCTGGAGGTGGCGACGGCCCAATTGCTTAGAAAACGTGGCAACAGTGGACGATAAATGTGACCCTCGATCAGTGACCACGATGGCGTGACAGCCATACTGAGCTATCCAGTGCTCTAAAGCTTTCGCAGGCAACTTCACTCATAGTGTAAATAAGTTAGTTTGTTAAAAAGCAAAACAAGGTGTTATTTATTCAAGTTTACGCAGGCATCAATTTATTCGCTATCTGAGGGGTTACATGTACGCACTACTAGTGACACCCTCATTGATCACGGGACATTAACCAATGGGACTCCCTAGATATAATCACAAGGCTAGATGTACGCATCTAAGGGCGACAGGTATGCTCCTGGGTAGCTTGACAAATTGGTGTTAACGGAAGGCAGACGTGCATGACAGCGTCAATGGGAGTGGTCCCCAACAGTACGCTAGACTGTAGCTGGTCAGCGCAGGATGAGGTGTTTGAACACTCACCCACAGCAGCTTTCTAACAGATCTTTTTTCGGAAAGAGTTACCATTGGTTTGTATTAAGTCGCAGTCGGTAGCCAGTGTTCCTGTGTCAAGTGTGCAGCACTAGTCCGAGCCATCCGTAACGTATCGAGTGCACAATATGTGATTGTTCCAAAGTAAACAATACCACTGGCACATTTAGGCTCCGGGTTAGTATTGCCTCTGGTCGAAACAATATACCGCCTGAAGATAATAGTAATACTACTATTGCTACTATTACTAAGAATAACAAGGTATATTTCTCATCAAGTCAAAAGCTGTGGCAATATTTAGCACAGAACATATGCGTACAGGTGCAGCAGCAATATCAAGTTAGCTTCTTATATTTGTCTGCATTTCGGGCAAGGTATTTGCCCCCTATGTTTGCCTTATGCTTTGGTAGGAACCGAATTTACAGTTTGAGAATTTTGTAGACACTGAGGATGTATTACCTTTCGTGAATTGATGATTATAGACGCATGAGACTAAACTGGGCTTCCTTTAAATTGATGTCCAAATGACCTTCCCACGGAAAAACGACACAATGATGTCCAGGTAGAGGTGCCTTCCCAACATACTGCGAAAGGACTGCACCGTCTCACATGATCTGATGGTGAAGGGTAATCAATTCCACAGAGAAGCATAAATGGTGAGACGAAATTTAGAGAGAAAAGTTGCCTTGTATCGAAGCATAATCAAGGTAAGGTCTTTGATACCTAGATCAGGCTTGTAATTTTGCTTCGATATTAAGGTGAGTCGATTGCAATCAGTATTGTCATGAAGCATATAGTGTAGCAGCCTCCAGGTTTCTTTTAGTCTTCGCATCCCAAACGGATCAAAGTGGAGTTGATGACGTCGCTCCTGAGAGTATATGATCAAACGTTTTCCCAATACGTGCTTAGTAAGTGATCATTGAAGCCTTTCTATTGTTGTTCTGTTTGAGTTTTTCATATTGCTTCTGTTTATGCTATGATAATTCAGGATAGGACGATTAAAACGTTTAACTAGTTCAACTGTAGCTGATTGTATGCATCTTATGAGAGATATTAGTGAAGGATTGTCTGGCTCATGCTACCTGGAACGCAATCTGTTCTAAGTACTTAAAGGTACAAGTATATCTCATTATACGGTCAGCTGAGTTTAGGGAAGCGGCACGTGGGGAAACCAAAGTTACGTTACCAGGACATGATTAAAGTGAGCCTCACACGTTCTAATCTTGATTGCAGATCATGGGAATCAAAGGCGGTTGATCGTGGTTCATGGCGCGATCTAATCACGAAGGCAGTTGCTGAAGTGCGGGAGAAAGCCCTCATGCATGCAGAGAAGAAGCGGCAGTTGCGGAAGCGGCAAGCACCAATGGATTGTACTCCATCCACATCGAGCGCATGGTGTTGTAGAACATGCGGTCGCGAGTGCCTTAGTCAGGCAGGCCTAGTGAGCCATGAGAGAGGTTACTCGGGACCACTGCCGAAGCGCCGACGGGTCCCACAGTGAACGTAGGCAGAACCGGCGCAGCGTTTATAGGCACGCTGAATTCGATTTACTAACCGCATGCTTGCATGCTAAGTCTCTTTATTCAAGGTGGTGGGTTTACAGTTTGTGCCTTAATGCTTTTCTTTCTACCAGTACTCTATTCCATTAACTTGCACACCTCGCCTAAGCCAATTGTATTCGATTTCCGTAGCATATTTGTGTTCGTGGCATTCCGTGAACTATGTTTCCTGACATCGTGCACTTAGCTAGGATTTGTTTGTAAACAACTTATTACATATGCTATTTAATTAAGGTTTATATCACCGTTTCCTTATGCATTAATCGAGTTTTTCTCTTTGTCTTTTTCTCTCTCTTATCTCAAGTGTTTGGCTGTTGTTTGAAATCCCCGGTGTGGATGCGCTTGATGTGCATGTTGAGAAGGTGCCTACCTGTCTATTACCCACTACCTCGTCCATACTGGCTCCAGGAGACAGTTGGTCGTTGCTGGAGGGGACAGGGTGCACGGTCCTTGTGGCCGTGTTAGGATCAAAGAGTGGTTCCATGCAGTCAGTGTGGAGCGGACTACGGTCCAGCCACCGCCTTGTGTGCGGTTGATTCCCCAAATACAGTGTGCTTGTGTTTGCCTTGTGAAGGAGTGTGGGCCGGCTCCGTTGATGAAACGTGGCTCCCATCCACATGCCTCCCGGTCTTATTCCTTCGGGTTTACACTGGATATGGGGTATGTGGTTGGAGCTGTGGGTGGTGCAGCGAAAGCCATCCATGGTCCCTCTGTAGGCGCAGGCGTCCTGTGGCTTGCCACAGTGACAGGCAAATCCGAAACCGGATGCCGCCAACTATATCTCATTTCAAGGTCACGGGTAGACGGTTGTACGCAGGTGCGTCCGCTGTTAAGCGTAATAGATACTTCGGATGTCCAACGACCGCGACATATGATACTTGACTGTAGTAATTAAAAAGTCATCATCCACTTGTCGCCCTAAGTATCAAGCGAATGAATGTATTCTTGAATGAGTTGTAGTACATTCGGAATCTCAACACCTCGGTACTTGCGAACGAGTGTTATATCATCAATAAATAAATACAGCACGCCATATTTGTTAACCGAGCTGCTATCATTGACACAAAGAAGGAAAATTAATATATCGTGCGCACAGCTTTGTTTAACACTGCGGGTAATTTGAAGCAGGGAAAAGAAATATTCGTTTAAGGTGCCTATTTTAGTCAAACCGTTCGTGTACGAAGATAGCCCACCCATTGATGTGTTCCGGACTGTAAGGAAATCTATCTGAATCAGTAACCGTTTGTGAAATACCTGATCAAAATATTTCTGCATGTGCAAACCTAAAATTACTATGGCCTATTTTGAGGCAATGGTGAAAGGTATGTGGTCAAGGTAATGCAGCTACCAGAATTTGTATGACCGTTAGTCAAAAAACCATTTAATACCTGTCTATCAGCTTCAGTAAGTTGAGGAATAGTCACACTCTTTTTTACCAATTTCGCAAATAATCCTGCTATTATAAGAGTGTTTTGGCTTCGCCCGTTATTGTCCAAATCTTGTTTTGCGTAACTATTGTGGCGAGGGCTGATGAATGGAGTGTTTGCGATATAGAAGCAAATGTTGGTAGCTCAGGTTGTTCAGTTGGTTGTCTGATTGTTCGCTGAGCTCGGCAGGTTGACTGCAAACGTTTCGTCACCACTCGAGTCTGAGTCAGACTAGCGGCTAGGAGATGGATCACTCACACTCACTGACGCTTCGTACGCGCCACTCTGCTAAATACACGCGCACTGACGATGTCACCTCGAGTGGTGACGAAACGTTTGCAGTCAACCTGCCGAGCTCAGCGAACAATCAGACAACCAACTAAATGGAGTGTTTCATTGATCTGCACAGTAGTTGGATCCCAGTGAAACGGCAAACATGTACAGAAGAGCAGTGATATATCAGACACTCCCACTTTCATTACGAATAAGAGGACGTCATCAGATTCCAGAAGTGAGCATGGTTGAATGGAACGTGTTGCCAAGCGGATTTTGCGGAGAGTGATAGCGCTTTAGTGTAACTATAGCGTTAGTGCAACTATAGTGTTAGTGTCAAGGCTTAAATAGGTGGAGAAAAAAGAGATAATTGCGCTTGGAGGTCGTCCACCATTTTAATGATCAAGGATATCGTTGGTTGGTTCTTTTACGCAGAAATCGACCTAGCTCTTTTGCTTCAAATGTCATTCATAGGGTTGTTTGATCATCGAGTGTTCTCCGCATCAAATATAAGTGCTTGGTTTCAGAGATGAGTGGGTGCATCTGTGGAATCATTGTAAAATATCCTATCCTTTTATAGTCCGCGTTAGGTTTGATGAATTTCGGACTCATCAAACCTTCAGCTGCATGATTTTAAACCCCACTGCCTTGTTTTTCTTGTGCTGCAACGATGGTTACGGCTTGCTAAAACTAATGATATAAGTGCTCCACGGCTGTGCATGCATTGTTGGAGAGAAAGAAGGCACTCTACTCCCAGTACCGGATTATGCGAAGGAAGAATTTCTAGATAATACTGCGGCTAGTGTAGCAGGAAATAGGTACTTGTTTGGTGGCCATTTTAACGGTGATGGTTAAGCGTATTATGTTGTCGGCGCCACCAAGAATTTTCCCCGAAAGGTTTCTCTTTACGTTGGCCGTATGCAATGTAAACATCACGTCTAATGTTTTGTCATCCTAATAGGTATAGTAACCCACTGTGTCTAACCAACTCTGACTATATAAATGAAGGCTTTGTGTATAGACAAGAAAGCCTGAGAAGACCAGTGTGTCTTCGGTAAGTTAAAACCACTTACATTTATCCTTTTCTTGCGCGTCAATTCCAATGAATATTCGGAAGCTGAGGTGATACGGACGACATTCATGGTTGATGAACTTCGCGGGTTACGGATAGATGCAAGTCAGCCGCGGCTCCTGTGACATAGAACCAGAGATGATCAGGGATGGATGTTCAAATCGTTCAGCTGTACAAATGGGATGGCGTTACATGAGGCATCCTCCACTTTTCATTTTACAGCGATCGTCACGAAAAAGGTGTTAAGAGGGGTAATTTGATACCAGTCTAGCATATCGGCTGGGTACCACGGATCGGTAATGTGGATTGCTTGCAACTGGTTTAAATATGCAAGCATGCTTAGGAAATGCTGTTTGCTGATTATTCATCTGGCGTCAATCAGAAGTAATGAAAACATACCATAAACGGTGGAATCAGCGTACGCGTCACTGTTACATGAGTCATTGTAATCGCGGATTATTTGAGCGGCAAATATGTGGGTGCATTGTGATGCAGTCCGTTGTCAATTACCTTGCGCGTAATGGTAGTGTGCCGTCTGCGATCATCGGTATACCTTGTGAAAGGAGAGAGTTGATGGATCAAGGATACATTGCAGTTGAGTTGGTGCTGAGCTTATCTGTTCCTGTAAGGAAATTACAGAAATAACGTGTGCATTTATTTGGCATCGGCCGCGTATTTAGTGAGTTTACATGGCTGCGGTTCCATTCATATATATATTTAGATATACACTATATAATTTCCACTGCATTATCTCCTGGTACAACTGCATAATATCAGCCACACGAGCGCGTTCCAGCACCTTGTCCCGTATTATCACTGTAGCCGTTTACATGAAGTGTGAAACCGCAGCCATAGAAGCTATGCTCTGATAAGCCTGCGAAGAATATACCTCACGTGCCTGCTCATTTTCGTTACATTCCGGATGAGCTGAAGCGAAGAAGAATAAAAGTGAGCTCTTACAATCACATGGCTAGCACCGCAGTTGGCGCGGACTCCATCAGTTCATTGACGCGGTGACTGCTACGGAATCTTTTAAATGTCCTGACGTATTGCCAAAAGTACTATTGTCCAAGCATTGCGCCTCGTGATAAATCACACGCCCGTTCAAAAGAGGTCTGGCGAAGCCGAGCCTAGTTGTCCCCTAATAGAATACAAATGACAACATTTGAATTAGGTACAGGTGTTCCAGGCCGGTGATCACACAATTCCGGAAGTCACAAGCGACTCACAAATCGGGACCCTTTAAATGGTTAGGAATACAAATGGCACTTCTCTGTTGCATCCAGTGACGACTGCTATCCTAAACCTTTCATCAATCGCATCACTCGGCAACAAAACACATCACTTTGCTATAAAAACTGAAGTATTGATAAACACCACCTCATTGTCGAAGGCAGCACGGCAGGGCCAATAAATAGTGGCGATGTACGAAGTTCATTCGGGTAAATCAGGCAACTACTGAAATAAGCCAGACGCTGTTCTCTCATTTACCGACGTCACTGCAGGTTGTTGTAAATAATTTACAGCGGAATTTGGGCACGCTAACCCTGATGTTAGCAACTATTACTGACAGCCAAGCAAGCAGTCACTTTTACACGCAGTGACATACGTTGTTGCTGATGTGCAATCTTCGCCGACACATGTTGTCACCAGAAAGTAGCGAGATCCTGGAACCTTGTTGGTCGAGGACATTGGCTCCACAAAGCAAGCTTACAGTGCATTTATAGTACTTGCAACAGCACAATACGCAGCCAGCGCCTACGGTGAAGCGCAAATGTCTGTCATGTCCGGGGTGGGTTTAAACAGCAACTTCTTAACTTGGGGTCAAACCAAACGCTCAGCAGTGTGCTACTTATGTTATCGATTGACGGAGGCATTAGCTGAATCTCCTGCTATTTCATATTCTTTGAGTGGTATCGTTATGCATTCTTTTCGTAGAGTCTTCGAGCACTCTTTCGTACCCGATTTTCGCGTTCCAGTTTGAGTGTTAGCTAAGAAATGCTCCGCACGTCCATTTTCGCTACTGTAGGGGACAAGAGTTTCATCTCCCATAAATCGTTTCAGCTGAGAATAGCTGACTAAAGATTGCGAAGCCAATATGTACTGAAGCTCGTTTGTAATTCGCACGATACTAAGTTTCAAACAAAAGGCAGTGTACCATTTTGGTTTCTTTTAAGCGAACATCTAAAATTGGAAGGTCTTTTAAGCTTCGTTCGCAACTGTAAGTTCGATTGAAGGGGAATAATTGCTAAGCGCCAGCAGTAGTTATTCTGCTTGCTCAGGAGTGTTTACAACGACGAAGATGTCATTTATGTAGTGAATATATGTATTCCCATGGAGTATATTACACTCTGATAGTCCCTGAATGCAATCAGTCTAATCCGCTAAGTATATGTAAACAGCTGACATAAAACCGCGGAATAGCCAAATTCAGATTATCCTGTCGAACTGTTGTTCCTTCTTGCTCTTTTGACACTGGCAGTTTTACGTTGTGTAGTTTGGCCAAACTTGCTCGAAATAGTAAAAGCCTTAGCCAAGACTGACAATCACTCTCCCCGCTTTCAACGGACAAACGACCTAGGCATCAGAAGAGATGGTCACCGAATGCCAAACAGGAATGCATTTTGTAGTGGCGAAGATGCGTCAAGTGAAACAAGCGTGAACAAGGAACGAGTTAACAGCGAAAATATGCAAAAAACAGGACCCTAAATAGCCGAGAGTTCATTGAGGTAGCATTAAAAAGGGAAAAACAAGATTCCATGGTATTTAAACTAAACAATGTGCCTGGATTAATCTAGCCGAGAATCTTCTACTTCGCACCTAGTTTTTTGAAGGAACTCTTAAATGTCTCCTGAATTTTTATTCTTTGCACAAGGTTGCGGTTGAAGTTAGGATTGTGCAATCCCGGCTGATGTCGTATGCGTAGTCTTCGAAATTTTACAAGTACCACCGTCCTGGATCTGTGACTGCCAGTTTTATGGAATGTTGAAACTATTGTGCCCGGTTCGGAAATACTTCATACAGCCTCCTCCAATACACTGTGATACGTAACCCAACCCGGATCGCATAGTAGGCTAACTGTGGGTGACACCAGTTGTGGACGAAATCTGTTTCACTGAACTCAGATGCAAACATAAGCAGGCAGCCACATAGGAGAGTGATAACCGGAAAGTTCAAAGCCGCAACCGTTTAAACCAGGCTTGACTGTCTTCCCCAAGTAGGCCAGCATGGCACACAACGTGTGCACCAGCGCAAGTGCCGTGACATAGGTGGGCTGTTGCTGTGTAGGGGCTTGCTAACCAGACACGCAAGTTCATTGCGTTGCAGCAGCGAGTACCTGAAATGCTTGTCTGGAATTCAGGACAGATGCTTACCGGGTCTGAGCTGCGGCTCATGACTGGATGGTTAGCGCAGCGTCCCTGCAAACTGTGAATGTCTGAGTACTGGGATTGTTTGAGTGTTACCGGGTGCGTGTTCGTCCCCCATACGTGCAACTGACGGAGGAGCTTTGCCATGCAAGTACTATGTGGGTGAATTTGGTGCGTATTTTATTCCCTCTTCCTGTAATCTAGTTGCATCTGAATTCCTCAATAACTGATCTTGCCTACAGTTCTTGGTCTTCTACTACTTACGGATACTCCATGGCTACGCGCTGATAGTGCGATACACTAAGAATACTGCATAAAGTTAATGTTGAGAATGGGTAGCCTTCTGATGCTCCAAACGTTATGCCATTAAAAATCATGTCAACTAAAGCAGTGAATAAGGCCCATTGTTGCCTTACGTCCAACTGACCATGTCACATAAATGACTGGGAAATATTCACATCACCAATGAGAGGACGTTATTTGCATGAAATGTAACAATTTACTAAGATACCAATCAAACCGGCATAGCAACCAGACAGATACCAATACGTACTTTCTCCAATGTGCAACGTTTTATCGAAATATACCCGTGTTACGCCGAACAGCAAAGTGAACATGAGGAGGAATCATATGCCAACAACGTAATTACAAGCCCATTAGAAATTTCCGGTTTTTACATATAAGTTATGGAGGAAGCTTTGATTTAACTATGTTGCAACATGATACTAAATCAGGGTGAAATGCAAGCCAAACATATATGCCTTGTTAAATTTCATCGTAAATACGGGAACACTGCTGCTATCAATTAAGTATATTTTACTTATATTGCTGTGAGGAATGTTTCATTCTATACCCCCTTTAATAGAGCTAACTTTTGAATTCAGTGTTCTAGGGGTGCAATTATTTTGGTATCGGCTGTCTCCAGCAACGTTGTGTTCTAAAGAATAAAGGACATATTTGCTGCTGACACAAATTTGTAAACGATATAATGCTGCTCTACTCTAAACCTGCTACCTATGCAGCTAACGCATGGGGTTAAGGAACACTAAACGCCAGATCCTCAAGTTCACAGGTACAACCACCAAGTCATCTAGTAGTTCCAAATCGAAATCAAAAACTGGGGTTCGGCCTACTATTTCCAGGTAAATCTCACGGACACTACTCCTTTATACACTTTTCAGAAGTTGCTCCATACAGCCAGCTGTCACTAACGTCAGTGGGCTCGGCATTTGAATTGGATGGTGCCACAATCAGCTATGCAAAATTCAGTAATAGCTTTGTGCGTTAATCATACATATAATTCAAGATTATTTTTAGCGAGTATAGCGTATTGTTTAACCTGCAAGTTGTTCGGACGATAGCATATGAACAACTGTAATGTGCACAGTGATCTTACAACAAGTTAACCCCATAGTACATGGTATGTAGGGTGAGAGAGGCAGAAGAAATTATGGTGCGCTGAAGATGCGCAGAGAAGTACAGAAGGTCTACCCACTGCTGATACTATTGTGCCATGGGCTTATGTTCTGTACGCCTGCTAGTGGAGACCGCTGTATGGGAGTTGGGTTACGCTGTTCCCCGAGCTTAGAACCAGGACACCATCCGCATGAGTCAGTGAATTGACCATGGGCTAGGTCAGCTTCCTTTCAGGTGTACATTTAATGGAAGGCTTTGCTGTGGACCCGAGTCGTTCTCCTGTCAGGTGTGGACGCCCCGCTAGTATACTAGTCCAAACCAGTTCTTCATTGAAAGTTAGGAATTGGTCGATATCCTTCTACTCGTGATATCTGGCCATGAGAGAAAACAGGTCCACGGTTATAAGCTCACAGCTCGATTGGAATAGAGCACAAACGCCACGCATTGTCTTTGACGGTGGAAAGGCACCCCCGGTTGCTCCATATTTTACTACTGCCTGCCTCAAGCCAGGCAGCCCATGGTCAAATTGGTGCAAACCCGCCAAAACCCATCTGTGTCCGCCCGTGGTCCTAGGTGCTTATACTACCACAGTCGCAAAACATATATGAATCGTTCCAGACCTACAATGGCTGTGTGTGATATACCTCTAGCAGATGCTAATCTGTCTCTACAATCACATTTCCATACTGGGTCTGCTTCCCACTGCCTTGTGGGTTAGGCTATTGAGCCAAAGGCTCCGAGCGGGGTCTCTCAAGCATACCTGCGCGCGATTGCCAATCAAGGCAGTCGTATGCCTGCGCGCAAAGCTCTCAACATTGGGTTATGGACCGTGTGCACACTACTGAACCGTAACTCGAGTGAGCGCCCCGAGCGACGCACTGCACTGATATCGATGGCTGCTGCAGTACAATCTTGATATTGCGATGCTCAGCGAAACCTGGCTAGCTGGATTAAAAATTTTAACTGATGCATCATACAAATTGTTGCTGAAAAAGAAAATGGAAGGTAGAAAAAAATCAACATTACACCAAACGATTGTGGGCAAAAAGAATGGAAGGAGAATATCGAACAATAAAATTACGTTTTAGAAGCACATGTTGATAAAATGAGTAATATTTACAGTTCCGAGAGCGGATTAGCTACACAAATTAGTACTGGAGCATTATAAAAAGAAGCATAGTTAATGGACAAGGGACCCAGATGTATTGATGCATTGCAGAGTAATCTAACAATGAAGTACTTATAAAATCCTTCTTTGCTACATTACCAAAGAAAGCAATGGAGCATAGAATTTGATCGGGACATATGCTATCAACAACGCGAAAAATGTCCACTGCGAAAGCGCCTTAATCACATTTAAATGATTGGTTAACTTAGTGTTTAACAATAAAAAGAGCATAGTTCTTTATACATGCACAAGGCCTGTTAAGCGTTTCAGACGCAACCCTCGAGTAAATTACCTCAGGTCCATGCTTATTGCCCTTACCCCCCTGTGTCCTTGATAAGGCTCCACTATGGTTGGCGACATCCGATTTCGGATAGGCGTGTCACTGTGGCCAGCCACAGGACACCTGCGCCTCCACAGCGACCACGGATGGCTTGCTCTGCACCACCCACAGCTCCAGAAACACACCCTGTATCCAGTGTAAACCCGAAGGAACAAGACCGGGAGGCGTGTGGATGACAGCAACGTTTCATCAACAGAGCCGCCCCGCACCCCTTCACAGGTAAACACAAGCACGATGTATTTGGGAAACAATCTCACACAAGGCGGTGGCTGGATCATAGACCGCTCCACACTGAATGCATAGAACCATTCTTCGAACGTAACACGGCCACAAGGACGGCGCACAGCGTCACCTCCAGCAACAACCAACTGTCTCCTGGAGGCAGTATGGAGAAAGTAGTGGGTATTAGACAGGTAGCCACCTTGTCAACATTCACCTCAAGCGGAGTCACACCTGGGATATCAAGCAACAGCCACTGAATCGAAACAACAATATCAAATAATATAAATCGAATAATGCATACAGATATGATGACATAACTATACACTAAAGGGCATATCTAATAATTGGTTATGAAAAAATGCGCGCTAAGTTAAAGACATCGAAAAATAAATTGTAGGAAAATTCCACAAACACAAAAATATTATCGAAGTCGACTACATTAGTTTAAGGTACCTGTGCAAGTTTCTAGATGAAAGTTCATGTAGACATTATTTTGAGATAAAGGTGTTTTGATAATATAGCAAATCCATCACTTGAATAATAGACTCAGCACGCAAGTACGCGGTTAGTAAATCGAATGCATATTTCGGTGCAATTTTTGTCGAAGACACCAAGTCGGAATACTGGGCCGATCGAGTTGTACTCTCTTATCATATTTAGCGGAGCCCGCTCACGATTGTTTCCAAAAGAGCATAAGGCAACATACTAGCTTTCCTTACTCTTGTTGCTGCCGGTTTTTCCAAAACTGTGTGGTTGTGTAATTTTTGATTGGGCCTGCCTACTTTGAATAAAAAGTACTGCAGCAAATCGTAAAATTTTTGTCTGCTCTCATCTGTGTTACATTTATCATCATAAATGGGTTGCGTTTAATCAAACCCACACATGTGATCTGTCAAATGGCAGTCAGAGATACGGGCAATAGATTTTCCTAGTTCATTCACCAACTACCCAGAGTATGAGTACAACTTTCTAGCTGTGACAAAGAATTCGGTACTGTCAGCATCACTGCATAACCGTATCAGATTTGAAATATTCCATTAGACGTTCACACAAAAGGCAGTGCCTGATTTCGCCTCTGTTATGTTGCCAGTAAAATTTTTGTGGCTTTTATCAACTTCGGGTTGGATACATCCATGAGCTGATTTGAGGCTTTAATGCTTAGCAACACGTTTGCACCTCTAAATGATTTTAACATTAAACCTGCCTATTGAACAACGATGTATGTAGTTCAACTGCATTTTCTTCCATTAACCGTTACAGTAACAACAGTATCCTTTTTGCTGCATATATTGTGAAACCCGTGGTCTGGTTTGGTTTGGACTGCTTTGGATAATGTATATGATGCTTTAAATTCCGCGAAAGATATGTACGGCCAAAATATATCACAGAGATTTTCCGATTCAGAAGCATTCCATTAGCAACTAACTGGATTCTTATGCGTTTTATTCAATGACATAAAATTCTGATACATGCAAAGCAAGGCTTTTTCATGGACAATTGAGAGGATTTGATCACGGGTGCAGTCATGAAGGGCGGTAAGGAGTTAAGAAGTAAACACACATCGAATCTAATCTGATTGTTTTTCTATGATGTTAAACGTAAAACTTGCGCACATACGTTGCTTCAGTCCACTGCTGCACAGTGGATTATAGAACAATTTGTAAGTTGTGCTTTGGAAAATAATACAAGTTATCAACACAGTGATGAGACTGCTCATAATTGTATATATTATTTGGAGACCTTCCTCTCTTTTTTAGTTTGATCCAAGAGTAAAGCAAAAACACGCGTATGCTTGCAATATACATAAATGATGTCTATAGAATTACGTTAATTATCTACCGAATTACGTTTCGGTTAACTAAAATATATTATATCCATTGGATTTTTCGTGAATATTCTCTCTCTATGGTCAATAAACGGTGCTTGTATCCAGCAACAAAGAATATTTTGTTGGTGTATAATTGTGATGTTGAGGTATGCAACCCTTGAGTCTGTTATTAAATATTCAAACAAGCCATATTTGCTGCAACAATGTCCTTGAAATGAACCAGTGTTCTGAATTAGGACAAACTTCGTACGCTCACTGTTTCGGCCACACCTGGAGCTTGACAGGATAGCACCCCGAGCGATACAGCGGAAAGGTATACGCAGATGCGTGAATTCTGTGCTATAGTTGGATTGGTTAACAGCGGGTCACTCAAATTACATCTCCACCTATATCCACATAAATGAACATAGATTTCTGCAGAAACGTGCAGGTATTTAAAACATCCGAATGGACATACTTCAGCCAAATTAGCTTTGGGTTTCGTTCACTTTTTAGGTGGCACCGGAACTTGGGTTAAAAGTAGTCAACGTGGATTAGAAGAAGGTATGTACAAGTAGTCTAAAAATTATCGTTCGATATTTATTCTACTAGACCCAAATCGTTGAAGAGAAGTATAGCCTTACATTCTTAAGCAACAGCAGGTGTTACGGTTAAAAGCAACTTCTATGGTTACGAGAGGTGTCGCAGAGAACGTATTATTCAATTTGTTATTTGCCCGAGGTCTCAAGGGTCATCCTTAATTTCACTAGGTGTAAGACAATTTGGTAAACCAAAGCAAAGGATTTTTGACTTTAATGTTTTGCGTTTCTGTTAAAACCAGTTACAAAGAATAGGAATCACACGGATTCTATTTTTGCGCGGAAGTTAGGAGTCGCCGAGTTGCATTGAGATAGGTCGACCATGTGGCATTAGTCATGCTTTCCACAGTTCTCAGAGGCAGTGATAAGGTGTGGTTCACGCAATTCTAGATGATCTCAGGAATATAAGTAAGCAGGTTAAATTAGTATATCATCTTACCTAATAAAATTCTGCTCTCGGCTATCGTTGCTCAGCGTATCTTCTTTGTCAGGTGCTAGTAGCAATGACAGGAAATAGGGACACGCTATATATTTGCATCATAGCTGTGTGGAAGAGAACGCTACTAAAAATTCGACACGTTTTGCAATAAATGGGAATGAAGTAACATGTTGTAGTTAAGGACAAAATATTGTGCATTAAATGTACACTTCCAAGCAGAGAACTTGCGGTGCAGGCTATCAACATTGTCTTGCTTTTATGCCAGTCCAAGAGTTTAAGTAACACAGCGTTAAAAATTGCGAAGACCAAGTTTCTCTGTGTACTACCAGCTTGTATTGTACCAATAAATACAGCATGAATGAAACTATTTTATTCGCAGATGGTGAGAGTTCGAGGTTTAATTTGACGTAACTGATTGCGTTGTCGCATATTATCAACACCATCAGGATGGAAGAAATCCGAGTACAACGTGCGGACTAATTTAACTGCATTGTTCGAGTCCACAGATATTTGATATTCTCTCCTCATGGGTTAATTATCTTATTATCTATATGTCTAAACGCTTCAGACGCAGTCATCTGTGTGTCTTTTAAGTTCCTTTACCAAAGTTCACAAAACGATCACGTGTCAGCAGATAAGGCAAAACTGTGCGGCTTTCTCTTTCAAAGGTGAAGCGGAGATTGCTGTATGAATTTTTAAAAACCAATTCTATGCTTTGAATCACAATCAGAACAACTTGCTAGGTCTAACATATACCTTGCGGGTTCAGGGAAAATAGTGTGAATCCGGTATGTTTTCACCGAAAATCTCATGATAATACACATTGTTGAAGGTCAAATAATGTATCCAGGACGAATCAGGTTGTAATACAGATGGCTTCACATACTAAGACGCAGTTAAAATAAACTTTATGTCCAACGTTGCATACCGAATGCCCTATTGTGTGAGCAAGTAATTAGTTAACCATGTACAATTACTTCAGAAATAAACTTAAATGTTACCAAATTCATCAGCCACATGTTACTACTTAAAGCGTTTTTCAAGTTCTTGTGTACCTAGTTTCTAAGTACCATTCTACTCACAAATGTAAGACGTTATTGCTAATGTGCTCGCGTAGTTTGAGTTACACGGCGGTGAAATGCCAATCCAAAAAGAGGTGAACTGCTGCCCAATGGTCTCTACGCAATCTTCACATTTTGTTACCAACATTCAACACTGTTAGAAGCAAAACGGATTAGGAACTGGAGTCAAATTCAACTTCAAAAGCTTGTGTCAGTGCTGTATAGTGTGCACAATTAAAGCAGGTGCTTAAACACGGGTATGTTACCGGGATGTAATTTGGGGCATGAAACTGTTCGCCACATTTTCACGCGACGATAATACAAGGTGTAGGGTCCTAGTTTCTCATATTGGTCTTTGTAAATTATCTTCGTTAACCCGGAAAGAGTCTGGCATTGACGTGTTGGACACAGTCGATCTTCCGTGTGTCACCTCGACTGATTGGACTGTAAACCGGTGAGCCGTATACCAGCACGAGTCACGTGGTAGAGAAGAAGCGAGTGGCGACCTCTTCAGAACAAGTAGAGGGGCTGCGTTGGATCGCTCGTAGCATGCGTAGTCGTCCCGATATGGCAGGTTTTGTTATCCACGGACTTCGAATCGCAGAGTGGCAGCACAGGTGGTTATGTTAGGCGTGGAATGTAGCAGTTAGCTCCCCATCGTGTAAGCTCGGCCCTCCGCACCCTTCCCCAAGTTTATATAAAACAGCTAGCTGGAGTCCATTGGGAGGCGGACCTCTGCGGGCCACATGAAGAAACGGCTAGTGTCTTGCTGAACTAAGCTGCAGTCATCTGGAGTGCTAGTCACTTTCTTTATCTTCAAGTTATCCGCAACCACTGCATATGCACACTGAAGAATCTGAAGCAGATAGTTGAGGTGGGTTAGGCCAAAGTGTAGACCACAGAACCGTACCTTGGGTAATCTACTATTAGGCGGACATTAGTCAGCTCAATGACTATCAACCTGTATCCTCCAAATTCGCTCAACGATAAAGTTCTGGATGCGCTTGTGTAGTGATCCACCAACACCGCAGATTCTCTGGTTGTTGAGCAGGATCTTAGTATTTACCTTGTCGACAGATTTCCCATGCTTCACTGCTTGAAACCATTTATGCCTCAACACTGGTTAGTTTGTAATGTATGAGCGGCCTAGCATAAAATTGTGCGGTGCAGGCTAAATATATCCTTTGTTTGAATCAGTTTTAGTAGAAATGAATTACAATCTACTCAGTAACACTTATAAAACTCCTGTCGGACAAAATGGCCTTTATCTGTTCACATTGCTGGGTTCAATGTCTTCCGAAATTAGCTTTACCGTTTAGCAGTTCTAGCTAAATGTTGAGAGAGCGATGGGGTAGTTACTCTGAACGATTTGACAAACCTGTAATTATTGTAAGCGAGTTTGCTTCGCTCCTTGCTCACTTGTGAAAAATACTCACTTTTTGGCAAGCTGCTGGTAATGTGAAGCTAAATACAATATCTCAGAGAAACCACCCCGAATCGTTGCCTAAAATCTACGGCGTCAGTTTCAAATGTATATTATCCGCTACTTCTTTAGATCCCAGGTAAAACATCCCATTTGCGATTGTTTTGATCACTCTTTGTCAAAATTATTCGAGCACGTCCAGATCCCTTAGATAGCACATGTTCTCCCCAGAGGTTCAATTCAGCTAGAAGGAACAACAAAATTGTTCGAGAAAACTAATTCCCATATACTATGCTGAAGAATTTATCCTGCAGCACGATTTGTCAGGTTACACTCTTTGACTTTACCTTCGAAGGCAGTTATATAGTTATGTGTCAGCTGTACGCCGTAACGGCGCTTCGCTGCCACGCGACCACCAACAGTCGCGCGCGGGCTGAGTATACCGCGAGGACGCCCACCCCTTTGAAGGCAACGAATAATTCATTACATGAAAAGTTCATCGTGGGACAGACTGGAAGAAAGCTTGGCACAAGACTACACGAACACTGCCTAGGCATACGTCGCCATGATCAGAACTCCCTGATATCAGTGCATATGGATGCTGAGGACCATCAATTCGACATAGGGGATGCCAGTATCCTCGGAAGGGCTAAAAGCCGGCAAGCACTTGAGTTCACTGAAGCCTGGCATTCAAAGCAGAACTCGATCAATAAGCACTTGGACATTGAAGTCGCTTACGAGGCACTGTGAACCAAGCCCCTGAAGCCGCTCTGATGATGTTCCCTAGTCAGGCAACGAAAGGTCTGCACAATAATCACTCAGCTCGGAGAACCGCTCAAAATCCGCATCCACACGCCGAGCTACGGATATTCTCATTTATTTCAAAACTTCATCGTATTTCGTTATGCATAATGATTGGAATTTCCCCGCGCTGGTTTCTTTTCTCCTACTGCTACGGAAATCGATAGTTATTACTTACTGATGCTTCACATGGGTTAAATTCGTTTCGACAACCAGAGCACGAGTTGAAAGTGCTGCACGGTCGGTTTTTCTATTTTGAAGTACTTAGGCAACACTCATACACCAAGACCATTTACCTTCGAATCCGTCAACTTCTCTAATTGTTTCGCAACTTACCTTACACCGCCAAGATTAACAGAATTGCTTGACATAATTGAGTGCTTACTGCAGTATAGCGGGACACATCCTTTAAAGCCATGTCCGTCAGTGACTTGGAAAAAGTTTAGATATATCTGAATGCTACTTTCTTCCTATGCTCGACTGAGACGTGCATGAATGTTTAGGATAAGCAACTCGAAAAAGCAGCTATTAATAAGTGGTTTCTGTCAGTCGTGGACAATTATATCATTCAGATCAAAAGCTCGCTCTTAGTTTAAGTAGTGTAGACGTTTTTGTACAAAGAGCAATGCAACAATGGAACTGTGGTGTATTACGGGTAAAATAACAATACTTAACAAATCCCGTGGGATGGAAATTATTGGGAAATGTAAAGTGCATGATAAAGTGAAAAGCGTTTCGGTGGACTCACCATAGCCTTATGTAGGTTATCGGGGATCCTCGCATATTAAAATTATAAATCCATCAATCTATTAGTTGGGAGTTTGATAAGACACAGTTTGGTTGCGTTTTGTAGCCCCTGGCTAACTATTCATAAAATAAAATGCAACTGAAGCAACGCCTGGTCAACGCGTTTTTCAAATATCGCCAGATTGGGAGCAGGGACGACATAATTAGGGAGGGCGTTCTAAGACTTACACACGCGGAGCGAAAAGCAATTTCTAGGGCATTCAAGCAGGCTATATTGTATTTTCATTTTCAGAGGATGACCTCTTAGGTTAGTATTGCGGTTCAACTCCAGCAGCGGACGACAAATGTGGTTTGGGTTCGTAAGAATCTGGTAAAGCATTATGAGATCCAGCGCAAAATCCGATATCGACCGCTGTATATCCTTAGAGATTTCAGTCTAAGCTGATAGGGCAGATGAAAGAGGCCCTGACATTTTGGTTGCCCTTCGTTGAGGACTCTCGAGGGCAACAAGATACTGTTTCTATCTCGGTTGCCACGCCTGAATAGCATATTCCACGTGCGGTGGCACGTAGACATTAAGCATTTGGGATAAGATTGAGGGTTAAAACCGACCGAAGGCTCTGCGAAGCAGGCTGAAGTGTTTATTGCAGCTTCTCGTCGCATTCTGTGCTTGTTTAGAACACCCGAGATCTTCCGGTACCAATACACCCAGGTCATACTCCTGAGACGCCTTCTGCAATTAGTGGTGCACTTAGCTACGTCCAGTTGGAGCAGGTTCCTCTTTGACCACTCATAAATGCAATATAAGTCATGTTGGAGTAAATGGAGAGCTCCATTGTTACTAATCGCCCATCACATCTTGACGCCATCGGCGAAAACCAGGCAATTTGAGGAGATAACGGTTGCCAGGTCGTCGATAAACACCAGGAATAAGCGCGGTCCCAGCACTGAGCATTGTGGAACACCACATTCTACCTCACTCGGGTTAGAGATTGATCCCCTAACGCGTACATGAAGCTTCCGTTGGTGAAGCAAGCTGTCCAATCCAACCAAGTACAGGATCTCCGATTCCGTAGCTCTGTAACCGTTGAAGTAGAATGCGATGATCCAGGCGGTCGAAAGCTTTGAGGAAGTCCAGATAGTTGACGTCAACTCCGGCCTCATCATCAGCCACTTCCGACCAACTACCTCTTGCAATCAGTAGGTTGGTGGTGCATGACCGGCGTTGACGGAAGCCATGCTGCTCCGGTGCCAAGATGTTGCATTTTTCAAAGCAGTTCATTAGAATCTCAGCGACCACCGCTTCCACCATCTTCGCGAGCACAAGGAGGAGAGTCACTGGGCGATAGTTTGCAGGATCTGAACTACTAGCGCCTTTAAAATTGGGGTTATAATGCCACGTTTCCACATAGTGGAGACTTGCTGATCATCGACGCACCTTCGGAAGAATTTTGACAGTGGTTCAGCTAGCTTGTTGGCCGCAGTCTTCAGTGCTTTCGGGCGGATGTTGCCTGCTCCCTGGGTGCTATGGTTGCGCAGTGAGATTAACTTCCTTTGCAAACTTGTGGGGTTGAAAATTAAACGTATAAATATTGGAGTCAGTCATGTGTATGAAATCATGGGATTGGTAGAGGCCGCGAGTACGAAAATTGTGGCGTATTATCGCCGCAGGACATTAGCTGCTTGTTCGCCACTTTGTACTCTACCGCCTGTAGTGTAAAGTGAAGGGATTCCATGCTGAACTTTAAGCAGATTGTTGACATGCCTTTACAGCAGTTTGTTGTTTTCCAGACCTTTTTGGCTACGCACTGTTGATAAGTTACTTTGTCCTCACGGACAATGCAGTTCAATGGTTGCGATGGGTCAGGAAATTGCCCCAAATTTCTGTGTCGGGGTAATCTTGTAAACACGTCATGTTGCATCCCTTATCGCCAGATATTTTCGAGTCCTGCTCCTTAGAATTGAAGGCATTTTTGCGAGACAAAGAGGCTTGGTTTCTGATGCTCTGTTGCCGATGTCGCTGAGACTATCAACGAACTCTGTGCAAACATTATCAAGTGGACTGTTGTTTAAGAATTCTCAAGCAGCTGCGTCGACAAGTTCTTTCCATACGTGGTAGAGTGTGATTGTTTGAGTTAGTTCCGAGTGTTCAGATGGCTACTCTGCATAACACACATAGTTGAACATTTTTACTACATGGTCACTGCGACCTAATGGACTATCCTTCAATTACTTGTCAAGTATGAGGTTTGCTATATGCACAATTCTGCATAAGCGTAAATAGTTGAAATGAGTGACCACATCCTTTCTGAATATGGTTTTTTCCTATCCTAATGCGTTGGTTAATAACCACACACAAGACATTAGAGCCCAGTACTTTTCTTTAGTAAGCGAGTACTTTTACAATAAAGCGAAGTACAGTCTAACTCAGTCGTTTGATCAAATAGGTAAGTTGCGATAGCATAAAGCAGATGAGTGAACCTTTTTCAACGTAGTCTATAAACGGGCTTATAGTAAATTGATGTTGAAGGTATCCGGCGGAACAATAAATTGACAACAAATAACAAATGCAGACATGACTGAATGTTCAAGTAAATTAATGCCTATATAGGTGGAACTGTCTCCTGAGCAACTGCTTCCATGCAGATTAATCCTCGGAATCGGTTCGACACCGGCCCTATTTGCGATCATGTGCAACGTGATTTGGCAAATGTTGACCGACATTCGCCCTCCCCCACAATATATTTTTGCATCTATTTTGAAGCAATTACGCACTCGATGAAAACAACCCAGTTTTACATGGACATAATAGAGAGAGTAAAAATGTGGCTGTCTTCAGAAATCCTTCGTTATTGTTGCGTCGGGCTTACTCCCTTTAAATTTAAAGCTCTCAACTCGTTCACATCAGCGACATAACTCGTAAACATATAAATGTCGCGTTAAAGTTAACTGCGTTTTCCACCACCAGCTAATACAACTTCGACCGCGCCGCGTTGTAAATAGCTCATTGTGCGGATTTTGAGCGGTTCTCCGAGCTGAGTGATTATTGTGCAGACATTTCGTTTCCTGACTAGGCAACATCATCAGTGCGGCTTAAGGGCCTGGTTCGCGGTGCCTCGTAAGCGACTTCAATGTCCAAGTGCTTATTGATCAAATTCTGCTTTGAATACCAGGCTTCAATGTACTCATGTGCTTGGTGGCTTTTAGCCCTTCCGAGGATATTGACATGCTCTATGTCGAATTGATGGTTCTCAGCATCCATATGCATTGGCAACGAAACGTCTGCACAATAATCAATCAGCTCGGAGAAACGCTCCTAATCCGTATCCACACCCCGAGCTACGGATAATCCCATTTATTCCAAAGTAGCTCATTGTTTCACAAACGGGCTCCATCCACGATAAGGATTCCATTCGTACTGAACTAATGTGAATGGCAGACTAGAGGACAGGCAGCGTCGAAGTGCACGCATAGTTAAACTTCTCAGAGAGAGTCAAAGTCGTCAATGACTCCGCTACTCCACACGGGTTTCTACCGTCACTTTATTGCATCCATTTATCTAGCAAAAGCGGCATGATGGAAACTTGTTTGGTTCGCGTGTAATATGTTGGACTGCAATGGTTAGGAAAAATTTTCGACGTACATTTTTCGCATGTTCATACTGTTAAAATATTCTTTACAAGTAGGGCAAATGTGTATTACTCACAAGACACAATACGCAAGGTTTAAGAGACCCAAAAAGGTAGAATGTCTACCAAACAAAAAGAAAAAGTGTTGTTTGGCAGAACACTGCCTTTCGTTTCGTCTCTTAAATGCGCCGAACAATAAGTGGCAAATATACGAATCGTTAGTGGGTGTAAACATATGTACAAGTGGAAGAGAGGAAAAGCGGAAGTTTGCCCTTGCGGCGGCAGCAACTAAAGCCTGAAAGATAAAAGAGTACATTTTCAAGGTCAGTGTTCAGTCCTGCCCGTGAAGGCAGCTTTAGTGAATCGAAAGAAACGTAAATGTAATAGTGCAACGAAAATGTAAACTCCAGCTTAAGATCAATCCAGTAAACAAGTGACTACTGCTGGATACAAAGGTGCCCCTTCTAAACGCGTTAGCTGATTTAGGCCGGCGCTCTTTGCAGTCGGGCACTGCATCCTTCTTGGAACTGGTTTCTTAATATAAAAATCGAGATGTTTTTGGTTCAGTCTATGAGAAGCTACGCAGTTGGTGAAGGTGGTGGGAGTTGGCGTTATAGTCTGAATGTCATTTAGTGGAGACAGCCACAGTCTACGAGTCCTGTCGAAAATGATGACTACAGTTTCAAACATAGTGGCTGTAATCTCATGCATAGTGGCCACAAAGTAAAATTTATCACCTTTAACCCGGTAACGTCATATGCGGCAAAACGCCTCAAATTATTATATGTGCTCTGAGAAAGCTTAGAATTTATTAGCAGTAGTTAGGTATTTGCTTTTTTCGCTGTATTCGGCAGCATCGGAACTTATTTCATTGTCTCATATCACATAGCAAGTCAAAATGCTAGCGCTTGGTGAGGAAATGGTTACGTCCAAAGAGAGGTCTAGCCTGAAGCCATATATATTCCCAGGAAACCACACAAATGGGACATATTATTTTTTGCTCCGCGATACAAAATGAGTTGTGCTTGATACCTTGGAACATATTTGGAACCGATCGGGAAGTCATCATATCAGAAGGTTTGGTAGACGACCGTTTATAATTTTTATTCTGCCACATAACGTTTCGTTTTTGACCCAAAAGCTTCTTCAGGAGAGATGAATTAACTTAACATTGGCAGTTTATAACGTTCATTGGTAAGCTAAATACAGTGATTAATAAACTTGCAGTTCATTGATGAAAGGTTAGAACGGTCAGAGGTCACCAGGTTCGTGTGTACTCCGTGATATTTTCTGCCAGTGTCAGATGGGGAACAAAATACGCTGGTCAGAGGATAGGTACATGTATTGTCCGCATTCTTAGGTCGTCAATTGGAAGGAACTTGGTCACTGCTAGAACATGTCTTTAGTACTTAGGAATTAGGTGGAGGTAGTGTTGTTAGTCCATTCTGAATTCGGATCCATCGGCCGATGCGTATCCACCTGGTTGGAGTTAGACTGGAGGCCAGGTAGTACACAGCTCTTCTCCGTCTATACTATTCACGCAGTTGTTAGCCTTGGTTATTTCTATAGCTTCAGCAATCAGCCTTTGTTTGGATGATGGCAATCAATTCTTGATAACCTGGACATTTTTAAAGTTAATTCCTTAACCTGTGTCTAGCGCGTGCATTGTTATTACCGAGTCCCTGAGCAGATCTCCATACTCTACCCCATTTCCCTGAGGTCGTGATATGCGCCGCATATGTCCTGAAGTGCTTGTTCTCAATCTCCTTGCTGTCTGGCCCATATACACTTGCGTGCACTCTTTCATGGAGTCTATTAAATGCAATTTGTTGTTCCATCTATCCAAATTTTGAGTCAAAAACCAAGCGTTGTACATCATCACAAATATATATGAGCCGGTCATCTACCAAGCCTTCTGAAAGGGACTTGTGCATTCATTTGAGATATTCACAAGGAAAAGTAACTCTGTGTCTGATGACTCACATATTGAAGGTGGCAACATTGTTATACCATTTGAACAAATGATTCGTGCCAATATAATTGCCTTAATTTACTATGTTCGCGGAGGAGTTATTACCATCTCACAGGTAGTTGCAGCAAAACCAATTAAATGGGTGCAATTTCAACGAAAGCGCAAGCATGGAGAAAAAGGGTAGAGTGGCAATTAAAGAAAAGACAGTAATCGTTGGCAATGCAGACGCAAAGTTGCCAAAGGGTGTGAAAACACAGTAGTTTTTCTTGTCAGCACTTTTGCCCATGGTCAAATAGTTTGGTCAACCGAAAACGGGCTCCAGTTCAATGTGACAAACAGCAAAGCTGTAAGCATATGCTATCAGCTTATCTATTAATACCCATTATGAACCGGCAGTTACAGCGTGTTTTCCAATAAAACGATCTCGGACTGGACGACCTTGGTTGTTCGACACAGGCTGAAAAGGCATCCAAAAGAGACAGTAAACATCTTGGATTCTTACAGAGGGATTTCGGCAGTTTTGAGCCATTAATCGTTCCGCAAGTGCTGAACGCCTAAGTGAGGCCTCACGTGGAATACGCGATTCAGTCCTGGCATCGTAGGCGCAAGCGCGACATCAAAGCACTTGAAGCTACACAATGTGGAGCGGCCAAACTCGTTAGTGGATTGTGTCATCTCTCCTACCAACGCAGACTGCAGTCCCTGAGATTGTACTGTGGTGAACATTGATGCCAGCGAGGTGACATAATCATGGTTTATTTAATACTGATGAACCCAACTCACCCATGTCGCAAAATGTTGCAGCTCTGTCAAACTACCAACCCGAGAGGCCAGCAGCTCAAACGGACTACACACTACAGTGGACTTGGTTGTCGACGAAACGTTTTCCGATGAGTAGTCGTGACGATTTTGGTATAATCCAGCTAATTCATCATTGTAACTCCTAATCAGCAGGCTTAGTTTAGTCTGGAAAATCACCAGACACCGGCGTTGTGACATTCTGGGTCTAGTCATTCGTGCGCCTCCCAGGGGACCCCTGCGCGTTCCGCCTCCATGACTTCAGGATGCCAGCAGCTAGTACCACTTCGCTATGGGTGACAGCCGCGGATCTGCATGATTGACAGTTGACTATGATATACCCCGGCTGATCTTCCACTGCCATGCCAGTTATGAAGTGTGAAGAGGACAATGGCTAGCCTCACCAGTTAGGACTTTCCGCATTGCGCTTATGTACCAAATAGGACTTAGAAGTTATACGGATATATGTTATAGTATTGATGAGTAGTAGGGAGGCCTTTGGTATAATCCAGCTAATTCTTCATTGTCACGCCTTCCGTTTGTACCGTGCCTGGAATACCCTTCCGACTCACTTTATTCCTGCCCCTACATTTACCCTTCTCCAAAAACGCCTTGATGAGACGCTCTCTCAGTTGTATTACTTGATAGAGTTCGTTCCACTTGGAGGATGAAATAACGCAAACCTACTCATATGCTAAACCGCTTTCTCCGCAATGTGGCGGTGCGGATACATGCGAAAGTGGCTATCTGATTAGCCTAGAGGTACTTAAACTTGATTAACTTACCACATCTGTCAACTGAAGAAACCATTGAGTGAGTGTCGTCGTTTCCCTTTTTTATTTCTCACGAGCTTACTGAACTATAACTGCTCTCTATACTATTTTCGTGTGCGCATCCCATTCGCACTTAAACCTATCTTTAAGGAGTAGTGCATTTAACTCGGCGGACGCTGGAGACAATGATTTTCTTATTCGACGAGCCTACAAATTTTACTATTTACTCTAACCATTCTGCGGGACTTGTCAAGGGTATGCTTGTTTACCCTTGATAAATCATTGCTCATTTTCCATTGTTCAACTATGGCACAAAAGGCTGAAAGCATAAATATCTGTTTAGTGCCTACGCATCATCATTCGGTATACTAAATTCATACGCATCGTTGACGCTTTGCATGTACTGATTGCTTTTTGGGATCCATATCAGGTCCCAAAAATGCTAGCACAGGTTTATCTCCGTTGTGTTGCAAGTTTGGATGTTGGAATCAACCATGGTGCTGTCAGTAAGTTGACATCCAAAAATTCCATTAAAAGGTTATCCGATGCAGTAGTTTAGGGAGAAAAATTTGATCGTCTGCATTACGTCTAGTTTGCATTATTATCTCAGAAGCGATGCCGGCAGGATAAGGAAACCCTGTTTTATAAAATCACCTGGTGATTGTTGAGTTCCCCACCTCCTTCAACGCAGTAGCTATCCAGAGCTCGACGTACAATAAATTTACTCGTTTCATAATTTCATTTCCTGTCTGATCCGTGTGCTTCCATGATGCTGACATTGTCTAAAAGCCTCCCTTTACTTAACTGTAATTTAAGTGCTTGTATAACATCCTGACTGATGGGGTTGAACTAGGGTAATGGTTAGGTGGTCGGAATTTCAGCTTGGCATTATTTAGCTGAATACTTGTTGACAAATGGCACTGTCAAGGAAGAAAATGATGCTACGCCTATTTTAATACGCCTTTTGCGAAAGCCTTTAAACTACTCAAAATAACTACATTCTTTCATGTCTTTTTATTATCCTTGTAAATAACCGGTAGTTTTTCAAGTTGGCTTGTAAAAATTCCAGGGTTGGCTGATTTCTCATTCACTAGGACCAGTTTCTGCTCCAATAACATGTTAGTTCACAGCATAACCATGATTCACTTCTAGCTTCTTTTTTCACCTACACATTGTTATCTTCTGACAAAAATGTTTTCTCATTTGTTACTTTGTTTAACAACCATTTTCATCCCAATAATAAATTTCTTGAGATGCACAGCCAGAACATATTTCGGGTAATTTTGCTATCTGGTCTGATGCGTCAGACATATATGAGTTTTCGCTTTCGCCAGCTGGCATACCAAACACAAGGTTGTGCCTACTGATGAAAGCCTGAAGCCAAACGTTTGATGTTTTAAATTTCAGTTACTAAATTTTTTCGCAATGGTCAAAGCTGATTCTTGAATACTGGATGCAGCTAGTTGGATTTTTTTAGCAAGTGCAGACTGGCACCATATAAAACAAAAGGTGCTTATGTCTTCAACTCCGGTTTCTCTGCTTTTCCTTTTTAAACTCTGTATACGTTGTTTTAATAGTCATCTAAAAGCTCGGCTTTTCTTTTTAATCATTGAAGGATTTTTTCCTACTCCAAATGCACTGCCAATATTCGCAAACTTTTCCTTCTTGAATTTTTCGAACCACGGATATTCTTTCTTCATGTTTTAATGTCTTCTGTTTTGCGAAGTTGGAATCAGCCAATTTGTCCTTTGTCAAACTCTTCAAGCAGAAGTTGTTCCGTTTAAAATAGACACCGAATGCTGTAGTTTCTTCCTCTTCCTATGTGCACAGTAACTAGGCTCGGTGAAACAGAGGTGAGGTGACTCCAGCATTCACATGTTTTAAGTGACCTGAATCATAGTGAATACAGTATTTCTGTCCGTCAGCTTACGACATATCGATGATTTTAAAATACCCCATTCCTGTGAACTAAGCAGTCAAGTACTGACAATGTTCCACTGCCAGATTCCAATTCCATACTGAGATTTAAAGTCTCTGCATACTTGTGGTTATGAACAAGTCAGATTACTTGGAAAAAAATGTAGGAGCACTTAGTGACGGGACCATGTAAATTTATCGACAGTAAGTCCGTCATGTCAGTGATGAATAAGTATAAGCGTTTGGTAATTATTTAAGGAACGTAAAAGAGCATCTAGGACCCGGAAAATGATAGAGCGCATGCCCGAAATCATCTCTTCCCCAAAGAGTGCATAGCTTACCGAAGATACAAATGCCCGATGTACCCACACGGCCTCTTGTAGACGGTATAGGTTCCTCGATGCATGAACTAGCTAGATATTTGACTAGCATATTTTATCCCTTGATAGGGCAAAGGAATACATTCGTACACAAAATTTTATGACTGCATTAAAGGTGTCGCGTCTTGAGATTGTGTCGGATGAATTGTAGGTCATTTTCGACTTTAGCTGGCTCTTAAGAACGGGCCAAAACGCGATGCTAAGGAGATAGCGAAACACCGTCTAACTGGAAGAGAACATAAAGCTTACGGTAGATCAAATAAACCAAATAATAACATTGTGCCTTAACTTGTCTTATTTCACGTTCCAATCTAGACTATACACTCGGGAACAGGTACTTGCCTTGGGATTAAAAGTATCCCTTGTATTGACAAATATTTTACATGGAAGACTTTGAACGGAGAGTGTTGAATGATTCTTGTAGCCCACCGAAAAGTTGGTGGCACTAATTTAGTGATACTTTTGTTATCATAAAACGGTACATGGAAAATGAGTTCCTAATGCCTGAATTCGTTTTCACGTGCGTCTCAATATTACTTATGTAATGTGGTAAGTTTTTCCCTCCCCTTATTTCTGTTCGTCTTCTTGTATTCACTTAGCCTGCTCAGCGGGGACTGGTAGCGCAGGGTAAGTCGGCATTTTTTGTTGATCATGTGAACAGTGTGTGTTGATCCATCTCTCTGTTGACAGATTGATCTACCGCATACAGTGCTAGATTAACGACAATTTTGAAGGGAAACATTCCCGGGATCTTCCTACTGTTCCGATCGCAATTGAACTTAAAGTTGAAAGTAAATTTAAACTGATTGAACACTCTAACGGTGGCTTTAAATATCACTATGAAATCGGAATATTGAAGTGGAACATTGCCATTCCTTAACTGCTTAATTCACCTGAATGGGTGGTTTAAAATCGGATATATATCGTAAGCCGACGGACACAGATGGTTTACTCCGCTATAGTTCAAGCCACTTGAATCATGTGTAAGTTGGAATCGCCTCATCTCTGTTTCACACAGCCCAGACCATGTTCACAGAGGAAGAAGATAGGAAGGCCTCTCGGAAAGAAGAAATGAACCAATTGTTTGGTAGTGGATACCCGAGACCCTTAGTGAAACGCCAGTTGCAGCAAAGTATAACTGCTCACCCACAGCGTACTACGGAGTGCATTGGGACGCTCGGTATTCCTTAAAATGATGGAACTTTGGAGGCCATCCGGAGGGTTCTAAATAAGGAAAACAGAAGGGTAATTTTCCAAGAAGACCAAATGCTTCGCTCTTCACTGGTGCACCTGCAAGACCTGTAAATAGGATAACCGATTGCGTCTACGGAATTAGTTGCAAAGACTGCGCACAAATGTACACCAAGATAGCAGAACACAAGCGAGACATAACACAGCCACCAAGAAAGGAGCTTGAATGTATGATTTTACTAAGGAATTCGGCAGTAGATATGCACGCGATAGATGCTGGTCATGAGATTAACTTTGATAACCTCGAAATCATTAGGAAGGTGCTGCGATCAACCCCCCAGAGGCTGACTGCTGAAGCGCTTGTGATTAGCAAGGTGAAAAACTGCATGAACAGAATGGACTGGTGCAGAGCTTCCGAGCGTCTGGCGAGCAATATTAACCTGACCACTCTGAGGAGCGCCGGAAGACGGATCCAGGGCGCAGTATGAACAACACATCATCCCTCCACACATCATGTTGACGTGTAACGTGATTGGCCTTCTGCCTGCATACCATTCGTCTCAAGTGTCATCCCAGTTTTCTTTTAGGGCCATACCACCGGTCCACTGCAATTCACTCAGTCGTTCACACATCAAGACATTGACCTCAGCTGTCCAATTATTCTACTCGACCATCATTCTTAGACTACAGTGTAAGATTGACGTTGTTACACTGGGATCGCCGTCTGTCTCGATGGTTGCACAGTTTTGGAACAATTGTGCGAGAGCAGTTGGTGCATTCTACACACTCCCGTACGGAGCCGAGGCTGCGGCGTGGTTGTCTTCTTTTACAGCTTCTATAGAACGTGGGGATCACGAAAACCAATAAGCAAAAAGTAGAAAATTCGTTGTGGATGTTTCAGGCTGATAGTCATGGACAGGTGGTCGAGTTAAACAGGTGGGCGCCGTAACAGGTTGGACCGTACCACGAAACAAAAGTGGTTCTACGGGAGATGTAAAAAATTGCCGCGCAATCCACTATACATCCATTATTAACAGAACCATGCACACGTTATTTAAAATACTCACAGGGGAATACTTGAGTTCTATGAGCTTCATTTGTAAATATCAGCAAGATTTTTAAAGATTAGTTCACACATCAGCTGTCAGTTGGATTCGCTTGATTATATAACGAAGCAGGCAACGGCTGAAGTTCTGTTGTTGTAATATGTCTTGATAACTAAAACGCTTCTGACAGTGTCTCACACAACAGAATTTTACGGAAGCTTATGTCTTAAGGTATCACAAATTCACTTCTAAAGTGGTTGTCTTCATAACTGGAGGCTAGAATGCAAGTAGTCAGAATTGGTAACTGTACATCTGAAGTCACCTCAGTATCTAGTGGAGTGGTTCAAGAACTCGTGCTGCGTCCACGTTTATTCTTTATCTACTTTAACGACCTCCTTGATGATTTTATTTTCGGAAAGCCATTCCTCTTCGCAGATGATGTTAAACATGTGTTTTTCCGCCCCTGGGCGATGTAGTCCCAACACAGGCTGTATGCAGTCTGACTTCTCCGCATTATAGAACTGGAGTAACTCCTTGAAATTGCACTTTGTCATTGACCAGTGTATTACGGCAGCGGCACTACACCGAACATCTTACCATAAAGCCCACTCATATTCCTGTATGTAGCGCAATTCGAGAGCATAGTCCAAGATATTCAGCCTCATTTAATAGTTTATACCAAGTCGTATACTTGCAGCCTTATGCAGGAAGAAGGATCGCCTACGGAAACCGAACTCTTGTTTGGAAGGATTCCAGGCTTCAAACCTTTAAAAGGTGTGATAGGATGAAGCTTGGATACGGCACAATTATGTACACAAATCTGCGAAAAGTGGACATAATGCAATTGAAGAACATTCAACGCTTATTCACAAAGAAATGTTTGAATATGCTTAGCATTACCACTTACCGTGAGCGTTGTGAGGCTATGCAACTGGAGCCGATATGGGTGCTCAGATTCCAACATAATCTGTGCCGTCTCTATCGCTTATTATTCGGGTTAGGTGAGGGAATTTTGGGGTTCGAAGAGGCATCCGAAACTAAGGTTGTCCACTCGAAGAAGACTGTTTCATTTGTGCGAAGTAGGACACGGAAACGTATGGCAGTGAGGAACTAGGCCTGGCATATCTATAAGGAACACGCGAGCACGGAGAGCTGGACGGCCTATGCAATTCAACGTAATCATTGCACTCAACTCGTTCTTGAGGATAAATTGACATACCAGCAGCATCTGACGGAGCGCATGGTTTCGAATCATAAGCTGCTCCACCAACATGTAAACAACCTGCGTAAAGTGAAACAGGGAATCCCTCCTCTTCAAACGCCAGATGGCATGACGCTGACTACGGAGGATGCGGCGAACGCCTTGCTACTGCAATATGCTTCAAACTTTCAATGCATTACTTGGTCATCTGTTCCTTTGTCAGCAGCTGTTTTACAACCAAAACTTACGCACACAACATTCACGGCGGGGATGGTCTTAAAGAAGTTGTTGTGTACGCGTAAGCACAACTCTCCTGGAATCGACAACATTCACCCTAAGTCACTTGCGGTAATGGGAGAAAGTTTAGCAGAGCCTCTGGCACGATTCTTCCAACGCTGCTTCGATCAGATGTATGTACCCGAGATGTGGAAATGTGGGATCATAACCCCAATTCACAAGGGCGGTAGCCGTTCTGACCCAGCCAACTACCGTCCTGTAACCCTTCTCCCCGTCCTGTCAAAGGTTATGGAAGCTATTGTTGCTGACGTATTAACAGCCTATCTAGAAGTGTCTGCCTTCCTTGCACATGAACAGCATGGTTTTCGACGGAATCGATCGTGCACCACAAATCTGCTGCTAGCAAGATCGAGTTGGACCAAATTAATTGACAGCGGTGCAGGAGTGGACGTGGTCTACCTAGATTTCTCAAAGGCCTTCGATCAACTAGACCATGGAATCCTGATCTGCAAACTTCAGAGCTTCGGCATTGGTGATCCGCTCCTAGGATGGATCACAAGCTTTCTTCTCCACCGGAGCTTAGAGGTAAAAGTGCGTGGGTCCCTGTCCCACCCAATCCAAGTCGAATGTGGTGTAACACAAGGATCGGTACTGGGGCCACGATTGTTTTTGATGTATATTGACGACATAGCGGCCCTCATTCTTTCCAACTGCCTACTCTATGCCGACGACATCAAGGTCTGGAGAGCGATCAATACACCCGACGACTCCGCAATACTTCAAGAGGATCTGGATAAGGTTTACGCGTGGTCAGTTCAGAACCAACTCCCACTCAACACAGAAAAGTGCAGAGTATTACACTTACGTCACCAAACAGCATTTTTCTATAAACTGGGTGACCATGTGCTTAACACAACTGCTGAGGAAAAAGATTTAGGAGTCTTGATTCAGTACGACCTTGGTTGTTCAGCCCAGGCAAAGAAAGCATCGAACACGAGCATTCGAAATTTGGGCCTTCTCCGGCGCACATTTGGACGCTTCGATCCATCCGTTTTTCAGCAACTTCTAGGTGCATACATACGACCACACGTGGAGTATGCAATACAAGTCTGGCAGCCGTGGCTGAAGAAAGACCTCTCTGATTTAGAGAAACCTCAACGACGCGCAACGAAGAACGTGAAAGGTTTAGGCCAGTTACGCTACGAAGACAGACTGAGATTGCTCGGGATATTTAGTGGTCAGTATCGACGACTACGGGGAGATTTGATTTTGGCTTATCAGATTCTGACAGACCCCAATCATACCTGCCGCCATCTGCTGGAACTCAGTGACAACAACAATTTGAGAGGCCATCAACTGAAGCTGGCAGTGCAGTACAGCCGTTTGGAATGTCGACGGAATTTCTTTTCCGTGCGTGTTTGCCAAGCCTGGAATGCTCTCCCAGAATCTGTAGTCAGTGCACCCAACCTGATCGAGTTCAAAAATCGAGTTGATAGTGCACTCACTTCATTGCACTATCTCCCATAGTACAGTCTAATTTTGAGAGATCCAAAATCCATACTTTAAAAATAATTTTCCCCCACGCAAATTTCAACAGTAGATTTATATTTTGACGCTTCAAACTCAAACACTTTGCCCCATGCGAATTTCAAGGGGCGGTGACTCTTTTAACCAAATACTCCATACCTCATGATCCCCTCCGGAGTTATAGTGGATTATTATTTTGACATTTCAAACTCGGTGAGTCCACAAGCTTGTAGTGACTCATTGTTAAACGATTTTACTGAATTGGTTTCCATTGAAATTTTCACACTTCCATGATTTTCGCACTGATCACCCTACGGGATTTGTCAAGCTTTAGCTTTTATACCCGCATAAATCCATTGTTCCATTGTTCCATTATTGCTTATGGTTTGTCTGGAGATAGAAAATATCGTCCCAAAATTACTTTTATATGGATATTCTCAAATTCATTAAACTCGCCTTCATTTATATGGTCACGCGATTACAATTAAACTCCTCATTTTATCCACATGGTAATCTAAATGTAAAGCAAAGGCAGAAAGCACAGTAGATATAGTTCTACTATCGCAATTGTCAAATGATTGATTTAAGTAGTATATCACTTATACTTCCTCCATATTTTAACTTTCAATGTAACCCTACTGTAAGAGATGCAGCGTATGTCATGACGTTCTGATAGAAGGCTCTTTAATTGATCTAAATAAAGGCAATTTTTTTCCATATTAGGGCATGGCAACTAGTTTAGAGGTTATAAGAAATGTTTTAAGTAGCAGTTTCGAATGCCTAAAATATGATATCTTAGCTAGGCAACATGTTTCCTTCTATATGACAGGGTACTAGAAACTGGAACAAAAGACGAAGGTGTTTTGTCCTTTTTCCACTTAACAGTTGTGCATGAAGTCATAAACATCCAGAATTTGGAATGGTCGAGATAAATGTAGTGGAAGTTAGGTTAGTAATAAGCGACCTGCTCAGTTTTATTGGAATTACGACAGGCACGCTGAAAGCAAGTAAAAATGTTTGGGAAAGAGGGATAGCATGCTGGGAAGCAGATCCGGCTATATTTACATCACCAACTGACTTGTTTGCTGAGGGGATAAAAGGAAATCTTCGGTTTGCCAAATTTGAATGATTAAAATGCGCAAATTGAAATGAATTGGTTAAGTCTGTTTTAAACTTATAGATAAGGCTATTGCGTAAGATCTAATTCTAGCACGTATGAGTAAGCATAACAAAATGTTGCAAAGATAAAAAAAGTAAATACTTTGTTTTAGTATTCCTCTGCAGATTACTTCCATCTATGGAACAGTGGAAAATAGTATACTACGTGTAAAAAGACATAGACTTAACAGGTTCCGTAGGATGAACAGCAGAGAACAAAAAAACGGTAAAATGAAAACAGAATGAGAAAGTGATTTTTTGGGGAACACACCACATCATTCACACAGAGTCATACATATGTGTGCAGATAAAGCAGAATCAGCAATCTTCATCACGTTATAGTTGCTGTCGATGTACGTGAAGTATACCTCGTAATGTATATGGTGTGGGGCCAAGTAAAGTCATTTTTAAATGGAAGTAAAGTGGGAGCCAAACCGACGTAAGTTAAGAGCGCCTTCTGTGGCTGGCACATTCGTAGAGAGGAAAAGTTTCGCCGATATTGTAGCTGACCGTATTACATGGCCAACTTTCACTGGTGGCCCTTCAACCTCGAGTTGTGACTGAGTAGCAGTAGGTAACGATAGACGTGGTTGGGGTCCTTCCAAATCTGGTATGCCATTATTGGGTCGATCTGTCTTCGGCGAAGTCGGTTGGTGTACAATCCTAGAGTCCTCAGCCTAAGTTTACATAGACGTTGGTCAACCGTTTGATATGCTTCGTAGCTCTTCGCTATGGAGTCCCGAGATTTGGCTTGCGCCATTGAAATCACGGCCGGGATCGTGTCTTCTACATGAGGCGGCAAGTGTGTTAAACAACTGCAAATAAACCGAGCAATCAATCCGAATGCACTCTGCAGCACCCTAACTTCTGGATTCCCAGTCTTTCAAGCCTCCTCAGATTGTTCTGAGCAGCCCAGACCAGCCTGGATTAATTCCACAAGGTTGCGCTCTTAAGTGAATTCTTTCAGTTTACAGTCTCCAAGCTTGTATAAGTTGTTTGGCTGGTGACGTATGTAGACCAACACCCACTTAAAAGAATTCTGCGTGAGCAGCTATTGGCATCGTCATTCATACGCCCTGTCCATGTTTCGCTGAATTGCATCGTTATCTCTTTGGCCAGCCATTGCCCGTCACAACATCATCGGTAACAACAAGAAATTCGAGGCAATGAAGTACCTAATTTTGTTACTTGACACGAGAAATGAAGGGGCCCAGAGCTGATTATTACGGAACTCTACATTAGACATGAATCCGATTAGCCAACGTGCTCCGAACTATAACCTGCAGTTACCGATACTGCAGGAAATTCCTGCTTCCCTCAAGTGCGAATTCCAATAACCCTATCATTCGATTCCGTGAGTCGGATAGCGGCGATGCAGTCGGTCGCATGGTTTGAAGCATTTGTGGTAAATAACGTCAGTCCCACTACTTTCGTCGGCCGCTTCCGTCCAACTACTGCGTAAAATCGGTAGTTAGGTTGTGCATAATCACTGTGGGTGTAAACGGAGCTGATCAGGTGTTACCAAGTGGTTGCTTTCTAAATAGTAGACTAAAGCCTTAGGAATGATTGCCTCCATCACCTTCGGGAGTGCCGTGAGGAAGACCGCTGGATGTAATATGCGGGTTTCAAGCAATTACAGCATTTTTTCAATGGCGTGACTAGATCACGATTCTACAAACTGGGCACCGTTTGCTTATCCAAGCACGTTTGTAAGATATGCAAAAATTGCTCGACCATTGTTGTTACTGCAACTTCCAACATCTACTGCTGGATGTGGTCCATCTAAAGGGTGTTGTAAGAGTGCATTTGGAACTGTCTTTTAGCACACATTTGGCAGTGAAAGAGAAGTTAGCAAATGCCGAAGTTGTGGTTGCGCATTTGGGCATGTGACTTTGGTAGGTTTCCCTATGTCAATCGGGGTATATTGCACCCGGAGAGTATTTGCTGCTTTGTGAAGCTTCGTCGTAGATAGGCTGAGGCAGACAACTGCCACATTCCGGGAAGTGCTAGACAGCGTTTCGTCAGTTTAGGACTTGTCATTTGCGCGCCCACCGAATCCTGCTGGAATGGAACGAACCACGTTACTCTTACGAGCCATCAACTTATGCCACTGAGCCGTGGGTAACGGCAGCGGATCGCCACGATTGCAATCAAACTGTGACATAGCCTGTCGTAGCCTACATTGTCATACGTGTTATGAAAGGTTGGTCCTTAGAGCAAAGAGTTCCTTGGTAAGCTGCCACCAACCGAGGAGGCAAATACACTGTTGAAGCGGTTACTGCTTATTACGGGTGAGTCTTCACGAACACATTACATAAATTTCCCTACTGCTCACCAATGGTTGCTTCTACAGTGTTTTGTGCCAGTACGACAATCTCCGCATGTGCGATGCCGTGCTTTCCATTTCGAATGTTTTAACGCGTTTTGCTAGGAGCTTTTTTCTTGGCGAAATGATAAACCAAGTGTTTTTGCTATACAAACTTGTCCTCACGGAAAGCATGCTACAGCGGTTGCTTTGGTTCACGTAGCTGCACTAGCATTCGGAACAAGGAGGAGCTCTCTAAGTGTACCGAGCGGCATTGCTTAATGAAGCCTATTGGAGTTCTACATCTGTTGAACGACTCTAGATTGTTGGAAAGAAAACACTTAGTTTCGGAAGCAATTACTATTAGATTGCTGAAGCGTCCAAATATTTGAATCCAACCGTTATCAAGAAAGCAAACTTTTAAGAATTCCGAATTTGTCGTTGCAACCACATCAGTCAGGATGTCACAGCGTGTGGTCGTACGGGTTTTTCAGGGTTTTCATCCGGAGATCTTTTACATGACAGAAATACTTCTAAAGTATGTTCGCATGATCCTTTTGTCCTTGTAGGGTGTCCGTTAATGAGTCGTCGACCGTGAGTTCCTCATTTGTAACCATAAGGTCACGTACCCGTGGTTTGTTTTCGGCACTGTGCCTGGTAGATGAGGTTACTTGGTTGTAGAAGACTTGCGATAAGGTATGGCAGTTCGGCGTTGTTTGTTTGTCTGGGGGTTCGAGGATTCCAGGTCATGCACGTTGAAATCACCGGAGATAAACACATGGCTGTAAGTTGTGAGTAATCGTTTCGTCAGTGATGATGTTAGGAGGGAATCCATCTTATGAGCAGATAATGTGGGGCAGTAAACGCCCGCTAAAAGGCTACTAACGTTATAACTGAGATGCAAATGTTACCACGACAAATCGGTGACACCTGTCTCCAGATGAACCAATGGTTCGCATTGTAATTCCTTGAGATCAGATAGGATTACACTACCCTCCATGCTGAGATGATCGTGTCGGAACAGGGACAAACTTGACATCGCGATGTTGGCCCTAGTAACTTCTGTGTACAACCAAGCGCTAGTGTGACCCTACCGTGCGACCGCACTTTAACTCGTCTCTCGCTTTGCCCTCTGTGGCGACTCCAATTCTCCCCACACAATATTGTGCTTGCGCTCGTTCGAACCAGTTTGACGAGCTCTACTCAGTGCTTTCCATCTCCTGGATCTAACCTATGTGGATTACACTCTTGCTCCAGTTCCCAGTTTTTGGCATATTCTTTGCCGAATTCCACTTGTGTAACTACATCAAACCGGTCTTTCGGAAAAGATTTTGGTCTCATTAGGAAGAAGAGGTTGTGGACTCCCCAACTACGCGGCAACCATCCCTGTAAGTTGTAGCATAACAAACTAACAGCCTTGTTGCTCCGCTCGTTAACTGAGCAGCTCTAGGGACGCTTATCAGCGCTCCACCTGCATCGTCGCTTAAGGCAGGCCGATTAACACACGCTGCCGCTTTGTGTGGGTGTGTGTACCACTGCGAGTCGACTGATCGCTTAATCCGACAGTCTGCGCGTTACGAGCATCTGCCTCTCTGACTGACCTTGATTCGGTTGAACAACTATCTATTCGTGTGCGTGTTCTGATCTGCTCCTGCGCCACCCCTAGCGCAAAGTACACTTATCAAGGTGAGCTCTTAGATAGGCTTTGCTGTAAAGAATACGAGGACGAGTAGCATTCCAATGGTTCAACGTCGCCTATGTTGCGCAGACAACTACAGTAAATTGCTTAAGATCAGTATTACCTGTTCTAGCTGCATTAGATCATACTGTCCGCAATGTGTAGGCAAATCTGTCCAAGAAGTGAGACAGACAAACCAAGTGGCTGACACAATTTGGTTTTACCCAACATGTCAAGTAATTCCAGTGGTCAACTGCTTATCTTTGCTCATGAAAAAATGCGATAGGATGACTGAAATAATCGCGCAATTTGTAAATACTAAGATCCCTCCCCCGGAGGTAAATGCGGCCACGATGATATCTCACCCGGCCAAAGTAAGCTCTGAGTCTAAACCGAAGAAAAGAGCTAGACGCTCCAACCGCATTGCAGCATCTGTGACTCTAAACCCACTGGATCACCTCACTCCCATAAGTGAGCAAGCCTCAAACATGCCTGCTTCCACTTCTCCAACCATAGAGGCTTCACTTGAAGATTCATCCATGACGCCGACTGCTCAGAGCCTTAGGCAATCTGGTGCAGATAACAAGCAGGTAACGTACGCATCAATTGCCTCGACAAACACACCGGGAGGGACACATATAAGTCCATTTTCAGTACCGAGCACGCGTGGTGCAAAGCAGCTTTCACCGTCAACTCCAATGATGTCCTCTAAACAACGCGAATAGCCGGCAAAAAGTATAAAGCCAACACTCGCTAGACAAAACCACGCTGCGTTAACTCTCGTGTGCACCAATGTTCCCGAATCCAAATCCGGCACAATAAAAGGCAAGTTGCAAGACGATCGCAACCAGTGGAGTTCCATCTGCGAGGCCATTAACATTCGGGTTGAGCCTGCAATGCTGCCACGCGTAGCGCGTCACCCGACCTCAGTGCACTCTGGTGAACCTCGAATTCTTTGAGTAACACTAAACTCAGCAGATGAGACAGAGGCTGTCCTGCTGTCAGCAGTTCATCTTCGCAACTCACCGAGAGGAGTACGCATATTGCCTGATCTACCTTGGAAAGATCGCCCAAAAGAAGCAGTTTACCAACGCGGCATTGCTACTAGAGATAGCAAGAAAACAATATTTGTTCATGGTGTTCCTGAGCTTCTGCATTCTTCTGATCACGATGCACAAACTCATGACCGAGAGCAGTGGTGTTACATCCGCGAAGCATTCTCTGTAGACAATGTTATTGCCAAATCCCTGACAAGTGTTCCATCATCGCCTAACTACAAGGGCTGCCGTCCAAGGCTAATTAAAGTAATACTACACTCCGAGGGAATGACGCAAGTTCTGTTAGATAGCTGGTTAAAGTTTCGAGCTAGGCTACCAACAGAGATCCGGCTAAAAGCAGCAGGCGAACGACCAAAAGTCGGAAGAAATTCAACGGAACTTGCAAACGCAACAAATTCCTTATCTGCACAGTCCTGCGGAGAGACCGACACAACCGCGCCCACGGCACACAGAAGGACCGAGCGCAGCACCAGTGAAACTTCTGTTCAGGAACGCTTAATAATGCCATGCAACACGACTGAAATACATAAACCAAAAAACGATTAATTGCCGGCCACCTAACGGCCGGCTTAAAAGCGAACACAAACTTGACATCTATCAATGAACTCCTAACAACGAAAGCCCTATCTTGCATGTATACAAACGCTCAAGGCCTTCTAAGCAAGTTAGCAGAACTTAGAGAACTCCATGCCTCACAACCGCGGGACCTCGTCGTGATTACAGGGACATGGTTAAACCCTGAGATAACCGATTCTGAGATCAATTTACCCGGTATGTCACTGCTTCGGACCGATAGTACCGGAGGGGGGGCGTGTGACTATTCATTGTAATACAAACACCCGATGTGAAGTTATCGATCACTCGGAAAGCCGAGCTCCCAATTCGCTTTGGTGCAACCTATGGCTGCGAAACAAGGACGCATGCCTACTAGCCGTGATTTATCGCCCACCAAACTCAACGTCGGAAATGGACTCCAAACTAAACCACGTTTTCCAGTTTGCTTTGAACAAGTCCTACACCCACATTCACATCGCGGGAGACTTTAACGTGCATGGCATAGAAACGCCGGCAACCGATGGTATGCAGTTTAAAGCCTACTTGCAAGAGCTTATTGCTAGCCACCCTCTTTACAACCACGTAACCTCTTCCACCAGATTTCGAACTGCTAACAAGCCGTCGATACTGGATTTTGTGCTCACTAACGAAAAACTCATGGTTAGCGGGAGAGTTACAAGCACACCACTGGGTCGTAGTGATCATGTGACTCTACTCTTTGACTATATTTGCTATGCGGAGTACCCTGAAAAGGAGGAGGATAAAGTGATTACTGGCACACACCACAATGTGTTGTCCAAGCTTGTTAAGGATACATCTTGGATTTTCTTAACCGAATACCCACCGGATGTTGCCTGGGAAACATTTACAAGGACGTTTAGTACACTGGTAGCGCACGCATCAGAGCAGAAGTCCTTCCAACCCCAAAACAAGCGTAATTCATTTTTGAGGAGCAGGACACGTGACTTTATATCCCGGAGGGATTTGGAATGGCGAGATCACCAGGAATGCTCGAATGCCGAAACCTGGACTGCATTCGTGACCCATCGTAAATTCTGTGTGAAACTGATCCGCGAAGACGAGGTCACTCATCAGCAGAAGTTATTGAAGCGATTCTGCACAAATCGCATACTCCTGTACTGGCACGTTAACGGCCTTCGAAAGGTAAAGCGAGGGGTTCTGGCACTAGTCACGGCTGATGGGTGCACGCGATCAGCAATGAAAGCAGCTGATCTCCTACGGTTTCATTACTGCGGAACTTTCGAGGAGGTAACGAGCGCAAACATTCTCCTCATTTCTACTACTCCACCACCTGGTTTAGAAAACATCACCTTCACTGCGGAAGCTGTGTTGCAGAATTTGTTATGCTTGCGTATCCACAGTTCTCCGGGAGCCAACAACATCCGACCAAAGGCTCTACAGGCAGTATCTAGTGATCTAGCAGCACCACTGGCTATTTTATATTAGCGATGTCTAGAGGAGAACCGTATTCCACCAGTATGTAATCGAGGGGTCATCACTCCTATCCATAAAGGAGGTAGCCACACTGATCCTGCCAACTACTGTCCAATAACACTACTTCCAGTTCTATCCAAACTGATGAAATCAATCATCGCAGATGCGCTGATGGAATATCTGGAAAGCCACAATTTAATAGCCCCAGTGCAACAAGGCTTTCGTCAAAAGCATTTGTGTATCACTAACCTATTAATTGCACGTAATAGCTGGACTGAAGCTGTTGATGATGGAGTAGGGGTGGATGTCATCTACCTGGACTTTTCAAAAGCATTTGATCGCTTAAACCATGGCATTCTCCTTCAGGAGCTTTGGAACTACGGCATTGGCGGCCCAATGCTAATTTGGATTGGCACTTTTCTACAAGAAAGATGGCTAGTGGTGAGAGTCCGAGAATCATTTTCTGATGCAATCGGTGTGGCGTGCGGAGTACCAAAAAGCTCGGTTCTTGGACCTCGTCTATTCTTGGTGTTCATTAACGATTTGGCGAGATCAATTATTTCCGATTTCCTAATTTTCGCTGATGATATTAAGATATGGCGAAGAATCAGAGGACCGGACGACCATGAACGGCTCCAGTGCGATCTTAACACAGTGTCAAACTGGTCACTTCAAAACGCCCTACCGTTCAATGTAGACAAAGGTCGGGTCGTACAATTACACCATAGTCATAACTACACCTATTCACTTGGGACCAACGGACTGCAGAATAGCTCCCAGGAACGTGACTTGGTTGTGATGGTACAGAGCGACCTTAACTGTTCAAAACAGGCTGAGGTATCTGCGAAAAGAGGCAACCAGCATGTCGGCATGCTGCGAAGAGCATTCGGGAGATTTAACCCATCAATCTTCCCAATGATGCACAATTCCTACGTGCGCCCGCATGTTGAATACGCTAACCAAGCTTGACAACCTTGGTTGAAGCGTGACTTAGAAGCGATAGGGGCACCACAACGGAGAGCAACAAAGAATGTAAAGGGCCTGCGGTATCACTCTTACCACCGAAGGCTGAAGTTGCTGGGAATTTTCAGCGGACATTATCGTAGGCTGCGCGGTGATCTCATATTAGCGTATCAAATATTGAGTGACCCCAACCACGTATGTCGCCATTTGCTGAAACTTAGCCACAACACGCAGCGCAGGGGTAACTGCTTAAAGTTGAAGGAACAATACAGCCGTCTAGAGTGTCGACGGAATTACTTTTCCCTTCGGGTTTGCAATCCTGGAACGCACTCCCAGTCTCAGTTGTATCCTCTCCTACCTTGGGTGTTTTCAAAAAGCGATTAGATGTTGCTCTTAGCTCCCAACATTTTGTTACCTAAACTCGCCTACTGTGGATTACGCCAAGGATGCATTTCAACAGGAGTCATGTATCAAATGGACCTAAGTGAGCGACCATATTTTACTTTCCTCACTCTATACCTCAATGATCCCTACACCCCAGTGTCTTTCTGAACGTTTACGCTCGATAATTTATTTTACTTTTACACTGATATTACTTATCAAACTATTCATCTCGGCAGACGTTCGATAGATGACCCAGACATATTTTGATTCCATCATATTCACCTCAAGCATTCTACGGGACGTGTCAAGCACTTGCTTTTATCCCGTGATAAATCATTGTTCATTGTTCAAGTCCTAAGAGATTGCTGCCTGACGCCACCGAAGAATGGCGATTTGGCTGAAAAGGCTTTAGTATTTTTGAACATGCAGGTAAGTGTTTCGTTCCTCAACAGCGATCCGAAAGACATGTAGTTCAGATAAGAATTTGCTCCAAACGTTGTATGTTTGGATGCCAGCCGTTACTGAGTAATACCATCGGCCAGTAGCTTTGAGTTGGATTCGATGACTTCGTAGTGATTTGCACTAGCAACTCAGATTCCACAGTTCATGGAGAGTGGGTAAAGGCTTGCCTAGGATCATCCCCAATACATTCAGGTCAGACCCCTGTGTTAACTTCAAATTGTGTCCCGACGATGTTTGCATAATTAGGTGTCACTTAAAGTTGGACGAAGTTTTCGCTCGTCGCATAGCACCGGGCTTGATTGACAGTTTGTTCCAAAGTGACTGTCCTCGTCCCGATAACGTAAGAGCTATCTGCCTGTTTGTTTTACAGCCTTCTTTATCCTTGGGTATTAACCTTAGTAGCTTGCTGGTCGTCGCGGTTTGAAGAGAGGAAGTAACACCATCCAAAATTTTGTCTAATGAGTACATCGCCACTACTCTCAGTCGTGGTACCATGCTTCGCGTTCACCGTGCTCATGAGAATGGGAGACGCCAGGGACAAAAACTGTCCTTTCGCCATGTCTTGGCGGAAATCTACTAAGCCCTGCTTCAATCTTGCACTCGCCACATGGAAGGTCTGGACAAACACAGAATCCGTTCTGAAGGTGAACTGTAGAAAGCAACAATGCTTCCAGCTCATCGGTAAGTATTACCAAAACCCAGGAGCACCTGGATGATTTGGAATAGCGGCGGTCTTTGCACTATTAAGGTTTCTAGTGTAAGACGACGTTGTGTAATTGGCTTGCAGTGGGGTTCGATGGAGGAGCCGGTTGTGATCCCTATAACTAAATAAATAAATAAATAAATGATATATTTCTCGACATGCGAGACACAGGCAGACTACGAGCCTGATCATGTGGTACAACAAAGTCGGGTAGTGGAGATGGATATTCAGTGATCTACTGTGTTCACATAGGAATGTTTCAGTGCTAAATCAATTAAAAATATTAAAGGAGTAGGAGTAGTAGAGTTTGAGAGTAAGAATAAAAGTGGATATAAACTGTCAGTTTAATTGGAGTAATACAACCCATCATGAAACCGTCTCCCGGAGACCTGCTTCCACACTTCTCTTCCACATCTCATCTGGTCATGTGCTATTGTGGCGTTATATGTATACAGTTATGTGGGGGCCTGTGATATATTAAGCTCTCCCCATCGTATAGCCATCTTTTAGCTGATTCAATTCCAGCACTGTACTGTGGGGGCCTGTGTTTCACATTAAGCTCTCCCCATCGCACAGCCATCATTTGGCTGATTAGAATCAAGCACTTGTAATATATGCCAGTGAGTTTGTGATAACTCATACTGCATGAGTGTGCTGCATTTTTTTCGGAAGCATTTATCCATAGCCTTGGGAGATCGGCCCAATCCTGGCCAACACTGGAAGGAGAGAAATAAGCAACTAACGTGAAATGCTAGATTTTCGTCCGACGTTGTTCGATTCAGATTGTACAAGTTTCACTGGTAACTGATAACCTCAGGAATATACATGCTTTTTACAGAAAAGAAGAATTTTCGGAGGAAATAGTAAGATAGCTCCAGCAGTTGTCGGAGATCAAAATGGGAAAAATGGTAATACGAAATAATTTTGTATGGTGCTGAGAAATGCTGTATGTACGCATGGTATTTTTCAGGGAGGGAGAGAAAACTGTACGCAAAGTAAAGTAAGTTAACCGTCGTTCCAACTGTTCAGCTGTGTGCGGTAAGAGGAGAAGCTAATTTCGTTGAGGGGATTCGTTCAGAGTGAATGTAAGCGTGGAAGATCATGGTAGGTTTTCGGAAGGTGTTATCAAATGGATCCAGTCCAAAAGCAGAAGGAGTAAATCAACATTGGTTTCGCTGAGCATGTAACACAGCACCTCGTACCTAAGGGAGTGGTCCAGGGGAAAAAATAAGTAGAAAATAATTAGCGTTGCAGAACAAATGCGAAATAATTTTGCTCGAGAGGAATTCTAGGGCACGTTTGCGTCTTGGTGAGTGTGAACTTCATTGTTAATCAGGATATTTTTGCCTTTAGAAAACACGTTATTGCTACTGATAAATTTGTGGAGGGCAGTAAGATCGGGCAACAAGAGAATGAAAAGACCCCCTGATACTGATACTATATCCATCTTGCTCCTATTTCGTACGGGGATTCACTTGTCAAGGTAGGTTGCAATATACCGATCGCTGTTTCGACGTTTAAAAAGGAATGTATAACGTGTCGGGACTTCATCCCTGACTGGATCGCACGTATCTCAGATGGAAGCCTGTTCCACAATATGGAATATCGATTTAGGAAAACGTTGTCAGACAGTTTCGTTCGTGACCTTTTCACTTTTACTGTATTGTGATTGTTATTTCTGGTGCGATAATTTGATAATTCTGCTCGTTGTACCGATGGGCGTGAAGAATGTATTTTTTGGGTAATTGTATCAAAGAAGATGAAAAGGTTAAGTTTCATTCTTCGCAGCCACAGTGGGTCAAGTTTTAAGGCAACGCAACGATCCATGTAAGATAGGGTGGTGGAATAGCCTAGAAGACGCTTAGTAAATGATCGTTGAGCACGTTCCAATGCCATACGATCGCTCACTCTAGAATTACAGTAGGTGATGGAGCCATATTCAAGCAGCGGGCGCGTTCTTATTCTATACATGGTGTTAATGGATTCTTTTAAGTTAAATGTTTTGAACAAAAGCCCAATGCTTCGGCGGGCTTGAGCTGCGGTGTGTCCTGCGTGTTCGGAAAAGTTAAGCGTGCTCGAGTAGTGGATCCCTAGGTCACGGATAGTGTGGCAGTGAGACAATGGTTTACCATCTATAGTTAGCGAACCTGGTGTGATGTCACATCTGTAGGATACCACGTGGCATTTATCAGTAGAGAAGGTCATCATCCATTTGGAACTCCATGAGTCCAGTGTACGTAAGTCATGCTGGATTTCGCTAAGCGTATCACTGACCTCAGTTGGATTGAAAGTGTAAACAATTTTGATGTCATCGGCAAACAGGAAAGGTTTGCCGGAGGCAAAGACACCAAAAATATCATTTACGTAAAGTAGGAATAAAAAGGGTCCCAAAACACTACCTTGTATCACACCACTGGTGACAGGCTTTGGCGTGCTTGTTTCGTGCTCGATCTGAACAACCTGGGTTCTATTAGTTAAGTAAGAATCAAACCATGAAAGCAGAGGGTTGTCTATGCCATATGCAGTTAGTTTGGATAAGAGGTGGTTATGAGGGGCACGATCAAATGCTTTGTGCATATCGAGGTAGATGACTATCGCTGATGAACCGTCATCGAGCGAAGTAGTCAGGAGACTGAGAAAGTCTATCTGACATGTTATGCAGGATCGCGTGCTTAGGAAGCCGTGTTGTGAGGTGTTGATAAGATTTCGCGACATCATGAAGTCCACAGTTTTGGACTTTATGCGACGCTCCATCATTTTAGAGAGGATATAAGTATGGCTTATTGGGCGGTAGTTTTGCTCATTTCATGCACAGAGCCTGACTTGTAGCGAGGAATGACTACAGCCGTCTTCCACTGTGATGGCACGGTACCGGTGTTCATGGATAGAGAAAAAAGATTCAAAAGTAGTACAGGGAAGTCAGATCCACCGTATTTTATAAGCGTTGGTGATAATTTGTCAGGTCCGGCATACCATGATGACTTCGTAGAGGTGATAAGTCGATTTATATCACGAAGTTCAAAAGCAACTGTGCAGATCTTGTCATCAGTAAGCAGAGGGATAATGTGCGAGGGAGCCGCAGCAGCGGTGTTAATAGTAGAACAAAAGTAATTATTGAAAGCCCTGCTTATTCTAGCTGGATTGTTAGTTATTTGGTTACCAGAAATCAGGATGGATGGGGTTTCCGTATGCTTGTTTCTACATCTCATCAGCTTGGTGAGTTCTAGGTTTTTATTCATGCTACTTAGCGCCCGTCTTTCTACGTCCATAAGGCTGATTTGCCGAAGTCTGTCAATTTGAGCAAGGACTTTTTGTTGTAGCAATACTAGGGAGAAAGCATTTTTTTTCAAGTAGTAATTTCGGAGTCGTGTAAGTTTGCGTGAAAAATTATCGGGGGTGGACTCCAATTTTATTTTTCTGGAATGACGGCAATAATTCAGTGGTATTAGAGCATCTAGACACATCTCAATGTTCTTGTAGAGCTCATCGGCTGCCAGTTGTGGATCATTGGTTAGGAAGAAATTTTCCCAGTGCAAGGATCTCAGAAGGACGGAAAGCGATTCCATGTGTAACAAATTGTATGGTCGGTAGAGGACGGCAGGTTTAGTCGGGGTAGGATCAGAAAATGGCTTATCGAGGGTGAGTTGGACCATCTTGTGATCGCTTCCAGGGAAATTGTCTAGAACAACAGCAGAAACGTTGGATAGGCCTAGTGTAAGGAATAAATCGAGAGTGTGGTTTCCCCTGGTGGGTGAATGGACATGTTGTATCCATCCATATAAATGTAAAGAAGACATCAGTCTCGAATATTTAGTAGGTGCGGCGCACGATCTCCAGTCAATATCAGGCATATTGAAATCTCCTCCTAATAATTTACATTTAACTGGTAATTCTGCTAAGTAGCAAAACAAGCGTCCCAATGTTCGTAAGTCATCCGTACTGGGATTCGGAGGGGAGTAAATGCAACCCAAAACCATCGAGGTTCTACCTGGAGTAACATGTGCAATTATGCTGTCAATATCGCAGTCTTGAAGGGAAGCGCACAGCAGTGATGCTTGGGAGTTATTTGATACATAAATGATGCAACCGCCACCAGGTGCTGAGGTTCGACACGCGAGAAAACTATGATATTGATCAATGTGATAGTAAGACTGCGGAGTTTCGCTTGTGAACCATGTCTCTGTAGCTAGGACAAAGTCAGTTTGAAAGAGAAACACCATGGAGCGAAGAGTGGGCATCTTATTTCGAAGTGAGCGAGCATTGAAGAGAAGCGATTTAATGGATTGTGACTGGATAGGCAGACACGCTAACTGGTTGAATAAGTTGGGGTAAATATCTGACGATGTGTCATCATAAGTTGAGGTGGAAGGAGTGGGGTAATTTTGAGCTGGAATGGAAATGGATGATGGTGCAGGAATAACTACAAATTTAAGTCTGAATACTTCTGAGAAAGTTCAGAAAAAGGTTGAAGGCTTGTTGGGGAGGGATGACACTGAGTTTCCTCCCCAGGTCTACAAAAAAAGACTGCTCATTCAGTCTATCAGGGATATAAGTAGGATTGCCATTGCGGGAAGGGTCAATAGGTAAACATGGTGCACCAAGAATGGATGCAGCAGACGTTTTCGGGTGGACAGAAACATAGGGTCGAGCAAGTAACCTACTGAAGTAAATGTTTGATAAGTAAGGAACTGTTCGAATGGCACTTAGCTTACTAACAAGCGATTCCAACGTGGGCTGGTCGATAGAGGTAAATCTGACTGGTGCTGGGTAGGCCTGTATCCTCTTGGGCACTCTAATAGCATTAAACATATGAGATTTCACATTAGCCACTTTACCTAAAGTTGTAACGACGTCAATAAGATCAGTAGAGTCAGGAATATTGAAAGCAAGGAGACTGTAAACTAATGGTTTCTTTGGCCTTATGGGGCAGGCGGCAATTTTATTGGGCGATGGGGTTTGAACTGGTTTAACCACGAGAACTGCAGGTGTGGCTGTAAGTTTGTGGGAAATAGGGTGATCCTGAGTAACAGCCGAGTCAAGATTTTGGGCGGTAGGATCAGAAGAACCCTCGTTGAGTGAAGATGGATTGCTAGATACCGGATTTTTGTCTCCAGCCAGTGGCTCGTTTGTTTGCTGCGTATCAATTGCTCTAGGTCTTTCGTCTTCAAGGAAAGCAGTCAGGTCTCTGGTCACAATGCTGGTCAAGTCTAAATCGACAAGGGAGTTAGTGATCTGTGGCTGCTGTACATAACTGTCCCCTGGATGCGATGTCGCAGGTTGATAGCAACGGTGGTGCTTTGTTTTAAAAATCATAGGCTCTAAATTATCCGCTGCACGTAGCGTTGTTAGTGGAGAGTCGAGGGGGCATTTTATACTTATGGACTGGTTATGGGTGTCATCGTCTGTAGGTAACCTTAATGTTGGGGTGTCGGTTTGGCAGTTGGGAACGAGACTAGCAACGGTTGTAGATGTGACCCCATTTGAGGGTAACGAGTCGCGTCGAGAGATAAGGTCAAAATCTCCATGCAGGAGTAATCTTTGTAAAGGTGTTCTGTCAGCGATTACTCTCAGGGTCTTAAAGGTAGTGTTAGCAGCAATTAGATCACGTCTGCTTATAAAGTCACTAGCGGTTAAATCGTTATTAAATTGGAATAGGATTGGACAGGAGTAGCGCTGGACTTTCTTTCTGAGTCTTATGCAACTGCATTCCGTGCCAACAATGTTAGCAGCTTTAAGTGATATATCTCGCAAGGCTGCAGGCGGAATATTATCCGGGACATTAAAACAACTACATTTCTAAAACGATGCATCCTAGAGACTATTTCTGCTGCGATGGAATCGATAAGAGAACCTGTGGGTAACATATGCTCTACTTTGGAACTCAAAGTCTTTTGCATAAGGGCAGTTATAGGTTCCAGTTCACGGAGGACAGTCAGAGAACTATCTATCGACAACATTTTCAGTTTAAGCTGGGTGACTTCATCTTGGATGTTTTGCAAGTTAATAGGCTGAAACGGCAGAGCAGCTGGGCATAATTTTCCTTCTGCTGAATTATAAGGTCTCGCAGTTTTAGAAGTTGTCGGTGCTTTGCGAGTTTTAACAGTCACTTTACGCTTTGGTAATCGACACTTGATGGCAGGTATACTAACAGAACATGAGGCTTTAGTTTCATCATTGCTTACAGATTGGTTATAAGCTGGGAGATTTGCGAGCTTTTTAATGCATTTCTCTCCATTTATTGTACTAATTGTGGAGCTTCTCGTTTTAACGTTGCTAACGAGCATCTTAAGATTAGCCGCTGGAGTTCAGGGCTTGTGATCTCAGTTAAGGTAAACCGGTTATTAAAGTGGACTAAAATGGTTACTGTGTCACAAGGTCGATACAAACCAACCAGGTCGGTAATCACAAAGTGCACCAAGGCGTTCTTTGTTAGTCAGTCGTCCTGTGCACACGTCCACTCTGAGTTCAACTCTGTGCCGTGTCCCGACGCGTCAATCCGTCGGTTTTGGTGGGCGCACACGTACAGTTCAATGCGACAAAGGGTGCGGCGATTGACCGGTAGGATAGGTCCGCACGGAAGTTTGACTTGGGTGATGGTCCACGGGTTCGCTATGTCGTTTGGCGAAAGCAGGGAGAAGATGCAAGTGTTGGTAGCCGCTTTACAAAACTACCGATTTGGCTGGAATCGGTTTTGATGGATGGGCCTCGTGATATGCTTTCCAGTGATTATTCGAACCGCGATCGAAGTAACAAAAGCGTTGATTTTGTCCACTTCCGTTTACACCTGATCGCAGCAGAAATTGGGAATCAGCAATAGGCGGTTATCCGTTAGGAATACAGTCCAGGAAATTTGCGCACTGTGTACGCCCGATCAAGCCTGATCGAATGAGTGTACTCGGGTGAATATGCGATAAGAACTGGATTCAAGAACGACGAAAAGGTAGGAGCAGCGAATTCCGACCGGCGAGCGATGTTTGCACACATGTGCACACATGTGCTATGTGTTTTCCTATTGATGCTACGTTTGTGTTCAAAATTTGCTTAACCACTTCTGTCAGTCTACCATAGTGCTGGACACTGAAATTAATCGGTATTAAATATATGGGACTGTGTAGCATTTTTAGCAAAAGCGAAATAAGTATTTCCTGCTGCTGATTAGCCTAAGCTCGTTTGCCTTGATTTTCTCTCATTTAGCATAGAAATTGATGGACCATTTAGAACATGAAATGCTTTTCTGTCAATATTAAAACACGATTCGCGGGCTTCGTTAGCTACTGCTTATCGGTCATTTGCGCCCATCAGGCCGCCTGAAATGTATTAAATATTAGTCAAACCGTGGACACTAAGGACAGTGTGCCGAGACCGAGGACTGTCCCGCTACATCTCTGTCGCGGTGTGGCACAAATTTCCAGATGCAGAGATGGGTCGTCTCGCGGTTAGGCACACACACCAACACGGAACTGGTGCGTGTTATAAACGGTTCGCATCATGAAACGGTGCAATGGGGGCGCTGAGAAACGTCCATAAGTTTCTCGGACGCTATTACTTATGAATGGAAGGATTTTGGTGAGTATTTTTGTTCGTCGCAATCAGCCGACAATTCAGATATGCCGACCAGGTATCCGGAAAAGCACCAGACGGCCGTTTCGCCCTATTGGGGCTCATCAGTGGTGCGCATCCTTCGGTCCTCTGGGGAGGATCGAACCCATGACTGCTAGTGGCTCTTGCCGACTAGCCCGCAGCTTATGCAACTGCGCCATGGAGGACGGTATCCGACTATCATGAATTGTTAGCTAAATGCGATATAGCCCGACGCATCCTCCACTGCCATGCAGGCACCTGCCATGCAAGAGCCACTAGCAGTCATGGGTTCGATCCTCCCCAGAGGACCGAAGGATGCGCACCACTGATGAGCCCCAATAGGGCGAAACGGCCGTCTGGTACTTTTCCGGATAGCTGGTCGATATATCTGAATTGTCGGCTGATTGCGACGAACAGAATTTCTCGGACGCTATGTTTAGTGAACGAGCAACGCACAATGTCCCGTACCTTACTTATGCTGTATCGTTCAGGGATGGTGGAAGGGTCTTTTGAGAATTCACAGCCTTTTTTCCCGAATGAAACTAAAATTGTTCCCAAACGGCTTAGGAGTGATGAAATAACACACGTAGAGCACGATAATCAATCTGTTAAGACTGTTAACTGGAGCAAACGCAACTTCACACAAGTTAGACGCAAAGAGTGGGAAACACTGAGTAGCGCTCGTCCAAAAGATTCGATGAAGCACAGTGAAAATTTTGTGGGAACAGAAGCGTAATGGCCACTACGGGGAAAATAGAGCCCATATTGAGTGCATCCGTATGGTAGGGTTGCAAATGTTAGTTATGATTCCCTCAAAAGCAATAGAGTGTCTAGCAGAGAATTGTACAGCGGTTTTCATCTTCTTTTCTAAGTTCAAGTTCGGATGCGCATGGAAAGATAAAAGAATCCCGTGAGTGTTCTATCTTGAATGGATCGTAGAGCCAGCAATTGATGAAGTACTCAGAGTTCCTTATGTATCTTAAAAGGAATCCCCGTATGGCACCCTGGCCAAACAGTTAATGCTCACATTTCCAGCCCCAGCACTCCTTGCTGTGGCCGTAAAGTAAAATAAGCGAAGGATAGGAAGAGAAATCGAAGGTACGGAAAAAATAAGTGCACATGAACTAAGAAAATACTAAAAATGAGGAAAAGTAGATAAAAAACATCGAAGTATGAAGATAATGTCAAGGAATGAAGACAACATCGGTCTGTCTAATATATAATTCACTAACTTGTTCTGGCCATGTAAAAATATATTACGCTGGACTCCTTGCGGTTACTTGGAATCAGTGAACCTATTCTCGGTCTTTAATCAAAAGTAATTTTCTTAAGCCATCAAGGTGCAACATCTGTTGCTTACTTAATTGCCGATCATTCAAGGTTGCGCTTTTGGGTACGGTATGCGATCTGCAATTTCATATTTTAAAAAAAGGCGCTTCCCTTTCTCGGTGTACCCGTTTGGATTAGATTTGCTTCGAAGAGATTTTGTTCTACTAAAGGGTTTGAATACTTGGCATGTCGAACTGGTTGGCCCTGTTCCTTTTTGGAGTTAATGGTAAGGCATTTGAGCGGGCCCCTTTACCGTGCATATTACACAGATGTTTTAATTTCCATTTTACGTACCTTAGTCAAAATAGCTCCGAATGTAGCTTGTTATAGTACTTAGATTTGTTTGGTTGGTATGTAGAAGTTAATAGGGTTTTAGTGAATGAGCGCAGGTGATCGTGTTTTCTTCCGTTAGTGCAAATCAATGGGCAGCATTTTAGCTAAAGGCGAAGTAAACCTTTAAGCCATTGCTACTTGGGATCGCACATCGTGAATCGTTTTGAACTGACTTTCGAAATTCTTTGCGATCAAGCTTTTAAGAATACAAACTTTTCACCAAAAGTCGGGGCGCGGAAATAACGGATGCCAAGGACACCTATGGTACTGATACGAGGGATGAATAGGTACTACGAAAAAGAGCCTTTAAATAACGTTTACACAGGCAGATAAAGAAAACAGCATTGGTCCGCACAGAATGACATTTGCCAACGCGATTCCAAACTTAGTGGGAATTTTAGCTTTAATTTATTTTAGCCGTACAATAGTATTTTGACTCACTTGCAAAGATGCATGGTGAACACAATTTCATTTATACTACAACGTTGACATGCATTTAGCAAAGCACGATAATTCATAATCATCTGCAAATCAAACCAATTTCGATGGCAGGTCATATGCTTTTATTACATCTTTTGTATATATGCAATACAGGTATTAAGCCTTTAGGTATGAGATCAGTGCCCCCTTAACTTGCTAATTGTTTCATGAGGCTGCATGCGGCTATCTGTCAAAGGCCGTATGCATGTCCGTTTTGAAATAAATGAAAGCTGCCCATTTTAAGGAAATAAATATTAGCTGATCTGGAATGGAAACCAGAGCCTAATGCTTTACGGCTGATGCCATAAACACTATGCCACTAAGATCCGTTTCCGCTGTACCAAGCGATGCTCACGTATCTCAGTGGCATAGTGTTTATGACATCAGCCGTGAACCGCTACGCTCTGATTTCCACCTAGCTCAGACTATCACTACCCGATGAGTCCAAACCAGGAGGAAACCATGGTCGTGGGGTGCCAGTGTTGATGAGCAACATCAAAACATTTCTACTTCACATATGGTCCTTGTGATCGAAATGACCGAAGTCCATCTCAAGTGAACCTCCATTGATAAAGGTTGCTTGTAGCAACCCAACCACACAGCGGATTCTCCAAATCCAACTTTAAATAAATATTTTATATTTATTCCTCTGCAAGCAAACGCTAGAAACACATGTCAACAATGTTTGAGTCCACTGGTAAGTACATAGCAAATATCACTGATTCGACACAATGTAACCATTTTCTTTCGTGCTCCTGCTTATCGCGAATTGGCAGCACATAACATTGTTAGACGGAATCAGGTATTTATCCTTAAATATTTGACCACGAATTTGTACTTCCTGGAATGACTTCATTTGTATGCGAAGGTCCAAGCTTGTCTGTGGGATGCATACTGCTTCTGCGGACATAGTCATGGACTCAACCAATGTTTAAGTAGTAATCATATTAAACACTTGCAGTTGTGACTGTGCAAACGCCAGTGGACCTTGTCAAATTACCTAAATTGACGTCTGACATGATAGCATCAGTGTTCTGCAAAACTTCGTATTCAACTGGGCGTATCGACCTCAATGATACCTGCACAAACGCATCCACTTTTAGCACTGTTTGATTGATCTACAGATAGCAGTTAATTGGACGCCAATTCTTGTGGTCTTCTTATGGTCTACAATTATACCTAGACTTTATATTGAAAGGTTTGCATTTATTCCGGGTCATCATACCAATTATGGGTTGAATAAATTTATCCAAAAGTGTAAACGGTATAATTGACTCTTAACGCCCCTATGGAAATCTTCGATCTTGAGGAGTAGGGTGAGGCGTAGACCGTAGCCGAGCAATTTGGATCCACATTTTGCTGCAATCGGCTTTCTCGCTGCTCAGTTTTGGAATAGTAGCAGGTATGCCCTCTGTCGAATAAATCAATTCCTTCCTGCCGTTTGAAGTCCACCTCCCTATTGTCCCTCCTAAACATCCTAACAGTTCTCAATCGCTCATTCTGCTTTTCCCACGACAGATCCCGCCTTCTTTGTTTTACCCACACAATGAATATCGATAAAACACTTGAGTAGGCTCCTCTGGCCCACCCACTAATGTTACCCAAGCGAAATTCATCCACGCTCTTTGATATACTACTTTCATTAAATGACGTGCGAATGAATGCTATTCCGGGCCGGGCTTTAAGGTGAACCCAATCATGGACTCGCTGATCTGGTAATGTGGGACAAACACCCACGCTACCTAAATATCTTGTCTTGATGAATCATCTACCTCAACTGTCTTACTGACACATTGCAGACTGGCCAATTATTGCTGCTTTACAAGGTTGGCTTCACGATTACGGCTCTGTAACCTACATGGCTTGCGTTTCCTTACACATTCTGGTTTCGCTTGGTGCTTGAATCCGTCTTCTGCGGTACTGACCAAATAGTTGACAGCTATTTAGCGAGTGTGAGGAATCGGTTTGAGGTTCGTAACATTTTAGCATTTAATTTTTATCTGGTAGCGCCATAGTCACACCGACCTTGACTTTTGAATCATCCCGGGGAAGGTGGATCAGTTCCGACTTGCCAATTTATTTCCGGTAACAGGTTATCCGTTCCGGCTTTGATTTGTATAATGGGCGACTCTCCCCATCGCTTACAAAATCCTAATGATTGTGTCGCTAATCCACTAAGCTTAAATTTACTGCGTGAAGCTAGGAATATAATGGAAACCTAAGTATTTTTAGCGCATTCAGTTGTACTATATTCATTGTGCGTAAACTTTTCGTGTGGTATGATGCAATATTCCATGTTTTTGACCAACTTTAATAGTATATATCTCTTATCCGCGCCATAGTATTATCATCTTGTGCCACAACTGGAGTTTCTTCTAAAAGTGGACTCACCACACAAATCGAATGCAATTGGGCCAATAACCTATTTTACGCAGCGAATCTAGTGTAATCGCAATTCCTTTCCTCTCTACATATATACCTTTTAGTTTGCGCAAAAGACACGTGCGTTTGGAGACTGTAGAAACCTAATTATCGGGATCATGAACCGATAGATCAAAGACAACAAGAGGTCCTCGGCTATTAGTTTTTGTTATTTGCCGTAACTTTTAGTATCGCGATGACCCTGTATGCATCTCTTCGCATTCTCGTTACAGTAGACTAATGTATACCACTTCCGACTTACAAGGCTACTATGAAGCTTAGCTAGTAGCTGAGGGTTGCATGTCGTCCCATATTTTGAACCAAGCAATCAAGATGTAGGATTCTATAATATTCTATTCTATAATATAAAATTCTATAATAAAATAACTTATCGACACTGGTGCTTGACTTGTGTCAAGTAAAATTAGAATATTTTTAAATAAGTATTCTGAGGTATTTACGAACCGTCTGTAACCATATTAGACTTGGAATAGCGCAAAACCGGGCAGCAGTTCAGGGGATGTATGTTCATTTCTAAGCAGTTTCCGGTAAATCGTTTTGAGCAGCGATTATTGCTGACTGATGGTAAGCTCAGCACGTAGTCAAACTACAGCTTGGATCTCCACAAGTAAAACTTGTAAGTATGTCAGTTATAACCACATTTAAAGTGACTTACAGCAAGATATAATTCTATATTGATGTAAACATACCTTTTGGCAACTCTGAGTTTATAGTCTGCTAATGGCTGTGTATGTAAAATATTGTAAGCAAAAATACAAACCTACCTCCCCTACCAATCATTCGGTTGTTTAAGATAGATGCCTGCCACATCTATAATATATTCCGCAACTGAAGTTTCTCGAATCAATTAGGTTTTAGCCATGAGTAGCTTATCTGAACTTAAAGAATTATCGGAATGCACAGGGTGTGCTTTTGTTATCAAACGCCAAACACAAGCGAGAAGCATGTTTACACTGTCACGCCAACTTAGTGCGTTTAGTAATTCATTAAATAAACGAGTCTTACGTGCTGCTTCTTGCATTCATAGCTATGGTGGGCTACAGGAGTGGTTGTAGACTTTTGGCCATGGATGTCATAGTAAGATAGCAGAACTGTGAAAAACTTTAAAGCTGGTAGAAGAAGATATGCTTCTTTGGACTACCCAGGCTGGAAATTTAGGCCAGAGGCCGTGGGGCACCGTTATGACTAAAACATCTTTGAATTGTAGATAAAGATTGCACACAAGAATTGTGCGTAAGGCTGCGAGTGACATGGAATGTTGACTTTCTTGTATTTTGTGATGTAAAATTATAAAAGTGCAATGAGCCGCTTTACTTTCTAGCATTGTGAACACAGCTCTTTCCAGTGATGATTTAGAGAACCACAGGTCCAGTGGAGCGCGTTGGAATGTGGAAAGTATTTGAAGCATATACCGTGCAGCAGAAGTCTCTTGATTTATAATGCATGTGGGTACATGCAAAAACTTGCTCACAGTTACTGTGGTGGCATTCATCTAAATAGCAACAGCTTTACCTTTTAAACAGCCGCTTGGTAGATTTTACTTGCGGGATCGGGATACTTACTACATTTCTTTCTTGACAAAAGTCGTTCGGCGGGTATATAGCCAGTATTTTTATCAAATCCAAGCGTAGATTCTTCCAGGACTATAATATCTTCTTATTTGTTTGTACAGGGAACCGAAACCGCAGTAAAACGTAAATACGAATCATTTATCACACGGAAATATGCATTGGGCGAAACATATGCGTTGCCGAGCCCAAGGTTAAGGTGTTATTTCCATTTCTTCCAGATAACCAGACATTTTAGTATAGTCCGTTTCGGCTAAACTGCTCTTTCTGTTGGCATCCAGTCAGCTCTGATCAGAACAATCTTGAAGCCGATGTGCGTCTTGATTAACTTTTAGTTATCAGTGTACAACCTGTCCATCTCAGTGATGCTGGATCTTAATGTTGCTAGACAAACATTCTTTTGCCATTTTCCAATGTCAACTGTCATTAATTATTGGGATCCGTATTGAATTGCTTGATAAAAATATGTGCATCAGCAACAAGCTACCAGTTAGGGGCTCGCAGATGAAAACATGTTACATGTCGTTTTTTTCATAAATATCGTTGGCAATAAAGGCATTCATATTAACACATCTAAGTGACCTACCAGGTCGTAGAGTTTGAAGCGGATACTGAATAACGTAAGATGTTAATAACCTTAATAATAACGATTATATAGAATGTATGCTGCTCATGGGTTTTCCCAGCTCTACAATTTCCACAAGTCTGGAAAATTGAAGAGGAGGAGAAGGGTTAGCGAAATGCACAACTCAACGCCTAATGTTTGCGTGTCATGTTATTCCAAAAGGAAGTAAAAATGTGAACCTTGCGGTGCTTCCAAATTTCAGGAACAAATGTTCATTTAAAAGTCAAAGTGCCGGAATGGTATTAAACAACATCAGAGAATTCGTCATATCGTTAACGCGATAAGCCACAATGTAGCAAAGAGCGTAGGCCACCCAGCAGTTCGCTGACGTGCGGCGTGTTAGCCTGACAGATAGTTTGAGCATAAGGAAGCTGCTGTTTCATAAGTATGAAAGAATATGTATATAGTACCGACACCGAATATCTGGATATGAAAATAGGAACAGTGAAACAAGCTGCTGGTGGCCAGATTTAGCAAAAATACCTGTCCATTCTCCGATTTAACAATCGATCATTGGAGACAAGTAGTTTTTGGACATCATCAGAATGCACTGTGGATAGGATCTAGATAGAAAATAAGCCTCTAGTTACTGTACAAATTTATGATTAGAGTTATATTGGATATATATCAAACAACTTGATGTCATTCACAAATCAGTATAGGACGCATCAACCGAGCTTTTCAGTCACCCATTGTTAACAAATTTGAAAACAATAAGACTGTACAGCAGGTGACTTAAAATTAGCAAGTACTGGAGTTTTATACATGAAAGAGCAGCCCCATTTACTTTTCGATAATTTCCATAGCATGATTTTAATCATGCGCCCATCAATAATGTTTAAAATAGTTGGATGAGTAGCATTCAGTAACGCACTTTGAAAACCAAGAATCACTCTCATCTTCGCTGACCGGTTAAATGTGAGTAGTAGAAAATGGAATGCTATATCAACTCAGATCTCACAGAGGCGCCTTGAAAAACCTTTAAATATTACTGAGCTTTTTCTTTGTGTTTGAAAATGAAGGCTAAACGCATCCAGCGAAGATTAATCCAAGATGGTATCGACAGCTAAATCAAGAATAGTTTTGCAATGGCTAGATCCGGTTCTTCATTCTTAGCAGTGATCCAACGAAGAGTCAAGTTCCCGTGTCAGTTTGCGATATTGTCCGGGGTATTGAAATAATGCAGCAAATTTACAAGCTGTAAATTAGGTTATTCTCTGTTTGACTATGCAGTAAACATTCTAACAGCACTAATTAAACGTCATTTCTAGTGCTACTCCGATATTCGGTGTTACCGGTTCGCAAGTAAGTGCACAAAAGCATATAAACCGCAACGTTCCCAAAGCTTGGATTTCGTTTTATCCGTCATGATACTACCCGTATGCACATCTCCCATGTGAGAGTAAGGTTGTTTTTTTTAATATTTTATCGTGCTGCCATAGGTACATTTTCTCAAAGCATGGACAATATGAATATTATTGTTTTAATTGAAAAGTGGATGATGGATTAAGAAGCAAGTGTTCAATACATCTGGCAGGTTGTTAGGGTAATGAATAGTGGATTCTGGGACTACACGTGAGGGCAAATTAATATGCGCAAAGGTGACTCGACATGATGAGGTCTGCATGCTTCTTGCAATGTCCAATCGAACTGATCACAAACAGGGATTCATTCATGTGCTTCAGTGGGAAATTTAGTTACAGTGGTGCTAGTCTATCGTTTTATATCTTTGAGAATCTCTTCATACGCAGGTATAGAGAATTAAGTGAAAAAAATAAGTTTTGCAAACGGCCAAATTGGGAGCACAAACAACAGATTTTGGAATAGAGGATCCAAGTTTGGCAGATTCAATGGAAAATTTACTTATTGTCAGTCTAGATATATGTGCTGATGCCTCAAATTTAAGCCATTGCCACTTGGGTTAGTATCAGACTGAGTTTCCATACTTAAAGCATACGCGACTGAGATCATACAGTATTTGGTATACCATTATTTGGTTTCCAGTTGGTTCCAGTTGATGGTTAACACCGAATGAAATATACCTACATTAGGTAGGATTTCGTCACAGCTAGGCTCACTCAGACAGCCGCCACAAGCCCGGAAAAGCACTGTACGCGCGTTTCATAATTTCGGCGATATATCACATCTAGTAACTTATTCAAGATGGTCGTTGCCGTCCCCCGTAGCTCAGTGGACTCAACCACGGACTGGCAACAGTCGAGTTGCGGTTTCGAGCCCTACCAAGGGTCCGATGGAATGCGCACTGCTGATGATTCCCGAAAGGATGAAACGCGCGTACAGTGCATTTCCGGGCTTTTGGCGGCTGTCTGAGTGAGCCTAGATGGGACGAAATTCTACCTAAACCATTCAACTCCCCCTACTACTCTTCTATATCTACATTAGCCAGATCACCTAGCTTTCTGCTTTTTAATTTCTTTGTTTGTACTGCAGGAACCCTTTTCAGTTTTCTTTTTGGGTGTTAGCTTTACAATTTCATTGCATCTATGCTGCATTCACATAATTATGTTTGTTAGCAAGTTTCCAATTTTACTTCTAACACCACCGTAGTTTCAGGGCTTCTGAACTGATGGTATCCGGGTTGAAATTATTACGCTGCAATGGATGTGTGAAACATCCGCCGACGTAACAGATGATCTGCCAGCATAATCTGCCAAGTGTTGCAAACTTGGTCAGTAAAGATTTACCCTAGTTTTAATTTTCCAGCTTGGTGCATCTAGAAAAGTGGAGCTACATTAAAATAAAGGAGTCGACGTATATCTAAGTTTCGGCCCTCCACTAGTGAAAACGGTTGATTGTTAATGTTATTTTTCGCCCTAAATCGAATATGGAGTTTATCAATTATTGTGTCAAGCGGTTTTACTCCCTCAAATTCATAAATCATACCTCGGTTGCGCATCGACTAAAACCTAAGTAATAACTGATCTCTAACCAGTCGCAAGGTGTTTAACTATACGTAAACGCAATGATTCGTGTAGACAAAATATTAAAAAACCGTTCGCTATGCATCACGGCATACATCATTTCTTGACAAACTAAATGCGACCTAGAAGTAGTTGCTGAGTAAAAGAAGTTTTATGAGCTGGAAAACAAATTCGTCTTTAAACGAGTCACTCTCTGCGGTCAAGCTGATTTGATGGCTTTGTAGAATGGACAGGAAACGTGCACCTTTTATATATTTGGCATTGAATATACCGCATGCGGACGGTGTATAATACAGAACTTTACTCCGATTAGGTAGCAATGGTTATATCCACTGCATCACACAAAAGACAGTTTATAGTGTACCGAAATAGTCGCAGTCACTCCTCGCGAATTATAAGTGGCAGCTAGACATGCCCTGGATTTAATGTGCAACGGTGTATGCAGTAGTGTCAGGGCATCGTAAGTGCGGAATCTTAAGTATCTGAAGAGATATTTTCAAACCAAAGGAATAACTAATTACGCCACACACATAACAAGGATAAAGCTAAATTTTAACGAACATAGACCCCTTCATTTCCAACAAATGCGATCGATTATTAGGCTCGTCGTTTTAGCTAATTATTCAGATGAAATATGAAATCCTGGACCTCTGGAGTCCACGGCATTTGATTCTCCCGACTAAAAGCACTAGCCTATCTTGATAAGCAAACTAAATTAGCTTTTCGTATTCTTGCAATGCTACTGAAATATCAACAATGACGGGGGTATTGCGTTCAGTAGCAAGATTTATGTAGGAACACATTACATCTAAAGCATAAATATTCGGTCTTTGCATTAGGAATACAGAAGCTTGTCAAATCGTCATATGTTGGCTATTAGCTTTATAAGTTAAAGAATATTCAACTGGTATGCTGTGTTCTACCCCGGCACAAGCCCCATGTGCAGTCTTTTATCTGACACCACAGGTTGGAATTAACATAATTCTCCTCTCGTTGCTAGACGAATGCTTTCAACCTATGAATTATGACGGAGGATACCACGTTCCGTGTATTCATCACTTCGTTAAGGAGTTAGCAGGATAAAGCATTTGTGGAACATTTTTAGTTACAGCAAATTGCAACTTCTTGCACCCGTTTGAGAGCTAAGCAATTACTCGTGCACATCTGGAATCATTTCCCTTATAATTCCATAAGAAGCTATGATCAGCTGACACTCGTACATAGCAAATCAAATATTTACAGCATACATGTGTCTCATCATAGACATTGCTTTCATCAACAAATTTTAAGTTCGCTCGGCTTTATGATGCTGATCGAGTCTTCCACGTTTACTGCATAATAAAGAATAATTAGTAATAGATCGGAAGGTAATATTTTCCATCTGAATGACAAGTTTTGTCTGAAATGTTTGTAGAAAGTATCGATAAGTTCGTAAGTTGCAAATAGGTATATTTGAAGAGCATTCACAAGAACAAGTATTATAGAGGTATACACAGCCACGTTAATGACTAAGCCCTAGGGCCAAAGGCTGCATCCACGTGATGGCTAAGACCTGACAGACAACTTTCATTTAGTGGCTTGATGTTTGGCAAATTTGGACTAGCTAACAACGAATTTCAATTTATAACATTTCAAACGACATGCAGGCTTTACTATAGAATATAATTAGGACAAACTTTCTAGACTTAGGCATAAAGCTTATGAGCGGCGGCATCTAATGGTTTGTAGTTCGTTTGGAAAGCCGCGGAGAGCTAATGTTACATTGCCGCCTGATGTGTCTCAATTATTTTATAAATAAAAAGTAGTTGATTACCCTTTGTTTGCAAAATTGCTCGGTAGGGCAACTTGAAGAACCATAGTTAGAAATATTTCAGTACAAGTAAACGTTGTCAGAGTATCTTGTTATGCTACGGAAAAGCGAGAACGGTTGATCACGCGATGTTCAAAGCCACTAGTATAACGCAGTGGCTAATTAAAGGCGCTATTGGATAGTGACTTTGAAGTGAATCTTGTATGAATATATATCGATACGCTATCTCAATGTGGACCGCGTTTCCCATTGAAGTCAGCTATGACCAATGGATCACTAGAACTGTAGCTGAAGCAGATGGCCATTGGTACTGCCCGCCCGAACAGGCTTCACTTCATGACATGTTTCGACCATACTCGATATCATTACACAGATACAAGGCATCGAACCCGGAAACATTAAGATGTGATTTGTGACCACTGCCCTTAAGCCAACGAGTCAACACGAACACAACGGTTAATTGCACGTTGTGTGAATGGATTTCAACGCGCGATTTTAATGTGTTTAGTAATTTTCATTGAAGTAAGCCTTGGTTATTCGATCACTATGATCATAGCTGAGGCAGGCGCTATTCGCATATCTTCACTAAGGTACTGGTAGTAAATTAAGACACATTTGACCTAATAATATAAAAGGCTTTTTCTAAAATAATTCCGAACTACAATTTGGAAATGATTTATTCTTAAGAATAAATGAGTTTGTCCTGCGTCCCAACTAGCTCTCAGCTATATTCTTATATTACTATAGATATACCCCCCAAATTTATTGGATTTTTAATCCACAGCTGGCGCTTCAGCTCAGCATATTCATTTTAGTTAAATAAGTGCTTTAACGCAAACGAAATTGGAGTACAAATTTTTATGGTGTAGCCCTTGAAATTTCTATATTGGACATACCTTTTCATGCATTACGAGAGTGAAGATAACCGCATGTTAAATGAAATTCGATCTTACGCCGATAACAACAGTTCCGGAAATAAGCAGAATCCCAGAAACCCAAAAATACCTACATCTTAGAACGTCCACATTTAGAATAGTAACACTAACAGAATTAATTACGTAACCCCAAATGAGGAAAAAGCCGGCCATACGTCGAATTTCTTAGCAATTTTATAATGTTGTAATAAATATCTTAACGTCAAATTACTTGTGCCGGTCTACGTGCGCGGGATGTACATAGTTTCATAACGAATAAATAGCGTGTGTTCATGACTCGGACTCTTAGATGGAATGAATACCAATGTATTAAATTCCTCTATTTCATCGCACGGCTTGTAAAAACGGACAAACCCGAGAACGACATACGGCTATTCGCTGAAGGATTATGTGCGGTGAATTGTAGTACTTCTGATATCTTTACTACAGTGGTACTGAGCTTGTACTATGTATCAACTGTTGACTTTAACAAAAGTGTTGAAACATCATAAACAAATTCCTAACTGTACGTAATGTTGTCAAACAGTTTGCATTTTCCATAACGGAATATAACCGTACAAGTAAGGTACAAGTTTTAAATAGCCCATTAACTTTCCATATCCTACTTCCTCCCATGAGGTAGCTGTTTTTAATACGGTTTACTTGTAGCTACTTCATTTCACTTAACCAGTTAGTATTTATTTTCTATGCTTCCAAATGTTAATATATGATATGCTGTTTAATGTTCCCAATCCATCTGTGATAAGCATTCGTGTATACCCAACCATGCTGATTCAGAGATTGCGAAAAATCTCACAAGATCATAACATATTGTAGTCCTTCAGGGTGTGCACATCTGTTCGAGACCGTAATCCAACGGAGCAAAGTCCATAGACAAGGGATGGAACAATGGAACAATGGTTTATGACGGGTATAAAAGCAATGCTTGACAGGTCCCGTAGGATGATGAGAATTAACATCGTAAAATTAAAAAAATCGTATCGATGAAAGTACGTGTGAAATGCATGACTCACCAAGGGATTGGAGATGCACATAAACAAGTAATCCAATAGGAATTTTAAGTGGATTCCGTCCACGTTCGTTGTTCACTAATACCATCATCCGATGGTCGCACGTTATATCTCATAGTGCAATCGTGTCAGAGTTTCGTCAAGGCGTTTTTTGAAAAGGGATAAGGTGGAAGCGTTAATTACATGTTCTGGAAGGGCGTTCCAAGGTTGTGACACTCGGAGGGAGAAGAAATTGAGTCGACATTCCAGTCGACTGTACTGTGTGATCACCTTAAACTGATGACCTCTTAGGGATGCGTTTTGACTACGTTTCAAAAGGGAATGACACGTGTGGTTGGGGGTTCTCAGTATCCGGTACACCAATATGAGATCGCCTCTCAAACGACGGTAACGTCCACTATATAAGTTAAGAGTTTTCAGCCTGAGTGGGTAGGGAAGGCTGGAAAGACCTTTGACGTATTTTGTCGCTCTGCGTTGTGCAGTATCGAGTGCAGTGAGGTGGCACTTCTGCCATGGTTGCCACGCTTGAATAGCGTACTCTGTGTGCGGTCTAATAAAAGCGCTAAGCATTTTCGGAAAGATTGAGGCGTCAAACTTCCCAAACGCTATACGCAGAAGGCCAAAGTGTTGGTTTGCTCTCTTGGAGGCCTTTTCGGTCTGCATTAAGCACCCAAGATCTTCTTGTACAAGCACGCCAAGATCGCACTCATGAGAGGTCCGCTGTAGAATGTCAGGTCCTAAGCGGTAGTTATACGCACTCTGATGGCGTATGCTCAAGATTTTGCACTTTGTGGTGTTGAACTGTAGCATGTTCTCGTTTGACCACTTGTATGCTTTGTCCAAATCATCCTGCAAGGCTGTGTGATCCTCTCCTGAAGCTATGGCACGCCATATCTTTAGGTCATCTGCAAACAGCAGAAAGTTGGAAGATAGTGCAGCTGCAAGATAATTTATGAAAACAATGAACAAGCGAGGCCCGAGTACCGAGCCCTGAGGTACGCCACACTGAACTTCGATTGGTTCCGACAGGGTATTTCGGACTCTCACATTCAGGTGACGTTGAACGAGAAATTCGCCTATCCATCCTAGAATAGGATTGCCGATACCACAACGCTGCAGCTTGTTCAGTAAAATCCGATGGTCCAGTCGGTCGAATGCCTTAGAGAAGTCCAAGTAAGCTACATCCACTCCGACTTCGGCGTCCACAGACTCCGTCCAGTTTGAACGAGCAATCAGTAAATTAGTTGTGCAGGACCTGCCTTGGCGAAATCCGTGCTGCTCCGGAAGGAGGATGTTGTTTTTCTCCAGGTACTCCATAAGGGCCTCGGCTACAATGGACTCCATGATCTTGGAGATTACCGGAAGAAGGGTAATCGGACGATAATTAGTTGGATCTGCACGGCTACCATTTTTGTGGATTGGAGTGATGATCCCGTGCTTCCACATCCTTGGGACGTGCATCTCGTTAAGGCATCGCTGAAAAAGTGTCGTCAAAGGTTCAGCTAAGCTCGTGGCGGAAACTTTCAGCGCTTTCGGCCGAATGCCGTCCGCACCCGGGGAGCTAAATTCGCGCAAGGACGTCAAGCGCTTCAGTACAGCTGCAGTTGTGAAGGAAATGTGGTTAAGGCCTGATGGCGGAATAAGTTGCCTAGATATGGTGCAGGATGTTTGCACACACTGGAAAGTGCGGCCGAAGTGATGTCCTAGGACGTTCGCCGCATCCTGTGCCGTATGTGCTAATCCGAAAGCTGTGCGCAGAGCCAGAATTCCGCGCTTAACGCGGCGAAGCTTATTTATGTGTCTGTATAGTAGCTTTGGGTTAACGCAGAACTTTGACACAAGATCTTGTTGGCTCTTTACCTTATCCTCCCTGACGAGTGTGACACAGTGGTTTCTTTGTGTAATATAGGTGTTCCAAGTATCCTCGCTCGTAGAGGCTATATGGGCGCGCCATGCCACATCCCTCAATCCCATGCATTTCCGGGTCCTGCTTCTGAGAAACGACGTAGCCTTGTCGGGTCGGGGTATTTTGGCTTTAGATGCCAATGCCACGAGCGTGTTGAATTTGTTGACAAATTTTCCGCATGCCACTTCTGGGGACCACTCAGTTAAGAAGGACCAGCTCGTAGCATTAATGAGTTCTGCCAGGTTATCGTAGTTGGTTACGACGTAAGATTCCACGTTGCTTTCATTAGAATAATCTGCATAACACAAGTATTGGAACAATAGTGTCGCATGATCGCTGCGGCCCAAGGGAGTGGATGTGGTTACTACGTCAATCATCAGTTCCACATTGGTGAAAACGAGGTCCAAAATGGCCGGTTTGTTTCCTGTCCTGAATCGCGTTGGGGATGTGACATGGTTGTACAGCGGTGATCCTGCAATTAGCTCTTGTAGATCGGCTTTGAATGGTTCACTCATGGTGGCTGGGGTTTCTAGGCCGTGCAGATTGAAGTCCCCAACCAGCAATACATGACTGTATGACCGTTCCAGTAAATTCTTCAAAGCAGAAGACAGGGCCTTGTCCATTTCTAAAGTGGACATTGGTGGACGATATACGATGGCCAATAAGCATTTATCGCCGTGCTTTAGGTGTAGGCAGCACCATAAGGAGTCTACGGTTTGAATCCCAGGGTCGTTCATGAGCTCGATGAGAAGGTCTGAACGGTAGTAGAGAATTACACCGCCGCCCTTGGTGGGTCGATCGTTACGCAGTAGTGACATGCCAGGTAGTTCGACCTCAGCGTCACTAATCATGTCGTTCAGCCACGTCTCAGTTATCATGATGAGGTCCCAACACATTGAGCTATGACGAGATCGAAGTTCTGCCAATTTGCTTAGAAGCCCTTGGGCGTTTGTATAAAAGCAATTGAGAACTACGGATGTTAGAAGCGTGTTTGAACATACGTTGGTTTTCCGAGAATTTACGCCGACCCTTGTTGGGTCGGCTGAGGGAAAAAAAAAAAAAAAAAAAAAAAAAAAAAACCGGGGCCGTTACGGTGGGATGCCTACAGCGCCCTGAGTCGATCTGCAGCAGACTGTCTTTTCCTTCTTCATCGAACGGCTGGGGCGTTTCATTGTGTTCCGGTATAGAAATGCAAACAGCGGGGATCGCGACTACTTCTTGCTGGTTTCGTGTTCCCTTATCCACTGGTAGCCTGGTTCCAACCGCCTTCAGACGTATTTCTGATGGCAATTTGTTGCGGAACTTGTGCCAATTCCCGAGCACAGTTGCAACCATTTGTTTGGAGTAAAGCAAGACTTTAAGCACTCGTGGACCACTTCCTTTGTAGTTTGGCGATATGGGTAACCTCGATGTTGAGCTGGCAATTACGTCGTGGAGAGATAGTGCTTCGCGGATATACCGCCACTCTTCCAAGTCATGAGCTTTGACCTGCGACTCTTCCGGTACCTGTGTTTCGGGGACACCATGGACAAAGATGGATCTTTCATCAGTTTGCTTGCGGTGTTCTCCAGGATTTTGTTTTCGTTGTCGACGCTCACTCCAAGGTATATCCGGGAATATGCGAACTCCGCATGATGAATCACGAAGACGGTGAGCTGACAAGAGGACTGTCTTTGCTTCGTTACCGGACTGCAATGTCACTTGAAGTAGTCTCGGCTCGCCATAGTGAAGTGAGTTGGGGTGGCGGATGATACGACATAAGCTAGCCTGTTTAGGCTGCATTCCAACTGCTCGGCATATGGATTCCCACTGTTTCATGTCGTCCAGTAGTCTATCTTTGATAGAGTTTGCCTTTGACTCAGGCACGTTAGAGCATATTATCTGCATCGAACTCTGCATCTTCTTGGAGTTCGTACATTTGGATACCGGCATGCCTCCTATTACCGGCGGCGTGGGGGGAAATCTTTTCGTGTACACATTGTTATTAGTGTCGCCTCTAACAACCTTCGGTGTGCTTGCAGACACGCTGGTTAAATTTGCCACGGGTGGACAATCAGCGACGATATGTGCATAGGTAGTCGGACTACCTGTGTTATTCGGTAAATCGGAATGCACTGGAGTTTCATGAGCCACAGCCATATCACTCGGGAAAACCGAACTCTGCAACGTTGAATTCGCCGGGGTTGGCAGTCTTTCATAAACTCTCTGTTTGCAGCCTATCGTGAGTGGGGTTGCGGGATGTATGCTCTCTACTAAACAATCGTTTTGACTGGTTTGTGCCAGGTGTGGGCATCCGGCTAGACAACGTGAGTCGAGTGCGGCACCAGCCGGTTGCGATCCACCCGCTGTTTCAGCTGTTGCTAGTCGCACAATTTGGGTTAGTTTGTCACATTTCTCTGTCAGTAGAGCAACGCACCTCACGAGCGGGTTGGCCATGCACTCAGCACAGAACCAAATGGAGTCTGATGTGCAAGGTCGTTCCTTCATTTTTGCCACACCTGCGCACCGGGGATGAAAGCTCTTTTCACAGATATTACAAGTTATTGCAATCCGGATTGTTTTAGAGCACGATTTCAAAGCACAAATCACTTTCGTTTGCTGTTGCGTGGGCCGACGAGCACTTGTTTTCCTTGTAGCTGTACTACGAACAATTGCCGAATTTTGCAGTTTCGTCGTGAATGGCCAATCGATGAGATCTCCACAATTAGCAAGAGATCCTCAATCAAATTTGCACAAATAGAAAAATACACCAAATGAAATATATTGGTGCACAATTCACACAGAAATATAACGCAAAACACAGTAATTCCGAAGCAAAAGTGGAATCCAGCACGTGAATCCAAAAATCCGCGGCGTCCGTGGGTACAGGCAAAGCGTTGGCTTGGATCAGAGATGATTCGAGCAAAAAGAAAAAGTTAACGGATCAAAAAACAAATAAATCCTTATTATAAGCGTTTACCTATTTAAATGCACTACAACTTCAAGATAGTTTGAAGTGGGAATCGGATGTGTACACACAAAATAGTATAAAGAGTCGTCGTAATTCAGTAAATCGGCGCAAAAGCAAAAGGAAAACGATAAACGCTCACTCGTGTTTTGCTTCATTTGACAGATGTGGTACGTTAATCCAGTTTACATACATCCAATCTACTCACAAGGACACTTCAGAATGTATCATCACCGTCATGTTGCGGAGAGGGTGGTTATGCACCTTGTTAGGCTTACGTTATTTCGTCCTCCAAGTGGAACGGATTATAGCAAGTAATGTAAATTGAAATGTGTTACACCGAGGCATTTTTGAAGAGGGTTAATGTAGGGGCAAGAATAATTTGAGTCTGAAGGACATTCCAGCCACGGGAAACACAAACGGAGAAAACGTTCCGTCGACAATCAAGCCGACTGTTGTGAGTAACCAGTTTGACGTGATGGCCACTCAGATTGATATTTTGGCTCACCTGCAACAGATTGCGACACGGGTGAGTTGGGTTCTTCAGTTTAAGTAAACTCTGATTAGGTCTCATCGCTGAATTCCATATGCACCATTGTACAATCTCAGAGACTGCAGTCTGCGTTGGTAGGAGAGAGGAAACTATCTTCTAACGAGTTTGGTTGCTCTACTTTGTGGAACTTCAAGTGCATCGAGGTCGCACTTGCGTTAGGAACGCCAGGCTTGGAACGCATATTCTACGTGAGGCCTGCCGTAGGTGTTCAGCAATTGCGAAAAGCCTGATGTCTCAAAATTCCCGAAAGCTTTCCCTAAGAGTCCAAGATGTCGACAGGCTCTTTTTGATGTCTTTGTAGCCTGTCTCTTGCTACCAAGTTCGTACTGCACAATCACCCCAAGGTCGTTTTCTTGGGAAGCACTTTGTAACAGCTGGTCCTTAAATCGGTATTAACAGATAAGCTGATAGCATATGCTTACGACTTTGTATTTGGTCACGTTGAACCTGAGCCGGTTATCGCTAGACATCCCTTAAGCCCTGTCGAGATTGCTCTGTAATGCCATGTGATCATCCGATGTCCTGGTATCGTGCCAAATTTTGATATCATCTGCAAATAATAAGAAACTCGACTGCAGTGCGTTAGCAAGGTCTTTAATGTATACCTGGATTAAACGCGGCACTAGTACCGATCCTTGGGGTACGCCACACTAGACTCAGATTGGGTCGGAATTGGAGCTACCGACGCCCACATTTATCTGACGTTGAGTGAGGAAGTTGCCGATCCAACCGAGCACAACGCTACTTATTCAATAGGTTTGAAGCCTGTGAAGGAGAATATGGTGGTCCGAACGATCGAACGCTTTCGAAAATTCCAGGTAGCAACCTTGACTCCCACCATGGCATCGGCTGACTTTGTACAGATTTCTCGGGCTAGCAGCAAGTTTGTAGTGCATGATCAATTTCGGCGGAATCCGTGTTGCAGCTACACTTGGATGTCGTTGCTCTAAAGATATCCCATGAGGATCTCTGCAATTATACGTTCCATTAGTTTTGAACAGACTAGGAGGAGCGTGATTGGACGGTAGTTCGAGGGCTGCGAACGATTACCACTTTTGTAAATAGGAGTGACTAATCCATGTTTCCACATTGTGGGAACCTGCGTTGAGAAAACCGAGATAATGGTTTGGAAAGGTTCGTGGCCGCTGTCTTCAATATTTTCAATTTGATGCCGTCCACGTCAGATGAGCTGTGCACGTACAATGACAATGGCGTTTTCATAACCTTGACTGCCATGAACGGTACGTGGTTTAACCCTGGTGGCATTGAAAGCTGTGTCAAAATCGGATGAAATGATGATTCACTACGGAATGTATGAATGAATTGTTGCCGAATCACGTTGGCTGCATCTTGTGCGGTTTGCGCAAAACCATCCGTTGCACGTAAAACCCGGATCCCGCTCTGCTATTCGCACAGTTTTTTGACGTGTTTATACTGCAACATGGGATTTCCACTGAATTTCGCCGCCAAGTTCTGTTGGTGAAGGAGTTTGTCTTCGCGGATCAACTTGACGCAGTGGTTTCATCGAGTTGGGTAATCATCCCAGGTCAGGTTACTTGGACATACGTTGTAAGCGTGATAGGCTGAATCCCTCTAATCTATGCATTTTCTAGTACGGCTCATCAGTAACGGATTCAATTGTTTCGGGCGAAAACCCTTTCTTGCTGACACGTTTGCTATCAACTCAGTGAATTAGGTGACAAACAACATCCAGGTGACGTCGGGTGGCTTCTCGGCAAGGAAGCACCGGTCGGTTTCTTGAATGAGATTGGACAAGATATCCTAAGATGGTACATTGTTCTCACTGATGTACTTCAAGCAACAGAGGTAACGAACGAACAACATTATGTGATCGCTACGGTCAAGTGGTGCATCTATGGTCACGGTGTCGACAATTAGTTCACAGTTTGAGAGAACAAGGTAAAAAGAGTGGGTGTGTCACCCCATCGGAATTGCGTGGGAGAGGTGACATGGTTGTAGAGGTATATCAGCGCTCACCTCTTGCAAATCAGTGTTGAATTATTTGCTGTGTGACGCTGGAACTTCGATTGCGTGCAGGTTCTAGTGCCACCAGAAGGACGTTACTGTGTCTTCTTGCCAGGACTAATTTCATCGCAGAAGCTAAGCACAGATCCGTTTCCATAGTGGACATTGGAGGGCTGTAAACTATTGCTAATAAACAGACGTCACTACGTCTTAGGCGCATACGACACCAAAGAGAATCGAGAACTTTGGTTTCTGTGTTCTCAATGAAATCAATTTGCAGGTCGGATGGATAATACAGGAGCAATCCTCTCTCCTGTTCTACCTCCATGGTCTAATGTGGAAGTCAGGCCGCGTACTGCAATCTCAGTATCGGTGATCTCCGTGTTCATCCATGTTTTGGTAACCATAACTAGGTCCCACAGTGTGGAGATCTGACGAATACGAAGTTCGCTTACCTTGCTGATGAGACCTTATGTATTGGTATACGAGCAGGTGAAAGCATCGGTGGCCGGAAGCATGTTTCTGAGTGCTGGTTTCTAGTGATGCTCTATGCCGACCCTTGCGGGGTCAGGTGCCGGTCGTTCTTCCTTGTAGGACCGATGAGGCGCGCCCTGGGGCCAGTTCAGTTTGTTGTATAGAGCTCTCGGCGCCAACAAGAGGATGGCCACGCTGTACTTCTTTAGCTGCCGGTGGGTTTTGCATTGTCTCTCTTCTTAGCTACACCGTGACAGTTGTATTGGTAAATTGATTGCTCAGTGTTATATTGTCTATCTGTGGCCCGGCGCCCATTGACTTTATCCGTATTTCGGATGACAGCATTTTACCCTTTTTGTGCCACCTTTAGATCACGTGTTCTGCTATCAATTTGGAGTGCAATGATACTTTCATCAACCGGGAACCACATCCTTTATAGTTAGGTGAGAGCGATAATCTTGACGTCGAATTAGAGGTAACATTTTCAAGTGCAAATGTGAGGCACATCGCTTAAGTCTTGCGTCCCTGGCAGCAACGCCATAGCGATGCCCACACGGTCCCACAGTAAAGGACAACTACTGACGTTGCTAGATTTTTACATCTTCCATAACAAATACGACATAAAGTCGTAGAAGGGTGCAAGGTAAACCGTCATCATCCACGAAGCAAACTTATTTTTACCTCCATTTAAAGAAACACCAGACGTGTTTGTTCGCATCGCCTGAAACGTAGCCATGAATTCTTATTAGCTGGAGTTAGCAACGGAGCACGAAAGCATGCAAAGTCTCTGAATCACTTTATGTAGAGATTGTCAACCGTGGAACACTCCTCCGAATTGCGTCATTCCTGTACTCAAGCGATCTGTCTTTCTAAACGGACTGTACGGTGCATTACACCGACTGGGTCAAGTGACATAACTCTTATTCATCTGGCGAAGACATAGTGCGAACACGCACCATTTCCACTGACCCCCAATGAAATTTAGGCTGATAAATAAGCACGTTTCTAAACGTTAATAGTGTTTGATAGGATAGAATGCTTAAATTTAAAAGTAACACAGGATGATTATGCAAAAAATTATATTTAAAGATGTTCCACCGTATAACGTGACATATAAGTATTCTAGGCATGGTACAGTCTCATAGTGTAGTGTAGCGCTTATCAAGTAGATGTGATATTACTAATTTTTTAATGTTGTAATATGGTGTCGTAATGGTGATTTCCGCATTTCAGTGGGAACAGATGCTAAGAGAGTAAAAATAGTGCAAACAATCCAAACAGGGGTGTTACGATACTATTTTCAGGTGGTGGCCACGGCAACGTTTGTAATGGGCTAGGGTCAGCAGTGATGTACATGGGTAATCGCTCTCAGCTGATATCCGATATGTGAGAATCAGATCTCCGTTAAGAAGTCGCTTTGCTGAGGAGAACACACCGGGTAAACGTAGCACATTTCGTAAATGAGACCGGATGATCCACGCGCTGCATTTGTAGCGCATTTTTCGGTTGCTCCTGTCTCATTTTAACCATGAACAATACGCCTGAACAACATATTTAACATGGGGAGGAATATACGAGATAATCAGTAGTGGTACAGGTCCTCGCTCAAGGTTGTCGAAAGCTCGCATCAAAAGCAGCAAGTCCGCTTTTGTTAATACCACGAAACATAGTGAGTCCACAGATGTTGGCAACTCTTTAATTTGCTTGCATGTGTCGCACGAAGACCACCCTAAGGGAATTGTAAACATTACGGTTATCCAGTATCCCTCCATTGTTCTCAGTTCATTTATACAAAACGTTCACCATTGGAAGCCCACTGTTTCTCCTAAACAGTACTTGACCAGGCAACATCATACCTGAGTGGTCAAAAACTTATTTAATTTAAACTTAACTCTCTTATTTTCTCAGGAGTGTTCGAATTCATATCGGCTGCATTTAGTATGTACGCTGCAAGAACAATTGCCGAGAACTTCCAGCAAATGTCTTTTGCGTATGCCCCATCAGAAGCTGGTGGTCTGCTGAATTTTATATTCGATCCAGTAGGAAATGCATCCACCGGTAAAGTGTTGTTGAAGTTAGCACCAATGCATTTCTCCTCTTTGATTGGATACCTGAAAAGAACCATTTTCAATGCTACCCCATCGATACGGGTGCTTCAATTGTTGCCTCTTGAAGTGCGCCCGGACCACATTGAAGACAACGCATACGGAGTTGCTGCCAGTTTAACAGTGTCTACCATCCTGTTCGCCACAATGTCTGTCTTGGCATTGTTTGTCTTCGCTGTGGTGTACTGCTTTTGCATCAAGGGTTTAAGAACCCAACGAAAGCAGCAAATTGTGAGTTCTCATAATCTATGCAATTACTGGAATAATATGCATGAAATCTTCTAACAGATGCTATAACACATTTTACCTAGCGTCAACTATTGACGCTATCATAAATTTAGTGTGGAGATGGTTTAGTCGGCATGATTTCATCTTGTTTGTACTTATTAGTGTCCCCTTCTTACTGCTTACATGCGTAAAGAGCCGCAAAATTTTACTTTTCAAAACTTTTGACATAAATATCAAACGTTTTAAGGCAAAAATGACGCGTGAAGAAATTTTATCCAGCTGAAAACTAATACCGTTTCGAAAAACTGTTGCAATGTCATCCATTTTCTGAGCCTGTACCTAAATGATTTGAGACAAACTGGTTGCATTAACAATGATGTTTCAAATTAAAGCTTCGAATTTGACATTGCAAAAATGCTGCATGTTACTAATGCATATGTACCCATTTAATTACATACCCAAATTTACTTGTAAATATACTATGTATATATGACGTTTATGCGAGTGCATGTTGGTGCAAAATAGCATTCCTATTTGAGCGCGAAGTTCCAATAGGTGCATAGATTACTTTGCAGTACGGACCAGACTATACCTACAAAACGATCGCCCTGGTTGGATGAGGGCACTTCTAGAATGTGTGAAATGACGCTCTTGTTAGTCATATATTATGACATTAAGTGAATAAAGCGCTTTGTTTGGTTTAACTGCTTCTGAAAATTGTGTGCTACCAAGTTACACTCAGGCGCTGCGCTAACAAAACAATTTCAGGTACATGAACTCGTTTTAGTCATAACTAATATTTTCGTACACCTATATGGAAACTAAGACTTATAGTCGGCGCCGTTATATACATTGTGAACAGAGGCTACTCCCAAAAACCAGGAAGCTTCCTTCGGTTTCATGATCTGAGCCCTAGCCAAACGGTCTGTTGTTTTGTGTCTGGTTGTTCCCCATCTGATCCCTTTCATAACGATCGTTTTCTTCTCCTATGAACTATACTTACCGCGGAGCGTTAAGATCAGCAGTTACTGTTGCCTTATCTTTTATTTTACATTGTCTATTGCAGACTGATAACTTTTGTTGTCTTACTTTGCTAGTTTTGTTTAACTGAACTTCATCCCAGTTAGCAAGGTTTTGTAGAAAGTCATAGAAACCCTTCAAGTTCCTCCCCCTCAAGATTGTGTGTTTTAATAAAGATGAATGTCGTCTCCTACGAAACGCCGCTCGTTTCTCAAAGGTGAATCTACGTTCTGCGTGATCTATCACCAGAGGATCAGGTCAAAATGAGGATAGCGGTTGATGAACTTCGAACCAGAGGAGCGAATGATGTAACTGCCATCCACAATGGATTTTCGTGTGGTTCGGAAAACAGCGATCTCGTTGACGACCGGTATTCATCATGCCCATACAGCAGTGCCGAAAAATGGAATACGCTACTCTTTGCCATTGTGTGCAGTATACGAAGTAAACTGGATAAGATTAAACTTCTTGCATCTGAGCAAAGCGCGGATTTGATGGCTTTTGTAGGGACCTAGTTTTCCTCAGCCATTCTTGACTCAGAAGTGCTTATCCCAGGGTATCACCAATCCAGGGTTGCTCAACATGGAATGATGTTGGGTGGCGGCCTAGTCATCTATTGGAATGCGAGCCTTAAGGCCCAATTGGTTGAAGCTCTATGAAGCTCTCTGGTGTTGGATGCAGAGCTTTCATGCTTGATGTCGCCTACAGTAACCATTCGAGATCCGGAGCTCATCTCTTACAATCAGTTAGAAAGTATGGAAGATTCAAGGATTGTCTAATTGTGAGGGACTTTAATGCCCCCGATATTAATTTGAACCTCCCTCCATCGTGACCTCCCTACGGTATCCTATCCTGCTACTCTCATTGAAATCGTTCTCAACTGCAACTTATTTCAGCATGTCACGATGTCTACCGAAATCCTTACTGGCCAGACGTCCCATGTCCTTGATCCCGTGTTCTCCCCGTTAAAGTCAGAAGTCGCAAACCTGGCTATTCCTTAACACATCGGCAAAATGGAAAATGAAACCGTCTTATTCCAGTAGACTCGACACTTCAAAATCCAAGAACAAGACAGTCGGCGATGGAAATTTTGGCACACAGATCCTCACCGTCTGATAACTACTGCAAACGCTAGCGATTGGCGTATTCCTGATGACTTGGACCTGTAAGTAGTATGGAATATTTTGTAAAATAAGATGACGTAACTAATCGAGATTGTCATACTAGCCACAAACACCCAAAAACCTTCACTTGAGGTCTACCCTGGAGTGATCATGAAGTGATGTACCTTTTAAAACGCCAGAGGTCATGAGACCGTTTCAAAATTACTCAATCGGAGCGTGACTACTTGAGCTACAAAACAGTTAGAAAACACTGTATCACATTTAGACGCAGGAAACGGCAACTATAGGAAACCACTTTGGCTTCAGTATCCAGAGCAACTCCCAAGATGTTTGTATCCTACCTGAAAAAATTATCAAAGCTGGTGGTAGTATTTCCGCCCTGCATTTCACTGACCAAGTTGCTTTGCTTCACGAAGACGTCGTAAAAGCTAGCCTGCTATGTAGGCAGTATTCGTCTGTCTACTCGTTCGAGACACGGTTTCCGACGATGCGGTACCCACGTTGCCTTGCATTCTGGGGCACATAGATAGTCATGATGATGCTGAGAAACTCCTTCTTCAGTTTGACCCGAATTCTTCTTCAGATCCTGATGAGTTGCACCTCTTGTTCCTCAAAACTGCCACGTTGTTACAACTTTCTTCGGAGTCTTACGTCGCTTAGTTGAAGCTCGACGCCGCACAGTTGCCGGAAAAGTGGGAATGTTCCTACCGATATACTGAGGAGGAGATCGTCATGATCCCGCGAGCTATCGACCCATTTGCTTAAAATCAATGATATGCAAAATCAAGTAACATAATCTCAAGTCAGCTCTCCAGCTCCACGTGGACGCTCTGGACGTTATCTCTGGCGCTCAGCATGGGTTTTGAAGAGGGCATTCGTGTATCTCAAACTTGCTTGTTGCCACAGAAATGTGGACGAACACACTGGATGCCGGAAAATGCCGTGATGTTGCTTTTGTTGACTTCGGCAACGGCTGTTTTGTAAACTTCAAAGAATTGTGCATCTAGGAACTTCTTGAAAATCAGAGTTCCTGCATGGTCGTACCATGCAGCTGATTGCGGAAGATGTGTGTTCCGTCCTAGTGCTTATGACCAGTGGTATTCAAAAAGGGTCGGTCCATGGGCCCGAAACCTGCAAACGTTTCATCAACGAATTACCCACCAGGCTTCTGATGAATTGTCCAATCTATGCGGATGACCTAAAGCTTTTTTAGGAGGTACCCATTCTGGTTTATCCCGATATACTGCAATTGTTGCTGGGACTACTACATGACTGGACAGTCCAGTGACAATTACCATTGAATCGTGACACATGCTCCGTTTATCCAATTGAATCTTCCGAACCGTTTAGACGCCATCGCATGGGTGAATTTTGTTCATTTTGCGTGTCAAGTGAGGGACCTTGGCGTACCCCTCTCACCTTACCTACGGTCAACCCAACACACCATAAACAGGGTCACCGCTGCCGGCAGGATATTCCATGCTTTACGAAGAGTCTTCTCCCGATTAACGCCAGAGATCCACAAAATTATGTTTGCCTCCCATGTGAAGGCGATTTTCGTGTACGGATTGCCTGCGAACCAATCCCCTCACGAAGACTGAATGCAGCCTGATTGAGGATGTCCAACGACGCAGATGGAAAGCTGTCCCGGAGTTGCGGAAACTCCATTATCCCCTTCGGCTTCAGCGCATGAACCAGTTCTTCATGGATTATCGTCGCCGCTGTCGAGAATTGATTTTGATTCGAAGTAATCGAAGAGGACGGCTGGGAGGTAAGATTCAAAGATTCATTTCGTTGAACTCTGATAGTGTGAAAAGTAGACTGCTGGAAACTGTTTAAATGTTGGTGGCTTGGATTACATACCAAAGGTGCTCCGCCTACTCTTGTGATAAACGACTGAAACCCATTAGCCCAGCAAGCCGTCGATGCGCACACAGAAGAAAATTACAAACTTCTTTTAGATTTTCATCTGATGGGTATGCTCGGGTCTTGCAGTTTTCAATGCAACTGCGGCGCTTCCCTTGGAATGCAGCTTCTCAACCCATCGAGGTGTCCGCATAATGATCGGAAAGTAATGGAGCCGATAGAATGTCTCGTTTCTGTCCTCTACAATCTAATTAATCAATGAATTATCCCAAACTGCCGCTTTTTTGAAGTCATTGCGATGTGCGGCATAAAATAAGCTTATTGTTGATCACTAGCATACATCCATAAACTTCGCAAATGGACTGTACGGAAACATTTTGTCAATATGAAAAATTGTCGCACCGGTTGGAAATTTGGTCTCAAAAGATGTCCTTAAGAATAAATGAAAATGCAACCCATGCTCTCCAGCAATGTGAGTTAACTGTTAGAAAAAGTCACAGACTTCAAAGCAACTGGACCTCAAAAGGAATATGTAAACACAGGTATTCTTACTGTACAATAACCTTGGTTGTACCCTGAAATTGCTGATGGAGTGATTAAAATAAGTGGATAATGTGCGCTTAGGTCCGAAGGCCCAGGTAAGCCAAAGAGTCCTTTTGACGACGTCAACTTTGGTGCAGCTCAGTCACTCAACTATTAACTCGCTCCACAAGCAAAATAAGCCATCATTTCAATGGACTCGTTGAATTGTATAAAGTAGAATGGAGGTACAAGGTTAGCACCATCACCTCCAATTCAGCACATGTATGTAACCGCGACCCGGTTGTCCTCATGGAACTGGAGCAGCCGCAATAAAATAGTACGGTTCTAGTAAGTTACTTAAGTTGATGTCCAATAGCCCTTTGAAACTTTCCTGGGTCGGCTCATTGACAACAGTCTCCGGTAGACGTTTTCCGTCATTTACTAGCCAAGTGGAAAGAGCGACATCGATGCGGACATGGAGCCTCCTCGGTTGGAATAGCACACAGCTATGTGCACGTTTCTAGCCATCGATATTGACATGGAAAAGCTGCTGTATCTCTTTCCCTACCGACCCTCTTATTATATGCTTCGTAAAATTGTGGTCTTCACGAAAAAGACCGTATTCTATGGAGAAAAGTTTCATCTACTGAATCTGGAGAGAATAGGTAAGATCTCTAAGCTAGGAGATGGTCTTAGGAACTTGCTTCTGGACATTTTTGATTAAGGAACATTCATGCTTATTAAGTGGAAATGCAATCATACTGGACTTTACCGTGGTGCTATGGTTTGTGTGCCTCAGCGATCCAACGAGCGATGTTGGATGGTGCTTTTGCACCTTCAGAGCCACTCGTACCAGATTGGTCAATGGTTAGAGGCAATACAGACTCAGCCCCCTGGTCCGCCAGGTTGGGAGTTGGAATGAGAGTGACACCTTATTCCTTTAAACGGACTCCTTCTAGCCCAATGCCAAACCCGCTGCCTTGCGGACAGGTTTTGGAACCAAAGGTTTTGGTTGAGAACCCTAATCGTCCTCCTGTCTAGGCATGGGCAACCTGACAATATCCTGCCAACGCAACACAATGAATCACTCTTCAAACAAATTTCTGATGCCCTAGCCCCCACAGAAGATAATCAACGGTGCCCTATCTGCTGCATCGAGCAAGGTGGATAAAGGTTTGGATGCTACTGCTCAAACCCTCCCGTCTTCTTATTCCCCGCTTACGCTTTTTTACCCTTATCGTCCCTTTCCAGCTTCACTTTTATCCCCTCTGTTTTCAACCCCCAATTCTCGGCCCTCCCCTACCTTGCTTCAATGGTTGCTTGTCTTTTAGTTTCAACTCACGTGTGAACGCGGAGAGTCAATCCTGCCCTGTCAACAAGCCCATGTCCAAGCAGGCGGTCCATTCCAGTTCGTCGGCCTCTATTTGGAGCCCTCGATCCTCCTTCAGATTCGCACGCCTCAATGTTCGCCCATTGCTTCAGGTCGGCCAACAAGCAGCACTTGCCCGAACATTAGAGACCCTCTCGATCAATATCTGCTGCTTATCGGAGAACCGCCTGCAAGACTCGAGCTCTGTGCTCACTCTCTAATCCCCTTCAGGTGACACTAGCAGCACTTTCTCATTGCGCCTATCCGGTGACGATTCAGCTTCGAGCACCACCCAAGCTGGTGTTGGTATTGCCCTGAATCCCCGGGCTGAAGCTACTCTGGTTGATTGGATTACCATCGGTAGCCTGATGTGTGCGGTCCGATTGGCTGGCACGTTCAAAACTTCGAAGGCGCGTGTGGCTAACAGGTGTTTATTCGTCATCGCTGCCTACGCACCCACAAACTGTAGCGATGATTCGGGAAAGAACGACTTCTAACGCCAACTGACCCAGCTAGTAAACCACAGAAGAAGCACGGCCAATGGTGTGCTGGCTGGGGATCTGAACGCTCAGGTTGGAGAGTTGTCCACTGATGAGATGAATCTGGGCGGTCAGCACGGTGTAGGCTCCAGTAATGATAACGGTGGGCGGTTACTTCATTGGTGGGAAGTTTCTCGCTTATTTCTTGCGAGCACTAATTTCCGACACAGCACCCGCCGGAGGGTGACTTGGCGCCCTCCAGCCTCGAACCAGCCTTGGACGCAGTTCGATCACATTGCTATCAGTTACCGATGGAGAGGCTGCGTCCAGAACTGTCGCTCGATTTGGAGCACATGCGTAGACACCGAACATGCACTTGTATGTGCTGACCTGCAGATGCGCTTTGGCGGACGTCCACGACGATGTTGTGAGCGCATTGACACCAGCCAACCGACGAAGCCCGCTGTTCTGAATGCGTATCGAAGTATGCTGACATGCGAGTTGAGTAATCGCTCACTGGAGACAATTGAAACTCAATGGTCTCATATTCACCGGACCTTACTAGCAGCAGGCAAATCCTCATCTGGTAAGTCTAATAATCAACATGGATATTGGGTCTCTTCACAGTCTCTGGAAGTTATCGACGCTCGCCGGCATATTCCGGCTGGAAGCGAACATAATGAAACTCGCAAAGAGCTCCTGGCAAAACTCCGTGCTAGCCTGAAGAGAGACAGCGAATCTAAGTGGTGTCATCGTGCATCAGAGATGGAAATGACCGCTGCCCTTGACAATTATAGCAAGTTATTCCGTCTGATACGGAAATCGGGCAGCAGAAGAATTGGTGTTGGTGGAACTGTATGTGACGAGAGTGGACAGCCTATCCACAGCTTGCAAAACGCTTGGAGCATTGAGCTGAGCACTCTGAAAGGCAATTTCATCGGCCGGAACTGTTAGACTTCTCGCCGGCGGGTGACCGCCCTGCTCCGTGGGCTTTCCCTTTGGATTCACCCTCTCGCTCAGAAGTCGAATATGAGATTGAACTGTTGACGTTGAACAAAGCCGCGGGACCAGATGATCTTCCTCCAGCCCTCTTGGAATTCGGGGGCCTGCTCTTGTGGATGATTTACATGAGTTGCTAGTCAAACTGTGGGAGCAGGAAAGTGTCCCAACCGACTGGAGCCGCTCCGTTATTGTTCCCATCTTCAAAGGCGGCTCGCGCTCGGAATGCGGCAGCCATGGAGAAATCAGTCTGGTCTCCATTGCCTCCCAATTGCTTGCCTCTGTCACCCTTCACAGACTGCCTGGCACGCGTGAAATCCAGATTCATGAAGAGCAAGCCGGATTTCTCTGAGGTCGTGTCTGCATTGACCACATCTTCACCTTGCGTCAGTTGTTGGAAGACCGTCACATGTATTGGCGGCCTACCCTAGTCGTGTTCCTCGATGTCAAAGGTGCATCCGATTCGGTGGTTGGACTTGCACTTTGGGACTGTCTACTAAGGAAATGTGAACCTGAGAAATTTTAAAATATTATCCTAGCATCATATGCGCGTAGCTCGGGCAGAGTGAGGGCTTACGGCAAACTGCCGTCGCCCTTTAATATCTCCAGCGGTGTGAGACAAGGATGCCCGCTGTCACCTTTCCTCTACAACCTCGATATTGACGAAGTCATGGAACTCGCCTTTACAGGACACGACATAGAAGGTGTGGACTTGCTCCCATGAGAACGATTACTTGACTTAGATTATGCTGATGATATTGCCCTAATCTGTGAGAGCTCACAAACGTGACAAGCTGCAGTGTACAGATTAACAATAGCTGTCCGTCAGTTGGAGCTTTGCTTCGCACCCTCGAAGTGCAATGCGTTCCTCTAAGATTGGTCTGGACCGCCTCCTGCGCTAACCGTTGGAGGGGATCAGCTAGTATCCCCTCAAAAATTCAACTACCTGGGAAGTTGTATCAGCGCCCGTGGGATTGAAGATGAGTTCACGAACCGTATAAAAAAAGCCCGATTCGCTTTTGCTAACCGTCGCCACTTATGGTGCCGGCGCGACATCACACTTGCCCTGTAGGGTAGAGTGTGCAATGAAGCGGTACGTACGGCCCTACGGTACGGTTGGGAAACCTAGCCGCTTAAAGCAGCGGACCTGAAGAGGCTAGTTACGTTCGACCACCGGTACCTTCGTAATCTAGCTCACATCTGGTGGAAACATCGCGTGTTCAACGAGAGTGTTCGACGCCTTGTTTACGGCACAGAAAAAAGGAAAATAACTGCTCAGCACCGTTATTTCATGCACCAGGCTCCGATGGCTCGGCCACGTGTTACACATGCCAGCCCACCGAAGAGCGTTGTTTGCGCGCCGGGGTTGTGGATGGAAGAAGAGAAGGGGTGGCCAAGCGATGAGTTGGTCGAGAGGATTGAAGGTCCTCATTTCTGAGCAGGCTTCGTTTGGAGCGTCCCAGCTCCCTGGTTGGGGTCCGATAAACGACGAACATTTTTGGCTGGATACACTTGCTGATATGGCTATGAGCAGACCTCACTGGCCTTCGTGCTGTGAGTTCCTTTGTCCCACCCCATCTCTCTTAGCCTCCCCCTCCAACCACGGTCTCATTATTTGGCCTTATATAATTTCGTATAATAATTATTTTGGTGAGCTATAGCCGGCTGGTAGTTTACCGGAACGATGCCCATCCGTTACCGGTAGCTCAGCCGGCTTGCCCCAGCTGCATTTTTGTTTTCTCTTTTCTTCTATGTATTGCGGCACAGTAGCTGAGGTGTTTCCCACCACTAGCTAACGTGTATGACGATGACGACGACGATGATGACGAGTGGAAATGCAGCCGGCAGACCATAGAAGTGGTGGCAAAGGAAAAGAGAACGGAGGCTAAGTTATGTTCGGCGTCATTCAAGAGAAGGTTGTTTTCGTGGTACAGGTTATCCAGTTTTCTGCGTTGACCTTTTTAATTGTATCCTGTGTGCTTTTCAGGTCAGATGTTATTTTTACGCAAGAATCTTTCTTAATGCGCGGCGTGTTTTAGAAGGAACCTCCGAATTTGTTAAATTTCAACTTGCTCAGATGCCAAAATCTGCTGGGTGCGGCATTTTTGTAATTTGTTGGACCAGTCGTACATTATACCAGCGGTCACCTGTAATCGATTAGCTGCGTCAAGTTCAGACACTCCTAACTACAGATTAACATCATCGACATGGATCAAGCTTTCGGTTTGGAGTGTTGCAGGAAGCTCAGTTAAATACAGCTTGAACAGTTCGGGTCCAAGGACAGATCTATGTGAAACCCCGCTTGACTTGGAAAGGGTTTCGTTCACTTGTAGCTGCATGATCCTACATTCCAACCCCAGCGCTCTTTGCTGGATGCTGCCTCGTACCTTGTGTATTTAATACTGTCTGAATTGGATAACAAGTGCGGATCTGTACGGCTTCTTTTTCCCGACTAATCAAATGTCGTCTGGATCCTTGACCGAACTCTGCTACTCTACCTGATTAATCTGAACTGGATCCACCCAAATGCTTGGCAGCTTTTTTGCGAAATTACTTCACTGATCATAAGTAGTTTAGTCTGCGGAACGGCAAATGCACCTACATGTTCTGCGCTAATTGTGGCGCTTTTCAGAGTGCAATGTTCTCAAAATTTTCATGCTCTTTATGTGTCCAAAGTTTGCCCACGTCAAAAGTATTCATTGGATGTAAATATGCTGGTGATGTCGTTCTATGGCACATGGCTCTATCCATATCTCCGTGTCTATTGACCCAATACGTAGGTTGGTCCCTGCACGTTTTAAAAAATTTCTTTCAAAGTCTAATGGATTTGCCATAAGGCGGTCGCAATTTTGCAAGAAATAAGATGGCGCAAAACCGCAGCTTGGTACATTGCCCTTCTTCTACTTAACATGTTTAGTTCTATACAGTTTTTGTGGTTAGGTTTTGAGCCACAATTTCGAGACAAAGCAACAGCAATATTGGATTTAAATTTAACGCGCAACTCAAATAGTGTATAAATAACCACCGTGCGTGACTTCTGGCTACTATGGTGGAAATAGAAACAAACATTTTTCCGAATAATTGTGAGAAGTAGCCACTTTTAAGTAGAAACCAAAATATTTTCGCGATAACCATGTTCGTTACAGTTTATCGTTCGCTGTTTTGTCATAAGAGGTAGTTTGACTTGCTGAGCTGTAGCTACGCGGATGCATTTCGGTATTACATTTTATTTCCACTCTTCTCATTCAGAGTCAAATGTAAAACTGTAAACAGACGAGTTAACTGCGATGAAGCTCGGTCTCGTTATCGTCGGCATTTTGAAGAGATAATCGCAGATGGCGTCGGTCAGTAGGCCATTGGCATACGCAAAAGTTTGAAATGGCTATTTCTTCCTATGGAAATTAATAGTTACGCACGGCTCCCTTGTTCTGCACCAGATTCAAAGCCACATGGTACTTCTCCAAAGCATTGGTTATTTTTCCAAGGATATTAGCTACTGATCGAGCTGAATGTGAAATAATTTGCAAAATATTCTGCTAAACCATGACGTCGTAAATACACTATTATTCCCGTAATGTTCCCACAAATCACCTACAAACCAGTACAGGCTGTGTTGTAATGTATCGTAGTTCTCATTCTGTTGTAGTGGTTATTTCCCAGTGATCAATGATTTAATGGATTGGGTAGACCCATTAAATTCCTATATGATTCGCAAAAATGCAACCCTTCTCCAGACATCTGACTGTTGTTGATTAAAACTACCTGCTAGACAGTGCTCTCAGTAACCTAACTTCATGTTGGTTTTATGTTCGTTGACGGTGTCAATGATTGTTTTCAGTGGCTAAGCAAATACTATTCGTTAACTTTTAAACTCAGCATGTATTGACCATGGAAGCGTACTAAAACCATCCACCTTACAGCGTTGTTTATGTGTGCGGTAAATAATGTTCACATATTTTCAATTCTGCTACTCGGGCACATGCTCATGTTGGCCTGTGAGTTGGTCCTATTAAAATTCAGAATATCGCAACATCTCTTTTTGTCGCAGAATGAACATACGCACAAACACAAAGTGAATTCGGTTTGGTACATCACACTCACAATACTGACCCTCGTCATGCTGGCTTTTCTTGTTCCATGCGCCATTGTTAGTTCCATCGCAATCGCCTCCCTAGTTGATGGCATCCGGTCTGTGAAACAGGAGCACAACATGCCAAGCGGATTGGCTGCTGCAGTGAAAATTGGAGTGACGCAAATAGAACAGTTTTTGCTGGAGTCCATTCGACACATACCTAATGCCATAAAGTCTATGATAGCTGACGTCGCAGAATATATAAAGGTGAGTACAGAACATACTTTGAGCACCTAGTTAAGTAAGAAATTCCTGGTACCTATATACGAGTTGCATGTGCTCATTAGCGCTGTTAGACCTAGCGCCACTATCGGACTGCAGTTCGACCTCTCCCCGGCAATGAAGTAAAATAAGGTTACAAAGATTACAAATTTGCATTGCATTAAGGACTTGTTTGGATAGTTTACAGAGAAATATCTTAACATTGCTGTTTTTATTGGTGGCACTAAGCCGAATATGTCAACGGCTGATAATTATTTGGTGGCACTGCTAACTCCTTCGTTTGCAATGCAGATCATAAAAGGAAAATGAGAAGGTTTCATATAAACACCACTTGGCATGTACGAAAGGATAAGAGCAATTCCAAATTAGGTTATAGGCTAAACAAAATAATTTCTGGTCAGTTCTGTTGGTTGCATGATTACCTGTATGGCGATATTTCGACCGTCAGGCCAATTTATAAAATGCCTAAATCCTGTTTGTCTTGACTGGATTACACAGATAAAATCCAGCAAAAAATCCAAGTGCTGAGTCCGACTATTTCTAGCCTTATCAAATTTTACGTCACCAGGCTCCAACAATAACCTTGAGCAAGTGATTACGCTTTCGTTCTTCTGTTAACCCATGTGCAAGCTACTTTGCATTATAACTTTCAAGATCCGGGTGAATGTTAATTTAAGATAAATTAATCCGAGTTATTTTAGGAAGCAAAACTGCTTTCATTCCGAGGAATTTTGGTGTAGGTTTTCCTCATTTTAAAATGAAGTACTCATTAAATGTGAGTCCATAAACTGCATCAAAGCCAATTTCTACACTGTCATCTATGTGCGTATTTTACCACGCTTTATTTGTTGTTCTGTTCACCGAGCTTAGCAGCTTGATTGCGGATGTTTCACCAACATGCGAGTTGAACGTAATAACGCGTTTGCGATGACTGTTTCGTAGCAGGAGCTGATGGAAGGTAAATCCAAGTTTATTTATTTCCTCTTTAATTTGCTCGGCGGCCGGCCGCAGTGTACCTTAAGAAATTGGCTTAGCTTAAAAGCAAACATGGTTACAGTGTTAATGTCTTAAGTACGCTTTAGAAGAAACTTTTTTAGTTTAAGACGTATTTACTGTCTATTAAGCTAAGCAGTATTCATCTTAACAACAAAACATTTACAATTCAACAATAGAAGATTGGAAGTTTAAAGGCTAAATCTCGCAGTTATCTAGTTGTTGAAAATATTGACGAGGAAAAGGACGAGTGGTTTACCGCAACTAAAAAAGCAGGTGTTAATAATATCTGCACAAAGGTTTGATTAGGAACTGAGATACAAGAGTTATAGGTTTCAGTATTTTAAGCATTTCATGGTTAGCAGACCTGTTGGGCGGAACCTGGGATACTAGTCGGTAAGCAATGACACGTAAGACGTGTCAAATACGATAGTATAGAAGTCGGAGGAGACTGAACCCAACGTGTATTGTGCAGGCTACAAGAATAGGAAGCGAATCAGACAGAGCAAGAAACGTGCAGCGAGGAACTCACCAAAACGGTTTTTGACAACGGATGTGCAGTCAGTTAAACAAATGGACGTTTCGAAGGTTAAAACAACCATAAAATCCTAGGTTACAAGATACTGAAAGAGCATGTTTTCTGTTGCACTAAAGACCTGAAGACCAAATTAATTCCTTCGGCAGTCTGGGCGTTTGGCCAAATTAAACAAAATCCCATAGTTACACCTCATATTTGCATTATGGATATACCACAGTAACTGGAGGTAATGGGCCTACCAGGTCTAAGTGTACATGCGAGAACCGAGAGTCCGGGGCAGGGAATGAACCAAGAGGACTGCGGGTGTGACGATGTACTTTGGAGCGCTGGCATTGAAGTCAAGCGCGAGCCCAGGTACGAACATCTTTGTTTACGCGTGGCCAAACGAAACGTTCGGTGACCAGTTTCAAAGATGCACGGATACCGGGATGTGACAGTGAGTGCAGTGCGTCGAAGACTGTGCGTCTGAAGGAGACAGGCACGGGGGGTCTAGGACAACCTGTGGACGTGTCACAGAGGATGGTTTCTTCCGTGGTTTGGAGAGGAACAGGTTACACATGCAGTGAAGTGGACTGCAGAGTGCGCTGTATATCTTTGTCTTGAGCCTGAGCCGATGCTATTGCGGCTAGGTCGACGGTAGGCAAAGACTGCAGAGTGAGGTTGACGCGTGAGAGAGCGTCGGCGACGGGATTGTCGACACCTGAGACATGACGTATGTCAGCAGTGAACTGCGTGACAAAGTCTAGGTGTCTTGTTTCCCGTGGTGAGTATTTGTCGCTAGCCGAGTTGAAGGCAAAGATAAGGGGTTTGTGGTCAGTGTAGACCGTGAAAGCGCGGCCTGGTGATAGCGTTGAACGCCAATTTACAACGAGGAATAGATTAAGGCTCAAATTAACTTTGGGCCTCTAGAGCCACTAAAGGCCCGACCTTAATTTGGTATTCCTCATCCAGATACTGCATGATTCAAAAGCTAATACCGATTTTTGTTCGACAGTATGTGAACTAACATATTCCAATCCATGGATCTGAAAAGACCGGATAAGCTATCTTAGTTAAAATGTTGAAATGGTAGGTAGGTGGACACTGGACTCGCATGGCAGCCTTCCACTCTGCTTGTCTCAAACGAGAGCGCCACTACTTTGCGGCAGCTGCCTTGAATGTTTTTAAGCACACTCGCGAATGAACGCAAGGTTGCTGTTGTCAGAAATAAGTAAAGACCATTTTCTTGTCTACTGGGTGCGTGTACATGCTGACTCCAGCTGAATAAAATAAAATCAAAATCAAAGTGTAAATTCTCGTTGTTATACGTGGCGCTTCGAAAAAGGCCTGCTCATGCCATGATTTTGTCTAATAGAGCCATATATTTTGGTGCTGCTGTCCGACAGTCCCAACTGATGCTTAAAAAATTAAAGTCGCCTCCTACTACTTTGTGAGTGGGCGGTAGTTCTGTAACTTGGTGGAACAGTTTGCCAAGTTCCGTAGCACATTCCTTGGTAGTGTGTGGGGAGTTTTGAATACAACCAATTAAGAGATTTAGGTGTTCCTCACTGCTCTGAACCCAGGTCGCTTCTTCGGTGTTAACAATAGACAAGACTTCAAATTTAAAGATATGAAAGTCCTCATTAATATAGATAACTGATCCGCCACCCAGGTTAGGGATTCGTCCATTACAGAAAGTTTTGTAACCCAGAATATAAAGTGATAAGTAAGGCGCAATGGAGGAGATTCACCTTTCGGTTACTTTAGAATCTCTAACTAACGTTCTAATGGGTTGTTTAGGCTTTGCAGTGACATAAGTAAATTGTTTGGAGAAATGGAGCTAGCATAAGTATCTCGGTCCCAGGTCCCGAACAGTATGGTATATAATTATGTGAGGTTCTTCGAAGCCAGTTTCCAAATCAGATACTCGTCCACGTGCCTGGAATAGCATTAGACTGCAGTTTCAGCCTGTTGGGCATCGTCAGTAGTGCGCATCGTTAGGATCCACCAGGATTCGAACCCATGTGGGCATGTGGACGACTATCTAATTTGGAAACTGGCTGCGAAGAACCTCACTTAATTAGAGCAAAAGCCCCTACTCATGAGTATGGTATATAGTAAGGTACTTAGCACAAACGGTTAAACTTTTAGAGGTTATATCGCATTTGTGAGACATGGCGTAAGACATTGTTTCAGAACTTAGTCCTGCAGGGACAAGCGTTTATTCAGTAAAGACCGCTAAGCGAAAATTACAGCATGTTTAGCAAGTCAAACTCTTCGATAAAAATTGCAGGTCCAAGTCCATAGCTAACGACCCTTCTAATTCCATGAGATTCCTCCTTTGTTTCAGTTACACCAGCGGTGAATCACTCACACAAATATTGTCCATTCCGAGTCCAGTAATCGAATCCGTTATGTCCACCTCCCAATGGCTTTTTGGCTCTCTCGGTTGGTTCATCTGCTCACTCTGATCTGATACTACCATCACACATAACATTTCTTAATACGAACACCAGGTTCAGAGCGACTGTAGGTCGGGTTGGATCATACTGGCAGCTCCATTTATGGCAACAAGGTGAAAGTGTAGATTATTTTCATATCGTTGGCAAATATGTATGTTGTTCCGAATTTCACAGCATCAAATATATATTAGAAATTGTATAGCACCAAAGATACCACCCTGCACCCCACGGCTTGTGACTGCTGTTTGATAAGATTTCAACTATGAAAGCTGGGGTTCCCCGATTACATATGACATCAGTTTGGATCTTGGTATCGCGTATGATTTTGTTCTAAAGCTTTGTATCTATCAAGGTAAATAACGATTGCAGACTTGCCGTCATCCTGTGAGGCAGTCGCATGGTGCAGCCATTCAAGTTGACAGGTTATGCTTGAACGAGCATTAGGGAAACCTTGCTGGGTCTTTGATTAAATGACGAGACAATAGGAAGGCGACCGTTGCAGTTTTCATATGTCGCTGCATCAATTTGGAGAAGATAGATGCAGCGGCTAGTTGGGCGATAATTCCTTATTTTGAACACGGAGCCTGATTTGTATCACTTTATAATAATGTCCTCCTTCTACTTGGTTGGTAGTGTCAGAGTTCTTGGATATGGTGGACGGGTACAATAGAACCAAGGGTATTTCGACAACCCAGTGTTTGATAAGTGCAGGAGTTACATTATCTGGTCCGCCGAAACAGAATAGTTGTGCGTATTTTAAAAGCTTTTGTACGTCTCGGTGTTTAAACTGAACACGGGTGAGTTCCTCAAGTGTGGAAGGTAGTACAACCAATTTTGGAAGGTAATTATCCTACTTGAAGAATACGCAGAAATACTGTTCAACAATTTCACTAGTGTGAGTCTGGTAAGCTGTTGTGGGTCTAACTGATGTAACCAGTGAGGTGGTGTCTTGGTTCCAGTAGTCTGAAATTCGGATTGAATGTGCGCATGAAAAGCAGATGGAGAGCGGTTATAGTAAACGTAACCAGTGAACAATAATAAAAGTGGGCAACGACAACTCTTACTCTTGTGCTGCTTTCTTGGTCCGTCGGGATAAGTAAATACCATTTTTCGCAGTCGTAGCGTTTAGTAAATGGGGTGCAGAAAGAGAAATTAAACACATTGATTTCTACCTTTAGGTTGACTTACGGACACCGAGGGTTATAGGAAGTGAGGTAAAGTTATGAGTGCATCATCGAGACGTTTTTATATACCTTCAGTATGGGGGAAGAAAAATGTAAGCGCGGAAGGATTTCATGCTTGGCACAGGCAAAATACAAAGGAACTCCGGCGGCGTGCCATACAGCTAAACTCTGTGGCAAGCATTAGCTGGTGACCACTCAGTGTGGTATCGTGATTCAATATTAGAAGGTGACTGGAAGCATGATTTGAAATACTCAGGATTAAAAATAACATTATAAAACCGCCGCGCAGGCGTCAATGTTGTTCAAGCAAGATCCCAAGAGTTTTCAAACTAAGTTGCTAACAGAGGAAAAGCAAACATTTACTTTCTTGGAGGCCCCCAGGTGTGGCAGTTAAGTGCTGTGAGGTCCTGCTTAAGCCAGGGCAGAGAGGTACGAAATGTGTATTATGAAGAGTTCTCGAGAAATCATTGAGTACCTAAGAGATGTTTGGAGGATTAAAGCGCTAGAAAGTTTCCATAAAAAGCAACGGAGTTAGTTTGAATCTTGGTTGATTTCTCAAACCAAGGAAAATAGAAAATATCCATTTTATGAATAAAACATGAAGAAAAATTAAAAAATGTTTTCAATAATTCCTCTTCAGGCTTGTAAAATTATATGTGGAAAAAAACAAGATGTTTCACATAACCTAAAGCTTGGTAAGACAAATTCAGTTCAAAGTCATTGATCAAGCTACATCACTATCCGTTAGGTCACAAATGTGGCGTACACTACATTTCGTGAGTCGGATATCGCAGTTCGGGTGGGCCAAGGCAGTTTTAACGTCTGAACGGGCCGCTACTGAACACACAACTCTGGCTCGTACAATCAAATCGCGATGGCCTCCGCCGATTCAGGCCATCGCTTACGAATCCACCTTCATCAATTGTCTGGCACCTGATAGATCACTTTGAAAGCCAAGTTGGTGGTGTGGCCAATGTTGGTGAGATGCGTGGTTATGGATGAGTCGTTCTGTTTTTTACAAGCGGTCACGAACAAAGCCGGATGGCTCCCTTTCACCGTTTCAGACAAGCGCCTCGTCTTTCGGCTTATGTACCCTGCCCCACAGAAAGATATATTTATATTTTTTTTGCAACAGTCTATGAATAGACATTGCACCATCGGAAACCATGGAACTCAAAACAAGGTACAGAAATAGTAAAAGAAAACACAACAAAACACAACAATGTCCACGGTTTCGTCAGAGGGCGAAATACTACCCGGTTGCCCAAGCCGAAGTAGGGTGTTGACTTAGGGGACACCACCCCGAGCCTTTGGCTGAATAGCCTGTCCGCAAGGCAGCGGAGCGAATTCAGGGAATCGCGCCCATTGGGAGCCGGTGACTGATTGATCAGTTCATACGCCTTTCGTTTGTTCCTTTGCCAAACAGGGGCCCAATGCTCCCCGAAATTACAGCATCAACTTGCTGGAATACAATGCTTCGCCAGGATGATGCAAGGGGCAGTGACTTTATTTAGTGGCGAGTCACGTCCGCCACGTCACAGTGTTGTTAAACGGACATATGTGGCTTTTTATAGGGAGAACGCTTGCCAGGCGAAAACCCACCACGTCCTGGAACACTGCCGCCGAACCATTTGCTGGAACGGGAAAATCCCGAACCACCCAGCTAGCACCACGAGGAGGTTGTTCGGCAAGCCAGCCCCCACAGAAAGAGGAGAAAAATAAATACACATTGATTTGGTTTGGAAGGGCTTCTTCTCTTTGAGGCTACTTCTAACTCTTAGGTTACTAGTGAAGTGGATGTGCATTTCAGCTGCTGGAAATTGTGTCTGAGGACATTAGAAGGCGACGAGTTGTGATTTCAGCAGCGATTACTCCCTTGTGTGGTAGTTGGGGAAATAGGGGTATTCTCTGGATTATAAGGGTTACGGGAGCCTTCTTCCATTGCCCCATGTTAGCCTTCAGGAAACTGTCAGGGTACCATCTTCCCTCAGCGTCGTACGTATGCGCTTCAACTTATCGGGAAACATTTTGTTCGAGTAAATTCTTTCTGCTCGACTCATTAGACTGAAGATCAGGTTCCGGTTAAATTTCAGCGGTACAAAAACTGTGGAAATTCAGGTATTCTCCATTCCACGTGTGTTTTCTAAACATGTAACGTTGTAGCATGCCGCCAGCGAGTTGCTTCATTGCCACGTGGAGGAAGTGAAAAGTACAATTTATCTCTACTCGACCGACAAGGTGTTTTTGACTCTGGTCCATCAACTCGGCACCATAGATTACGCATCAAGTTCCTTTTAAACCTGGGTGGTCAAACCTCTAAAATTTGTGCATCTTCGGGCTCTACTTCAGATACTTTCATAAAGTCAGTGTAGGACGTGGCAGTTTAATCATTTGTAAAGTGTTTGAAGCATACTTACTATGATCACTACTCTTTTAAGAATTTGCTGCTGGCAACTATAATTAAACATTGAGGGAAGAAGGGATAGGCCAGCGGAATCATGGGATGCCATTGACTGTTTTATAAAGTCGCTCAACCATTCGGTCGATTTATTCACATGATGGACGCCATCAGGTGCGCCGGCACACATACACGTACAAAGAACGGGCAGCTAGACCGGTGATCACTTTCAGCAGCGGTCAGTATATGACGTAAGACGAGTTACGTTACGGCCAGTGTATGCAAGGGATTGTAACAGTGAGTAGACTCATGTTGAATGCCCCCTCAGATTATTTCTGTTGCCCAAGAGGACAACTTGGCCGGGAAATGGGGTAGAGCATGGTTCTGCCGCGTATTGTCCTATCACCCGGGGTGAGGTAGAAAAGATTGAGCGAGTGCAGCATGTAGCCACCAGGCTGATTCCCAACTTACGAGGTGTGCCTTACGAAGACCGGTGTAAGAAACTAGGGCTGTAAAACATAGCTTTTCGTCGACCGAGGGTTGACCGCAGCATGACGCACCGGATAGTACATCTGGGAGATTACCCCATGTTGAGATCGCTGTTTCGTCTGCGAACACCAAGCAGCACACGAGGACACCGGTATAAGCTTGTCGTACTGGGTTTGAAGCGGGTCGCTCATCAACTCTGTTTCGAACGCAGAGTGGTGAAAGTATGGAACGGCCTGTCGCAGCAAGTAGTTGAGGCAAAGTCGGAGTCGGAATCTAAGAAGTTCCTGGACAAACACTTTGCCGACGCACAATATATTGAGCGCAACACAACATGACGGGACTTTGTCCCTGAGTGATATTAGATGCAGCTACACAGAGCAAATTCTACTTGCTGCTTCCAATTATTAATCAGTAATCTAACGGAGCACATTCGACTGTTGACTGGGATCCAATCAATAAGAGCAGCTTCAGCCCGGGGACTCAAAGCAATGCCGACGCCAGCTTGACCAGCATTTGGAGCTGCATCATCGCCAGTGAGGTGCAATGAGAATGTGCCGCCAGTATAGCATGTTGGAGATGGCAGGGTAACCACGGAGCTCGAATCTGTCAGGCAGGTTTCTGATAAACAGCAAATATCGATCGATGTGTTATGTAGTGTGCGGGAAAGTGCTACTTGTTGGCTAATCTGTAGGAAAGTGCTCAGGTTGAGACATTCCAGTCTTGGCGAGAATCGAGGACTCCAAAGGAAACGGATGAACTGACATTGTCCGCTTGCTTGAACATGGCCTTGTCGACTGGACTGGAGCGACACCCTGCGACTATGTGTGAGTTGAAACAAAAAAACAAGCGACTAATCAATCAAGATGGAGAAAGGCTAAGAATTGGGGGATTGGAAACGCGGGGATAAAAGTATAGTTGGAGCGGGACCATAAGGATGAAAAAGAGCAAGAAGGGGATAAGAAGACGGGAAGAACTGAGATTTAGCATCCAAACTCCTACCCACTCTGCTCGATGCAGCAGATAGGGCGCCGCTATTTATCCTGGGCGACGACCAGAGCATCAAGTAATTGTTAGAAGGTAAGGTCATGGTGTATTGGCTGGACAGAATACTGTCAGGTTGCCCAGGCCTAGACAGTAGAACGAGTAGGGTTCTCGACCAAAGCCTTTGACTTATAAACCTTACAGAAATGCAGCTGGGTTTTGGCACTGGACTACAGAAAGCTCGTTTTATGGAGTATGGATTTACCCTAACTCCAGCACCCAATTTGGAGGGCCAGGAGGTTGAGTTTGTCTTGTCTCTAACCATTGACCAATCTCGTATGAGTGGTTCTAATTATGCAAAAAGCACCACGCAGCATAGCTCAATGGATCACTGTGGCACAAAAACCATCGCACTCCGTTAAGGTCCAGTCTCATCGCCATAGTATGCTTCGGTTGTATTGTCACAGAAAGCTGTGATCATTTATTCTGAACACCAAATATATGCTGACATCGTTTAAGATGGTTTTGAAAGTTGTAGCCTATACATTTTGAGATTGCCATAAGATTATATGAAAAGACTCAGTATTAGCACTATAACTTATAGGTTTCATTTTCGAGCTGACTAGTATCTCATGGTAAGATTAGCAATCGCACATGCAGCGGCACCTGAAGAAGAAGAAAGCTTTAGAGCGAATGCCAATTCTAGTTCCATAACTGTGACAGCTGTTAAGGAGGTTAACTTAGCCCAAACAATTAGGACAGCGCTCAAAAATAATATGGGTTATAATTTTAAGACCTTCAACTTTGTTGCAACTATCTTGTCCACTCTTCACCGTTGATAGAGACTGTCCCAGTGCAGTGTTATTAGAATCAAAAGACAGTTAGGCGAACAAGCTTGTTTTCGCATCAGGCCAACGCACCACAGATGATATGAATAAATCAAACACAAGGTATATACAATGAATATACAATGAATCAATTGAAGTGAATTGACCGGTTAATGCGATCAAGTGCCCACACTGGCTTGGGCATCGTTAGTGGAAGGGTCAGGCGTGGTGTCGGAACATGGGGAAGCTTGAGGCCATGGCAGCTGTAGAGCATGTACAAACTTCTTTTGGGCACACAATTCGGGATTATGGAGCCGAATAGCGACTGCTTCCGCTGTCGCCAATAGGCGACATCGGAGGGCTCGCGTGTGGCGTCCAGATATCCCGTAGATAGACCGGAAGGCCTCTCGCACATTCACTTGGTGATTTGTGTCGGCCAAATGCCCCAGCACCGCGCTGACTACTGTCTTTCTGACACCAGTGTAGAGCCACGCTGGGCAATGTTCTCGCACTCTCTCAGACAGTCTCCTGGTCGTCTTTCCAATATAACTTGCTGGACACGAGCAAGAAAAATGATACACACAAAAGGAAATATTCGATCTCGGCAATCTGTCCTTGAGATGCTGACTCACGACTGACGTAGAAGTGAAGCTGACGCGGAGGTCAGCTGCAAAGTACGTTCTCGCTGTTGCATTGCAGAGCCTTCGAGTAGTTCGTTCTGCTATCACATCACCTTTGAAAGGCAGTGATAATTAGATTAAGCGCTTTTCAGCGATGATTGGTTGGACTTTACGTGCTCGTGGCTCCATGTGTCTCCGGATGTATTTGTCCGGATAACCATTTTGTTCGAGAACGCTTCGAATAAAACTCAGTTCATCTGACAGCGTATCTTCCGTGCATATTTTCCTCGCTCTTTATGTTAGACAACGGACCAGGTTGCGTTTTTGACTTATTGGAACAAAGCTGGCGAAATGAGTATATTGACCGGTCCAAGTTGTCTTTCTATGTACTTTCCTTTGTACTGTCCCGTCTGATGTTCTGGTGATGTGGAAATCTAAGAATGACAACGAGTTGTTACTTTCAAGTTCTATGGTGAACACTATGTTGTTATGTGCAACGTTGAAGTGGACTAACAGATCTTCGATGCATACTCGATCATCCGCAACACAAAATATGTCATCTACGTATCGACCGTAGTAAACCAAGTTGTTGATACATTCGTTTAGCTGAGTATTCTCCAACTTACGCATGAAGACATCGGCGAGTAGCGGTCCTAATGATGAACCCATAGCTACCCCGTCTATTTGTCTGTAAAAAGTTTCATTGAACTGAAACTGAATGTTTTCTTTGTACACGCCAATATAAGTTGCCTTAAACAGTCATTTGGAATACCGATGTTGAAGTTGTGCAATTGGATAAACTCGCAGAGATAGTCAATGGTCTCTTCTAACTGGACGTTGGTGAAAAGTGACGTCATATCTAGTGAGAACATCTTCCGTCCAGCTAGATTTAGTTGTTGCACCGAGTCAAGAAATTCGAAAGTGTCCCGGAGGCTGTACCTAGATTTGGCTTTCCTGACCGGCTCGAGGCGTTTAACAAGCCACTTAGCAGTCAGATGATAGGGAGAGTTGTGTTATTATGTGATATTATTCTTGATATGCAACAAAACCTCAGTGGTGAATGGTTTCATAACCTTTAATATTGCGAAATCTTTGTATGTCGTACGTGGAATAGCAAATCTTGCGTGATAACTGTTTACTAAGGACGAGACTAGAAGAGTCCTAGTGGTGATCTGATTGTTTTCAGATACATAGAAGTAGATACAAAATTAATTTCAGAGAGTCCATAGTTCTACCTGATTGTTACTTGGTTAAAGTGGCTTGGACATTTATGCGAGTTGAAAATATGTAGTGATACTAGTCCTTGTTGTTGCCAGCTTGATCTTCAGCACGAAAGATCGCCGTAAAATTACCCTATCTATGTACGAGGCCATAGGATTAAGAGCCGCTGGATCTTCAAAGGTAATCCAACACAAAAACGCCTGGAGCTTACGTTATTCAGTATGCAAGTCAAAGCAACCAGTGTGTGTTAGTTTGCGTCCGTTCTTCGCTCATGTGTTTTGCTATCGGCAATATTACACAGATGGATGTAATCATACAATAGGCAGTAGAAATACCCACATCGCCCGAGAAGCGAGGAATTTGTTGACCAATTAGACAAACATTACGGTTTCAACTCATGAGATTTGTGCAGTTATCGATTACTCACAATAACGTGAAATTCTAACTAGTACTGGGGATTTCTGAAAGACATTTGAGAAACGGTCTGGCAGCAATTGGTAATCAGATTTTAAGCGCATCGCACTCCACTAAATGTTTAACAACGCTTGACTAACAGCAGGAATAGTAATCTAAACTGTCACTTTCGACTAAGAGGAAAAGATTCCAATTTGTGGACGTAGGTGTCTATATTGTGATACAAACTGACACGGTCAGTCAAATCAGGTTCTGGAGTGTCTCTATTTTCTTCGCATAAAGGCTGTGATATTCTTTTGCAAGATGGACAAAAGGCTTGTCAATAGCAATGGCTTCCTTCTGCAATTGGAAGAAGTCACGAAGTGTATAAATGCATGCCAATGAATGCGAAAGGTTGCACTGACTTTTAGTTGCGATAAAATCATAATAACGTTGCATCTTAAGACATGAATTTTACGGTCATCCGGTGGAGTAGATGAAAGGAGTTGGCTAATACATACATAAGACGGTCAATGTGTTAACCAGCTAAAATGGTTAAGCAGTAGTCGGATACGAGGTTTTAACACTTACCAGTTCCGGATAAATCATGGTATGCAAGGGGGGGGCACAAAGGATGAAACAATAAAAAAAAAGTAAATATGAAAAATGGAGGTGAAGACCAAACGGTCTTCTGAAAAGTCGATTCTTCATGGACAACGTTCCCAATTAGTAAAACTTACTGATGGAAAACCACAGTATGCTTTACCCACAGAACGTCTCGACATGCTTTGTTCGCGTGTTTTCTGCCGTCCCATATTTGCAGCAGACGCTTTTGGAAAATTTCCATCTAGACTTTAGACTAAATTCCACACATCATTCTTCATCATTATATGTTAGCTAGAGATGGGAAACACGACTACTATGCCGCAATACCTAAAAGAAAAGGGGAATAAAATGCAACAGATGCAAGCCAGCTGAGCTACCGGTAACGGATGGGTATCGTTCCAATAAGCTACCAGCCGGCTAATGGGCAACAACGAAAAATTAGGTAAACCTTAATTATGCTACGAAATGTTCCCGTGGTTGGAGTGGAAGGCTAAGGTAGATGAGGAGGGACAAAGAAACTCACAGCACGAATGCCACTGAGGTCGGCAACTAGCTATGCCAGCAAGTGGATCCAGCCAAACGTGTTCATTGTCTTTTGAATCCCAACCAGGGAGTCATGACTTTTCCAGCGAGGCTAGGTTCGAATTGAGGGCCTTCATTCCTCTCGATCAAGTCGCCACTTTGGCCACCTCTCCTTTTCTTGCATCCACACTTCCGGCGAGCAAGCAAAGCACGTCGCGGGAGTCAGTGGGCTGGCATGCGTAACATGTGGCCGTGCCATCGGAGCCTAGTGCGTAAAATGACGGCGCTGAGCGGTTCTTTTCCTTTTCCTGTGCCGTAAACAAGGCGTAGAGCACGCTCATTGCTCATGCATTGTTCCCACCTAATGTGAGCCAAACTGCAAAGATATCGGCGGTAGAAATTATCTAGCCTCTTTAAGTTAGCTGAGCTAAGAGGCCAGGTTTCGCAACCGTACAGTAGGGTCGAACATATCGCTGCATTGTACATGCTACCCTTCAGGGCCAGAGTGATGTCGCGCGGGCCCCATAAGTGGAAAAGATTAGAAAACCGCCTCGTGCTTTTGTTATACCGTCCGTGATCTCATCCTCGCTCCCACGGACGCTGATACATCACCCAGGCAGTTAACTTTCTGAATGACTTCTAGCTAAGCCCCACAAATGGTCAATGCAGGAGGCGATCACTGTCAGCCTTGGAGGAAAGCTTTGCACTTGGTGGGTGCAAAGCAAATCCCGAAGCTACTGACAGTCTGTGTTAATCTGTCCAGTGCCACTTGGCACGTCTCGGGGCTGTCACAAGTGAGGGCAATATCGTCTGGCTACTCCAACTCAAGAGAACGTTCGCCTAGGAGTAGTTCCACACCTTCTAAGTGGTGTTATATGAATGTGAGCTCCATTACTTCATCATTAGCGCAGTTGAAGAGGAAAGGTGACAGCGGACATCCTTGTCTCACACCGCTGGAAATATCGGCTAGAAAAATAATGATTTGAACAAGGATTTATGTCGGATAGAGTAACAGTCGCTTGACAAGCCCCGCAGGATGATGGGAGTATGACTACAATTATCAAACGATAGGTGAGTTTTCTGCTTGAGCAGTTATCTTGCAGATACTCTGCTGAATATTAGTAGTGTAAGTGGGCATTTTATGTGAACGACGTGGCAATATGGGGACAATTATAGTTGCTGTATTACATGTGAAAACTAAAATGAAGAATACTCACTTCTGTCCCGCATCCTCAGGTTTACGTAACATGCTAAGCAGATTTGGTGGGATAATTAATATATTCCAAAATTGCACAGTTTATGCAACGAAGTGATGGAGGCCAACGGCAAGTTCCAATCGTTTTTTGAATATCCAAGGTGGAAAAGGAAACAACGAAGTTTTGGAGAGAGTTCCAGAGTTGGCAAACCCCGAGAGATAAATAATTCCGCCGGCATTCCATGTGGCTAAACTGCCCACACAATTTCAGGGGGTTACCTCTGAGCTTGGTGTTATGGCTGAGTTTCAGCAAGTGACGGCATACGTGATTAGGGTCAGACAATATTTGGTAGACTAATATGAGATCGCCGCGCAGCCTTCCGTAACGGCCACTGAAAACTCCCACTTACTTCAGCCTTTGATGGCAGGACATATTTCGCAGACCCTTGATGTTCTTTGTGGCCCTGTGTTGAGGTTTCCCTAGTACTTCTAAGTCGCGCTTCAACCATGGTTTCCAAGCTCGGATGGCATATTCAACGTGAGGGCGCAAGTAAGAATTATGCACCATGGGGAAGCTGGATGTGTCGAATCTTCCGAATGCATTCCGCAGCAAGCCGACATGCTTGTTTGCTCTCTTCGCAACCACCTCTGACTGTTTTGAAGAGTTAAGATCACTTTGAAACAGCACACCAAGGTTACGTTCTTGGGAAGTTGTTTGCAATACATGTGACATAAGCCTATACATGTAGTCATGTCTATGGCGCAATTGAACAGCGTGACATATTTCCACATTGAACGGTAGAATATTCGAAACTGACCAGGTTGAAATCTTGTTGAGGTCAGGTTGGAGCTTTTCATGCTCGTTCGGTTTTGATTGCTCGTGATAACTTGATATCATCTGCAAGAAGAGTAGAAAATCGGAAGTAATTTCCCTCCATAGATCGTTTATGAAAATCAATAATAGACGGGACCGAGCAACAAGCCTTGTGGTACGTCGCACTCCACCTCAGTTGCGCCGGACAGGGATTCTTGTACCCTCAATTCCAACCGACGTTCATGCAGGAAATTGCCTATCCAACGCAGCAGTGGGTCACCGACGTCATAGAGCTGAAGTTCATAGAAAAGAATTCAGTGGTCTAAGCCATCAAACGCTTTTGAGAAGTCCAATTAAATGACATCAACTCCCGATCCACCATCAGAGACTTCAGTCCAGCTGTTGCGTGCAATGAACAAGTTCATAGTGCATGAGCGCTTTGGTCGGAGGCGATGTTGCTCTAGTGCTATCATTTTGTGATTTTCCAGATACTGCATGAGTGCATCAACGATGGTAGACTTCATAAGCTTGGAAAGCACAGTGGGTAGAGTTATAGGACGGTAATTGGTTTGGTCAGTGCGGCTACTTCCCTTATGAACAGGAGTGATATACCCATGCTTTCATATGGTTGGAAGGTGGTTCTGTTCCATCCAGCACTGATAGAATATTGCCAGAGGTTCCGCCAGATCCCTGGCTGCTGCCTGTTAAGCCTTCGGTCGAATGTTATCGACACCAGGAGAGTTGTGAATACTCAGGAACAACCGTTTCTTTGAAACACTTTCTGCAGTAGAAGTAATGTTGAATAAATCTGATGGTGGGACAATAGAAACAGGGATAACAGTTGGGACTGTTACTCTCTGGAACGTTTGTCATGTAACCGTAAGAGATCGGCTGCTTCCGTTGTTGATCACTTGTATCCACCAGTCGTGATCGGTGTTGGAATTCCGCGTTGCACCTTACGAAGGTCATTACCATGCCTGGATAAGAGGTTGCTATTTGTGCAGCATCTCTCCATTAACTCCTGCTGATGCGTTACCTTGTCCTCGCTGATCCAACTCACACAGAATTTGGGCTATGTTACAAAGGCAGTCGAGGTTTTGGAATTCGGAGAGTCCTTGTGATCTCTCCATGCTAAGTCCCTCAAGGACATGCATTTGCGTTTTCTGCGCCTCAAAAATAACTCGTTTGACGATGGAAGGATTGCTGCTGAGACGCTTGCATTACAAGTGTGATGAATGTCCTTGTAAAAGTGTCCCAGGCGATTTCTGGGGGGAGGGCTTTCCGTTAAGTAGGTCCAGGATACCTACCTAACAAGCGGGAATAGCACGTTATAGTGCGTGACCATATATACTTGCTCGTCCTCTTCCTCAGGATATTCCGTATAACATACATAATTGAACAGTAGAGTCACACGGTCACTGCGACCCAGTGGTGTGCCTGTAGTTATTCATTTACCATGACTTCTTCATTGGTGAACAAAAGATTAAATATAGACGGCTTGTTAGCAGTTCGAAATCTGGTGCGAGTGGTCACGTGGTTGTACAGAAAGTAGCTGGAAATTACCCCCTGTACACAGGCTTTCCATTTCGTGCTATCGGTCGCCGCTATTTCCAGGTTGTGCACATTAAAGCCGCCTGCGATGAGAATGTGACTGTATGTTTTGCTCCAAGCAACCTGAAGAACGTGATTTATTTTGGAGTATATTTCACACGTAGAGTTGGGTGCATGGTAAATCACAGCTATAAGACATGTGTCTTTGTTCCGTAACCATAGCCAGCGAAAGCGAATCTGGGGCACGGATCTCTGGGTGGTCAATAACTTCACATCGGGGTTTAGCCTTGTAATACAGAATTACGCCACAACTTCTTCCCGCTCTGTCATTTCGCAGCGGTGACCTACCGGGTAAATTAACTTCAGAATCTGCAATCTCAAGGCTTAACTACGTCTGCGTAACCATAACGAAATCCCGCGGTTGTGACGCCTGGCATTCTCTAAGTTCGGCCAACATACTAAGAAGAACCTGGGCGTTAGTATACAGAAATAATACTGTTTTGATGTTAGAAATGTGTCCGTGGACAACAAATTCGTGTTTAGTTTTAGGCCGACCGTTCGTCTGTTGGCGGCTAATCGTTTTTTGCTTGGGTCTTTGGTTCTCGAATTTCAGTGAAGCTGCATGGTAGCATGAACCAACTCAGATCGGGATGTTCCATCGTGTGTCTTCCTGTCCCATCAGGTGTCGCTAATGCCATGTTGTTTACAACTCTGAAGGATGGTGGAGGCAAATCTTTTACTGAAGTTGCATGTTCCAATGAAGTACTGATAACTAGTAGTCGTGCGCATGCTATCATTTGCCTAATCTCGGTAGGCAACCTGGAGCGATGCCTCAACCAGCTATTTAATAGGACTTAAATTATTCCCTCTGTAGTTAATTTGATCGGGCTAATTGGTAAAGCCTGTGTTGTCAATGAATGTTTAACTTATTTGATCCCAATTGACATAGTTTGCTGACCACTTTGCGAAACAAATTGGGTCAGCTGAGAAGTGATGCTACCTTTGGTCTTATCATTGTTCCATGCGGATGGATCCTTATCACGACCACAGCAGCGTAAGATTGCCGTAGCATCATCTGCTAGCAAATTTCCGGTTGCGTTAACTGAATCGCTATTAATTGCACAATCTTAAAGAGGATCTCTTAGTCCCCTTAACATATCGTTTTGACACGGTGTATAAAACGTTGAAATCATCAATGGTCAGAATTTCGTGTCTACTTTGAACCAGATGTTAAATGCTGGAACTTCTGATACTTACGGCAGTGCTCTTTCGTAGAAACCCGGAACAGTTTCATACTGTGTGTTTGGCCACATGCATTTCGTTGGCCGATTTAATCGGAGTTTGGGATGTACTGTGCACGACAGTCGCGCTATTATTGATGACCCACTTAGAATTAACGCGTCTTTTAATAATTTTGCTTTTCAGATTCGGCCACACTTTTTTATACCTTTCCAATTTTCCACACTTTTATTTTCGGGTTTCGATTCTGCTGGCTCAGTAACTTTCATATTGAAGGTTATACATACAGATTCTGCTGCCCAAGTTAGTACCTATTCATCCTGCACTTCCCTTTCGCAAGACTAGTCCTTAGGCCTGGGTCGCGCAGCTACACTCTCATTTCCTTTCACTTCGTATTAAGTCGGATTACATTAATTCCCACCATGTTGTAACCGCTCTACCTCTGTTTGTTATCGACGACCTAGATGACATAGTAAATATGCCTGACCAACGGCGAAGGGGACTACGTCACCTCTTTGACCCAGGCGCAGAAGTTAGCGTTATCCCACGTGCTCTCACTGACGTTACTGTGAAGTTGACAAGCTGATTGCGCACAGCCAACGAAACCATCATTCGCGAGTATGGTCAAAGATAGCGCACTCTAAACCTTGACTCACGACAACATTTTAAATGGGTGTTACTCGTCGCTGATATCCAGACTCGCATCGTCAGACTCGATTTTCTGAAGCACTAAGAATTGTTTGTTGATACAAAGCAACACCGCCTTGTCGACTTTGTAACCAGTCTTGCTGTCATCGGGACTTTGACCGATGTACGCAAATCAGAGGAGTTGACTCATTGGACAAATGTTCCTTGATAGACTCCTACAGGTTTTTAGGGTACTTAGTCTCATGCCTTCCGCAACCGATGCCGCAAAACATCACATCATTACGAATGGACTGCCCGTTTTCGCGAAGACCAAACTACTTATACCGGCCAAAATTCGCTTCGCTAAAGCCGAATTAGAGCACCTGCTCAAACTAGGTATCGTTATGTCTTTAAAGGGCTCGTTGGCGTCTCCGCTTCACATGGTACCTAATAGGCTAGGTGACTAGCGTCCATGTAGCGACTACCGCACTCTGAATAACGTAAGGATTCCCTACCGATACCCCATACCGCACATTCAGAACAAAACAGCTAACCTACGTGGCCCTCGTTTCTTCTAGAAAATTGATCTAGTACGTGCTTAATGCTAGATACCGCTCGCCGACTTAGACATAGCTAAAATCGCCGTCAATTACCCCTTTTAGTTTGTGTGAATTCCTTTGCGTGCTATTTGGTTTGCGCAATGCAACGCAAACATTTCAGCACTTTATAGATTCCGCCACTCGTGGATTAAACTTCGTCCATTCTTATATCGACGACATATTAGAAGCTAGTGCAACCGAGGAAGCTCGTGTAGAGCACTTCCAAGTCCTTTTTGGAAGAATGGAAGCCAGTAGCATCGTGGTCAACCTAGACAAGTGTACCTTTCAACAGTCGTCTATAGATTTCCTTGGATATCCCATTAAGCGATAATACATACGGCTTTTAGGTGACAGGGTCCAAGCTATCCATGACTTTCCGCTTACGAAAAAGGTAACTGCCCTTCGCCATTTCAAAGGCATTATCAAATACTATCGACGCTTTCTCTCAGATTGCGTTGATTTACTCATTCCTCTGACCGGCCTACTCCCTGATTGCAAGTGTGGTGACGTGGAACTTACCCCGCCACTATTGAAGCACCTTTTAGCAGGAAGGAGGCCTTAGCTGCCTCAGTTATGCTTTGTCCTTTTGACGCCAAAGCGCCGCTTAGCATTGCCGCTGATGCATTGAATTCCGCTATTAACGCTGTCTTGAAGTAAATGAATAATAGATGTTCGAAGCCAGTCGCCTTTTATTCGAAACGCTTGCAACCAGCAAAACTTAAGTACAGCACGTTCAGCCGGAAACTGCAGGCTGTTTAGTTGACGAACCAGCACTTCCGAGATGTCATCGCAGGTAAACGGTTAGTCATCTTCACCGACCACAAGCCATTAAACTTCGCCTTTCGAAATCATTCCGCTTGACGTTCACCGCCGGAGGTTGGTCAACTGGCTTTCATCGTCCATTATTAACCGATATTTGACATTTTACTGGTCAACCGAATGTTGTCACCGATACTCGGTTAAGATCGTCTGCAATCAGCCCTGCCGAGAAGCTAATCGATCTGTCTGCCATGGCTGCTGCGCAATTAACCGACTCCAGTTCTGCAGCACTCTGCGATTCTTTCCTGAAGATATCTCCACATCCTTTGCTATCAACCGATGGTACAAGCTCCTGTGACACTTGCATAGGCCGACGCCTACCGGTCGTTACTGAAACCTACCGCCGCCTTATGTTCACCACGCTCCATCACATTCCTCATTTAGACATTAGAGCCATGGGCGAGCTCACCTTCGATCGATATATATGGCCAGGGATGCATCGTGACCTTGAGCGTTGAGCACGCACATGTCTCACGCGCCAGTGAGTCAAGATACAGTGGCACATGTCCGCTTTGCTTGGTCGTTTCTTCCCCTTTTTAACGCATTTCGCCCATGTCCATCTCACTCAAGTTGGAACCTTAGCAACGTCCAAGAAAACCGTCTATATTTTGGCAATGGTTGACCGTTATACATGTCGCCCCGAAGCAGTTCCCACTCCTGACACATCTGCGAAAACCGCAACGTGCGCCTTCACTAAGCGTTGGGAATCCTAGGACAGGTTTTACACGTTCGATGGACGCCGAATGATGACATTGTAGAAATGGGAGCGCAGACCGCCGCACTCCCCAAGAAGTGCACCGATTTCACTACTTCTGTGAGTAGCTGCCGATGCTATTCATAAAGTTGCCAACGTCCAACTCAAGCAAAATCACTATCGAAATCACCGCGCCAAGCCTCTAACCCCTGCTGGTTTCATCAGACATTTGGCTTACAGACCAGGTCTTGCCGCCTACCCTGTTCTTTCAAATCGGAGCGTGCAGTGAAACGGGCCAAGCATTACGCAAGATCGACAGAACTAGCTAGTCAAAACAGTCACCTATTCTTTGTCACCGATGGACAAACAATTTTCTATCTCGTCGATACTGGCATGGAAGTCAGCGTCCTTCCTTGTAAATATAACTGGACCCTGTCCGCAAAGGTGACTAGTTCTCTAAGCGCAGCCTAGGGGACAACTTTTCGTGCAACCAGACAGGTATCCCATTGCGCATCTCCAGGATTTCTCTTCCTCGCTATACGGAAAACTCGTGTTCAGTAAGATTGATTTAGCACGAGCATATTACCAAATCTCTGTCCATCCTCAAGACGCTCATAAGACTGCCGTTACCACACCTTTTGGCTTTTTTGAGTTCTTGCGAATGCCATTTGGTCTCCGCAATGCAGCTCAAACATTTCAGCGTTTTATGGATCAAGTCATTCGTGATCTCGATTTTGTTGTCGTCTGCATTGACGACGTTTTTGTTGCAAGTTATAACCATGACAAACACCTGCGTCATTTGCGACAACTGTTCGAGCGATTTGCGCAGTATGGAGTGGTTATCAATGCCTCCAAGAGTCAATTCAGTATTGATACGGTAGACTTTCTTGGTCACCGTGTTTCCTCCGCCGAAATTACATCCCTACCCGACAGAGTGACAACCATCACTGAATACCCTATCCCCGATTTCCTCCAAAAGTTACGTCGGTTTGTAGGCATGGTTAACTTCTGTAGATGTTTCATCCCACACTGTACTGAGTTAGCCCAGCCACATACCGAGCTACTCAAATTAGATGCCAAATTATTCAGCTTCACGGAATCAGCTAAGCAGGCATTCAGTGGTCTAAAACCTTAGCTAGCCACTGCCACTCTCCTCGCGCATCTTGCTCCTAAGGCTCCGTTACAGTTAACGGTGGACCCTTCAGATGCAGCAGTAGGTGGTGTGCTCCAACAGCGACAGGGAGGTGAATTGTATCCAATTACCTTTTTCTCTAAGAGACTGCAACCTGCCGAAATACGTAATAGTACGTTCAGCAGAGAACTCCTAGCTATTTATTTCAATGTGCGTCATTTCCGACATTATTTGGAAGGGCGTACATTTACGATATTCACCGATCACAAGCCGTTAACGTATGTACTGCGTTCTGCTTCTGATCGACTTTCCCCACGAGAAACTAGACAATTAGATTATATCTCCCAATTTACCTCCGACATCCAGCATTTGTCCGGTGTGAACAACACCGTAGCAGATGCTCTATCACGGGCGGAAATCAATACCCTCCTTGAGCATTCCCCCATTGATCTTCAAGAACTAGCCACAACACTGCATCAGTGTAAGCAGTTTCTTCAACAACTGCAAAAACAATCTACAGGTGAAACCCATCCAGCTGCCTGATAGTTCGGACGTTCTGATTTGGGACGTTTCTACAGGAAAGCCACGACCTGTAGTTCCACCGACTTAGCGGCGAATCATTTTTGATTCACTACATGGTCTATCACATCCAGGCATCCGTGCAACGCGCAAACTCATTTCCGACCGTTATGTGTGGCCGGCAGTGAATAAAAACGTGCAGACATTGGTGAGGAATTGTCTCCCATGTCATCGTTCAAAGTGCACCGTCATACACAGGCACCTCTTGGCGAGTTCACCGCTCCCGATGCTCGTTTTAGTCATGTACACATCGACAACGTCGGTCCGCTGTCGCCGTCGAGTGGATTTAATTACCTAGTTACTTTTATCGATCGTTGAACTCGTTAGCCCATGGCAGTACCCAGCGCGGACTTTTCCGCAGAGACGGTAGCACGTAACTTTGTGGCTCACTGGATCGCATATTATGGTGTCCCATCCACCAAAACAACGGATCGCGGTGAGCAATTTGAATCAACCCTCTTTCGAGATCTCACTAATATCCTCGGAGCTAAGCGAATAAGAACAACTGCGTACCATCCAACAGCGAACGGGTTAGTCGCACATTTTCACCACCACCACAAAACATCTTTGATGGCATGTTATGCACTACCCGTTGGACAGAAAACGTACCGTTGGTTCTATTAGGTCTACGGATGACGTTTGAAGCTGATTTAGGTTGCTCTGCCTCGGAGCTGGTATACGGTACCACGCTAAAGCTCCCGGCTGACCTCATTCAATCAATCGACGCCAACGCACTAGATCCCTCAAACTTTGTTCATCGCTTACGTTCATCCATGCGTGAACTGCATTTTACTGCCACACGCGCACAAACTAACAAGTGTTACATACCAAAAGATCTGACAACTTGTTCACATGTGTGGCTACGAAACTATGCAGTCCGCAGGCCTCCAGAGCCACCGTACGAAGGGCTATTTGAGGTGATCTCTAGAACGGCAAAACATCACATGATCAACAGGTATGGTAAAGTCGATGTAGTTTCGGTAGACCGACTCAAGCCAGCTTATATCAAACAACCTTGTGAACAACAATCGACAGGTTCTAACAACACCGTATGTACACAGGAGTCATCAAAGCGCTTTGAAAATGATCCTCAATCATCAACCTCTATAGCTAAGCCAAAAGAGACTAGTACGCGGCGAACACGGTCAGGTAGAAAAGTTCAATTTCCAGACCGTCTAGCGTATTAGACATCTTGAGAATAACAACTTGCTGTGCTGCCTATCGTGCTGCTGCCAGTTTTTTCTGCTTGTTGCTTTCTAGTTTTTGCCTGGAGAGGAAGAACACCATTAGCACGACTAAGAACATTCTAATGTCGACAAGGACGGAAAGATTGCGTCGGACAACACCTGTAACTTAAACCTCCTCGTTGCACTACAACGTTCTGCTCCCACATTTTCATTGTATCTTAGCAAACAACTTTACCTGCATGCCTCTTGTGCCTCAGCCTCGTACATTTTATGCGACACTGTATCAGGTAGAGGTCAGTTTTCCCGGCAATTCCCACCGGGATTTTACTCCTGGTCGCTTATCAACGTGCGGCTACCGCACTGGTGGGGAGGTATGTAGTAGCTTTGACTTATTCTGCTATTTTTAGCTTATTTCTCTTCGCACAAGAAAGATACCAGCTACAATCATGTGACTCTCCACCCACATCATCTAAAAGCTATTGAGGTGCACACAATCAATAGAAAACTTAGTTTGCTTTCTGGCTCATACCATCTAGCCAACTTCCACCAGTGTTTCCCCGTGCAATCTTTCTGTCTAGCTGTCGTCGTGTAATTTCGGGAGCCCACAAAATATATTATTGGGATATCAACAAGATCTTCTTTCCGACATCCAGTTACGACGGCGGGACATAGCTATCTTCATACTCCGCACCTAGCCAGCACTCCTACAAGCTTACGTAGGTCCATGCAAAGTACTACAAGGTAAAGGTCGCTTCTTCCTCATAGAACACAACGGCAAGCTCGAAAATGTCTTGGTCGACCGTCTCAAGGTTGCTTAACTGAAACCAGTGACGAACGGGCGACTAAAATCCTCCGCCCTCCGAAGCATCGTTTCAACCGATGGTAGAGGAAATTCCTGAAGACAGCAACACCACAAACAGAATCCTACCTCCCGAATTCTCCGACTCGGCCATGCTTAGAAGGTTTGCTAGGTGGGTTCGTCTGGTTAACTGGCCAACAAGTTTCATGGAAGGCTAGCTTAGTAGCGTTGCTTCTAACAGGACTTTAATCTTTTGTTTTGTATTAGTACACTTTGAAGACAGCAAGTACGTGCAACACCTTTTAATAACCGCTAAAATGATTTATTTCTTGTACTTTATTTTACCATTCGGTAAGTGCTTTTCCTGCTTGTCGTTGTCACCGCTTCTGCATGCCTAACTACCCACGTTTCTTTTACTTTTTAGACCGCAGACCGAAGAACAGTCACTCGTGCTCAAACACAAGTGATCATACGCTACGCACCTTTGCTTCATTTTCTTTTATTAACAAATTAAAAAAGACACGGGTGGGAGCCTGCTAGGGGTCGAGCGTCTGGTTCTCCCACAGCAGCTGCATCACGCTTCATCGCCTGGTTTCGCAGTAGGCTGGCTCGCGATGGACAGTCCTCACATACATCCTTGTGCACATTAATTAAAACAAACTCCGATTGCGTCTCTTTTTCTATGAATATCATGTTTTTATACATGAAAGCTGCCGTTTTGCAGTTATTTTTGTTATTTTACTTTGTGAATAGATATTTCATCATTGTTTGTGAATCAGACGATGTAATAACTGTGCATGTCTAGTCGTTACATCACCCAAGATTGCGTCATACTTTTTATGGTTAGTAAGGTTTTGTTTCAACTTCTTGTTTTTTGTGATTCAGTCATTGTTTGAGATGGACGGGACTCCCAGAAGGCGCACGAAGATCGTGACCTTGCACGAACACACAGACAAGACCTAAAGGGACATAGCAAGAATAATAGGCGTCAGTCCGGCAACCGTCAGCCGTGTGGTCAAAAAGAAAAAGGCAACGGGATGCATTTCGCCAAAACGCAAAGGGAAATGTGGTCCTAAGAGGATAACCACTGCCAGGGATGACGCTTACCTAATACGGGAAAGTGTTAAAGATCCTCGAAAGACTAGTGACGCATTAAAACGTGATTTGGGGGAGAAAGGAATAGAAATTAGTTCTTTAACGGTTCGCAGGCGACTCCTGGAAGTTGGTCGGAAAGCCAGACGGCCTGTGAAATACAACTTCTGACAAACGTAATGAAAGATAAGCGTTACAAATGGGGACTGAAATACAAAAACTGGACAAAAGAAGATTGGAGAAGAGTCCTATTCTATGTTCATGGTCAAAGAAGTCAGTGTGTTCGGAGGTCAGAGGGAGAAAAGTTTCGTGATTCCCACATTGACCACTTTGTAAAACACCCATAAAAGCAGAGGTTTGAGGGTGCTTTAGTTATTACGGCGTCGGCGCCTTGCATCCAGTCCAGGGGATGATGCGCTCTCCACAATATATAGAACTTCTCCAAAGAAGAGCTGTTCCGGAACTAAAAAAGACATTTCCTGACGGATCTGGCGTATTTCAACATCTTGGGTCCCTGTACCAAGCTTGAATTAAAGCTTGAATAAGTTTCTCCTTTTTCGTACACTCCATGCCACGAAGGCGTTGCTTGCAAATAGACCACATTTTAATGGGGTTTAAATCTGGTGAACTCCCAAGCCAGTCAAAGATGGTTATTTGATTAGTATTGAAAAACGTCTTGATCATATTTGATGTGTGGCGCGGGCCAGATCCCGTTAAAGAACTAATCTCTATTCCTTTCTCCCCCAAATCACGTTTTAATGCGTCACTAGTCTTTCGAGGATCTTTAACACTTTCCCGTATTAGGTAAGCGTCATCCCTGGCAGTGGTTATCCTCTTAGGACTACATTTCCCTTTGCGTTTTGGCGAAATGCATCCCGTTGCCATTTTCCTTTTGACCACACGGCTGACGGTTGCCGGACTGACGCCTATTATTCTTGCTATGTCCCTTTAGGTCTTGTCTGTGTGTTCGTGCAAGGTCACGATCTTCGTGCGCCTTCTGGGAGTCCCGTCCATCTCAAACAATGACTGAATCACAAAAAACAAGAAGTTGAAACAAAAACCTTACTAACCATAAAAAGTATGACGCAATCTTGGGTGATGTAACGACTAGACATGCACAGTTATTACATCGTCTGATTCACAAACAATGATGAAATATCTATTCACAAAGTAAAATAACAAAAATAAATGCAAAACGGCAGCTTTCATGTGTAAAAACATGATATTCATAGAAAAAGAGACGCAATCGGAGTTTGTTTTAATTAATGTGCACAAGGATGTAGATAAATAAATAAATAAAATAAATAAACATTTATTCTTGACAACGCGAGGCACACCTGTACCGGCGTGATCATGTTTAGCTAACATAGTTTGATCAAAATGTACAAAGAGTACATGTTTGGCATAACAGTGAATGTAAGTGTATTGGTGTATATATGTATGCAATTGTCTATGAATGTAGCTTGTATTTTGAATGTGCCGCAGAATTTTTGACTGTTTTTTGTTGGTAGGAATGTGTGAATAAGCGATTGACGTCCGAGGGTTGGATACCATTTTCTGGATGTTCACGGGCCAGTGACTTTATTTTGTGGCGAGTCACATTCGCCACGTCACAGTGTTGATAAGCAGGCGTTTGTGGCTTTTTATAGGGAGAACGCTTGCCGGGCGAAAACCCACCACGCCCTGGAACACTGCCGCCGAACTATTTGCTGGAACGGGGTAAACCCGAACCACCCAGCTGGCCCCACGAGGAGGTTGTTCGGAGGTTGTTCGGGTTACCCACCTTTCCCTTCTAGGTGAGGGCTTGTAGTGTCCTGGAGATTCCCATGTTTGTCTGTGTGAAGTATTACAATATAATATCATGTTGTACGCTGAACACTTAGGAAGCTTGCCTGTTGGATTGATAAGTACGTGAGTATAGTTCAACCAGATAACTCGCAGTTCATCCGCCTCCGGTTCTTCCGCCTCGAAGAGAGTTTGTTGCTTCTCCGACTGGCGACAATAATTTTTCCCTAGCTAGAACCATTTTATAATGCCTAAAGCTAGCAGAATTGTGCACTTCAACAATAAACGTCTGTCTCACCTATCTATTTGCCTTTTTAATACTTTTTCTTAAGGCTGGAAGAAACTAAGTTTACAGCGACCGAACGATTCCGCTATACTAAAAAATACTCCTTAGCTAGTTATCCCCTGCAGTGCCTTATCTTTAACATTCTAATTAGAAACCTAGACATTCTTAGTTTACTTCTCTGGGTTCGGCCGCACGCCTTTGGTTGGCCGAACAAATCGGTTTTCCTGATATGTAGTGCACGACCGTCGTGTTATGGGCTGATGCAGACAGAAAACATATGCACGACACATACAGTATTTCATTAGCATTATAATATGGCAACAATAATTTTATATAAGTCTTAAATAGTTCTGGAAAGTTAGGGTGTACGAATACTACCACTTTTTAGTTGAGAACTGCGTGTTACAACACTTCACCGGTAAACAAATGGGAACTTGACGCAAGAATGGAACCTTCAACATCAAATCTACATATAAACGTACACCAATGAAACATCACTTTAATAAAAGTTGAGTATTAGCGTTTTAATAAGAAACAAGGTTGTAAACGATCAAGAATCAGAATCAAGCCTATGAATAAGTAAAGCCGTAAAGATTAATTTTGAAAGTACACTAACCTATCGGCTAACCAGTTACCATCATTTATTTAACATGCTTATTATATAAAACAAACAGGCGTGTGCAAACGTAAGTTAGCAGTGTAAGTTAATAATGTTTAGAACTATTACTTCGTTTAATAGTCTTTCGCTCGAAGATTTCGAAAGCATCCGAACGAGAGTTCACGAAGACGAGAAGTTCTCGCGTAATGCTCGCCTTTCATCTACCAGTAAGATGGAGCTTCCAGCTTTTCAAATTTAACTTCGAGTTCAGCTGGACTGGAACGAAGGAAATGGCCGAAGCTCTGGATGGCGAATTTCGTAGCCACGTAGTGGCAACCATGAAACTGCAAGAAATGTGGGCAATAAAAAAATAAGTGGCATCAATTTTACGGCATAAAATACGACTATGTCTGGTATTTTCCAAAAAACGGCTGATATCTCTGCACATGAGGTTAGTTGCTACTTTAAGTGAGGTCTAATGAAATAGGTCGTATTTAGCTGTTATTTCGAATTGCAACCATGGAGGCTGACTTCAGAAGCACCTTTGTTGGACATTCGTTTCATAGCTTTGATGAATTCTATTCCCTGTTTACCTCATTTATGCATCGGAACAACGTCAATTTTGTTTGCTGTAGCAGCAAAAGAAGCAAGTATCATAGCGTGAGGTATGATCGCATCGTTTATAAATGCGTGCGCAGTAAGCGCCGCAAAACAAGGAGCAAAGGAATACGGCGAGTCTAGTATGTGGTTTATAATGTTGTTAACCTTCCAATTTAGTTCTCGAGACACCGATTGCAGTGCTCGTGTCAATGTTGCTCGGGATGGACGTAAGCTAAAGGTGCTAACGTTCCAGCTCTCCCACAACCATCCATGCAACCGGTTTCTTTTCGAAAGGCACCCTATAAACCGGCGACTTACTGAGGAGGAATGCAATCAAGCTGCTGATTTATTTCGATACAACACCCCTACGTCCGACATAAAGCAATACATCGAGAATGCATTCAGGAAACACGTCACAAGCGACGACGTCCGTAATGTACGCCGCAGGTTGCGTTCGCCCGTGTCATGTAGGTGAAATGTCACGTTATTATTGCTAGTCAATTTGCGGCAGGCCCTGCAGAGCATGGAACAGGATGGTTTCGTGGAAACCTATCTGAAGATGGCTTACTTACGCATGTGTGCTTTGCTCGTAATCAGCAAGTGCAAATGTTTCGGCGATTTCCACACGTTGTGTGCGTGGACGCAACGCATGGTACAAACCGCCTTGGGTACGTATGACATTCGTCGTTAAATTTCGATACAGTTTCAAGTTGTACCAGTTCTTGGTAACCGACGGCATGGGTTACGGACGACCAGTTTTATGGGTTTGTGCGTAAGGAAACGTTCACATCGCTAGTGAAATTGTTGGTTTATTTCGTGATGCAATGGGCCATGACTTCTCCGTACGAACTTTCGTTATGGATAAAATGGCTGCTCAAATGCGCGCAGCACAAGCAGTATTCAGTGTGACATTCTGCTGTGCTACTTTCATATCCGCGAGGCCGTTCGAAAGCACGTGAGTTACGCGAGTTGTTTTATTCCGATCTGTAGACCAATAGCTTTCGCTGACGTTATTTATTTCACCGGATGGCTACAATTGATACGGAGACCGAGTATGCTACTTTCCCAACATTTACACTGCTCTAGGTTCCAGCAGGATCTTTGCCTACTTCAGAGGATGGATCCTCAGTTTGTACGGTATCTAACCTCCCACTGGAAGTTCATCAAGCGGTCGTGGGCGAACTACGCTCAAGCAGGATTAGTGCATTTCTGGAACACCACGAACAACCGTGTCGAAAGAGCGAATCTTAGATTAATGAAAATAACCCATGCTTCCGACCGCCTTGCTGTGGCTGTGAGTAAAGTGTGGAAGCTGTCTGAGGTTCTACTGAAAGAATTTCAGATGCCGTGTACCTACTTCTGTGACAGACACTGGGTGTTTGAAGATGAAGGTAACACCTACGTGCAGATGCTGATATGCCGTCTAACAACGTACGCTGGTACCCTGGTTATGCGTCAGCTGGCAACACCGAAGTTAGGTGCGGTGTACTCAGACATTGGAGCGGGACTGGTACGCCCTCTTTTACGTTTCTACTTTTACAGTTTGTTGTTCAAGATCAACACCATCGATATGACATCGGCTTCGCAAATGGCTCGTGCACTTGCGCATTTTACGGGCACATGTGGCTACCGTGCGTCCATTTTCTGATGTTATATAAAGAGAATCAACATCTGGCGGGTAAAACAGCGATTATGTTTAATTCCATTTTTAGAAAACATACCTATCCGTAGTCAGTGGTTAGCGAAGTACAACATGTCGGAGGATTCCATGTTGCTTCGGACTCTGAAGGTAGGCACCTCAAGGCAGCCCAATTCCAACGTAGCAAAACTGCTAGATTGGCTTAAGTGCCTGGAAGACGTGAACCCCAGTGCAGTATTCGGGTTCATCAATAGCCTCGTTCAACAAACTGATGACCTTATAGACGTAGCACCAGGTGCGCACGTCGTAAGTGATAAGCCACACTGCCAACCACCGCGTAAGCAACCGCTTTGGCACAAAGCCGGTACGCTGACTACATTTTGCTTCGCTTGCCGTGAACCGGTTGCAGGTACGGGCGTTCATTGTGTGCACAACCGGCTACTGTACCACCGTAAATGTTTGGTGGAGAAGTAAACCGACGGTTGCAAAGTTTTCTCCAGTGACGTAGCAGCAGTTATATTTCCCAAAAAGCCGTCACACAGCAGTAACATCCGTGAGTTGGAATCAAGTAATCTAGTTTTAGCTTCGCGCCGTACACCATCTCCGAATATCACGCTACCATCTACCCCATCTACTTCCCCGGCTTACGAAGGCAAGTGCTTTTAAATAACTTTTCACCTCCGCTTAGACACTTCGGATGGTTGTGACGCTGTGCCCTGTTGCAGCTATGCATATGTGTCACATAGTACGTTTAACGCACCCACTACGCCTATGCGCTTACAAAATGAGACGAACACTTCGGCTGTGTTGCAGCCTATCTGCAAACCTGCGTTTGAGTATGTCATAATATATTGTTACCTGCATCCTCCTCAGTGTAGATCTGGATTCCACTGCAAATGAACCCTTTGCTGGAAAGACAACCGTTTTAAGAAGCACTTTCATGATCTCCTTGCCAGACAGTGAGTTCTTTGCCATTGTCATTAAACCACTGCAACCGATGATTACGACTTTGCCTAACTGCTTAAAGGCCAGCCTGTGAGAACGCAAACTTGGCCCTTTTTAGGGCCACCTCCTGTTTCGTTTCCGTGTGCTTCCTTCTTGCCAACCCGACGCGACTGCTCGGTTGACGGCATTGATTGGAACATTCGGTAAATGAATCGGATGGTGGCTCTGTATTCCGCGCAGAAATGGCCCAATTGATGTGTAACTGGGCCTACAAGCCCATGCATTCCTTGTTCGCCATGCTTTCCTTTGGGTACATTACATTTACCCCACTCCTTAGTGATCCGCGGTGTTGAGGTGACGCATATGACGTGTCCGGCACATTTGCGTGAGCACGTTGAATGGGTCTGAACAACAACGTTCCCGGAAATGTTATCTGTGCTCATAGGTTTTTTGACAATTCCGTTATCATTTGCATGTAACCATATTCGCATCCTCGCAGTGCTGTTAAAAAGCAAGCTATTGATGCCTCCTGATGTGCACTTTTGGTGCTCTTGCAATGAGCTTTTGCCCCCTATCTGGACGGGTAGACGAAGACATATGTATGCTACTGTATCACTAGTGCACCAGGTCTGTGCTGATAAGTGTAGAGGCTCCGAGACCTACACCATTGCTGCTAGTGCTAAGTGAGCTATCTAGGCTATTTTATCACCAATGCAACAGGCCTCTAGTGATATGTCTTGAGGCTCCAATACCTACCTGCTTGGTGATAGTGCTACGAGACCTATGTAGGTTACTGTATCACCAGTGCACCAGGTCTGTGATGATGTGTATAGAGGCTTTGCGACCGACATCATTGCTGCTGGTGCTAAGTGGGCTATCCAGGCTAATTTATAACCAGTGCAACCGGCCTGTAATGATATGTCTTGAGGCACCAAGACCAACCTTCTCGGTGATATTGCTACGAGACCTACGTAGGCTACCGTATCACCAGTGCAGCAGGTCTGTGCTGAAATGTATAGAGCCTCCGAGACATACGCCATTGCTGCTAGTGCTACCAGACATATCTAGGCTATGGTATCACCAGTGCACCAGCTCTGTGCTGATATGTATTGAGGCTCCAACATCTACGCCATTGCTGCTAGGGACACATAAACATCTAACATGCCTACATGTTCATTCCTTCATCATATGCTTGAAGTGACTGTGGACTTGCATTGTTGTCATTACACTCAACCTGTGGGCATAGGTCTGCTTTGCAACACTAGTGGGGTCCTGTGGACTGCGGTGTGCACTTCCTCTACTCTGTTTATTTGTTTTGGCATATTGAGTATATGCTTACTGAGGCTGGCAATAGGTGTCCATTTATTACCCAGTGACGTTACTCTACATGAAGTCAGGTACGCTGGTCACATTAATATACAGAGCACACCGGCGTATCCTCCTTGGATAGATCGTACCGGTAAATACGTGCTCACGAAGCGTGCTAAGTGCTGCCGAATTTACCGGACGGCTTCATCAAACAAAACCTACGGAAGCTACCAAGCGGTTAGAAATATATGTAAGCTACATACCAGGACGGCTCGTCTTTAATTACCGTTGAAATCGTATGGGAATATCTATAAATAAATAAATTTGTATATTTACCGACGGACGGTACACGGCCCCATAATTGGGAGCGATCATGTGTATAGTGAACACGTGCCATAACATTAAATAAAGTTTATTGATAGCAGTTCGGATCACGATTACTTTTCCTTGAGTCCTAGACCCGCTCAACTCATATGTAAAATTTATGGATGTTTGTATCGTCAGGAGTAGATAATAAACGAAGGGACTATTAGGCTGCAAAGACACAGGATTTGGTATGGTATGTAATGACATGTAGTGGGTAAGCTAGCTGTAAGCTATTATCGAATGTTTTTTATACCAACTACTGTCAGTGTTTCTAGTGTTTGCTGTGAGTCAAATATCTTCAGAGCATTTGGTATAGTGAGGAAGGTCTGAAGGAAATTTCGAAAGGTGACATGGCTTGTACACATGCGTATCTGTAGGGGTAGTTTGTTCCACAAATAAGTGTATCTCACTAAGAAGAAATTCGCTCGAATTTTATGGCTTGAAAGGTTTGTACGCATCAAGTAGCCGCCATTACGTGTGGGGTAGACTGCAGTCTTCCGCAGTTCAAGTGCGGTGCTGTCTGCGTAAATTCGTTGGTTTATAATGTTGTAGAAGAGAACGAGGTTGTTCTTTAAGCGTCTCAGCCAAAGTGGATCCAGCCGGAGTTTTTGACAGCGATCATAATAAGTCAGGTTTAAGCAGCGTCCCATGAGCAGTTTGGTAAATGATCGTTGGACATTTTCTAGAGCCGTTCTGTCTTTCTTTCTCAATTGGCTGTGAAGGATAGTACAATATTCCAGAGCCGGTCCTACGATTGTCTTGAATGATTCAAGTCGTACTTCAGGTAGGGAGAAAGATCGGTTTAAATTCCGGGTTGTTTTCGCTGATGGGACAGTTATTTGGTTTCTCTGTCACCTGCACGGTTTGTTCGTTATTCTTGTTTGTTCGTCTATGTGCAATGGTCTATGGAGTACGCTCCCGGGCGGGTGGTAGATTACAATCTGACGTTTGGGTGATTCGCTCACACGATGTGACACGCACTCAAGGTCGAGTGGCTTTGGGGTGACAGAAAGCTAGCGTCTATTGATCGATGCCGTTTTGGGTCGGTTGTCGGTGCGATGTAGTCCGCACCGTGGAGCTTGGGTCCGATAGTGGGGAATCCGATTTGCTGGTCATATTAGGAAATGTGGCTCGAAGTACCGCTAATAATTGTAGATTGCGACGGTATGGAGCTGGCCAAGTAGTTGTTGAATAGAGCTGGTAATTCCAAGCCGAATGCTTGGAACTTGGTTGATGTACGTTGAGATGTGTAAGGAAAAATCCACTGCAGAGTGGAACACGGAGTGATTTGGAAGGTTTTGCAGAGTTTTTGTAAGAACCGTCAGATATCCTTCAGAACTTGTTCCGATTTTGGAGAGAGGACGCAAAACGGGATTAAATGGTATGTAATAATCCGCGATCCGTTGAGAATGCACGTAGAAATCAAGCAGTGTCAGAACTTCGCTTTTACGTCTGCCGTCTGCCGTGTGTTGCTATCCGTGTGTTGCAATCCATTTCATGCCCGTGCTTAGTACTGTGGTACTGTGTTGCATCCATTAGCATCATTTAATGAAAGTTGTTTACCAAACCTATTTCTCCCACATTGTATATCTATTTCATTAGCAACCACCTCAAGTTAAAGTTCAAGTGGGACTGGAACGATAGGATAAATCCCGTAAGTGTACACCCTCAATTACATTTACATTTACAGATAGCTCGATGTATTCCGCTCACGGCGACGGTTAATTTTCTAACTGTTAGTGCAATTAATCCTTGAGTTCACTGATTTGTAGAGAGCAGAAGTGAGGCCCCGTGAAAGCTTCTTCGCTTCGTCGTGGAACGATTTATCTATCCGTGTCTAGACAGCTGCTGTATTACTTTCATTACTTAACATTTCACTGTAACCTGATAACTTCTATAACCCCATTAGGTATCCTAATACGACCACAGAGCTTTCCAGAATATCGAACAGAACCTTCTCAATGCGAAATGGATCCCACCAGTACAACAATCATTTTGACTGTCAATAAGCTACTCACAGCTACCAGAGGTATACCAGCTTATTGCATCCTTTTCCAAAGAATGAACAAAATGACATTGTGTGATTTCTACCTACCAGATAGCAACTCATCGTCCTTCGCCTTTGTTGACATCGTTCATTTTTGTGCCAACGGTTACCAATATTAATCGTCATATTGGTGCATTCAAACACACATTTTCAGGTTAAGCTGACTAGAAAATACACATCTCCACGCAATTCTAATCACGTCCACGCAGCCAATCGGATATCTTCGCCATCATGAATTCACCCAGTTGGCCTTGCCACTAGTGGCTAGCGCGAATTTCCTTTATACCCAGAGCGACGAGCAATAATTCCGGAATGCAATTAAACAAACTGTAAGTGGAAGCTCTCATTTTGGGTACAAACATTTTATGCATCGCAACCTACATCGAAGGAACTGCATACAGAGACGCAGTATAAAAGCTGGCTGCGCCAGCTAACTGGTTCGACCCCGACATCTTTCCCTTAAATGACACTTTCAGGACCACGTTAGTGTATCATTTCAGTTATCAGAACTTTATGCCACGATTTACAAACATACATGTTAACGAACACTGAAAAGCCATTAAAGGACTTACATCCACACCTGGTGCCATGCTTTTAGAGAGTCATCTGTAGAGAGCGTCCTATCCGCCACTTGGAAATAACGTTCCTTCGGCAGTGTTATTCCGGTACACAGGGTTGCAGGTGATGTGAGCTAAATTTGTGGCCGTTCACCCGATTGTAATGATTATTAAGAATGCGGGATGCTTGGTGAAGTCCTAAGACTTCAATTAGTATTGTATATACTAAGGTGTTTGGATGTGTTACGATGGTTAATCATTTTCCCGCCTAACGCGTAGCAGCCATGGGGGATGACTCGCTTGTCTTCCGACGTATGCTTAAGGGTCCTTATCTGGACTTCGCATCGTTGAGAAAGGATCTGAAAGTGTTTCAGCTTGAAACGTCGACATCGTTTTTTCGTCGGAACGTTCAAACTGCGAAGGCGTACCAAAGGGAGACTGGACAGGTGCTACCGGAAGGATGCCATACCGGTATATTTTGTTTGTATGTGTGCATGGGAAGCGCAGCAATGTTACTGGAAAGCGGTAAGTGCGTTGTAATTGCCTCATGAGAAGATTACTATTGGTACCGATGTTCCGACTGCCTTGCGCGTTTTTCTGTCACGTATAAGGGCGAATGTTGCGAAATTGGGAATGCGTATCTGTTGCATTCGCACCGCTTTCACGTTGAGAGGCCTTGGCTGTATGTGAGAAATTGGAGGTTATCAGAAAATCAGGAACGGCTGGTGCTTAACTTAATGATAACCTTTCGTCGTACCCAGGTGATGCGTGCCTTTGTGTGGCAGCATTATGACATTCGTTTAACAATGAGAGATTTGTATGTCAAACGTCGGCGTCATCGTAATGCTTGTGTCACTGAGGTGGAGGAGGTGACGCAGCTGTTGCAGAGAAATGGTCAGGTGAAAATTATGCATGAGGGGAATGGGATTCGTTACCTATTTTTCGTACCCTCGCGCATGTTCTATTTGGTGGGACAATACGGGGAGGTAATTTTGGCTGACTCCACGTATCCGATCAATTACGGCGGCTACATCCTGTGGCACTGCATGTTTGTGGACGTCAGCGGCCTGGGTATAAGTTTCATTTATGTGCTGTTGCCCAACGAAACGGAGGTTGCTTACGAGGAGGCAGCGAGTGGTATTTTGGAATTGGTCCCCGCGGTTGCAGGTGCACGGACTTGGGTGATGGACAAGTGCGCCGCCCAGGTGAATGCGTTTCGCAATGCGTACCCCAATGCGAACATCGTTTTCTGTCTGGTACACCTTATGCGTGACATGCGGCGGCGTTGCTCACACCTTCCGTTGTGCAACAAGGAAGATAAGAGAGCTCTATTCAACATGTTGTGGTCGTTGTTGTACACGTACGACTGCGCGCATTAACCTCGGATTATGGAAGGCATATCCCAGCGCAGCGCGGAATGCTTCCAATATCTCCGTCGTAAATGGATCCCATGGCGGCTTAGCTGGGCAGCCCAGTTGATGGCCCATTGGGTTTTATTCGGATGCGACAGCACGAATCGCGTTGAAAATGAGAATAGGCATCTGAAAGAAACTTTGAGCGAGCGCTCAACGCTGCTGCACCTGTTTCAGGTGATAGTGCAGCGTGCCAGTGGCATTATGGAGGAGAGGGACACACTGCTTGCCAGAGATCAAATTAGTGTACTCGATGTTTAGCAAGGTGTCAGTAGTGGGAACGTCATGTTGCGCGGGCTGTCGTCCTACGCCCGGCGGCAGTACGCGCGGCACAGTGTTCCAGTTCGTATTCGCAGTGTAAACCAAGGGGGCGGTTGTTGGCTGGCGGACGACGAGCGCGTTGGAATGCAACGTGTCGTCATCCGTAATGGCAGCGCTTGCGGATGCAGATTTAACCGGCAGTGGCGCATTCCATGTGCGCACATCATTCACGTGGCAAGCCTACACGCCTACGAGGAGGAGGATGTGCTTGGTGGTTGCCGTTGGGTGTTGCCACGGATAAGTGCACCTGCGCCCGTCTTTTCGGAGGTCGGGGAAGGGAGGTTGACAGCGGCGCAGGTGAGATGTGGAAGTGAGGTAGTTCTTGACCGGGCGGCGAAAATTCGCATCACTCGCGATATGTTTGCTGCCCTGGAAACGCAGATCCTGAGCATGGGCACCAAGGAGTTTCAGCGCATCATGGGCGTCTTTGCATGCGTGCGGGAGCTGCTCGCAAGCCACAGTGATGTGCAACTTTACGCGCGAGCTTCGCACTTGGAACGACTGCAACCGTTATCCTCGAAAGACCTGCCTAAGTTCCAAGGAATGCAGGCGTCATCCTGCGGCGCAGGTACGCAAGTGACCGCAGGCAATAGTACGGTTACGGGCAGCAATTCAGCGGAGGGCGACGTCAGCGAAGGGGTCCCCTTGGTGTCCTCGGTGCCTGGTGTTTCCCAGTCTCCTTGCTAAGACCGCAGGCGGCGGAAACGGAAGTCACCTTTGTTACCGCGTGCGGTGGAGGTGGTTAAAAACAGCATACCATCACGGGAGTTGACATTTCTTACCCTTAAAAGGCGGACATCCGCGCGCCACCGCACATACACATGGCGTACAAAGAGAGGCACTGCGGCGGAGGAAGCGGACAGCGCAGTTTGTTCTTTGTGTGAGCATGAGGAGGAGGCGTGTGCGAGCTCGGAGACTGTAGATTGGATAAGTTGCGATGTGTGCTGCAGATTGTATCATCAAACGTGCGCTGCATACCATGGGGAGGCGGCATCCACATGTGAGCGTTGCTGCGGGTAAGTTCCGTTTCACGTTTGTAAAGTTGATTTCCTTTTAGGCTAATTAGAGCATTTCTTGATAACTATGCCTATCTAGAACATACACCGCTTCCCTACTTTTTATATTTTCTTTTCTTTTTTCTGCTATCTGCTTGCAAAGAAGAAAGCCATTTTTAGCGAAAACTTAAAGTGGCCTTATTCGTACACCATTGTTTAATTGCGAATAACTCGCAAACTACTGCACGCATGGTGTTGCTTTTACGTTCATCATATTCAGGCGCTAAAGCTGGTCCAGACCAGTGTAATTTTGTGCTACTTTAAGCGGTATTCTAACTGTAGACAGGCTTTTTCTTTTATCTGAGAATATCTCAGGTTGAAATTTTGCGCCGGAGAGCAATATCAGCGTAATAAAAGTAGGGCTATATTTTTTTGTTAATTGGTATTTTTCTACTGAAGCACGCAGCTTTATTTTCTCACTTAACAAATTGTTTCTATTTTTTTCCGCCTTTAGCGGAATTGTTTTCAACTTTTCATATGCCTTACAATCCCTTTATTCATTTCTTCCATGTGCGCAACAACAATTGGGGCAACTGAGTGGCCAATTATTGCGCGATCAATTTAAAGTGAACTTGTGGCAAATTGGATTCTGTTCCAAGGAGAAAAGGCACAACTATACCTCCGCGAAGTTTTCACAATAAAAGACAAGGAGCTCAATATCGCCCGAAGGAACCAGAAAAATGTCAACGTGGGCGCCTGCGACCCAGTAGCTGTATACTAAACAGTGCCAATGCATTTGCAATTGCTAACGATGAACATATATTTTGCCAACTTCCATGCAAGAACATCGGATAAATGTAAGCATTGATCTGAACCCTTTAGGGTGCAGAATCTAGCAGGTCTAGAAATATACCTATTTATTTAGTTATTTAGTTATACCCAGGAGCATGATATACATGATGCATAAAGAAACTCTAGAAATGGGAAACCCTTCCAATCGATAAGTTCCCACGGCATTGCCTTCCTTTCCGAACTGCATATTTCCTTGATTATTTCGTGACCAATGTACTGGGGACTTGGGTGTTAATCATGGTAGTTTGTCTTCCAATTACACGGCTGCGCGCTGTGATTGGAAGACACGGATGAGGAGCAGTTGCTTGATGGACCAATGTACGGCGCAGCAACATTGTGTGGGTGTGAGAGTGGTTTGGAAGCTTTATATTGCTGTCTTGCTCGTCATGGCGGATTTGCTTAAATGAGGAATGAGTGAAGCGGGAGTTACCTGATGCCTCTATGCCGTCAGCAAGCAGTGATGATGCACGCGCGGACACGGTGTGCAATAAAAATACGGTGACAAGCACACGGCAGACGTTCTTATTTAATTCCTTATGGGGGGCAATGCGACGGACAAGGGGAATCAATGGACTGCAGCCGGGAGGACGAGAATAAAGAAGGACAACCACTTCTGTGATCACTGACTTCATTTCTCACTGTCCAGTGAGCAACTGAAAATCGAGATGCTTGCGCACGGACCAGGAGACGGATTTCTCCTGACCAAGTGCTGCCGCCGCCATGTCATGTTGCATCGATACCTAGTGAAAGGTAACATAGATTTCCTATGGTCATCTCTCTTTCAGAGCCACTGTTATGTGCCGCCCCCTGCGCTGTTACCTTGCGCTGCCACAGAGACACATCCCACGTATCGCTAGCGCCGTCTGAGAGCACCATAACACGCCGCCGTAGGTTATATTCATTGTCCTTCCTCATTTCTCTTTCAGATTTCATGTGACATACGTGCATTCAACGTCTCCTATCATGGCACCTTGTCCGGTCTTCCTTCGCCTTCCAGTTACTACACTTTTCCCATTCCTTGGAGAACGGAGCAACGGCCTTTTTCAGGGCCACCCCCTGCATCTGTGCATTGTCGTCCCACAGCCCATAGGATGTATCCGAACTCCGCCATCTCCTTGCGGCGGACTACAAGCTCACAGGTTCCGGGGGTGGCTCCGTAATCTTCAGCTCACGTATGGCGGATTTATTACATCAACACCTGTTAGCAACTCTGCGACGTACGCGAACAACATCGCCCTGCAAAACACTGTGGTAAGTTAACCTTTCGCAGACATTTACAACATGTTACATTTCGTTGCATGCGTTCATTATTCGTAAAGACTGTTTCTGCAATGCTCTGACACTTAGCTATGCTCACCTTCATGAGCCATCCCCTCATACTGTAACCATATTTCATGAACCATTTTTCAGTATTCTCGCTTGGTGGGTGATGAGCGTTCTGAACGCTCCCCACTTATACGAGAATATTTGCATATGGTTTGAGCGTCCCGTCTGCGAACTTGTCATATAATCGAACAACGCCTTAACAAAGGATTGCCTACTTCAGTACTATGTAGCCATGCACATCCGTCAGAATTATGTGGACAACATCTTCCGCGAAAGATGTACATCCCATGCATGACGTTGTGTTAACTCACTATGCCAGACACTAAAGTATACCCGTATATATCATTAACGTTAACCAAACCTACTCTTCTGTTCACCTTATTCCACGCAGAGACCTAGGTATTACTTACCTTTTGCTGCATGGTTTACAGAACACCATCGATTAAGTCAGTCACCCTTAAGGACGCCATATTCTTTGCACCATTCACACTGCCTCCTGAAACCGTTTTCCCGCATAGCACCCCTTTCGCTCAGAAATCACCGGATTACGCATTTACATGCTTACATATCATCAAATCATGCGAAGTCTTTTTCCTTTGCGTGATTTCAGGACTACGGCATGTACAAAAGGTATATGAGAAAGATTACGTCATCCTTATAACAAACCTACGCACTCTTGGCTCCCATATATATATATATATATATATATATATATATATATATATATATATATATATATATATATATATATATATTGTAGCAGTCTGGAGATTCCCCGGTTTGCCCGTGTAAAATTCTAACCAAACTTCCATAATTGTACACCTACGCAACCGGTGTGGTTTGTTGAGCTGCTTGCTGAGTTCGAATGCTTTACTTGCTCATCGCCATTTTTGCTTGCCGCTCGTTTCGGTTGCAACGCGCAACTACACTGTGTGCTGTGCTTAATCCGTTCCCCTAGCTAGAGCGTCCACGGTGTCGTTTCTTTATAGCGAGATAACAGGGAATCTTTTAGGACACGAATGGGAGTGATAGCAACCACGTTGGCGCTAGACCCTATAACACTGAGCTGTGTCCTAGAGTCGATAAGCTCCTTCCTTTTAGCGTCGACGAGGAGGTCAAAGCTTTGGAGAAAGCCTATGCCTATGATGGCGAAAGGCACAGCAGCGATTATGAAAGGCCATCGAAAGGTTCGCCGGAGGTCTAGATTCTGCGTTGGCAGCCTTTCGCCGAAAGTTGCGATTGGTGTGCCATTAGCTGCACGCAGCTTGGTCGGCGATGGTGAGACGACCTCTGCTGGGCTACGTGGTATAACGCTAACTTCGGCTCCAGTGTCGACTAGAAACTTGGTGCCGGAAGTTAAATCCCTAACGCGGATAAGGCGACTTTGGTGTTGGCCAGTCGCGTCCGTCGCCGTTACGGACCGGCCGCGAAGTTTTCCCTGCTTCTCGGCGAAGTTGCAAGGCTTTATACATTTATGAGCTGCGGTACCAAAACGCTGATTGTACCAACAGCTAACTTGCCTGTTGCGAGACTTAGAACGTTTGAAGGGCGATTTTGAGCGGCTATGACGACGACGGTTCATAGTAAGCTGTTTCACCTGGCGACTAAGTGTTGCAACTTGTGCTTGCAGGGCTTCTATATTTGACTGTAAGCCAGTGATAGAAGTGCCCTGGGACGCGACGGCATTCATCTTGCTGACGTCGACTTGTGCAATACACAAAAGAGTGCAAAGCGAAAAACGTGCAAAGCTGTTTTTGGTTTTTCTAAAGGTCTTGCTCCATTTTTAGTAGTTTTAAAACGTTTTGGTCTTTCTGTGGATTTTCAAAAACGTTTAGTAAGAGCAGAAAATTTCGAAGGCACGTTCTGTGTAAAATAGTAAGTGCGAACGAAGTTTGAAAAACGAACTGAGGGTTTAAGTTTCCTACCGCGACGATTGATAGCATAGCGAGTAGGAGTGCTGTCGGTTGGGGTTGTCGGTTCTGCTGGAGCGGACTGACTCGTCTGTGGTTGCGGTGCGTGCTGTGATGGCACAGGCTGTGAAGGTGCTTGTTGCACCGAAGGGTCAGACTTGTCGAGAAATGCTGGCTTCAGTCGATGGATGGTGATCGTCTCAGTGGTGTTGTGTCGTAGCTTGCCTACGTCGAGATCAGTTTGTTGGGCAGCAGCCGTAGCGGCTAGATAAATGTTGGTGCCAGGCGATAAGCTGAGCTGTTGTATGCGTGAAAGCCCATCCGCGACGGGATTGAGAGCACCTGAGACATGTCGTACGTCTGTCGTAAACTGAGAAACGTAGTCTAGGTGTTTAGTTTCCCGCGGAGAATAGTGTTAGTTGCGCCATTGATTGCGTAGATCAATGGCTTGTGGTCAGTGAAAACTGTGAAATGTCGACCTTCGAGATAATGACGGAAATGCGGATACCTAGGTAGATAGCTAACAGTTCCCTACCGAAGGTGCTGTATCGCGATTCGACAGGTTGTAAGCGCTTTGAGAAGAAACCTGGAGGTATCCATCGATGGTCGATGAGTTGTTGAAGAACTGCACCGACGGCAGTGTCTGATGCGTCGGTTGTCAGAGAGAGTGATGCAGACGTGTCTGGATGGGCGAGAAGCGCTATGTTGGAGATAGCGTCTTTGAGCTTCTCGAAAGACAGTTTAGCGTCATCTGCAAAGTGAAAAGACCGTTGTTTACCGCGGAGCAAGTCAGTCATTGGTTGAACAATGCTGGCGCCATTAGGGTAAAGCGTCGATAATAATTGACCAGGCCAAGGAATCGGCGTAACTGCTTGAAGGAACTGGGAGCAGGATAGTCTTTCAGTGCCTGGATTTTGTCTGGCAGGGCTTCAATACCAGAGGCGGATATGCGGTGGCCAAGAAAGTCGATGGAGCTTTGGCCAAGCTCGCATTTATCGGGTTGACTGTAACCTCATGCTGGGTTAAGCGTTGGAAGAGAGCGTCGAGGTGATGAAGATGTTCCTCGTCAGAAGAGCTGGCGACGAGATTGTCATCTAGATAAGGATAAACGCCTTCGAGTCCTCGCGTTACCTCATGAGCTCGAATTCCGCCTTAGCAGCTTTGAGCTTGTCCGGGGCTTGTCGGCGAGGGCGGGCCGAAACAGGTTGGCCCTTAGTGCAAATGTAATGCATGACGTTTGACGTCACAGGAGGCAAGTCGTTCAGGACGCGAACGAAGTTAGGATGCTTGCTGAAAAGTTCTAGAAAAGGCTGTGACGCTTGAGGTAGGACTGTAACAGTCTGAAATTCCCCACAGTGAGCTCCGTTTCGCTCACCCAACTAGCAGACTTATCTGATCGAGTTATTGAACGATCACAGCCACAAGTCGACGCCAGCAAGATG